>OX276460.1:12983422-14233422 GCA_946251905.1 Cryptocephalus moraei
GGTATTCTTTTCAAATTCATTTATTTAAAGTGGTTTTCACGTTACAACACGATATTTTCATTGGAATGGCGTACTTTCGAAGCGGGATTTATAACCCAATTACTGGTTGGCAGTACTCTCTCGAAGCGACATACCAGCACTTTCAGGAAATGCTTCCGGAGACTTTGGTCACTTTTGCTATCTTTCAGCACATTGCATGCGAGTAGTTGAACGTTATTTAAACACAGGGAGCGTAAGCAAACAAAAATCAACTGGTAGACCTTCTACTCTAAACGAGGAAGTTGTCGAGGATATCAGAACTGGAATGCAAACAAGTCCTCACAAATCCTTAAGAAACCTCTCCCTTCAAACAGGTTTGGTCCTTATGCCTCCTATTCAACCAATTTTCATTCTTACCCATAAGACTTCCACTTTTCCATGTTGTTCTAATTCCACGGTTTTACAGGTTTATCATATGGAAGTTGCTCCACTGTGCTTAAAAAGAAATAAAGTACCACCCTTACAAAATTTCCATCGTCCAGTCATTAATCCCTCCTGATCACCCGCAGAGAGTTTTATTTTGCAATTGGTTCAATGACATATTAAATAATAATATCCTTCTTTTCCAACGAAGCCTGGCTTCATCTCAACGGCTATGTGAATAAACAAAATTACAGAATTTGGTCAGGTGAAAATCCTTACGCTGTGAGAGAGACACATTTGCACCCGGTTAAAGTCGGTGTTTGGTTGGCAGTCTCAAGGACGCGGGTGTATGGGAAAATATTTTTTAATTTTACCGTCAATTCGGAGAGATATATCCAACACCTTTTGAGGCCTTTTGTAAACCAATTAACAGAAGAACAGATTAACAAGACTCTGCAAGGGCACATACGGCTCGTGCTACTATGAGATATTTAAGAGAGAATTATGGCGACAGAGTAATTAGTCAGGACATTTGACCAAGCATATTGCATACTGAAGAGAACTGCAAGAGGCAATAGTTCAGCAAGTGGCTAACATTAACCCCAATATGCTGGTGAATATCTTCGAGAGCCTAAAAAGGAGAGTTAGTTTATGTCTGGACCAAAATGGGGGCATTTTGAGCATTACCTTAGTTTAATTATTATCGTTCTGTTTTGAGTTTCATTTTTAAGCGTTAATTTTTATTCACATAACCTACAGTCTTATCACTGATTGTTATGTCAAATAAACATATCCGGTTGCAGTGTTGTCAAAAGAACAAGTAAAAAATTCTCTAAAAAGTGTTGCCAACTCAAACAGTCAATCTTGATCACCCAGTGCATTCGTTAATATCGATCGATCATTTTGTTTCTTTGGTTGGGGTGTTTGACTTAGCGACACTTGCCAATTGCCAGTAACTGCTAGTATAGCATAACTATTACTACTAGAATAACTGCGAATAAATCGTCCCTTGCGATAAACTGCAATTTTAGTTATATAATATAATAAAAATATAATGTAACATGGAAGTAAATAGTTTTTTTATTTGCTCACATTAACGATCTTTTACAAACAATCGTTACCTCGAATCGATCCATTTCCTTCGACGTGAATGTGCACATCCTCCAATGATGATTGCATTATTTACATGTAAAGTTTATATTTATATGCGAGACAATGGCCTTAAAACTCCGCCATTACCAGTCAACACTAATCTCCCGTTTTATCGTACTCTTTACTAGCTACCTACTTTAAACAATTTACAAACACCATTCACATGTGGCGCTAACGCCATAAACTGTCCATTCACACAGGATGCAGGTCGAGTTAGCCGATACTTGTTAAAGCTATTGATTTCTCTCTCGGTGGAAGGTTAACTTTACTCGTAAATTATACGACACTTCGACTTGAGGATGATTGACACTTTTTCACCTTACGTGAACGATCCCAGATACGACGGAGGGAATAGGATACCGGAGAACATGTGGCCAAAAATTAATAAGTATCGTGAAGGGTTCAGGGGGATGGATCTAGCTAGATGGTTGTTTTCGAGGGAAACTGTCACTTGTGTTATCGTTAGGTTCTAAAACGAAGCACCGACGTCGTAATGGATCTACTCTGTGATCTTAGGCGAAATTGAGATAACCAAGTTTTCGTTTCTGTTCAGTTGAAATGTCTAATTAACTCCAAAAAATTGTTCGCAGGAAAGATTTGGGAATACAGTTCAAATGTTGGGAATTTATTGGGCTATATCTTACAAACATTGTTACTTTTATATTCAGCGGACGCGCGCGAGGTTGCCCTGCCAGTCTGGACGCGGTTATATTGACACAAGTCACATGAGAACTCTCTAATAGAATGTATCAACCTACCATTTAAATAATGTACATAAATTAAAACGGTTAAATTAATAAAACAATATACTAAGAGAACTGGAGGACGTTGATAATGCAACACGTACCAGGTGTGAATTATTTCTTAAAATTAAGGGGTTCAAGGGCTTGTTAGGATCGATTGTTTGTTAGTGCGATTTTAATCACAATCATCATTTCAAAATTCCCGTTCTAAGAAGTCTTAACAGGTGTATACTGGCAAAATACGATCCAACCTCCTTGAAGCACCGTCCGTTAGCAGAGGTTAGTTCCAACCTTAGCTGGAACTTTGGCAACTAAACCTATAATCTGATTCACGAAAACATCATTCTAGCAAGCCCTCAAGGCATCATAATATCTATCAAAAATTGTATAAAAAATAGAAAATAAGGTTTTTTCATAAAAAACAACACATGGCTATTTTTATTACAGAATTAAGTACTATTTAAAAAATAAACGAAAAAAATTTGCTAGTAACAAATTGTTTATTAAATAAACAAACGAAAAGTAAAGAAAAGACCTTTAAAAAGGTAAAAACAATTCTAAGAACAATAGAAGTAATGATTTGTAGAGAAAAAATGGTTTCATAATTTTTATATTTTGCCGCAAATACGATTGCTAATTAACAAACGCATTTTTTAGCAACAAATACATTTTTTTAAGAAATCGTTTTTTCTTTTCTTTAAAAATCATGATTTTCATCAATGAATATATTACAAAAAAAATTTTTGATTTGTTCATAAACAATGTATTTGTTTATAACAATTTTTTAAACAATGGTGGTGAATAATAAAAAAATATATTTATATAGCTTGAAACCCTTAGAAATCGAAACACTCAAGATATTTAAAAAAATAATTGTTAACTTCCTCGTATTGCTTAATTTTCAACTGTAAATAAAAAAGTGGAAAAACAAAACTTTACAATTTTTGCAACGGTGATCTATTTGTAAGCCTATTAAGAATAACTTCAGTAAGTGAAAAAAATCCTAGGGTTTTAGTTCAATAATTATCGGGGTTTTTATGTTAACATTCAGTGTAGAAAAATTTGTTAAATAACAAATGCATAATTCATGGAGAAATTGGGATAAAAAATTTTTAGCCGCGGATTATTATTAACTGATGTATCCCCATAGTACATGAATTTTTTGATTCCTTAATATTCATATTTAATATGATAAAATAATTTTTTTTGTTATTGTGTCAGAGTCAAGCAACGCGCGCGGAAGCCAGACTTGCCATTTTTGGCTCTATTTTCAGGGCTCTGTAAAAATTATAACTACTGGAGGTACAGTTTCGGGAGTTGTAACTTTTTTACAGCAAATTTACTGATCTTTTCAGATCTGTTTTAATATTTCGAAAGTCTTTAATATTTTTCGAGATATTCCATAAGAAAACAAAAGCCAGACTTTTTTTACTTAATTGTTTATAACTTTTGCAATTTTTTTGAGCGCCTTTTGGAACCTTTCCTTAAACTTTCTACATGACATTACGAATCGAATGACACCATGATCATAATTTTCGGAGACTATTCAAAAAAGTTTTCAAAAATGGAACATGTTGACTAGATATACTAGAAACGCAATTCCACTCCCTCACAGGTTGTTTCGTCCCTAAGGGGTGGTTGAACCGTAACTTTTCCTACAATTTTCCACGTGAAAACAAATTCGAACGAGTTTTCGCACGTCTATCCGCTGGAAACGCGAAAAATGGGCGTTTTTTGGCCATAAGGGTTGAACGCGAACCCCAGAATTTCGTGGATCCTGAATTCGTGTTCAGCACTCTCTAAACCGAGGCAATAAATAGGTTTCGCTGCTATTTCCATTTCATAGGATTTAAGGCTTTTCTGGTAACTAAATGAAAGCAGTTTTTAAAAAGCTCTCACTTGGAGAATGGTGTAAGGATTAGTTTACCCAGCACTTTTAGTAAAGTGAAAGCTAAAAATGGAAAAACTTACCTGTTTGCTTTGCCGTTTTAAAAAATATGAACCAGAAACAGACAATAAGCATCAATGTAAGGAAAAGGAGTAAGGAATATCGTAGTTGCGAATATGAATCTGAAGCGGAATTTTTAATGTATAGGAAAAAAGGGCAACTCAAAATGAGTTAGTAAGAAGTAAATTTTGCATTTTGTTTATTTTTTATTTTTATTTTCTTCTTTATTTATCATAAACTTGTCTTATTTGCTCTCTTTTATCCATACGTGAGGTTTCTGCACCATACGTGTTGGTACTTTCAACAAATGTTCCAAATAACCTCTTTTTTGTATGCCTGGACATCTGGTCGTTGCACAGTATTCGATGGAGTCGTCTAATTATAGTTTTTGCCCTTCTAATTTGGTTTTGAATGTCAACGTCATCTCTCCCATCAGCTGTTATGGATACACCAAGGTATTTGTATTCATTGCATTGTTCAATATTACCCTTTTCTGTCTGTAGGTCGTCTGCTTGTCCCCCTATGACTATATATTTGGTTTTATTTATATTTAGAGCTAGACCATACTTCTCAAATTCTATCAATTTTCGGAACATGTAATTTATGTCATCTTCAGCTCATCATCATCATCTCACGTCATCTTCGTCTATTATTATTTGATCGTCAGCAAATATAAGACTATATATACTATTGCTCCCGATATTTAAACCCACATTTTCCATTTTTTCATCGATTTTAATAGAGTTGGTAAGCTGGCAACCACCTTGTCGTAGCACTTTGTTAACTAGAAATCCTTCAGAAAATTGTTTTCCCACTTTTACTCTGCTTTTGGTGCCTCTATAGGTTTTTTTGTAGCATTTATGTATGTTTGTCTTGTATTTTTCCTTCTTCATCGCATCTCAGAGATTTTCGACGGGTACGTTGTCATGAGCCTTTTTAAGTCTTATATTTATTTATTTATATTAAGTATAATGTGTAGTTCTCCTTCTAATGCTGTAGTTTTCTCCATTAATGATTTTACTGAGAATATATTGTATACACAAGATCTTCTTGGTCTAAACCTACTCTGTTGTTCTGATACGACCAGTTTCCCTTCTATCCTTGATTTTAAAATATATCCGAATAGTCTACCCATCGAAGAAATGACGCTGATTCCTCTATAGTTCTCGCATTCCCGTTTGCTTCTTTTCTTATGAATCGAGTAAACATAGGCATTATTCCATTGGAATATCTGCTCCATTCATTCACACTTAATATACTCACCAGAGCCTCTAAAGTTATCGTAGGGGAAGTTTTGATCAGCTCAATGGGTATCCCTCCAGGACCAGGTGACTTATTGCTTTTCATAGACTTTAGTGCTTTTGTGATTTCGTCGACGATTACTGGGTTTATTTCAGCACAGGTCATTTTAGTCTTTTACAAAGTGTTTTTGAATTCCGTTAGATTTGCTCTCAGAAGGTTCTCTTTACATTTATTTTAATTCCCATTCCAATAGGGTCAAAATGTTTTTCATTTTGTTGTCATTATTCAGTGTTTATAACATTTTCTAAGCATGTCGAGACCTTCAAATTAGTCCATCCATTTCTGTGAATTTATTCTCCCACAGTTGGTATTTAGCCTTTTTAGTTTCTTTCTTACTTTATAGTTGTATCTAGCTTTACAGTAACACTAAAAGTATAGTATTAGTCTATAGTTGTACAAAATTCAGCTTGGCAAGGAAAATGAATCTTCTAAAATCACAAGAAGAATAGGCCTCTCCTGGACAGCTTTTGGCAAACTAGGATTTATCCTTAAATCTCGGGAATTTCTTATAAATTAAAAAAATGTGTTTGACTCCTGTGTGATGCCGGTGCTCGCATATAGACTCGAGACAATGGCAATTACCAGCAAATTTGCCAATAAGTTGTAAACCACTCAACGAGCAATGGAGAGGGCTATGATAGGATAGGAATCACTTGCAACGAGGAAATTCGTAGAAGAAGTAACGTGACGGGTGTACTAAGGCTTGTGGCACAACTGAATTGGAGATGGGCTGCTCATATAGCAAGGCAGGATGATAAAAAGGTGAGCACATAGAATACTAATCTGGCGCCCAAGAGAGACCAAACGAAGCATCGGTAGACCCCAGAGACGATGGCGAGACGATATCCAAAATGTTGCAGGAAGGAACTGGATCCGGACTGCTAGGGATAGAAGAGCGTGGAAAGATTTGGAAGAGGCCTGTATCCAGGAGTGGACAAACACGGGCTGAGAAGAAGAAGAAGAAGAAGAAGAAGAAGGAGAAGAAGAAGAAGTTTTATCTCATACAAGTTTTCTTATCTTCTTGCTCTCCTGTTGTTAACCACTTATGCTGCTCTTTTGTCATCTATTAAACTTTTGAATTCTTCTGTTAACAATGTTCCATGGTCAACAGAGCAATTTTTTAAAGTAATTTTAATGTGTGTTTCTTTCATTACTTTTAATTTTAAAAGTAATGTAATATTGTATCTATAGTAAAATAGTATATTAAAGTATGAGTGGATATTGAGTTCTTTCAAGCGCTCGAAATAGAGCAAGTGTTTGAAAGAGCAGTTATCCACGAATACTTTCCGCGTTTTTTTTTTTATTGGTACTTACCTACCTTTGAAATCATAAATAGTGTAAAAATACCCAAATACCCAATAGAATTAATTTGAACGACATTCGGGACGCTTCGTACCGACCCGTCGCCCGTCGTACCACCAATCGGGTCGCCCCGCTACGGCCAAAAACGCTCTGTTATTGGTTGATTTCGTCGTTGTTGATGCGTTTCCATGGCAACTTTTAAACACGCTCGTGCAAAAAAGCCCGATTTACGCACGCCAAAGCGTGTTTGAAGTAGGCAAAATAGAGTACCAATAAAAACACTAGTTAAGATTAAAAGTTTTAAAGTTGAAAAACGTTAAGATACAAAACGAAATGTGAAAGTTTTACAAAAATTATCTCCTTTTTATTTTCATTAGTGATAAAAAATAGTTTGTTTCGGTGTGAATTTTTTTAATCCCACTCAATGTTCTTTTTAAATTTTCAGCTAGAGCATCTTAAAGCATATACTTTTGGTGCTGATAGACTTTATTGCATAATGTCAAGATCTACTTTTAAGCCACCATATCTAAATAATATAACATCATTTGTATGGAAAATATTTAAACTTTGACGTGTGACTTTAAAAATAAATAATTGTCATTTGACATTTCAATTGAAGTGCTAGTGATATTACTATAACAAGTCAAAAATGCAAATTAATTATCCAGTGGCCTAGTGTAGGTTTCAGTCGCCTGGGCGTAAGCTAAATTAGCCACACCCTTATTTCGGTCCTTAAATCCAAAAAGACGTCAAAGTTTGCGACAATTCTAAGGAGCTCTAGCAAGAATAAATTAAAAAATCGCCTGAAATCTGGTGAAAGTCGTATAGAGGAGACTTCAAAGATAGTCCAGAAGAGAAATTAGGGTCCGCCAATTAGTACAGTAAGAGATACAGTTTGGTAAATTTGTAAAATGGCGAAAAGTGGTAAGTCACAAAAAAGAATTTTTTTTCTTAAAAACCAGAAGGTAATCCTCATCGTTTTCCACGTCTTTTGATTGAAGGATGATAATTTTTTGGTGAGTTTTGAATTGTCAACTCAATAACCCATTTTCAAAGGGCCATATATTTTTAAGGGATCATTTCCTAATACTGGTATGTTCGAACTAAGCATTCCAAGAACTTTTCAGTAAAATCAAAAAAATTCAAAATTAGTGTTCCCATAAAATGAACTCTGCCTTTCACTATAGTTTATTGATATGGGTGCAGTATTGAATGAACATAGTGGAGCCCCAATTCATTCATTCGAACTGTATCACTCGGAGCAATTAAAAAGCACGTTCCTGCCTTAATCGTCCGGTTCACATTCCCGACCTATCGGTTATTAGTTAATGTATTCAAATTTAAGCATTTCCGTAATTAATACGTTTGCATACAATTAGCGAGAGGAAATTGGCTCGGATTAAAAAACGAGAACCGTCCACGGTCATAAATCAGACGAGTGGTCCGCCTAAGAGAGTCTCGATGGTGGCAAGAACGGTTTCACAAATCAACGCAGAGCAATTAGCTGTTAGCGAGTTTACCATCAAAGAAGTGCAATTTGCACGGGGCATTGGTCGAAAACAGGCGGGCCACTGTCGAGCGACGGACGGGACGGACGTCGATTCGGACGCTTGCCAGTTGCGTGCGTGCGCTTTACCATGCGATGCCATTCCTCTTCTTATTCCTCTCGGCCTTTTCGTTTTTCTCCCTCGCGGTTTATTTCCAGGGAATTTCCGATGAGCGCAAGCTGGACGCGCCCTGGAAGTGTGTCGCCGTTAATTAATGGCAGCCTCTTCGGGCGGCACGAGTCGCCCGCAGCCTAATTTGAAATCGGATAGGCGATTGTCACTAGACGGGATTCTCGGATCTGTCTTCTAATGAAAATTTTGATATTTTTTTCGTGTCCCGCAGCGCCAGTTTTTTGCTATAGAAATTATGTCAAGTTTGTGTATTTCTTAGAACTGATTTAGAATGAGGGACAAATAACAATAATAAAAAATATTGCACCGACGCAGCGACGGAAGTGAAAATTTTATACGCGTGCCCAGAAGACTTTTTTTATATTGATTAAATTATGAATTTTTTTTCTGAATCTTAAAATACATTTAAAATTAATTATAATTATGTGACTGCTTAGTTTCGTATTGCTTTTTTATATTTTTACGATTAAATTTATTTAAAATGATCACATAATAAATTATTTTTTTTTTAATTATGTACGAGAAAAATATGAAATTTCGCTGAATTTCAAAATACACTTGAAATTTATTATAGTTGTGTGACTGCCCAGTTTCATATTGTTGTTTTTTTTTAGATAATTATATTTTTACATTTATTTCAAATAATCAAAATATAAATTTAAATAGTAACCTTTTAAAATTATAAATACTTTAATCATATACGGATATTTCTCTTTAATCATAATTTTTTTAAAGGTGTTTATTTTACTACAATCTGATTAGGATCAGTCAGTAGTTTAAGCCTAACTTAAATTGCCAAAATGCATGATGGACTATAGTTCATTCAACAATGTATCTATAGGTTCTTGTACAATATTCTTTACACACTAGGCACGGGTACACTTAGCCCGCAAGAATGCTATGCTTTAGTACTAACTGTGTTCACTTTACTAGTTCATAGGGTTTTGTCCTCTTGAGCCTTCGTTCTATGTTTGTGTTATTGAGGAGTGGGAGGATCTCGACGTTCACATCCCTTAACAATCGTTGATCGTGGCTTCTGGCACATTTTGTTATTACCTGTTCAACTGTTTCTACTTCCAGATCTCGATGAATACTGCTATTTTTTACGTACCATGGAGCATCGACGCTGCACCTCAGCACTTTGTTTTGGAACCTCTGGATTATTTCAGTGTTGTTCTTGCTGGCGCAACCCCAGGGTTGTACACCTTAGGTCCATACCGGTATTAGCATTTGTTTAAAGATTAGTAATTTGTTGTCTATAGATAGTTTGAAATTTCTTCCAAGCATCCAATACATTTTTCTATATTTTATATTGAGTTCCTCTCTCTTCTTTCTGATATGGACTCCCCATCGTAGTATCTTGTCTAGGTGTAGCCCAAGGTATTTAGCAGAGTCTGCGACTGGGACTTCAGTGTCGTTTATTTTGATAGGATAATACCGCTCCTTTTTATAGGTGAAGTTGACATGAACCGATTTTGTGCAATTTATTTTAATTCTCCATTTCTTTGCCAATGGTGAGTTTTATTAACTGAAATCTGCAACTTTCTTGCTGCTTCTTCGTGGTCTTCTCCAGTTGATAGTACAGCTTTGTCGTCGGCAAAAGTTCCTATCATGTCCTTTTCAAGGTTTGGAATATCATTGGTATATATCAAATATAGTACCAGCCCAAGTACGAGTACCTTGAGGTACTCCGACCTTGATTTCTTTTAACTCTGTATAAGTCTCTCCTTGCTTAATTCTAAATTATCTATTCAGTACATAAGATTCCATTAATTGAGATTATTGTGCTGGTAGCACTCTTTTTAATTTGTAGATAAGTTCTTGATGCCATACTCTATCAAAGGCTTGAGCAACATCAAGAAATACGGCAGAGCAGACTTTTTTCATTCGAGCGCTTTTTCTATTAGATTGGTTATTCTGTGTATGTGACCTATGGGCGAGTGATTTTCTCTGAAACCGAACTGATGATCTGGAATGAGGTTTCTTTCTTCTATTATCGGCTTTAACCTTTTTAGTAAGAGCTTCTCAAATAGCTTAGATAGAATAGGTAGCAGAGATATTTATCTATAGGACGAAACTTCATTTTGAGGTTTGCCTGGCTTTGCTATCATTATAACTTCTGCCACTTTCCAATAAGCTGGCACATATTTGAGGGTAAGTTTAATTATTATAACAAAAAAGTTTTTTAAAATGAAGGAGGTGAGTAAAGAAACACGTAATTCATTTTTACAATCTGATTATTACAATGTATAATATTTATTTTTTTATTAATTTATATACTATGCATTATTATAATCTGATAAATTATTAACACTGATATCAGCATTACCTATTTCTATATTTTCATTAATAACATCATATTCTAAAAATGATACAATCGGTTTATGGTAAAAAAAATAAAAAATTAATATATTTGCATCAAAGTATATTGTAAATTCGGCCTATTGTTGTCCCATATCTTGTTGTACCGTCATTTCAATCAATAGACATATTTAAATTTAATTTTCTACTCCACGTGTTCGACTATCGTACCTCATGTAACTCTGTATCATGTAACATGTATCTCTCTCTTCTCTTTTCTGTCGGAAGCAATAGACCAGCGAAGAGGGAACACCCCGAACGCTTATACTACTCCGCATTTATATATAGGTATATTGAACATACTTATAACGCGCGTTTGGATATACGATGACTCACAGCGTAACAGATTTCATGCTGATGGCAAGTTGAAAATGGCGGTGCCCCCTTTTATCTCGACGCCTCATGTCGCTCCCGAACTTTCTCGTCGGTCTGGAAGGGTCTCGTCGATTCGAACAGTCTGGAATTCTACGAACTGGAATCGACTCGTCGGAATCGAACTTGCGTTTAGAACAATTTAGAAGAACATTCTGTGATGGTTAATATAAAACGTTTTCTTATGTATCTACATAATACATGTGGTAATGGCTTTGCTACTTGATAAAAATTAATATAGAAAAACTTTCTGTGATGGTTAATATAAGAAGTTTTCTTATGAATGTACATAGTACATATGATAATGGCATTGCTGACAACGTTCTCTTAAAGAATAGCAAAAGTTTTTGGATATTCTGACAAATATTGCAGTCATATTTTTATTGATTGACAGCTTTATTGCATGAATATTTTAGCAAATTCGGCAAATACTTCGCAAGTTGTTGCAAATGTAATGCATGATTTATTTTGTATTTTCGAAACTATCTCAATTAAACATACGCGCAGTATATTACGAAAAGGATTATTGTTTACTTTTCTATACCAATTCTATGGCCATCTGGTTCTTTGATTATTGAGCTAAAAAAAGTTTATTACTATTTATTAGGAACGATCCTGGGCTGTTGTAATACGAAATGGAATCCTCCTATATCCAATCAATTGTGTTGAAGCTGAGAAGACAAGCTTGTGGAAAATGCACATATTTTCAAAACTGTTAAGTTCAAAGACCTACCCAAAATCATCAATGTGTAACAAATAATTGGTAGCACTAGGTCTCTAATGCCGGGAGATCACAAAAATTGAAGAACGTTCCCTATGTTGCTCCTGGAAACGAAGTTTACCAAACTAATAACTTTCTGAGTTAGGATAAATGTTTCCGATCAACTTGAATCTATCATCAGATTAATATGTGAAAATTAGAAAAAAAAAACAAATAATTTCCACAGCTTTCATCCTTAAAACAAAATCTTGTACGAGGAATATGGCAGAAAAATGTAAGAAGGCGAGAATTCCTCCTATATTACGGTATTTGACTACTTTTGAGAAATCACGTGTAAAGGTTTATTTCTGTCCTATGCCGCCTACATGTATTTAAATATATTTAATATAGTTTATATAGAAATTTATAGAGGTTCTGTCCCAGTGGGATTCTATACCTTTGTTAATATTTTAGGTTTTTGGCAGATCCCCTTACAGTAAAATTTCTTAATTTCTCAGTTTTGATTCCAATTGATCCTTATTATTGATACGCCTATGGACAACTGTTTTGTTGCCTATCGCGATTCGTCAACTGTGGCCATATTTGCTTCCGCCTTTGCACCTCGCTAATCTACTATGTAGGCATGTAATCAATAGTAGATTATTTTACTAGCTAAGAAATAGTCTAGATTATTTTACTAGTTAAGAAATAGTTAGTTACATAAAAGTCAGGAGAATCTCTCATTACTGAAGAGGAGCTAAACTGAAATACTTTGTGCCGTGTATTTTAAAGCTCAGACCTAAGGGGGTAGTCTGGTTCTCAATTTTGAAAAAATCGATTTTTCAAAAATGTCATTTTCATACACAATATACCTTTAAAAATAGTGTACTGTAGTTTATTTTGCTCATAGAGCTCGAGAAATTCGTATATATGAGCTTTAGACCGTGAGCGCGCGCATGTGGCTTTTCTGCAGGTGTTCAGTTTGGCCGGGCTTATGCTAAAGTTTTTAATAATTTTCTCCTTTTCTATACAATTTCGGTTTTTACAAATAGCATTGTTTTATTTTGGAGCGATTTAAGGTTAGCTTTCCACTAGAAAGTTTGTATTTATTGTCTATATCAACCATACAAGATTATTTGTTCAGAAAAGAAAATTTGGACAACATGGATAAAACCAGTACTACAAGTAATAATCCTAGACCATATCGTTCAAAATAAGACATTTTCGTGGAAATCGACATACCAGTAATTGTGACACAAGCAGAACAAGTGCATCTGTAAGAAAAATTTTAAAAATTAGAAAAAATTAAAAATTAAAAATCAGGGTTTTTAGAAAAAACCCTGATTTTCAAGTAAACAATAATCAGTCTGTAAGTAAAATGATATTTTTGAAGAACAGGAAGGCATAATATATGAAACAGTCATCGGTAACCAACGTAATATACTTTTTTTTAAGATTTTCTGTAATTTTCGAAAAAAAACCTTAAACGCGTTTTTCTCGAAACAACGTTTTTCGACCTGGTTGACACAATTTAACAAAAACCACCCTACCGATTTCGCTCAAATTTTGGGGAGTTACTCCAAACACGTGTGGTTTTCGTTCGAACTAGGATTATAAAAATTGAATAATATTTAAACCTTTTTTTAAACAATTAATATGAAAAAAAGTGCAAAAAAACGAGTCGAACATTTTAAAAGTCCGCCATTTTGTGTCTTTTCAGTCAAAATGGTTTATCCTAGTTCAGGCGATAGCCGCTTACTTATATTTTAATAACCTTTTGAAATGGTTCGTTTCAGATGTTTCTGAATGGAGAAATCATGTCAACCAGAAAAAAAGGGGTCCTTTTGAGACCGCCGTGTTACGCCCATATCGGGGCCTAAAAATAGAAAAAAAAATCCTTTTGTAATTTTTGTTATACTAAATATCTATATTATCATATGTAAAAAAAATGTGAAAATAAATTTTTGTACGAAAAAAAATTAATGGGAAAAAGCTATTGAGAACCAGACTACCCCCTTAAATAAAAGACTTTACTGACGTGTTTTTTATTAAATTTTTCCGGAAATCGTAAAAACAGACGAGATTTACAAATTTTTGAAAATGTTTTAACAAATGCCACAAAAATCGAGTTTGTCAGTTTTGTTAGCAACTATAGTTACACAGTAAACAACATCGAAAAAATTCATCAATTTTATGCGTGTGCTGTGAAAACTGTATTTTGGGTCTAAAGTTTTTACAATACCAGTCCGGAAAATTCAATTTTCCTGCGTGTAAATAAGCAGAAAATGTTGTTACCAAGACGATTTCCGGTAAACAGTATTTTCGATAAAAGTAATCGCAATGTGAACAACATAAAAAACCGCCAAAACGCCACCACGTGTCACATGACTTCGTGACGTCACATACCAGTAAACATCTTCACTATCTTCAGAATCAGATGCATGAAACAGATCAACACAAAGTGTCATGAAGAAACGTGAATAGGGGAAAACTGCTGTTTTTAATAATTTTATTTAACTGAAATCGACCAGTTAGTAGAATTTTTAAGTACTTTAAATAGCTTCTACTTTAGGTAGATCTCTACTGTATGCTTTCACAAAATGTCTCCGTTAAACATTCCTTTAATTAAATACAATAATTAATAATTAATCACTAGTGAACACGAAAAACCCAAAATCGAGTGATATTTGCCGCAAAACTCATAGACTGGATATGAAAATCCTTCCTTGTTAACAAGCATGTGACGTCACCAAAGATATAACCAATTTCAGAGCGTTTTCCATCACATGGCGTAACTTCAAAATAGGCAAATTTTAAATACAAATAATAATCCATATTGTTTCGGAAAATTTATAGAAAATATCAATTAAATGCTCTACTCTATTTTAAAGCGGCAACAGTTGGTAACATATTTTTAATACAATCAAATACCCTTATTTTATTCGTATCTGTGTTTTAACTTGTAAATGTAAATTTTTAATATTTACCATTTTCAAGAAAATTTCCATTGGCAAATAAATGAAATTGTGTCGCTCCGATCTTAGTAATAGGCTCTTCGGCATTGAGTAAAAGTTAAAATATTCCCCCTTGAACAGGAATTCTGGATGTTTAGATATTTTCAAGTCATCTGAATTTATCATTCCAAAAATATTTTCCTAATTATTGATACCAATTATTAGTATTATCAATTAATATTCATCAATAAATTAAATACAAATCATCTTAATCACACACACTCTCCCCCTCTCACTCTACAACGGCGGGGCCGAATTAAATGGAGCGCTCATTGAGCGCGGGGGCTTGTCGTCCCGTAATTAAAAGTATTAATCGAGCAAAGTTTATTAAAAACGCAAATGCGAATGCGGTTCACGGAATGCACTTTATCTGACTGCACTTCCGCTCAGGGGAATCATCGCTGACCAACCATTCGGATTGCATTACCGCTGAATGGATTCTAATTCGAAACATTTGGTTCGCGTTTAAAAAGCGTTCGCGATCGTCGTCCGGATAAAGGAGAGCGGTAATTGGTCGAGTTGAGACGGTTTTCAGATGCATTTTTCAGATATACGTGTAGATAGGGCAATTTGAGGATTTTAAGCAATGCTATAGTGGAAGTATATACTACTGGTCTTGGTCTTCTGGCGTCCAGACCAAAAACAAACTCACATTACCAGTGTGCTTTTCTTTCTAGGTATGATTATGTTAAGGTTATGTTTTTTAAATTTATGAGTGCGTAAACTGACGTTGTTTTCCCCACAGCACGTTTTTGTTTAGGTCCTAGTTACTTGAAACAAAATATGTACTAGCAGCAATGGAAAACAAATAAAAGGAAACAAGATCTTTCTGCTTTAAGAGCCAGCTTTGTGTATATTCCGATATGAATATGATATAATATGAATATGTTCCTATTATTCGATATATCTAGTTAAATAAATAATTTATGATAAATAATAGGTAATAAAAATAATATTAAGGAAGCGACAGATGTCCTCAAGGCCAAAATATATACTATACTACTATACTACTATATACTACTACTATACTACTATCTTGACATCCATGTCCTGTTTTTTGCGAGTTATCATATTCACCAATCAAAGTTGGTCTGTTTAGTTAAAAAAATGACAAATTAGCCCTTCGCATCTCAGTTTTCACTCTTTGCTTTGATACTATCACCACAAGCGCTCCATATTTCCACAGTACCCAATCTTCTAATTAGAAAGTGAATTTACGAAAGAGTACAGCTGTTCGTCTTTAACAATTAACACAACCTAATTTGGTCTTGAAGGAAATGAAGCTTGCTCTAGCTTTGTTGATAGAATAACCAGGATCGATTCTGAGCCCACTATGAACTCTTCAATAACCAATAACCAAATAATAAATAAATAACCAAAAGCTTAAAGACAAATTTCATTTCAGGTATTTCACATCAACAACACCAGTTCCCATCTTCAAATTAGAAACCGCACTACATGTTTCAGAATATTGGCATATAACCTCAAGAGCTCTTAAGCTACACAGAAAAAATACAGCTTCAGGCCTTCAAAAATTAGGACAACTTTATTTGGTTTCCTTCAGTTCTGTTCGCGGAACACTCAGGAACACTTATGAACCCATCATGAATGTTCTACCAATAACGTTAAGACAAATTTCATTGCAGACATGTCACATCAACAACACCGGTTTCCATCCTCCAATTATAAACTGCACTGAGTCTTTCAGAATATAACAATATAGGCAGAGATGCTCTTAATTTGCACAGTAGAACTACAGCTTCTCAACTTCAAAAGTTAACACAACCTTGTTTGATCTTGACTGCAATGAAGTTAGACTCAGCTTTGTTCATAGAACAGTCAGGAACGTTTTTAATATCATTATGAATGCTCTACCGATAAAGTCAAGATAAATTTCACTGCAGGCATGTCACACCAACATTACGATTTCTTCACCCTCCAATTAGTAACTCTATTACATCTGGCACAACATATAAGGTTATAAGCAACTTAAGCAATCGAAGCTCATAAGCTGCGCAGTAGAACTATAGCTTTACAACTTCATAACAGAACAATCAGGAACGATTTTGAACTCATCATGAATACTCTACCAATTAAAACACCTTTTTCAAATATCTCTTACATTTGTACATCTACCAATTAAGTTAAGACAAATTTCACTTGCAGGCATGTCACACCAACATTACCAGTTCCCCATCCTCCAATTAGAAACTGCACTGCATCTTTAACAATATAAGATTATATGCTTAGAAGCTCTTAAGTTACGCAGTATAACTAGAGCTATTTAACTTCAAAAGTTATCACAACTTTATTTGATCTGGACTGCAATGAAGTTTGCCTCAGCTCTGTTCGTAGAAGAGTCAGGAACCATTTTGAACTCATCATGAATACTCTACCAATGAAGTTAAGACAAATTTCACTGCAGGCATGTCACACCAACATCCCCCATCCTCCAATTTTAAACTGCACTGCATCTTTCAGAATATAAGATTATATGCTCAGAAGCTCTTAAGCTAAACAGTAGAAGTTTAGTTTCTCGACTTCAAAACATAACACAACCTTAT
The DNA here is from genome assembly GCA_946251905.1 of Cryptocephalus moraei. Lineage (NCBI taxonomy): Eukaryota > Metazoa > Arthropoda > Insecta > Coleoptera > Chrysomelidae > Cryptocephalus > Cryptocephalus moraei. The sequence continues at coordinate 13,000,962 of OX276460.1, forward strand.
TTGACTGCAATGAAGTTAGACTCAGCTTTGTTCATAGAACAGTCAGGAACGCTTTTGATATCATTATGAATGCTCTACCTATTAAGTCAAGACAAATTTCACTGCAGGCATGTCACATAAACATTGCCAGTTCCCCATCCTCGAAATAGGAACTGGATTGCATATTTCAGAATATAAGCTTATAAGCTCAAAAGCCATTGAGCTTCATAGAAGAAATACAACTTCTTGCCTTCAAAACTTAACACAACATTGTGATTGTGATTACAGTGACGTTTGTTGGTAGAGCAGTTAGGAACAATTCTTAACTTATTATGAATGCTCTATCAATACCGTTAAGACAAATTTCATTGCAGACATGGTTACACCAACATCACGTTACTTATTGAGCTGAAGTTTCTTCACCAATAAAACTTTATCTCTTGCACAGAATCAGTTCAGAACGTCTGTTGGAAGCTAATATTAGTGAAGTTAAAAAAGGTCAGTGTTTGTTCGACACACTCTTTTGTGAATATTTTATTAGTGACCTTGCTACTCATGTCTTTATCCACCCACATGATTCAGACTTAAGGAATGAAAGTGACAAAAAATAAACCAAAAAAGGGGTTTTAAAATTCGAGACAGAGCCATAAAAATATTTGAATGCACATGGACCTTCTTGCTGACTGACGTCTCCTCTTTATTATATATACAGTACGAGGAAATATAAAACAAAATATCGGTCATACATCTTCGGAAGGAAGAGTGCAATAGGATAGATAAAAAAAAGAACATAATCTTGATAGATGGCGCGATGTAAGGACATGGCCGGACAGTATATATTCCCAAAATAATCTCTAAACATACATTCGGAAATAATTATTGTATATATGTAATATTCACTAACATTTCTATTCTCAAAATAATTTTTGCTCGTGTTGAATTCGATTTTTAGTACTGATACGTTTTGAATAACTACGTAAAGCCAACTTTAAAACTGTCGCATGCAGAAATTAAAATGTATGTTTCCCTTTCTACGTAGATTTTCTTAACATTTTTTAATATTCTTTTGTTCATCGATTATGTACCAAAACTGATACACTCCGTATATATACGGCTCCTTCGAGAAAAGCTGAGTAAAGTGACTGGAGATAAAAAGTTTATTTGATTATTTACACGAGCACACGTGCGCTCGATTCAACAACTCAACCACCTGCCCAAGTTTAAAGATTTATGTCGGTTTAGTTTTCGAAATTCAAAAAAAAAATATAGTAGAATTATTAATAATTCAGACAATTTTGCTATATCTCACGCACATGTCTGAATGTGGACAACAAAAACCAAACACCTTACATATTCTACATATATAATATGATATAAAAACCTAAAGAATCTTTCAAATCAAGTTTTCTGAGATCAAATCCAACTTTATCGAATGAAAAACTATTGTAGTACGTGTCATATAATTAACTATATAGAATTGAATGTGGGAAAGCAGAAAATATAGTAACAAATCAGTTGAACATCATTATACAATGTTGAAAACTTAATATTGCAATGTTTTCAAGTGTTAACACGAGATAAGTTGTTTTAAGACAGTGTTAATACTGATTTAATAAGAAAATGTTTTCAACATTGTAACTGATCAATAAGCTGAACTAGAAAAACCCCATGGCATGCCAGGCTGAAAGGTAGATTTATGGGTAGGATATATAGTAATATAACACACGATGTGTCAAAAAAATGCATACGAGATGTGAAAAAATACAAACGACAAAATTTTAAAATATTTGCAAATAACTTTTTCTCTGTACATTTCTCAAAGATATGTTTTATACAAAAGTTGTTCGTCTCTATAAGGGCAACAAAAAATCTAAGTAACATTTTTCTCTCAGACGCGAAATAAAAGTTTTTTGTTTTTTTATATTTTGACAAAAATAACTTTATTTTTGTACGTTTCTCGACAGATTGTTTTATACAAAAGTTGTTCACCTCTATAAGAGCAATAAAACACCTTAGTAACATTTTTCTCTCAGACGCGAAATAAAAGTTTTTTTTATTTTTTGTTTATTTTTGAAAAAAATAACTTTTTTTGTACATTTTTCGAAAAAATGTTTTATACAAAAGTCGTTCGCCTCTATAAGAGCAACAAAAAACCCAAGTAACATTTTTCTCTCAGACGCGAAATAAATGTTTTTTGATTTTTTTTGAAAATAACATGCCGCCATTTTGAAACCGCTAGACCGATTTGGCCCATTAACGAACTCGACCGAGATTTTCGGCCAACTGATTTTTGTACCAAATTTCGTTGTGATTCTTTAAAAAATGCGACCTGTAGCCTGCCGACAAATTTCGTTATATCCGATATATATATATATATATATATATATATATATATATATATATATATTGGGAAATGATTAGGTATGATCTCTAGATACCAAAAAACTGAAAACCGCATTTTAATTCCTATTTTTTCGACTTCGTTAACGAATGCAATACTAGATATAAATCTACCAAAAATTAAAATCCTGTCACAGATTAAGTGTTAGTTAAATTCCGTCCACATAAAAAACAAAATTGTTCCAGTAATCTAACCAATTAACTTTACTAAAGAAAATTTAAAAAGCATAAATCATTACCTACGATTAACTCGAACGTGCCAGCCGGAGCAGTAATAAAAATCGAAAATATTGAATTTCATACGTACCTATAGAGTGTAAGATTTATGGTTCCACATAACGTGAACTATAAAACTAACGGAAATTAATAAATCTACACATTTAAGTAAACTTCAGAAAGTTATTGGACAATATAGGAGAAATCTTACTTCCCATATGGGTGCCAAAAATTTGTTGATACTAGGTATCTTTGAAAATGAAAACATTTGGTGTGAAAATAAATTGAATGATTTTTTTAAAAATTATTAATGTCAATTTTGCATTTATCATCAATCGATGAACAATTTGCAGAAATACTATCTAAGACACATTTTAGGAAAACTTTAGTAAACAAAGAGATCATGTCGAAACTAAGTCGTAATTATATGGTTATTAATTAAATTAACATAATTGATAAAAGTGATAAATTCAATAGAGTCGTTAATATAAGAATCGTTGTGATATGTTTATTGTATACATATTATTTATGTTTCTGATAGGATTCTCGTTGTGTAGTACGTCATTTTGACATTCGGATAATTGATGAAACTATTGGTCTAAAAGATTTATGTATGTACTTATGTACATACATGAATATGTTTATAATAAATATGTTTTTAATTTATGTACTTTAGGTTTAAAAACTTTGATTTTTATTTTACCATATAGACTAATCTATACCCATAGAGTAAGAGTAAGTATTGTAATCGTACTGATTTTCAATTTTGAAATATTGGCATTTCTGGACGTTTTGAGGTCCCCTGAGTTCGAAAAACATGTTTTTGGAAAATGTCTGTGTATAAACCAATATTATTATTTCTTGTTTTTTTTTTTTAATTTCTCTCTAGTTCTAATTCAATAAAATTCACTGTTAGGAATATTCAACAGTTAGAAAACTTTCGAGAATAATTTACAAGCAAAAAATATCTATTGTATAAGTGTTATTAGAGGCAAAAATCTAATAATACGATTTAAAGAACGTTCGAGAACAATAAGTGTGCAAAAAGGCTCGTTAAAATAAAATCATCGTTGAGATAAGCATTATTAGGTGTCGAGATGATTAATTGTGTAATTCTCTACAGGACCAGTTAGTGTTCGGATGCGGAACGATGTGGATGCGAAAAATTGTTCGAAGTGGAGTCCGGAGTGCGGAGTTCGGAGTTCGGAGTGCGGAGTTCGGAGTGCTTTGTGATTGTGAATGTGAATTTTGTGAATGAAACGCCTCCCACCACTGACTACTCGCTCTCGGACTTCCTAAAGCTCCTATATATAATTTTGAAAGCACACAAATTCTATCCAAATTACGTTGATTCTGTGTGGCATTCAAATTTATACTGGAACGTTAATTCAACTCTTTAATTATTAGGGTTAATTTTTGATCACATAAAGGAGTCCTAGATTGTTGATGTCTTTTGGATGGCGAGGAAACGGAAGACGTGCCTCCAGGATCCACACATGAGAGCAGAGATGAGATTCGGGCCTTTGGAATCCTAGGGTAAGTGGTAAGTATCCCGCCAAAGAAATATTTATAAGTTACATTGAAATCTTATTAATTTCTATTATTATTAGTAAATCTTATAAATTTAACACAAGTAGCCAAATAATTGAGCCTTTTTATTTGTTGTATTGTTTATAAGATTGAGTGGTTGATCTGAGTTTGTGGAGTCTGTTATATTTAGAGGTTATTAAACTTGTTTCAATTTCACATGGTAAGGTAAAATTTATTTAGAACAATTGGAAATGATGAGATATTTAAAATTCAATAGCAAAAAAGAAAGAAATGTATTTATTATCTGGTTATATAATCTTTGTCACTTTATAAGTGAAATTTTGGTATTATGTAATTTTAAACTTACCTATTTTATAAAAATGAGTCGTTTAAATGTTCATTCTTTAATTCGGTTTATCCCCTTTACAGAAAATGATCATCGAAGAGCGCCTTCGCACACAACCGAGATGGAAGAGATTTTTAAGGGTCTTAAGGTATAATGAATCGAAATTTTCTATTAAATTCAACTCTAATAGACTTTCTTCTTTATTTTCAGGTAGGTGCACATTTCCTTATGGACGCGTCTTTACTGTTAAATTATCGTTTGACGTTTCGAAATTAGCCTGACCATTGCCGGACATGGTTTCCATTGGAAAAATCGGAAAAGTTTTAGTGGATCGTGGTGCTTTTAGTGATTAGCTAGCGAGTTTTACATTTTTTGGTTTTCTGGTAAGACATAAATAATTTTTAATTTCTCATAAATGAGGTGCCCCAGAGGAAGTTTTGTAATCGTGCTGATTTTCGAATTTAAGATACTGGCATTTCTGGACGTTTTGAGGTCAACTGAGTTCGAAAAACATGTTTTTGGAAATATGTATATGTGTATGTATGTATGTGTGTGTATGTATGGTGTATGTGGTCAACGTTTTCTCAGAAACTATAAGTAGTGGAAAGTTGAAATTTCGTATTTAGGCTGGGTCTCTCGAAAACTCAAGACCACATAAATTTCATCAAAATCAGTTAATGACAAAGAGCATTTTAAGTAAATAAATAAATTTTAAGTTTTTTTAGTTTTTTTTTAGACTATCCCAAAAACTGGTAAAACGTTTTTTTAAACTACATATGTTTACTTTACTAATTAATACTTATCGATTGCCGTTATCGTTATCTTGACTGATCTTCTGCGAAGGGCTCCCTACTTTTGTGAATTTTCAGTTTTTCTCAATTTTCTCCAAAATGGCTTCACTGATTCTCACCACATTTTAGATTTAAACTGACCTAACTAATAGCTCGAACTTTAATTTAAAACATTTTTTAAAAGCTCCCCAAAGGGCACTTATGAACATTTTCAGTTTTTCACATTTCTTTTCCAAAAAGGGCTTTTAATGTTTTCACTAACTTTATATTTGAATTAACATATTAAATGTATACAATTTTTGTTAGAAATAAATTTTCCTAAAATTTTTATTCCAAGTCGATGATTGGATTCTTATTTTGATGTATAGACATTGAAATTTGATGTGATATTACACAAATAATTTTTTTTCTTTTCGATGAAGTTAGTTGTTTTCAAAAATATTTTTCAGAAACCTTTGTCATCTGAATAACCGTAAGAAATATTTACTAATAAGAGAAAATGTTAATTCGATACTAAATTTATTTTATAAAACGGTAATAATGTTGCCATGGATATTTTGTCCGGCCATATGACAAAGTATGATGCTGCAAATCGCCATTTTTTTACAAAAATCAGCATTAACTAGAGTTTTGTTAAAAAGAGACGTAACTAGTACATTAGATTTTTTTTCTATGTGTTAATAAGATTAGAAATTAACTTTTCATATATAATATGTAAATTATTTTTTATATATATGTACTTAATGAAAATCAAGCACTTTGATTAATTAAAAATCGTAAAGAAAACGGTAGATTTTCTGTTAACAACAATTTTCTTCATAGCAACACTTTTTTTTTGTTTTGTTACCATCTCATCGGCCATTCAGCACACGTTTAACATACACACTTCAACAAAGTATTATTTCACGCTGCCGCTATCGTAAATGGCTCTTATATGCATAGATACGTAGCATGAAAATGGCAAATAATATTCGTGTATTATTTTTCCTTGACGACGGAATGTAAATCTGTCATTTACATTCCTAGGAGAATCAAAAGACTAAAACAAGTTGATGTATCCCTAGTTACGCATATGTCAGACTTATGTAAGTCTGACCAAAGACAAATACGGTTAGGTATTGTATAATAACCGTATTTGTCTTTGGTCTGACGTATGTCAGAGTGACGAACGTCCAAACAAAATGAAACATTTTTTCATTTTTTGAGAAATTATGAGGAAATTTTCAACGGCAGCGTGAAAAATCTAATAAGCAACACGGAATGTATCGACTGTTAACATTCTCAGCAAGTGACAAGCCTCGGCTTCGCCTCGGCTCGTATACACTTGCCTCGAATGGTAAAACGTCTTTGCATTCCTTGTGACTTAAATAACTATTTTTGAAAAATATTTATTTGTAATTTCCATTAAGTATACGAAGAAAGTTGTATGTTTTACTCGTTAGAAAATAGATTTTTCCATGTTCATGTAAATTTAATTGACTCGCTTCGCTCGTTAATTAAACATTTACACTCGCTGGGAGAATCTTACTTTTCTTAACTTGCAAAACAATCTACTATTGTAACTTTTTCCTAAATTTATTCAATTATTATAACTTCTTCTTCCATAAGGATAAAATAATTATTTCTTAGTTAGTGCTATTTATTTTATGGAAAATTTGGTTACATAACAATGACACTGTTAAAGTGACAATGTGTCAAGTTTTTACTTCCCATGACATACTAAATATCAAATCAATATCAATAACGTCAATATCAAAATTGATATTGTTTTCGTAGTAGACTGTGTTTGAAGTTTATATTTCAGTTGAGTATTTAAAAAAATGTAACTCATCAACCTGTATGACTGTGCAAAAATCCAAACCTGAATTCCTTAAATAGCGAAAATATCAGGGTATCATTTTATATACGTCACACATATTCCATAAACACATCACCTGTTTATTTATTAAATATCCCTGCATTTATTATTCAAATATAAAAATTCCATCTTTGTCTCACTCAGCTTCTTATTAATGTAATATTCCTTATATTAACTACCGATATTAAAATTAACACACTACCAGCCCACTGCGTTAATTTACAATTCCATATAAACATACCCATCTTCCATAAATAAATAATTCCGAAATTTAATCGTGCTCTATGATTATAACTGTAAAGTGTGTTTTGCTGTTTTTAGCACGTCACGCCTCCGAAAAGGTAAGCCGTAAAACCACTTTAAAAGTTGCCAGTGCCAGGTATAACTGTTCCAAATAAGTATCCATGAAACAAGTACCAAGTCGCTAATTTTACATATGCCAAAAGTGAATACGTCAATAGGTTAAACCTGGAGGTTGTGGGAATGAGAGTAATGATTTAAAGCTGAATAAAGCGGTAAAAAGAGTTACAAAAGATTTTTGGAGAGTAAATTAAGTTTTGCTAAAGGTTTGAAATTAGGCAGCATCTCGAATTTCTTTAAATGCGTAAAAGGCCCTGTTTTATCTCATACAAAAGGTAATTAGATTATGTAAATATCGTGGAACAGTTCAAAAATAGGGAGATATTGCAGATGAGTATAGCGTCTTAGAAGATCGACGTTATTTTGCGCAGGTTTATATACTCTTGTTATAATTTTTCATAACATTTCTATTATATTTATTAAATCCTAGTTGAGCGCTTTGTATACATTTTTCGCTTACTTCATCTACTTGCTCTAGTTTCATATCTTTTAATACATGTTGCTCGTTTACCTACTAATACTTTTAAACTATTTACAACAGTTTACACTATTGGTTACCCTGCGTATTAATTTATTTCTGTGTTCGCTGCAAACATCCCTCGATCAGTCCCCAGCAGACGTTTTGGTCTAGATCGTGTCAAGATTTATGGCCGTTTTTCACTTTTATTATCAATAAACTTTAATGATCATCTCAACAGAATTTTATGTTTATAATTCCTGATAAGATTACATTAAAATGAGTTAAACGGTAGTCGAGAGCGGAGCCACTTTCGACTGAAAAGCTGCCACCCATGTCGGTGCCTGAGGATCGTTAAAAAACTACATAAAGAGCTAATTGCTTTAATATGGTTCGATTAGATTAACGGGAGAAGGATAGAGTACAGGACAAAATCTAGGAATTTCAGATTTTTGACGTATGGTACATTGATTGGCTTGCTTTATTAGGAACAGGTGTGACATTTATGAATCTTTGAGTTATGTCACTGTCACTATTAAAAGTATTAAATATATGTGTCAAAAACATCTTTCATAACATTTTTTGAATACACCTTTTAAAACGATTTTTAACGGAATCAAACATACAAAATATTATACAATGTGTTTCAAAATGATTGTCATCTAGTCGGCTTTGGAATTCCCATGTAAAATAAAAAAAACGGCTTGCGAAAATAGGAGTTTCTACTAGCTATACATAACCTCAAAATAACCTACTTAACCTCTTTTAACTTCTGGTTTTTCTCTGTCAAAAGAAAACGAATTCTGAGTATTTGTCCGTTTGTAGTATTTGTCCGTTTGTAGTATTTGTTTTGGCCCTGAAAAGGACCGTTAATTACCAGCAGTACTGATTGCCAGTTTCACAATAAATGTTCGAAGTGTCACTTGTTGTCAGAATTAGATAGGTACAAATCAATAGAGCGCGGCACATCAAAAATTACATGCACAGAAATTCCAACGCCAACTAGATGACAATCATTTTGAAACAAATTAATTGTATCTTATAATGTTTTTGTAGAAGGTGACAAACCTGACAGTGACATTTGTTAAAATGTTTTTGAATATTACCAAAATATTTGTGAAGAAGCTTTATGATCACAGCAAAATAACATTTAATTTTGTACCAAAAGTATGAAACTTGTTCTGAAATGTGGTGTAGAAGTATTTCTAAATAATCTATAATATCTATAAAACCTGTAAAGAAACAAAATTATTTAATTACTAAAAAGGTTTTAAATTGCAAGTTTAGAATAAGTACTATTTTTAATTTTGCCGACAAATATGAACCTATTTAAAATAAATATTATTTCTTAACATTTTGGAACATTTGTGACATCGTTTTTTTTTCAGCATTTGTACATCATAATATTTTTTGTGTTCTTATCAATTTACGATATTACCGAACACACTGAACTGATTATAACAAATAGAACATAGCAATTTGGTAATGTGACCAAATGTTCGATTGAGAGTACTGCTACAACTTGAAATATTAGACATATATTCCATAAGTGCATTATTACTGACACACAGTATTTAAGTCAACCTTAATAAAACAGTGATTATCATTTATCTTTACTTTAAAACAGAGATATTGTAGAGCACAAATCTGCATTGCAAAGACAAGACAACATAACCACATAACCTAGAAACCTACTCAAGTGCTAAGACGGAAATTTCTAGTAGGTACTTTTTACTTTTTGAAGTCTTTTTTAATGTATGAAAAATCGCCCGAAGTACATATCGGCACATTAGGGACATTCTAATCACGACAATAATAATCAATCTTTCATAGGTTATGGAGGAAATTCTGGAAGCAGTTATTTTTGAAAATGGAAATGATGAGGAAGTAGAATATTGTGACTCGTTATTTCTTCTACCACAGTTCTAATAGAATTTACTTTTTTAAAGCTTTATTAATTGATTTAATTTATTTTCTATATTCCGGCACTAAAATGACAGCTATTCTAGCATACTAAAATGCTGAAAACAGTGCTTTAATGAGGCTTATTAAAGCATTGTTTTTGGTAATTTTTTTTTGTTGGGTTGGTAACAAGATATACCCTAATGCTGACTAATGTCTGTCAAAACAAAATTAAAAATAAATATGGCCGCCGCGTCGATGGGATAGGGATGCAAGTATTCCGGCAAGTGTTGACTGTAAGCTATTCGTTTCTGTATTTTGAAAGGTGTATCATAAGATAAAAACCTCACGGTTCCTCGTTTTCGTACAGTAAGACATACCCATAATTTTATGTACATTAATGTACATAATTTTACATACCCCCCTTGGCGGGGGTATGTAAAATTTATACGAATCTAAGGCTGTGGCTTATGGGGTATTCCTTTTACATTTGAAGTAAAAGTGAAATAATCTGATTATATCACTTATGAATCACTTGACACGTCAATTTTACTCACCTATGCGAGAAAACAAAGAAATTAAATTTGAAAATGGTGTGAAAATTGACAGATGTCTAGGAAACAGCAGTTATACCAACTAAAATGTCACGATAAAAAAATTCCCCAGATAAGAAATTTTAAATTATTTAAACTAAATAAAAATGAAATGGAAGCCGGAACATAGAAAATGTAAAGTACTCGTTGCAGAAGACAATCCAAGCCCTCGTCCGTTCTAAAACTCGACGCAAGCGGCTCGTTTTAGAATCTCGGACTAGGGCTGGAAATATGACGTCTTCTGCAACTTGTACTTTAAACTACTACTATTACACAATACACAATTACCAGCACATAGCACACGATCTGCATGGTTATATCTTCTGCCGAACTTTAACGGTTATATGCTACTCCATCCAGGTGACACAAGTATAAAAATAATGCTTTACCATAATTGTTCATGAATTACGTTAAGCACTAACGTTACTTAACTCAAAGTATACCTTATCACAAAATGCAACCGGGCACACTTAGATGTCAAAGTAACGTCGACTTTATTACTGTTTGACATTATGGACACTTGCAGTATTTCTCCATTGTAAAATGTTTTATCAATATTGTATAAATTAATGTATTAATACCATTTTTAATTTAAAGTACTATTTCATGAAACATATATTAGGTAACTATTTTGTTTGGACCATTTAACAGTATTTACAAAATATTCTAACTATAAGTTTAAAATATTTCAGTAATTTTCGAAATCTTAAAATAATTTCGTAATATTGTTTGCTGTTTAGGGTTTAAAGGTATTTTAAAAAGAACAAGTAAATGTAAGCTAATTTAACTCTGTGACGATACATCGTCAAACTGGTATATTTTTGTTGCATTTATTGTTCTGCTGCAGTAAACACATAAAGCTCAATATGGAATCATACGTACTGTAACGCGAGTTGTAACAGCAGTGCGAGACGTGTTTACTTTTGCCGGACCCACGTCGGCGTCTCTCAAAGGACGCTTAATTGAATTCCATAAAAAAAAAGACAACTCCATGAATACTCCCGGATTATTATTTAAGGGAAGTACTTTATGACCTTCTGGACATTTTCTACGTAAACATTATTAAAAGAACAATCGAGTACTTTGTGGAAACATCCAGCAAATTCGGGAAAACATTATGGGGGCTATATAAGTACGCGGCGGACGAGCGAAGATTATTATTAGTAGACGGAAGCCGCGAGAGTAAATAGCGAAATAGCGAGAGCGTTTGAAGTGAAATAAATTAACGATTAAGAAGTGTGATATAAATTAATTATTTAAGTGTGTTATATAAATTAGTTTAGTAATAGTGTAAATAAATTAAGTAGTGTCTAGTATTAGTATTAGTGTAAATAAATTAGTAAAATAAACGTTACAGTACATTATTGCTACTGCTCTGACCTAATCTAAGATAATACGTGTTTCAAAATGATTGTCATCTAGATGGCCGTTGGAATTTCTGTGCATGAAATTTTTGATGTGCCGCGCTCTATTGATTTGAACCTATTTAGTTCTGACAAGTGTCACTTAGAACATTTATTGTGAAACTGGCAATCAGTACTGCTGGTAATTAACGGCCCTTTTCAAGGCCAAAACAAATACTACAAGTAGACAAATACTCAAAATTTGTTTTCTTTTGACAGAGAAAAACCAGAAGTTAAAAGAGCTTAAGTAGGGTATTTTGAGGTTATGTATAGCTAGTAGAAACTCCTATTTTCGCAAGGCGGGATTTTTTATTTTACATGGGAATTCCACAGCCGACTAGATGACAATCATTTTGAAACACGTTGTACTTCTGAATTGCTTACATTCTGTGTTTTTCTGTGTGTTTTTATTTCCCCTTATTTGATATTGGGGATCTATGAGCACTTTCCTTAATTTCTCAATACCGGCTTCGATTTATCTGTTATAATGCCTACGCCTGTGAATGTAACATTATTAAATTGAATGAATCTGGAATAAAAGAAATGAATTTTGTCATTTTACTCAGTAGAACAGTTATCAAAAAAATTAGTCACCATGCAAAAAAGGCAAATCACCGGATAAATGACCTAAACTGACAACCCTGCAGTGGTGGAATAATGATGTAAATAAACAATGCAATGAAAAGTATCAAAACTACTTTTATGTCTATTTTTAAAGAAATTAAGGAAATAAATAAAAAAAAGGTTACATCCACTATTAGCATACTATCTATCAAAACTATTCAATATAAAGATTACCTAGAAAGGTAAAATTTGAAAACATTACATAAATCACCTATACATTACAGCTATATAACCAAAATGGTACTTACCTCCTATATGAAATTATTTAAGATTTGGGATATAACTTTTGTCGTTAAATACCTTTCGTATTGTGATGATAAGTATCGATGAATCAGAATGCCGGCCAATAGAACTAGAACATATAGTTTTTTGTTTTAATAAAAAGAAATTAAGAAATTAGTACAAAGAAAAAGTTATAACAAGCCATAAGTATATAAGTATAAAGTTAAGTTAAGTTATAAGTTATAAAAAGTTATAAGTTATAAAAGTTTTAATAACTCTTTGTGTGATACACCGTTCCCGAGACATTCAAAATTATGTCAAGGTATGCTCTGATTACAAAAAGGTGCAAACCTTAGCATAAAACGTGAGTAAGTAACGAGTAAGTACCTCATACTTTTAATGACAACTGTCTTCATTTTGTATAATACCAAAGAAACAGAAGAAAAATTCATTTATAACATCACAAAATTATCTTCCTTTGTGATTCAGAATAAAAAACACAGGATTTTATTCTCGAACGATTATTATTTTTCTATTTCGGTCTTAACACAAGTGAATACCATTGTCATCCATCCGCTATTCATTTTCTCGTTCTATCGAAGAGCCACAATACCGTAATGACACGGTATTGGCATCTCGTCCAATGCCACAAGTCATTCCGCGACCAACACCTTTCATTGGCGTCCATAAAAGCCATTGATTAACCGCATTGTTGCCCAAGTCATTCTCTGTCACTTCAATTACGATAATTATTGTTGAGAGGTGACAAATTGTGTTGAAGGCGTGAAAAATTCGTAGTTCGAAGGTTTTTGGGGAAATAAAAATAAAAGCTTTCCGTCCCGCAAAATTAAAAAAAAAATAATTAGCAGATCGTGACAGGTTTTATTGGAATTGCTAAAATCGACTCTTATGACGAGTTTGGGAATACAACAAAACTACGAGCTTAAAATAAAATTCAAAATATTTAATTTCAATGTACCTGCCCATTTTAGTTTACGAAATTTCGTCTAGAAAAAGTAGGTGTATATATACAAATCGTATTGCTCAGTTATGTTATTCAAACTTCCACAGTGTCTTATTTACCACCTCTACTAGCTATTTATAATATCAATAGCGTTGTATATAGTCAAAACTAGTTCAGATATCGTTAAGATACATATTTACATATTACCACTTTTATTAGAAATTAGCAATTGTTAACAAAATATGTGAAAATTAAAAACAAATGGGCTGATTCCGTTCAAAACATAAAAAAGAACCTTCGCTTACCTATGTGATATTTAAACTATCTACGTTTATTGATTAAAGATCTGCGTCAAATGTTGTTTCGATGTGAGGTAATTCTTGCGCTCGCAGTGGAGAACAAAATATTCTGTAGGCGTTCCTCAACGTATGTTGTGAAGAGATCGCAGAAGAGCATTCTGACGTTTCAAGAAATATTTCAGGTGTACTTCAGGTTCGAACACTCTTGAACACCCATAGTAAATTAACGTTGGAGGCATCAGAGTGAATTGTACAAGAAAGAGTAATTAATATTTTTTGAAATGTATTGCAATGAACTGTTATCGTGGGTATACGTAGGTATATATGATATTTATTTCCCACGATTATAACGTGTCTAAGTAACTATTGTAATTTTGTGTATTATATTATGATTGATATATATGAAAATACAATTGGTATAACGTATAGCGCCATAATTACAACTACTTACTTTTAGATTTCCCAATTTCTGGTAAAAGTTATTAGATGTCTATTTACTGGGTTTCTATTCACATGAAAAGTAAGGTTTGGGTTATTTGACGTACCTACTCGTTTTGAGTAGGGGTTAATAGGGCTTACACAAGTGACAAATAAGCCTCACAAATAAAACATTAAGCTTATATAAACAGCTAACTGCAGCTAGTTATAATATTATGTGCATTCATTATTTATTCCACGTCATTGTTTAATATTGGAAAAACTATACATCGTACGGAAAAATGCTGTTGAGTAGATTTGTGTGAAATGAATAAGCGAAATATTTGAGACTCGCTAAATTAAAATCGGCCCACAAATAAAAACGTTATTTCAAATTTCAAAAAACATGGAAAAGGGTTTATCTCGTTGGTATAGTAACTTTTCAACAAACTGTTTAAAATCAATCAGGCGACCTACTATATACGAGTTATATGATGCTCAAAAAGTGTGTAAAAGATAGGCGCTATAGATTCAATATTCCTTACAAAACTTTATTTATTTATATCTACTACCACGGTGAAAAATGGCCAAATATAACCATTTGGACAGTTGCAAATTTTGAAAACAAAAATGGTGTGGAAACTCGCCTTTTCAAGTTCAAGAGATATACTTTTAATTTATATCAAGTAATCCTTTATTTATTTGAATAGGAGGCCTTAAAATTATACATTAAACAAAAGTAAATTTTTACCAATTTTTTTCTTATAAATATTTCGAATATCTTTTTCAAACAGTTCCAATGTCGTTCATCCCTTAGGAAACATTTTTTATTTAATCGTGTATTATAGAAAGAGTTTATGTTAAAAAATCGTGGAAATTTACGCCCTTCCTCTTTATAAATATTGGCAGTGATTTCAAAAACAGTAAATCTTAGCTTCTGTTAGTCCTGGAATGTCTCTTTTAAATCTGTGTCTTTTAACCAGTTTTTTGGAGTTTATGAAATATATCTACATTTAAAAATAACAAAAATATTCTAATTGCTTATAAGAAACCATAGGTATCATTTCACTTTTGTTAAATGCATCATTATAAGATTTCTATTCAAATAAATGAATGATTACTTTACATAGATTCAAAGTATAACTTTTGAACTTAAAAACGAGAGTTTCCAAACATTTTTGTAGAAATAATTGGCAACTGTACAAGTGGTATCTTCTTCTTAGAGTGCTGTCTTCATTTATTGAAGGTTGGCAACAATCTCGGCTAACCTCTGACGATCCTGGGCAGTTCGAAATAGTGAGTGGGCATCCATACCTGTCCAATCTCTGATGTTCCTTAGCCATGAATGCTTCTTTCTTCCTATGCCCCGTTTGCCCTCAATTTTTCCTTCCACTATCAGTTTCAGGATCTCGTATCTGCTCCCACGCATTATATGACCCAGCTATGCTGTTTTTCGTTTTTTAACTGTGTGCACCAACTCTCTCTCGCACTGAGCTCTTCTCAAACTTCCTCGTTCGTGACATGCGCTGTCCAAGGTATTTTGAAAAGTCTACGATGTACCCACATCTCAAAGGCTTCTATTTTGTTAATGGTGTTAACCTTTAGAGTCCATGCTTCACAGCCATACATCAGAACTGAGTGTATATAACATTTCACAAATCGGTATCTAAGACTCAGACTTAGGGTGGAATTACATTACACAGGAGTGAACGCATCAGGTTAAAGGTGGCTCTTGCCTGCTCGATTCTGGACCTAATTTCTACATCTGGATCGAGGTTGCTGCTAATCTAGGTCCCCAAATATTTGAATTTTTCTACCACTTCTATTCGTGTCCCATATATGCTAATATTTATAGGCGGCTCTGGGGTTTTTGATATTATGAGTATTTTTGTTTTAGTGGTATTTACTTTAAGGCCATAACGATCTCCGACTGCGGTAAGTTGATTTAGCAAGAGTTGCAAGGCTTCTGGGCTATCCGCTATTACTGCAGTGTCATCAGCATATCTAAGATTGTTAAGCGTTCTACCGGTGATCTTAATCCCATCACTTAAGTCTTGGATGGCTTCTTCAAAAATGCGTTCGGAGTACAAGTTAAAAAGCATTGGGGACAAGATACACCCCTGTCGAACACCTTTTTGTATGGTTGCTGGTTCGGTTGTTATATTATTATATTTTACTACAGCTGTTTGATCCCAATACAAATTTTGGATGATTGCAATATCGTTTTTATCTAGTCCCCTTGACTCCAATATTTTTAAGAGTTTTACATGATCTACGCGGTCGAACGCCTTCTCATAATCTATAAAACATACAAGTGGTATAAGTTGGTCATTTTTATCACATCTTTTGAAAATTGTGTTACTCATGTATAAGGCATTGAATAATTTAAAATAATTTGTTACAAAATTACAATAATAACGAAAGTGGTCCATTTTTCATGTTTTATTTTGCATATAAAGATTTTCAACTTTCTAGAATGCTCGATATACTTGTAATTGTTTCTACAAATTTCTAGAAGGTTCCGCCGCAAAGCTCCGACAGTGTCTTGCAGAGTTCCATTCTATTGCACTTGAATTTCTACAGTATTCTAGAATATTTTACGAGATTCCTTCTAGAAAGTTTTCACATTCTAAAATTTCAGTTTACGAGTTCTATCTATTTTCACAATCTTCTAGAATTTTGTACCGAGTAATATTCATTTTATTTGAGAGCTAACTAGTGAGTGGTGGACACGACGAGACGAGACATAATTTCGTCTCGTCTCGAAAAGTCTCGAAGTCTCGATTTTTTTTAAGAATTTGCAATTTAAGCATTTTCTTTCGTTTGTAAAATGAAAGGCCACCAAACTCCATAGCAATGACGACGAAAGCGCAGGTAAAAGGATACCTAATAAAGGGTCAGGATTAAACCGTGCCATTGTCCAGTAAGGGAGTAGAATTTATAATTAGCCCGTCGTTTTCTTAGAATTTTGGAAGGGTTGATTATACAACAGACAGATGTACAGTGGTGTGAAACGTTTATCTGAGGTAATGGACATATTTAACAGTAATGTTCATTCATTCATTCATTCATTCATTCATTCATTCATTAGTAGCGTAGTTTCCCAAATCTAACAACTTTTCTGATTGCTGAACATCTTGGTAGGTATAAATGAAATTTCCAGTTTACAAGTTCCCAGTGCGATGTTGTTGGTATTGTTGAGGCATATCCCGAACTGAATAAAATAAAACTATAGCTGATCTGACTATTACCGTCCCAAATAGTTCTAAACATAGGTTATTCAACTTCATAATAAGGACCAAATTAGTGCCCTCTAATTTTATGTCGAAAACGTATGTTTTGATTAATCACAATATCTTTTTTTTTTGAGAGCGATAATATGAGGTAAATAGGTAGGTATACCATTACCAGCACATTTTCTAAAATGATAGTAGTTAATTTTACTTATAAAATTTGATAATTCTATCAAATAATACCAATTTCACATATAATATATAATATACAGATGATATTAATTTCTTATTTGTCCTTATAAAGATATATAGTTTATTTAATAACTTTGTTTTATAGTTCGTATCCTAACAAGTCTATTTATTAATGATATTTATTTTCGATTTTGTACCTATTCTCTATAATTTAATTTCCTTAATTCAATATTTTCTAAAAATGAAATATTCTTTATCAAAACATAACATCGATTAAATACTACTGTACATTCAACTTTACCACACCTGTATAGGTAGTTTAAGGAAATCAGTAAATGTTATCAAAAAAGTATATAGATTTATAAAAGTACCATCTATATAAGACAATTTATTTCGAGACTTTTCGAGACACGAGACGAGACGAGCCGAGACGAGACCTGTACCAGATCGAGACGAGACAAGACGAGACATAATTTTTAGGAATTTTTCGAGACGAGACGAAACCATGTCGTTTCTCGTCTTGTCTTGTCTCGTTTCGTGTCCACCACTAGAGCTAACTCATTTTGTTCTACTAATCACATCAACCATCAACCTCTATGAGTTATAGCCATAACAAATGTCGCTCTTCGCCTTAGCAGTCATTTCAGTTGTAATATTAATTAAATCATACGTTATATATTTTATATATAAAATATAAATATACAGTACATAAAGTGTAATAGTAAGTAAAGTAATATTATCTATTACTATTAGGACATTATACTACTATCTATATATTTCATCTATTATCTATCTATCTATGTCTTGTCTATTAAGCACAACTTAATAGATGTCTTATGAAAGCTACGCTATGCTTTTAAACTTAAACATACTACATTGAATTATTTTTTTAACAATTATTAAAATTAGTAGTCAGTAATCATTATTAATCAACAGTAGGTATTATGGACTGATAGATGAATTAACTTTAGGATCAATTTTAAGTAAGTTAACTTAAAGTTAAGTCGTCTCTAAATACTTGATTGTGAATTTCCTTAACAATTTATAGTCTGAATATTAAATTTCTTTTTTTAAAAATCTTCTGACGACTTTAAAGGATTATTAATTGGCGAGAGTTTTGATTTAAATTTTTGATTAACAAATGTGTTATTACATAATCGATTTAAATTAATTACAAGTTTTAGCATTTAAAAACAATAAAAATAATACAATAATGAATATAAATCGTCGCTTTCATTTGACTGAATGGCACTTTTAAACAAATATTCGAAATTGAAAGTAGCATTAATATTTCACACAGTTGTGCTGATACAAAATGAATGGATTTCTAGCAATATCAAAAATATCAAATGAAAAGTCCCACCCTAAACATCAATCCACCATACTATTGAATGCTGGGTATTCACCAAACTAGTGAAACATTCGCCATATACTATTATTGTGCCTGTGACATTTATGAATGACACAAGTGCTTACTGAACAATAATTCATGAAAATAACTTACATCTGTTTAAAATCGACTGTAAACGTAAAGCGGTGGGAAACCAGAATAAATTTTCTTATCTCAACTAGTGCCATTTCAGTGGATTTTAAAGCTCGCAGGAATCCAATAAACCGAAAAGGCAGTTAAAAAAGGATGAGGGTCATAAAAACCTGAAAGTTTACGAAGAAGATACGGCTAAATAATAATAATCGAAAGGAAGCCAAGTGCATCACCATACCGACTTGTAAACCTTCAGTCGTAAAATAGACGGGTATATTGACTCCACAAGTGTCGCCCTGGCAACTTTTAATATCCCCAGATATCTCCGTTGTTGATTGAAAGGGAAATACTTTAACGTTTTTACGGCCTGTCATTAATTGTTAGTTAATCATTTTATTTATTTTTGAAAGCCACCCTGCCGCACCGGTCATATGTACTAAAATTTTTGTGTACGCAAGGAAACATACACAGAGAAAAAATTATATCTATGTTTCAACATTTAACATATTAAGTAACCTACCTAAGAAATATAAAGCGAAAATGAAATATTCTTTTTCTTAAGTACATTCTGTAACAAAGAAATAAACTTTTCAATACTTTAACAAAAATCTAAAATACAAAAAAATTGGGGAAGTTTTTTGAAAAATTGAAAAAGATGGGTTCACTGAATTGATTTTTTGTCATCAAAATAACAATGAGTGGACATAACCTTTGCCAAAGGCTAAATGTAATGTAGGATTTAATACAAATTCTTTACAGATTTTGATCATGAAATAGTTTCAAATACTGCATAACAATTATTGTTGTTCCTATACTTATACATTTATGACAATATGATGTTTTGAATTATTTGTGGATTGTTATTCTTTAATTGCACATTGTATTTCTTCGCACAACCATAATAATGCACTTGTATTGACATATGTACATACAGTATGAGGGAAACTTCAATGCGATAGCTTTCAAAACGCGGTGCTTTTGAAATATGATCTAACTCATGAGAGTTTTAAAACAACGCAGATCAACCGATGGACATGACAACCTTCATACATCTGTTTTATTTTACGCGAACAGAAGGAGGATCCGACACATTTTTTTTCCTAATTGAATCGCAACCTAATCGTATTGAATTTAAATATACAGAGTGTCACAGATTTGATGATACGGTACAACTTCCGAAAATGTGATTCTTGGGTTGTGGATCATGTTAGAATTTTTGTATAGGAAAGTTTTAAATTATTAAAAAACCTGAAATTGATACAGAAGTCTTAAGATATCGAAGTGGTTCGTTGATTGGCCAAGTGGACTGGTAACGTTTAATGGCACTGTGAAATGATTGGTTTTGATGGTATCAGACGTATTATTACTTATTAAATTGATCACACATGATGGTGGTATTGTTGAACCTTACGCTTCAATTGGAAGCATAATAACTCGAGTAAATGTAAAATGATAAAGCGGCAATGGGAAAAACATCATGTCAAAAATTTTGAGCAAGGCTATCAATAAATAAATACAATACATTTTTACAATAGCTCCAAAACTTTGAAAGAATAATTATTTTTGCTATATATTTCGTGATGTTGATATCATGTTACGTTAAAAATTCTTGAATTTCGCATTTGTTAGAATTTGAATTTTGATCATGAGTTAATAATCTTGAGTGATGTGGGGCATTATCTAAGACAATGCTTAATAAACATATTCTGACATTAATATTCAAAAAGCTTGTTATCTTGAAAATATCTCAAGTTACATTCAATGATGTTTTTTGGACATACATACTAGCAACGCGCCTTAGGCGCCTTATATCCAGTCAGGATTTTTTGCACATTAAATGTAACACATGTAGAATATTTTCTCCTAGATGAGGATTCAATCAAAATAGTAGCATTAAGTTTAATGAAATTTATTTCTGGAAAATGGTGAAATAAGGTCTAGTTCATGAAAAATAATGGCAGATTGAAATTTTATTTCGAATTGTAGAAAATGTGTGGGGGCAGACTTTACTTTTTGGAACAGGTTGAAATTTGAAGAAGAAAGTTACTTTCTTTTCTGAACAAGTATAAATTAGGCTATGCTTTCCGCATAAGATTAAAATGCAATTTGTTTCTTAACAGTTTGATATTTGGTTCGTTTCCTGAAAAACAAGGATTCAAGCCGTGCTTTTAGGGTAGGTTGGAACTTTGTTTTAGGAAAAGGTGGAAGTTACCTCGTTTTCTGGACAAAAAAGTTAAGTTTGAATTAGGCTTTGTTTTCCGGAAAAGATACGAATGCCGATTATTTATAAAAACAATGAAATCAGGTTCGTTTCCTGAAAACTATTGGCAAAGATTGAATTTGTTTTGAAATTTTAAAGAAATTGCTGTAGATTGGACGACGCGGTGGTTTTGGGGTAGGTTGGAACTTCATTTTAAGATAATATTGAAGTTACCTTATTGTCTGGAAAAAATAAGAAGTTTGGCCTTTTCTTTGCTTTATGGCAAACGTTGAAAAGAATTTTATTTCTGGAAAAATCTGAAATTAGTTGGCAAATGTTGACATTCTATTGAATTCTAGAAAATTTGGCAGAAGAAAATAAGCAGTGTTTTTGAGGAAGCTTGAAACTTTGTTTCAATAAAATACTAATTTTACAGTATATTCGTGAGGGAACAAGAATAAGTTTAAGTTAGACTTTGCGGAAACGTTTAAATGAAATTTATTTCTGGTGAATATTGAAATGTGGTTCGTTTTCTGGAAAACAAGGGCGGTGATTGACTTTTTTCAGAATTCTAAAATTTTTTCGCAGATTCGAAAGAGCTATGCTTTTGGGGATGATTAAATCCTAGTCTCAGGAAGACACAAACTACTTTGCTTTCTGGAGAAAAAGGAAAGGTTAGAATTAGGCTTTCCTTTCTGGAATACGTTGACATTAAGTTTATTTTTGAAAAATAATTTTAATAGGTTCGTTTCAGGAGAACAATTGCAAAAAATTAAAATTGCTTTGAATAGGGTATTTGACAATATTAGGAATGTGGTTGTAACTCTTGGGACTCTACAAGATTAACGCATTTAATTGATATTTTCTGGAAAATTTTCGAAAATATATCGATTATTTGCATTTAAAACTTAATTCAAATGTGTCCGGATTTGCAATTCGGTCACGTGATCAAATTTACTGTTTGTATGGTGAAATGTGTACATTACCAATTTTTACCAACCTGGTCACATTGCTATATGACGTATTAAGTTTGTTTAGTAGGTGTCACGAATACCACCAAATAGGTAATATAAGTTGAAGATTCATGTTTCACGAGTTACGTGGTCAATTTACAACAAAAAGTATTTTTTTAGCCTAACTGATGTAATATGACGGAGTTGTCAAGATTACTCAATTTTTATGCCTATAAGTTATTCTTCCCAATGGGTGTTTTCAAATGTACTTAACTTGTAACTAGCTACTTAAGTGAAATGTTACTTAGATATCTTGAAAACAATATGGCGAATACCTACATATTTCCAAAAAATATACATTTCATTTCATTTCAATAAATACGTTTTCTAAATTAAACAAAGAATTACTCCAAATTATAAGAACACAACATATTTGGCATAATGATATTCGGTTTAAACAACATATCGAAGTATTAAATTAGTACTACAACTATATATTACACTTGATAAGATATTTAAACAGTTTATTTTAATAAAGTGTATTTTTGAGGCACTTTGCTATTTTTCGAAATACAAGTATAAAGTTTGCCAATAAAATTTCTTGCGTATAAGAATTTTGCAACAATAATTTGATCTAATTTCATTTCATTAGTATATGAAATACGTCTATCTAACAATGATGCTGAAACGAGTTAAGCTACCATTCCTAATTTTCATCATGAAGTAACTTTATATTCCAAATCGATATTGACTGTGACAGTCGTTAAATGACAAAAGATGAGTACCTATTTACCAAATATGACATAGCTAGTAAGTAATTTCAACGTGAGACTTCAGCTAGTAGGTCGTCCGCGACTTAATATATTATGATAGAAATTTACGAAATTTACCAACTCTTAACGTAAATTTTAAGCGAATTGCCGCTAAAAATTAGTAATTTGTTACGAAACAAAATCGATGAAAGTACCTAAGTGATACAAATTTGTAGTAATATGTCACCTAAATTATTAGACGTGATACACAGAAAATATACAGGAATCTTAAAACTTCTTAAGGGTAATCTGTGAACATGTCTTAAAATGCTCATGCCACTGTTTTTACCATGGTCACTACGTATACATGTATATTCTTCTTCTGCACTTATTCGTTTTTCGTTTATAATAATAATAATAATAATAATAATAATAATAATAATAATAATAATTATACTAATAATAATGATGAATTTCGAATTGTTACATGTAAACAGAGGACGTATGTTATTACTGTTATTCTTTTGCAACGCACGAGAAATATTTTAATTAACCGTGGTATATAATATTGGAACGATATACCGAATCAAATCGATTACAATACGAAAGACATGAGGCCGAAACAAACCAAACCTATGGGTGCATGACTCGCCAAATTCCTCGTGACTTATCTCCTCCGTGATCGTATTCTTAATTATTGACCTGGTATTCAGGAAATCGCCTGGAAGCGGGATCAGATTAATTCGACGAAATATTGATAACCTAAAGTTATGTATATGTTTTTTAACATTCTCTAAGAGAAATGCGTCCTCTCCTATCAAATGGGAAAGATTATGTATATAAAGTTGGCGGACCACCTCCTCAGGCCGGCAAAACAAAATAGTGGAGATTTTGTGTCTTTTTTGTAGCTTTTTTGTAGCGAGAAAACCAATTTTGTAGCTTTTGAATTGCCGGAGCTACAAAAGGTGGGCTAACTTAATATTAAGTTAGCGGCCACCGCTATAACTCATACACGGAATGTAATAGGATGCTCTGGTTTGCGCAGGAATTTGTGTCTTTAGAAGTACTTAAAAGTCACTGGGCCAAAAAAAAATTTTGGCCAAATTTGGCCAATTTTGGCCAAAACTGACAAGATGTTCAATCATCACTGGCGGTTCAATTTCATGATATAGTTGGATCTTAAAAATCATTTGGCATTGAAAACCTTCTGTTAATTGGCCGAA
The DNA here is from genome assembly GCA_946251905.1 of Cryptocephalus moraei. Taxonomy (NCBI): domain Eukaryota; kingdom Metazoa; phylum Arthropoda; class Insecta; order Coleoptera; family Chrysomelidae; genus Cryptocephalus; species Cryptocephalus moraei. The sequence continues at coordinate 13,025,359 of OX276460.1, forward strand.
AAAGCGGGCAAAAATTGCCAGAAATGGCCAAAAATTCGAAAATTACTTATTTCAGCCAAAACATGGTAAACCCTGTATATACGTCGACAGGTCGAACATGTGGTACACAGAGAGCTCAGAAAAGCTAGCAGGGGGTCAATAAAAAATACCCATAAATGGCCAAAAATTCTAAAATGACTTATTTCGGCCAAAACGTGCTAAATCGTGTATATACCTGAATTGTTCGAAAATGCGGGCCATGGGAATTCCAGTAACAATGTGGAGGATTTAGATGACTCTGACAGACACTAAAAGTCACTTTGCACAGCGGGCCTGTGGAGCTACAAATTCTAAAATGACTTATTTCGGCCAAAACGTGATAAATCCTTTATATACTTAGACAGTTCGAAAACGTAGGCCCCGGAATTTTCAGACACACTGTCGAAGGATCCAATGGATCCTTCTAGCCACTAAAATTCACCTGAAACTGCGGGCCTGTGGAGCTACAAATTCTAAAATGACTTATTTCGGCCAAAACGTGATAAATCCTTTATATACTTTGACAGTTTAAAAACGTGGGCCCCGGAATTTTCAGACACACTGTCGAAGGATCCAATAAGTCATTTTAGAATTTGTAGCTCCACAGGCCCGCAGTTCCAGGTGAATTCTAGTGGCTAGAAGGATCCATTGGATCCCTCGACAGGGTGTCTGAAAATTCCGGGGCCCACGTTTTCGAACTGCCGAAGTATATACAGGATTTATCACGTTTTGGCCGAAATTAGTAATTTTAGAATTTGTAGCTCCACAGGCCCGCAGTTTCGGGTGAATTCTAGTGGCTAGAAGAATCCATTGGATCCTTCGACAGTGTGTCTGAAAATTCCGGGACCCACGTTTTCGAACTGTCGAAGTACATACAGGATTTATCACGTTTTGGCCGAAATTAGTAATTTTAGAATTTGTAGCTCCACAGGCCCGCAGTTTCGGGTGAATTCTAGTGGATAGAAGCATCCATTGGATCCTTCGACAGTGTGTCTGAAAATTGCGGGACCCACGTTTTCGAACTGTCGAAGTACATACAGGATTTATCATGTTTTGGCCGAAATTAGTAATTTTAGAATTTGTAGCTCCACAGGCCCGCAGTTTCAGGTGAATTTCAGTGGCTAGAAGGATCCATTGGATCCTTCGACAGTGTGTCTGAAAATTCCGGGACCCACGTTTTCGAACTGTCGAAGTACATACAGGATTTATCACGTTTTGGCCGAAATTAGTAATTTTAGAATTTGTAGCTCCACAGGCCCGCAGTTTCAGGTGAATTTTAGTGGCTAGAAGGATCCATTGGATCCTTCGACAGTGTGTCTGAAAATTCCGGGGCCCACGTTTTCGAACTGTCTAAGTATATAAAGGATTTATCACGTTTTGGCCGAAATAAGTCATTTTAGAATTTGTAGCTCCACAGGCCCGCTGTGCAAAGTGACTTTTAGTGTCTGACAGAGTCATCTAAATCCTCCACATTGTTACTGGAATTCCCATGGCCCGCATTTTCGAACAATTCAGGTATATACACGATTTAGCACGTTTTGGCCGAAATAAGTCATTTTAGAATTTTTGGCCATTTCTGGGTATTTTTTATTAACCCCCTGCTAGCTTTTCTGAGCTCTCTGTGTACCACATGTTCGACCTGTCGACGTATATACAGGGTTTACCATGTTTTGGCTGAAATAAGTAATTTTCGAATTTTTGGCCATTTCTGGCAATTTTTGCCCGCTTTTTCGGCCAATTAACAGAAGGTTTTCAATGCCAAATGATTTTTAAGATCCAACTATATCATAAAATTGAACCGCCAGTGATGATTGAACATCTTGTCAGTTTTGGCCAAAATTGGCCAAATTTGGCCAAAATTTTTTTTTGGCCCAGTGACTTTCAAGTACTTCTAAAGACACAAATTCCTGCGCAAACCAGAGCATCCTATTACATTCCGTGTATGAGTTATAGCGGTGGCCGCTAACTTAATATTAAGTTAGCCCACCTTTTGTAGCTCCGGCAATTCAAAAGCTACAAAATTGGTTTTCTCGCTACAAAAAAGCTACAAAAAAGACACAAAATCTCCACTATTTTGTTTTACCGGCCTGAGGAAGTGGTCCGCCAACTTTATATACATGGAAAGATTGTAGTTTAATATCTGGTAGGCAATCTCTGAAAAAACTAGAGCTTTTCTTTACATATACTATACAATAAGTTATATTTAAAATATGTAAACTAAATGAATCATACTTGGACGTAAGCGATTTAATTTTATTTTTTATGACCGGAAAATATACATCAAAATTTTTATCAAAGATCCTACATACACATTTTTGGAACCTACACGTATATAATATTAAGTCATAATTACCTTAAATTACGTACCTACACATTTAAATCACACGATTATTTAATAATAAATTAGTTAACAGCAAATACACGATTTACATTAAAATAAATTTTGAATAAATATCCATTACACATTTTGATGACAAGTAAAGACATCTACATCAGGATGAGTACGTGTACATTTATTGTGGACTTAATTTTACAGTATTCTTTAAAGGGCCATTTTAAAGAAAATGATAAGTGGGAAGTTCTTGAAGCGCTCTGTAGGGTGAAAGAGTGCCATCTTTTACAGCAAGGCCAAATTATCTATAGAGCTCTGCTATTTACAGGACAGTTCCCGTTGATAATGTAAGTTTCCTGCGTTGGATGAAACAGCGAAAACTTCTATGAAATTACTACAAATCTAGAAAACTGTCACATTACGTGAAATGTCACATTTCGGAATTTGATTCTGAATGGTCCATCGTTAAAACAGTATTGTGTAATTATTCTTTAATTTCATCTTAGTGGTGTATTTATCGATTTTAATAACAACGTAGAAATGTACTTACTTGCTCTCTTTTGGTGTCACCTATGTGGAGCTCACGTTCACAGCTTATTTATTACTTACTTATTTCAGATTCATTCTTCTTCAGTATATAATTTATATATTTTATGTTTAAGGTACTATCAGACACGAGTTTTTTTCTTTTTCATATGAGGCACTCATATATTGATTGAGAAGTATTGCAATTGGCAATCGGGTCGATTTTGAATTAAGTCTTAAAATATATCAGAGTTCAAAAATATGTCTTCGATAAAGTGTCTTGTGTATAAAAGAGTTTAATAACATTTTTGGCTAAATCGGTCTTGAAGGGTTACTGTAAACTTGTCGTTTTCCGGTTTTTCAAAATTCACCTCAAGGATTTTTGTTAAATTTTGAATATTCTACTATGGAATATCTATATTCACGTATGAAAAAGTAGTTCGATGCACACATCCCCATTTTTCTCGAGGTAATTGCTTCCTAATTTTGTTTTTCATATGGTACTTTGCCTCAAGTCTTTCCAGAAATCTCATAACTGATTAGTTTGCTTTTCGGCTTTAGTAATGTTGCCAAAAATTCTCATGAATGCGGTTCTGAGGGTTCTAGAGATATTTTTACTAATTGTATTTTAACTACTTCAGAAAGCCTTTGCTTATACAGTTATACTGGAAATTGGTATTCAAGGTACATTATTTATCATTTTTGCAATCATTGTGATGATGTTCAAATTTTCTGATGTTTCATTATAATTTGCTATGTATTCAAGTTACCCATCACTTTACAGTATGTTCTATTATAATTGTTTGGAATTTTCTTATATGTAATTCCATATTATTAATTATGTTTTTATTAGAGTTCATATAAGTTTTCTTTTAAATGCTTTTGCGTTTCCTCTAAATAGTACCTAGCAAACCGTTTTATAACATAAATGATAAAATCATAGTTCCAAAATAAACCTTTTTAATGACAAAATGTATAATCATGATGTTCTCAAAATATTTGATGATTCGAACATTTTGTTGAATAACGTTTTAGAAAATAGTACCTTTAATTATAACTGTAATAAGGCAACTTTAATAGTACTTCTGTAATATAAGTACATAGTAAAGAGAAAAATTATACCAGTTTTTGTTTGTAATCTTTTATTTGGTAATATTAGTATTTTACATCATAAATTATTTCTCTGCAGTGCTACAGTTCCCGGAAAAGCAGAGTTTTGGGGAAATTTTAAGGTGTTGGTGCTTAATACTAAAATATACAGGATAAGTACTGGATATGTATTCATTAAAAACAAGTATGTACATACAAACAAGCTCTAAACTTTCGAAATGCTGAGTAATGCAAGGAAATATGAAGGGGAACAACACAGTGGTTAGCTACATGAATAAAGAGGAACAAAACTAATTCACTTAATATATTCATGGTGATTACAGAAGAAACAAAGGTTCATCAGGACACTATGACTACATTATAGAAACAATTAACGATAGATTGATATGTGCAAATAAATACATCTACAAGGTAATAATAATAATAATAATAATAATAATATTGTATAATAAACATCGATACCAACTATTTCAATAATAATTGTAAATATACTTTATTCATTATTATAAAATACATTGCTATCCTATAAATATACCACAATTACAACACCTAAAATATAATTATGAAATGAAAAGATTTCTTTATTCACTTATTAAAGTTCAAAACGCATTACAAAGTTAATATTTATTTGGAAGTTTAAGTTCCTTGTTGATCCTACGAAATTCGTAGAGATTACATAATAGGGGAAAAAAGAAATTAATAATTTTTCTATCTATCACAAACATATTTAACATGAAGAAAAAACTAAATTCTATAGCGACACACAATGACAATAAGTGATATATTACGACACATTAAAAACTTTGACTAGAATTGATCCAATCAATATCAATCGCTTGATCCTGCCACTTATCAGCCTAAGAGTGTGACGTCCATCCACGAATCCGAACAACAAGGCGACACACGAACAAAATCAGCTTTCACAATGATCTCAGAAATCAAATATATCTGTCAAATCATTGTGAAAACCAGTTTCGTCTAAAACACTGCATCCTTCTTCGACATCCTGCAAAAAACAAACTCATTAAACATGTACATGCCACTATCACCCGTGCACACGCACGCTATAGCATCGTCACACTATTTAAGCTCGAGTTGCCAAATTTTATCAAACTGGTCAAATAATAAAAAATGATAAGAGAAAGATTATCTGTCTGTAGAAACGAGGAGTCTTTATTCAGGAAGCGGTGGAGGAGCTCATGCGGATCTGATTGCAGAAAATCTGAAACAGAAAAACAAAGATGTGTTAGAAAATATATAAGTTTTTGTGAGCGAGGTGTAATAATTTCAAATAGAGTGTAATCATTCCATAACGACAGTCATCTGTTAGTCTCGGTATAAAGCCACACATGCGTCCTATGCTTTGTTATTTGTAGGAAATTTAAACTTGAACTCAATGTTTTATTGTGTGTTTACTCTCGTGTACAGGACACAAATGATATGAAAAATGTTTTTTATGGTACCAAAACTAGATATCAAAGAAGTAAGTAAAGCGGTTTGAGGTAATAAAAAATAAACACCAAGCAATTAACTAACCAATTAAACATTTTACCTAACTGAAAGTAGGAATGGAAGCACCGTGAATTTTCACTGCTTTGTTTTACGGGAAACACATTTAAAATTGAGTTTAGTTAGGGTGCCGTCTGGGCGGATTCGTATCCATTTCCTGATAAGGCATCGACATGGGTCGCCGCTTTAAGTTTCCTTTTAAATTTTAAAAGTCCCGGTATCAATGGGAGATAGATTTTCACGTAAACAGCGCCAAGAGTGTATACACGCATTACACAACGTTTATTTAATGATAAAAACCATCAACGGATCTCGTACTGTGGAAAATTATAGAGAAGCGAGTTCACAGTGAGTAGAGGTTTTCATGGGATAACGAGACGATTTTTGGAGTGTTTTACACTTGGAATGGAAGAAACTTGTAAAATTTTCCTTTGGATTTGGAAAACCACCTGCTAACCACCATGAAGTTGAAAGACGTTTGAGTTACGATTTGGAAACGTTGAAAACACTTCTTACAAAATTTTTGTCCTGTTTGAAAATGCTTCTCTCCTGCAGTTTTGAATTTTACTACAAATAATGAACGCATGTGCTTCTGGCCATCTAAATATCTGCAACATTTTCTACGAGTGACCAGTAAGCTCTGGAATTATACAGGAAAAAACTAGACGGCTTAAGGTGTTTCCATGGTGCAAATTGATTTCTTTCTCTTGCCATTACCAAACACATTAAAGCAATTTTCATTAAAAGAATCAGTTTAGAAGTTTCAATATGTAATGACTTTTAGAAGACTGCAGAACCAACAAAATGCAATAATTGGCTTAAATACTTGTAACTTTTATTTTAAAACAAACAGACTATTTATGTGTATTTGACAAAGTAACATAATTTTAGTTAAGTTCGATTAACTTAGGTAATGCAACTTTTTTAAACAGTTTAACACAATATGAAAAATTTGAAAGAATTCAAAACTTGTAAGAGTGTTTTTACGATGGAAAGAGGAATCTGCTAACAGCAACTGGAAAAACAAATTTTCTTTTAAATTATTAATTGGTCTTAATTTCGATTTTCTTAATTAATTGAGGCAAAAATCCAAATTGTAGGTATAGTATTTGAGACTGGATTTAAAATACAAACCACTTAATTTTAGATAATTAGAAGTAGGTATATCTGGCAATGATATTGGTGTCTTTTAATTTCAAATTGTACGTTTTACATGTCAAGTGTCAAGTGGAAGCAGATACGAAACTAAACAAGTTGGCGGTGTGACCATCGGATTAGTATTTCATTATTATTAAAATATTCGGCTAAAAAGGTTATTACAAGTTAATAAAAAATTTCTAGAAAATTTGAAAGAACCAGAAAAATGACAAGTGTAAAAAGTCCACCAGAGAAGATGTAGTCAAAAATGTTATTTAACTTTAATATACACTTTCAATGGTAAAATAAATATGTCAAATTTAACATAAATTCTTGGGACGATTTTTGAGAAATTTTCAAAAAACCAAAAAAATAACGAGTAAAATACCTCTGAATATCAACCGATTTCAACAACACACTTACTGAAAGGTCACGATTCTTCTATTTTTCAGTAATTCGATAATTATTTAATAATTATCCGGTGAAGTATTACTCTAAGTTTGATTTATCAGAATCAAATTAGTGCGCATTACATAATTAACAAAGAATGTGCCAAGGACCGAAACAAATTATGTTTTGAACAAACGAAACCGGACGTTTTCTAAAGCCAATTTCAGTACTTTCACGTGTACGTTATTTAAATACACAGTTACCTTTAAACTCTTTAAGTAAACGTTATCGTTACAAACTAAATTTCAAAGCCAAAAGGATATTTAGATACGCCTGATACGTGTTTGCTCGACCCAATTCTTCATCAGTGGTACCGATCTGGCATGTATGAGGCTGTAAATCTAGCGTTCTCCATTTGTAACAAATGCGTGAGATTTTTCTGTTTTAACAGACACATTTTTCCTTGGGTAAAATAGTTTTACGGGTATATTTACGTGTTACTCTCTCATATGCGGGAATTATTGTAATGGTGCGAATTTTTCGTATTTGATTTATATGTATAAGCATTTTTAGACGTTTTAAGGTCCCCTAAGTAAAAAAAACAATGTTTTTGAAAAAATGTCTGTATGTGTCTGTGATACAGTTTTCTCGGAAATTAAAAATCACAAATGGCTCAAACTTTCAACTTTTCAACTTACGTTTTATACTAAACAAATAATTTCCGAACAGGCTTGTCATTTAAAGAGGAAATTTAGCCTTGTTATTTAAGGCTGTTGGAAATTTTCCCAAAAATACGCCCTTTTCTCAAGAATTCGCTGAAATACTTTTTTCCGAAACTTAGAATGTTTATTCTACTATGAAATAGAAAAAAGTATTTTTAAATAAAAGTTTCGTACCATTTTTGGCTATATTTTTTCTAAATTGTATTCCAAGAATACGATTTTCAAGAATTTTGTTTAAACATTGGATTACTATACAATGTTAACAACAGAATATGAGAAAGTAGTTCGATGGACACACCGCCATGTTTTATCTGAATTATTTTTCTATGTACATTTCCCGGGCTATTAGGCCGTGGTCCAAAAGACAAATTGTTTTGCCTCAACGTTTCGTCCCCTACTGCGGCGGACATCTTCAGGAGCGATGCGGTAACGGTCGAAGTGTTCTTTCCGACTTTTCCCGATCAACTGATCGGGAACCGATCAACTGAACAGTTGATCGGGAAAAGTCGGAAAGAACACTTCGACCGTTACCGCATCGCTCCTGAAGATGTCCGCCGCAGTAGGGGACGAAACGTTGAGGCAAAACAATTTGTCTTTTGGACCACGGCCTAATAGCCCGGGAAATGCACATAGAAAAATCGACTCCGGCCGTGAAAGCCTACATTATCTGAATTATTGTTTCATTCTTACTACTAAATACGCAATGTTCGTATCACTAAAGTAATATTTTAACTTTTTTAAAGTAATATTAACTAGTACTATTAAATCAAAAACAGTAAATCACTACAAACCTGTTGCTAGAAAATTAATTTTTACACGGTATGAAAAAGCAAGTAATACGGTTACTTGCCGGTTAATAGTTGTAGGTTACAGTAGATACAATTGAGACATATTAAAAGAACAAATCCCCCACGCCACAAGTCCCCAAAGCTACCACACTCTGACTCTGTATACAATCCAAATTCCCCAACAGAACGTAAGGTGCCCATTGGCCAGTTATTCCTTAATTTGGCGGCGTTACTGTCGTTTAACACTAAAATCATTTCTTATGTCAAGTAATATTTACTAAATTTATTCTCTGGGTAGAAAACAGCATCTGCAATATTTCTTGAAAATTGATAACTACTAAAATCAGGAACTTAAAAGACATAAACGACGATGTACCCAATTTTTTAGATTGATATGTTATGATTTTGTGTGATTATGTTATGATTATTATAACTACCTACAAATTTGCACGGAAGAAATATGTATAAAAACTCTTTTTAAATATATCTATTGAGGAACTCAAACTTTTCCTTGTATTGCTGTCTGAGCATCTCTCTATACTTTCATTGAACTCAAAATTCTAATTGAAAATTGGTTTAAAGAACTTTCTATAATATACCATGTCTTCAAATACAGTTATTAGAAATTCTGGTAAAACAAAAACAAAATTCACATTACATACGAATGACTTTTCTACGTTCTCATATGAGACACTCATATATGAGAAGTATTGTAATCGGGTAGATTTTTCGAATTTGAGTGATTAGCATTTCTATACGATTTAAGGTCCCAGGAGTCCAAAAAACACATTTTTTGAAAAAGAATGTTACATGTTTGTGGTACGTTTTTCTCCGAAAGCAAAAACCACAAACGACCCCAAACTTTATTTCGACTTTCTGCTACATTATAACCTCCAAATAAGCTTTTTCATTAAAATTGGCAGGAGTAAAGGGGTGGTTTACTTTTGCATTTTTGGTATTTGTAAATTTTCTTAAAATTTGCCTAAAGAATTTGTTAAAACTTTTTAGTCCACTCTCGAATATTTATAATAACATTTTAGTAACATTTTTGGCAAAATCCTCTATACACGGGATTTTAAAATTTGCCATTTTTCGGGTTCTGGAAAGTTTCTCAAAAACTAATCCAGTTCCTTTTTGTTCAATTTTGAATATTTATTTCATTATCGAATATTTATAATAAAATTTCGTAATATTTTTGGGAAAATCTTTTCTAAAAGGCATTTTACATTGTTATTTTTCGGTTTCTGGAAATTTTCTGAAAATTTACTGCAATTTGTTTTCAAAACTTTGTTTGCCTAAATCTTCTCTAAATAGTCCAGTCATCATAGGTTGAATTAGGTGAATATCTCGAAAAATCGACATACCCAATACATTAACACGTAAAAACGTCTATTTTGGCATCCTAAAACTTTCCTTAAAATTCACATATAATTGGATGGCCGCAAGTTTTAAAGTCGGGGGTCAAAAGTCACAAAGATCGATTTTTTTCTATAGTTTTTGCAAATATCTCGTTTCCTATGGGTTTTACGCTATTTGTATTTGTTATTAATATTGTACAGAATTAAATTCTCTACAACTTTTGTCTTTAACATTCCTTCATACCTCTAACTGTTTTCGAGATAGAGGGCAGAGAGCGCGCGATCAGAGAATCATGTGAGGTCAACTGGTAGTCCCAATCAAAAACTCGTAATATTAAGGTTATAAATTGTTGCTAAATATTTAATTAGCATTTATTATTAACTTTTACATTAAATTCATTTTTTTGGTTACTTATGTCTTTTTATTGAAGTGTCCATTTATTTAATAACACTTACCTGGCCACGCAATTAAACAATTGTTGAGGAAAATACTTAAATTATATTTTAATTCTAATCTAATTTATACCAATGTAATGACTTTCTAAATAAATAAAGATGAAAAGAAATAAATTTTTAATTAACGTTTTTATTAAAAGTGTCTTTGATAGATTTAATATTTAAGAGTTTGCGGATTTTAAACAAGATGTACTTAATTATGTTTTACTTCAAATGAAATTAGTGTAAATGAGAATATAATTAAATTGTAATTAAAGTATGTCCCCTAATAATTTTTCAACTACAGAAAGAGATTATGAGTGTTATTGAATTGATAAATTTTAGAATTATTAGAAAGAAAGATTGAATTTAATGTAAAATTTAATAACAAATGATAATTATATATTTAGCAATAATTTATAACCTTAATATTACGAGTTTTTGATCGGGATTACCATGACCTCACATGATTCTCTGATCGCGCGCTCTCCGCCATCTATCTCGAAAACAGTTAGAGGTATGAAGAAATGTTAAAGACAAAAGTTGTAGGGAATTTAATTCTGTACAATATTGATGATAAATACAAATAACGTAAAACCCATAGAAAACGAGATATTTGCAAAAAATATAGAAAAATCAATTTTTGTGACTTTTGACCCCCGACTTTAAAACTTGCGGCCATCCAATTATATGTGAATTTTGAGGAGAGTTTTAGGATGCCAAAATAAAAGTTTTTACGTGGGAATATACTGGGTATGTCGATTTTCCTAGGTGAACCCCCTATAATGACTGGACTATAAAAAGCACTTTACAATTGTCATTTTTCTGTTTTTTTGGAAATTTTCTCAAAATTCACAAAAAATTGTTTATTTTTTACGTACCTATTCATTTTAATATCGAATGTGTATAACAAAATTTAACAATCATTTTCGGCACAATCGTTTCTAAGGGGCACTCTACACTTGTTTTTCGGTTTTTCGAAAATTTCCCGAAAATTGACTAAAGAAGTTTTTCAACTTTGAATATCTATGATACTATCGAATATTTATAATAGAATATGAGAAAATATTCCGATAGGCAGTCTCAATTTTTTTAAATGAAGACTATTGTTATTATTATATTCTAATATAATAACAAATACGCCTTTTCTAAAATGTTACGTCTTAAGTGGTATCCTTCAAACAGAATTATACTTCTGTAGAAAACAGCAACAGTAGGTACCTACTTTGAAAAACTAATCTAAACTTATGTTAATTGCTTTTAAAACAAGAGTTACTTACACATGTCTTTTTATGTTAAAGAAAACATATCGTTTACCAAGAAAGTTACGAAAAAAGTAACCTTTTTAGAAGCCGTTTATTTCTTTAAAAACAAAAGCAGTATTGAGATAAAATATACGAAGCGGCCAAAAGGTTCAAAACCGTTAACACAGATAATTAATTACGTCTTATTAATAACTTTAACAACTGATATTAATGATCCTCAGTGAAGGCCCAGAAAATGTCTTTCAGTTATAAAAATGAGCAAACAATGGCAGCGGTATTATTGAAAATGGTAAGAAATATGTAATTAGAAATTTTGTGTGACAAAGGAAGGGAAATGTGAAAGAGACACAAATAATTTTATTTTTGGATTTACTCATATCCCCTGTCAAGTTTTAGATAAGGTTTAGTTTAAACGTAGGGAGTGAATGAAGGGTTATGTGTTCTTTTCAAGGGGAGATTTGTGTGCTTTGGAATCAGTTACAAATTTTAACCACCTAATGCTATTTCCGCAGGAACCCTTTTAAACACTTGACGTAAAGATTTTGTATGACTAAAATTATGCTATGGTGGTCGATTTTATAGAAATTTTAAACTACTTGAGCTAAAAATAGTAAGTACCTAAAGTAAGTAAGTAACTAGTATGTGGTATCTTTTAATTTTTGATCAGCCCGTACCAGCTACCCCCGTTCTACAAATGCAATACAAACTTATTAAACACCCGAGTATATAAATATAAAACGTTTGGTTAGACCAAAAATTGACGCTATTTAAAAGTATGTTCCTCCATTCGAGCTCGCTCGATTTGTCCACATTTCAGCCATTTCAAACTTTACTGTTAGTCGTCTATTAATTTGATCGGTTGGCACCACTGCAGACAGTCGTGAACGAGCATTCCGACGAGGAAAAATGCCATTTCAGCGAGAGGCGAACGGTGAATTCTTTGGCCCACCTGAGCAAATATGTACACAAGTAAACGTTCTCACTCACCTCAAGTGGCGTTTCCTTTCCATTCATCGTTTCGGGTGGAAAACGCGCGACGCGCACGCGTTCCACAAATTAACCCTTCCGAAATGGGAAATTTGCCGAGATTTATGAAGAATATTTCCGTCACTCGCGAAACAAGTGACTACATCACGTAATTATCGCGAATACGGATGGGAGTGTGTTAAGGTGCGTGCGTACGTATGCGCCACATTTCATTAACAAAACCGCTACCATGAATGAAAGCTAGGCTGGGGCCGTTATCAGTCCGTGTTGTCGGTTACTTCACCATATCGGAACATATACTGAACGACACGGAAAATGTCAAACAACTTTACACACGATGTTGAACCAAAATGGCGGATAAAACAGATAACATATTAAAACTAACCGTTTAAACGTTTTATTAGTAAAGGAAACGAAACGCAATTTTGAATTTAAACTGTAAATTCAAATTTAGACTTACATTTAAAATTTGAGTTGAAATCAGTGTAATGATCACATAATATTAATCATTTTAAATTAAATCTTCTGCTGTACACCACAATATGCACAGTTCAAAAAGGAGAAATCAACTGAATTAGTTTGAAATAAATTAAACACCCAACAATTTTAATCGTATCATAATAATTTAGCGTTCTGCTTAACTTCAAATGTTAAGTCTATAAAACAATCTTTAATACCCAAGATCTTCATTTGTACAAGACTGAGACGATACCAAGAATTGGCCTAGTCTCGGTCTCGCTCTCGCCGAGACTAAATTTTCTCGCTCTCGCAGAAAATTAAAAAACATTAATAACTAGTAACCCGCAATGGAAATGACATAAAAAAGAGATTGAAATTTTGATTTTTCCCCCCCAATTATAGAATACTTGTTTGAGATCAATTGGATTAAATGGGAATTCAACTTATGTTTTAATTTAGGAATTGTGCGAAAAAGTTACAACAAGGTTCAAAGTTATATTATTAATATATTTATTCGAACAATTTATTAACCATTAAAAAAATAAAAACAAAAATTGACTTGAAATTTGTGAACAATTTTGTTATTTGAACAAATTTAAAACTTTATAACTCCATAAATATATCACATTAAAAAACAGGGTGACCACCAAATTTTCCTTTCGAAATTCCCAGACTTTTCCCGCCAAATTTTTAAATTTTCCCGACCTTATTTTTGTAATCAGCGGTCTTTCACGCGTGCTTCCAGGAAGCCGTTTCTTATGAAAGTGATGGAAGGAACATGAAAAAAATATTGAAAATTTGTGAAAAATATTTATTGTGATTAATAAATAATATTTTAAATTATGAATGTTACTCCAAAGTACAAAATGTTTATATTATTTTTACTGTATTATGCCTTGTGAATTTCTCAACTAAACTGCCCTAACTTATCTGGTCTCATTTGGTTTGGTTTGCTTCTCATTTTGTTTTCTTGCGTGTGAGTTAAGATCTCACACTTTTTTCCCAATAGCCCCAAAATTCCCGAAATTTTTTCCAAAATCCCTGACTTTTCCCGATTTCCCTGACTAAATTAAAAAATCCCTGACTTTTCCGACTGTGTGTGCACCCTGAAAAAATGTGCCAAAATTAAGTTGAAGAAATTATTCTAAAGATTTTATTTAATAATTAATTAAGAAAGCAAAAAGGGGCATGTAAAGCAGACTTACCTATCACATTGTGCTCATAACAATCAGCTTTGGTTCTTAATTTTCTTTAACGAGTTTACTTTTATGAGTTGAAACCTGTTAAATACTTATCATACTTTTTATACTACAAATTTGAAAATATAACAAATATCTGTTATTTAAGTAGGTACGTTTATATTATTTGTCTTCATGTTACCTGGGAAAATATCAAATTTGAACGAGATTGCGAGAGTTGGCATTGTATCTCGCCTCTACGAGACTCTCTGTTAATTTAATCTCCTCTCGGTTTCGTTGCAAGATGAAGACCCTTTGTTTTCTATGAGTATCGTGAAGCCCTACTTCTAGATAAATTATGAAAATCTGGTAAAATATAAAGACCAAAACTCGCAAAAATATGCAGGTACAATATAAATAGAACATTTCAGTATAAGGGAAAATAGGTAACAAATTTGAACGAGATCGCGAGAGTCCTTATGTCACCTCAACGAGACTTTCGGTCTATTTAGGCTCGCCTCGGTCTCATTGGGAAATCAAGAGAAGACCGAGGCTTTTTCGGGGTATCGTAAAGCCCTATTTCTATAAAATTCTGAAATTTTGTAAGATAGTTTAATGCGAAATGTACCTGAACACCAGCGTGAAGCGTGCTCCTTCTTATTGGACGAAGTCGGCCCACTTCGCAGGGGAGACCGCTTCTGAGAATTGAGTAAAAAGCGCTGTTCATAAAAACACAATTCTCGAACAATCCGGAAACGTCCAATTAGAGAAAGAATAACCCAGTAACTAGCGGAAGGTTCCCGAAGACGTTATTGACGCTATAAATTACGAAACAGTGCGGTCGGAGACATAGTAGACAAGGATTCGTCGTGATTGAAAAGTGTAATAAGCCGTCTAGCGAAAAGTGTACAGATAAATTAGCGCGTTAAGTGTGTAATATAAATTAATTAGTTAGGGAATAGGCTAAAATCATTGAAGTAATTTCAAATCTAGTTAAAAATCCTAAAAAGTTGTACAAACGTTTACTGTTTTTCTGAATATTGATATAAATTTAATTTTCCCAAACTCAAAGAATCGAGCCTAAATATTTAATGTAATGAATGAATATAAAATCATCTAACATCGTATATATTTCACTAAATTCGCTTTATAATACAATGAAACATAAATTTCAATGTGTTTTGGAAAATACAGTAGTACGTTATCACTTCCTCAAAATTCCTCAATATAAAGTTTCTTTGACGTTTCCCAAACCTCTCGTACCTGTACACACTAAATCTCAGAAATCAAAAAATATTTTGAATTTCACTTTGTTGGTACTCTTTCTATGTCGATCAGTGTATCTCGAAGAAACCAGCATTGTTATTTTTGGAACAGGAACGAAATTCAATCAAAATCACGAAAGCACGTGCTGATAACCATTGGACGAAGGAAATGCGATGTCAGTGAAACGGCCGGCCAGACACATTTACACGTATTCCGCTACTATTTTAGAATAATGAATGAACGCCAAAATGGTACTACAGCATCAAAATTAATGGAGGAAGTTGGGAATACTCGTGCGATAGCAAAATAGGAAATGTAATTGAGACAATCAACGTGACAGATTTGAAATAGGGTTGTATTAGAAATAATTATCAACACATTGTCATTATTGAAAACAGGAAACATTTACGGCCCTTTAATTTACCGGTACTAGTTATGTAGGTATTTAATTACCGTTACTATTGAAAAGTGAAATTTCTTAGTAACATGTAGGTACATTAAGTTATTAACAACGCCCCTTTGCCAAATATTCTGAATTATCTGCACACATCTCTTTTGTTACAACAGCCTGTAGGTAAACATAAATATATTATTGATGCAACGTTATTATGCCTCAATAAAAAGCATTAAAGTTCATACCTTTTACATTACCTTTCGCGCCTTTGTATGCCATATAATTATTAGTTATATCGTTTATAAAAAATATTGTCTTCATTAAATCCACCTCGTGATTAGTTCAAAGAATAAAATTCTGTACTCTTTCACGTTTCATAAGTAATAAATTTATGTAAGATTTAATATTCAAACCTTTGAAGAAGTGGCAAAAGCCTACGTTGATTAGGAACGTGAAAGAATTTTTAGGGATTAATGGGGACATCACGCGCATGTATTTTATTTAATACTCATAAGAATACATACGAGATGAAGAAATCTTGCGTAAATGAAATTTATGGAACAATTTTTCGTATTGTCGTAGTATGTACCTACATGTGAGTAAATGAGGATGTTAAAATTGCTTCAGTGTATCAGAGTAGTACAAAACCACAGTACTAGGTAAGCATATAAAAGATATAAGAACCAAAAATACGAAGCTTTGTATAGGTTTTTGAAATTTGAATTTCGGCCACAATCAAATATACCTAAACAATAAAGAAAAGAAGGTTTAAAGAACAATTTCAAAAATATTTAATGCACGTGCATAAAGAATTCAGAAGTATAATTTATAGCTTTCAAGAGAATTTTGACACGGTGCCCAGCTGTGATAACTAAAAGACTTCTATTTTCGCAACAGTTTCAAAGAATCGCAATATTAATATCTAAAAGTCTTAAAATAATTAAATTCCGACTGCAAATACTTATTAAAATAATACTACGGATGAATTATAAAATATCCCTCTTGCCACATACAACATCTTACATTTTCTACTTGTAAATTAATTATAATTTAAAAGAACGTTTATTAACATGCGCTAAAACGGTGTCATTTTACAGACTACATCCATGACTAACCACTGTTCATCAAAACAACGAAAAGAGATGAATTAACTCATGGTGATCCCGCTCATTTTGCAATTTCGCTATCGTAACGTCATTCGTGATTCACGATAGTGGCGGTTCTTAAAATAGCGCATTTGAACTATTTCTCGGATAAAAATTTTGTCAATGAATGTAATACAATGAATCGACAACAGGAAACGTTTCAGATAACCGCCCGCGACCTTTAAACCTCACCCGTATCTTAATGTGGATTTCGGTGACTTTTTTTTTCCTTTCGATCACGCTGATCACAAATTGGAAACAAGAAAGTCCCGCGGCGAGTTGCAATGTACAAAACGGGTGATTTTAGGGGTCTTTTGTAAGTTGCTACAAGTGGATTTCAATGGTTTTGTATTTTATTTCACCACTCGTATATAGATAACTTATGATAACAAATGGAATTTTGGACCTAATAGTGTTCACGCCTTCATTCTCGCCTCTTAATTCTTTGAACCTCATTGGAAATTTGGAATGAAGCTTATCTTCTTACCCTCAATTTCAAAAGTGACATGTGCCCCAGTTGCGCTTAATATTTTTTAGGGGTGATAACTACCCTTATTAAAAATTAATAATACGCATCTTAGTACGTTATAGGTTTAATTCTGGTTTAATTATGTAGAATTAGTATTCTTCCATGTTCGAACTAGATTTTTGCAATTTAACAATTTTTCAATACTTCAACACCCGTTATATCTAAATAAATATAACAAATATTTTGTAATAGTTCGAGACGTTTTAATCGTACATTAATATTAAATAAACATCCTTCACGGCTCATGATATAATTTATTTAATTATTGCAATTTTTCAACTCCTAAAATCACCCCTTATCCCAAAATAAATTAATAATAGTATTAATAAATTAATACTATAGTAATATGATAATAATATAATAGTAATAATAAATTAATTTTAATAAAGTGATTTTGTGGTGAAATAGTGCATTAATAGCAATATTTTGCACCCAATGAGCAGCCTAGTGAGAGACTAGAAACGTCGTTAACGTTATAAGGTATTATAAGAATATAAGATAAAAAATTTGTCTTGGGATGAAGTTGTTAGAGATCCCATCCAATTAATTTGTAATTTATTATAATACAAGAATATTAATACGTGTATTATGGCATCAAAATTAAATACAGTAAAACCTCTAATAACGGACACCTCTGAATAGATAGCGGACCCTCCAAATAACGGACATGGAAAATTAAAAACTACCATTTCCTATAAAATTGTTAATAAAATTACCTCTTTATAACGGACAATAACTTTTGAAATCAGATGTATAAGAAATATACCTTTTATATTGGAATTCAAATTTTAATCATCATCTCCTTGAATCCATTTTACTAAGCAGTTTAAATAACGAACACCTTTCATAATTGCATTAATAAATCCTTAAGTCTCTTAAATAGGTGTTTACATTTGCAATCATCCTATTCAGGAATTCCAGGTATATTTCAGAATAAACAGGTATGCTTATGTTGATTCCGTGGTTTCTGGTAAACAAACTACTATTGACAAATTTTTCAATAAGAAATAAATTGCAATTTGAAAATGTCGTATTTTGAATTACATTTGTGCATATATCAATATTTTTTTTAATTTAATCCTCTCCTCCCAATAGCGGACACCTCCTTATAACGGGCAAAATTGTGGTTCCCATGACTGTCCGCTATATAGAGGTTTCACTGTACTTTCTTCAACCACGAACGAAGTCTATTTAATTTAACTGACAATCTTAAACGTAAATTCTACACCAATTCAAGGGATAATTAGGTCTTTGAGATTCTACAAAACAATAATAGTATTCTATAAAATGGCGAATGCATACATAATTTCGAAATTTTGCCAATGGTAAGAAAGTAGGTGTTTTTAATTGTGCGTTGAAACTACTTTAACTCAAAGAACACTAATGCAAACATAAATAACACAGAAAGTGTTCCCGTATTGAGAAAATTTTGTAATTTGAATTGGAAATCCTGACTGATGAATTTTCTTTTTGAGAAAATTATGGAAATTACAAAATACTCCAATGAAACACAGAATTTTTTCTTCCCAATCAAAACTTGAACTTTGACTACTGAGCCTGAGTTTAAATTTGGACAAATTTCGGCACACGCTAGTAATCTGTTACTTAGTTAATTAGTACGCTAGCATACAAGAGGTCACATCTCTATTGAGCAGGGCGAAATGTTACGACAGTCAATTAACTATTTACTGCCACAGAGTCATAAAAACATATTTATTTTTAATGCAATACGTCTAAAAATGTCGCCAGGAGTAAAGGAATGTACACTTGTCACGCGGTGCATAGTCCACGCCATAAATAGAACAATTCCCAGAAACGCAACGAAGTGCATTCTATTCAATAAGTTACGTCACCAACAACAAGCATAATCAGTAAGGTCAAGACCGAGAACGCTACCATACATATTTGCGGAGTACATTACTACAGCACAGCCGGGAAAACAACTGTACTTGGCGATTTTTGCCTAACTTGTATTGTATTGTTGAAGATTTCATATTGTAATGTTGAATTTTAAAAGTCTAGTCATAAAAGATCGCCAATTGTTGGTATATTCCTATAATTCATTATGATGTAATGTGTGCAAGAAGTGCTTTTAGTGAAGAGTTTCAAAATTTAAAAAAAGACATTTAAATTTTTTTCTAATTTCCTTTTACAAATCTAAATTTTATTATCTTGAAACGGCAACACGTACCACATTGTCACAATGATCAGAAATTGTTAGAAACATATGTAACTTTTATTAAGTCGATTTCGAGGAGCGTGGAGTTTATTGCGAGCAAGCTAAACTTGTTATACTAAAGAATTTGAATTATTCTCATAAAAGATCTAACATTAATTTGAAAGCTGCAGCTTTCAGGTAATCGGACGCAAAATACACCCACGTGAAAGAATTTTAAACTCGTGTATAATAAAACAGATCTAAATATACCTCCTCATAGCTTCAATATAAGGTATTTTACAGCCAGTTCAATGGTGAGAAAATATTATGGGAATATGCCATAAGAGATGAATTCAATCTGCAGACATATAATAAACTATGTCGGTTAGTTCCAGTACAATTCCATTTCTGGCGATAGGAAGAGATAGCTAATGCAGTCAGTGGCTTTATTAAAACGTATTGATGTTAAAATTGAATTAGTTGAACAGTAATGATAATATTATTTGTTATTTATCAGTATGGAATGGAAGTATGCATGACGATATACCAACAGTATGCGCATATTGATGCATGCCATTTTACAGTTAAATGCAGTAGTAGTTCAAAATATGCAATTAAAGAAGAGTATTTAGGAAAACGATATTACAAAAAATAATAATATCATTATTATTAAACTAAGACAAGGGGAATGATTAAAACTGAAACTGATTGTCTTAAATCAAATGTTTAAATTTCCCCTTAAATTTTTTGTCTTTATTTCAACGGAAGTAATCGGGACATACTTTAAACTGATTTCAGGATCTGTCACAGGAATTAGTAACATTTCCTATTAAAATTACAATCATTTTAGATAGAAATCCATTTCCAATATTTCTATCAAAAACGCTTTTAAACTTCTCCTACTTTTGCCCCTAATACTACTCGAAGTTGTCTCATATTATTATTGCATTATGTATTTATTATTATTATATTATTTATGTTTTCGAAATGTAGAACATATTTCTTTCTGAATTAATAAAGTAACACTTAATAAATGGATTGCTGCTGTTAATAAAAGTGATTGTCTAGTGCCTTTACTTCTGTTTTACTTGTAAAAAAGATTGGGAACCGTCATCTGTGGGATTAAATATTAAAGCAAATTACTGGTTTGTTTATCCTGGCTACGTAACAGTCTGGATAGCAACATACCCACATAAAATGTGCATTGTAATAAATAGGAGTATGTTATTGGGGAAATACATTTATTTTGTTTTTTATGAGTTATATACTACAGGTAGTTTTTGAGAAAACATGTAAATTACTCTAACTATATTTAAACTATTTTTGAAGAAGGTGCCCATGCCATGTGTGTTAGAAAAGTGAGTTAGTTAGTTGTTAACAATTTATTTATTTGTATTACTATAAAGTTTTAAATTTACCTGACGAACGACTCTATCGGATGTAGAACTTGCACATTGAAAATCTGAAACAAAATATTTAATTATATGAAAGAGTTAAAAAACAATGGATAGTGTTTCAATTTCACTATAAATTAAATTTCGAAGGAGAGCTACTTTTGACTGATTAGCTCGTGAAACATAAACTTTAGAACACAAAATCAATCAATGACAAGTATCCACAATCACCTAATAATTGAACTTTGATTCACTCTTATGAAGCCTCTTAACCAATATTTTATCCACGTGTGGAATAATAGTCATTTATGGTACTAGTGTGTTATGTTGAAAATAAGTCACGCGAGTGGCATACAATGTTTTATCCAACAAGTGCAAGAAATCTGTTTTTTATGAGATAATAATAATAAGCTTTGTGATCTAATCAAAGCTACTTGCGTCTCAGTAGCCTATAAATGTCAGAATGACTTGAGAGTGACTTTTTTCATTTTCGTTGAAAACTTTTAAATATAATTACTTTAAATATGAACGTGACTTATAATCTATAACTCACTAGTGAGTTATGGATTATAACACATTAGTGAGTTATGGATTATAACACACTAGTGTGTTATTTGATATTTTACTTGCCTAAAATGACATTAATAATGACAGTCATAACTGTCATGTGTAGGGTAAAATTAGTTTATTTCACTAGAGGAACAAAGTTACCTTATTCCACTGTTTGTGAAACAACACCTTAGCAACAAGTACCACCCAGCTTTAAAGAGGACGCCACTGAACAGAAATTTGATGTGATGTCTCAATAATTTTAATAATTTGGGCTTGTGATTGTGGATAAAACGTTATGCTGGCGCTGTAAACATTCTTGCGTGAATAAAGCGCTGTCTAAAACACTTATACAATAAATAACTACTACCTATAAACCTTGCACAATAACAATATTACAAATTTCTTGTTTCTCCCTCTGGCTCGAAAACTTCATCCCAGCTAACGTTCCTTATGAAACGAAATCTCCGTGTCAGTGAAACGGGAAACGTTTTTGTTTCGTGTTTTTGAAACTCAATCTGCGATTCGCGTGTGAAACGATGCCTGGGTTCTTCAATGGAAAGGACGTGTACGTGATATGGAAACTACTAGCTCTCGAGGGAATGAGGTATAGGAAGGTGTAAATCTGAAATTACTCAATAGTCAAAAGCGCGAAAGTTGTGTAATGTGAGATGTAAATAATTTATTGAAAATAATTGACAGTACTGGTAAATTGCTCTAATTAACTAGTCTCGATAGGGTACTAATTTCAGAAGGAGCCGCCATCTTTTTGGGATTTAAAAAAGGTTGTTGTTGTCCAGTTCCATTCTTTTAAAACTTGACATTGGTCAATTATTTACTTGAGATAGATAGCCGCCGTATACGCCGTATATGTCGGACATATCTTTCAATCGGGAAAAATAATGGGAAAAAATAGTTTTCCACTTTCAAGATATTTCAGAAAGTAACATTTAAAAGCGGAAATTTTTCCTGAAAATTTTGATGTCGTTTTCCTGAAAACCTAATGATGCAAACGTCAAGGCGTCTTGGTGGATCTGCCGGTTTAAGCTCGTGGACAATCATCATTTTTGTCTTGTGTAATATTTGTGGTTTAATTCGAGACAAGACAAGAAATAACATCTCGATATTGAAAAACCCCTAAAAGATGTTGCATCTCGTCGTCTCGATTTAAGTCTGGTCTCGTCTCGAAAAATATCAAACCAAATAAATGTGTACTTTCTTGACAACATTCACTAATTTTGTTTGAGTACCTACATACATATTAAAGAAATTAAATTATGAAAAACAGGTGCCAAATCGAAAATCAATTCTATTAATAAATATTTCTGTTAGGATACCACGAACAAGACTTGTAATTACAAGAAATAGGTAGTAATAAATAATGTAAATTATATATTACACGTGAAACTGGCATTATTTCATAAAATAATCGTTTTATCTTAATTAATCCTTACTTTTTCGAAATAAAATTAGGAGACACTAATTAGGTCCTTATAAGAAATCGGAACTTATTTTTGACTTATCTCTGTCCGAGGTTAATGAAATTTTATATGTAAGCTTCTATCCGGCGTCGCAACATTTGAAGAATTAGTATTATAAGATAGGTTTTATGAGCATTTCAAAACGAAGATATCTTTCGAAAGTAGGAGAACTGTCGTGTATTAGTAACATCAGCTAGATTTATATTATTCTATCAATCTTTTCGCACTGGGAACTGGTCTTACCAATACCTGCCGGATTATCGCATTAAAACAAAGCTTGTTAAATTTTGCTTCTAAATTTGTAAGAAAACGAAATAATGCGCAGTTATACCGAAAGGAGATGAAAATTTTACCATTTATCGACCTTACTGAACGGCTTATTCATGGCTATTAGTCTAGTCAAGATGTGTGTTTGCTGCGAAAAATAGTTAGAAGGCTCGGAAAAATATGAGCGATAGCTCATTCGACGCGGAATGCAAAACTGAGAAATGGGTTTTTGAGGATTTTTTCTGCTAAGAAAAATTGCAATTGTTATTAACAAAAAACGCAAAATAAAAACGCTCTTTCGATTTTTTGATAACAACTCAAAAACCATAAGAGATCGAGGAATTCGCAAAAAAGATCCTTAAAGAGGAGAAAATTTCCGATAAGAAAGTCCCTACTCCAGGATTTCTATCCCTTATATATAAATATTTTTAATTTGTTGCTGAAAGTAAGGCTCCACGCGACCGTTAGGCATGCGCTCGCCGCCTCTGAAGCAACTACGTCATAGAAAATAATTCTTTTAAGGTACTAAGTATTAGTTTAAAAATTTAAAACAAACTTTAGTGTATTCCATACACTTAAAGGAATAAAGTCCCGTTGGAAAAACCATTTAAAATGCAATTTTCAAAAAGCTAGCGTATTGTTAATGAACTAGTTATTTTCGTACTTCCGTCTTCATTGAAAGCAGGCTAAATGTTTCAATAAATTCTCCATAAATATTTTGCTTCTTGGAGTTCTTCCTATGAGTGTACTCAATAAGGTGACGTCATAAAAGTATTTAAAATTTCTTTATTTAGTTTACAACGAATTTTTAAAATCAACCAAAAATGCAAAATCCAGAAATTGTTGTTAATTTTTTTTTCTCTTATATATTATGTTATGGCTGTTTTTATATTCAAAACTAAGTATTGCATAATTGTGGAAAAATTTTACAATAAATAAACAGCTTAGTTTAATATTTTTGAAAATTCTTTTTTACCATTTTATTGTTTAGGATTAATTATGATTTTTAAAATAAAAAAAGTTTCCTAAAAAATTTCGTTATAGTTTATAATAACATTCGCGATAATTAGAATAGTTAATTAATATTTGCCATTTTTATGTGCGATATTTCGAGACTTTTGCGAGACTCTCGTGCGACATTTGAGACGAGACTTTTTGAAAGTCTCGTCTTGTCCCGCAAGGAAAATTTAAAATATCGTCTCGAGTCTCGTCTCTCGCAAACAAGAATTATCGTGGGCATCACTATTATTGAGGTTCAACCTATTTGATAAATCGGAAATTGCACACCATTTACTCGACTCAAAATTTCCAATAAAAGGAAAACTATCGCCTGTGAGAAAAACTAATTATTAAAGTCGTTATTTCTGTTAACAAGTTCTTATATGGAGTTGCAAAATTTCGGTGTTATGAAACTTTATGAATGAAAATCAGATGTAAATGTAATGGTAGATGTAACGACTCTTGAGTTCTCTTGATATCTATGAATACGAATCTAATCTAAAATTTTACATTTTCTTCTAGTTCAGCTGTTTTCCACTAGATTTTCACCAAGTTTTCTGTATTGATATACTCAGTGACCAGTGGCAGTGCATTATAAACAACCTATAAACAATTTTAACCATGATGCCTTAGAGATATGCCTTTGTATTGCTAAGTACTGCTAAATAAGACTTATAAACGCAATTTACGACCTGGGGCCCGATTTTTGAACCCACACGAACACGTTTCGTATGCGAAATACGACCGAATTCGATTGAAATGAACAAAACCGAATTTTTGAATCACACGTCGCCGTTCGTATACGAGTTTTTTCGTTTAACTGTATTAGAGTGGTTATCCTCCACTCGAAATAGAAATTCGTATGCGAAATAAGTGATAAAATGGCAGGGCTAAACGATCTAAGGTTGTTTAATGCTTTAAATATAATTGAGGAAGCAGAAATATTAGCGCAAAGGCCATATAGGAGGTATGATTTTATGGATCCATTGGAGGAATGCCCTGATCAGCAATTTATAAAATTGTACAGATTACCCAAAAATGTAGCAAGAGAATTAATAGTAATAATGGAGCCCCATATGACACCCCCAACCAGGATTTCAGCGTTAAGCATTCCACGCAAGGTAAATAATCTATGTATTTATTTATTTAAAATGTTCAATTAGGTAGGCACACACAATTTTCTTTAAATATATTTCGAAATTTGTGCAAATATTTGCAAAGAGCACTCACACAATTTTGATAAAAACGCTTATGATGTATTATTTCCAATCATATTCATCAATATTTATAATCTTGCAGGTATTATGTGCATTACGATTTTTCGCTAGTGGCAGCTATCAATGGGACATCGCAAGAAATGTAAACCATGGCATTTCTCAGACTTCAACTTCGAAAGCCATTAATGAAGTTGTTGGTGTTTTGAACCAGCCTGATATCATGAACAGATTTGTTCATTTGCCTAGAAACTTTGAAGAATTGAATGAGTTAAGAAGAAGGTAAGTAAACTTACAATTTTGTATAAACGATTTCCAAAAGTGCATGCACGATATTATTGAGAAGCGAAAGTTTTAAAAGCAATATTTTTAGATTTTATGAAAAGAACCGTTTTCCTGGGGTTATAGGGTGCGTAGACTGCACCCATGTCGCAATATTTCCTCCTCATTTAGAGGAAGAAATTTATGTAAACAGGAAAGGGTACCACTCAATTAATGTTCAATTGGTAGGTACATTTTATGCCATGGTATTTTGTTTTGTTAAGAACACCATCATAATGTGAAGTATTCATTGTATTGTAGATTTGTGACCAAGATCTAAAGATTATAAATGTATGCGCCAGATTTCCTGGTAGCTCGCACGATAGTTTCATTTGGAACAATAGTGAAGCACTTCCATATATAAGAAACATACATAACAATGGGCATACTTCTTTTTCGTTCCTTGGTAAGCACTATAATATGTCATTTGTTCAAGGTATGTTACAACAGTCCTTAAATGTTTTAGGTGATTCAGGATATGCTTTAAGGCCATGGATGCTAACTCCTGTTGCTAATGCCCAACCAGGAAGTCCTGAAGAATTGTACAACCAAAGGCAATGCAACACGAGATCGACAGTTGAAAGGTGCATTGGTGTCTTGAAATTGAGATTTCGTTGCTTATTAAAGCATAGAGTGTTACACTACAAGCCACAAACTGCCGCTAAAATTATAAACAGTTGTGTAGTTCTTCACAACATATGTATAAACAATAATGTTCCTCCAATTGAGCTTGGTTATGATCCAGATGAACATGTACCTATTGACTATGGAATGTATCCTGAGGATGAATTAGAAAGAGGAATGAATCAAGTGGTGAATAATCCTGAACTGGCAGCTGGAAGACGTATGCGGCAATTCATTATATGTAATTATTTTAATAGAGTATAATTTATTTTCAAACTGAAGTTTTCTTAGTTTTCTCTTTATTTTTCCAATCTTTGTTAACTTATTCAAAAGAAACAACAAAAAAAAAACATGAACAAGAAATAAATCATACTGTAACAAATATACCTATTATATATAAAAAAAAAGATAACACACCCTTAAAACATAAAAAACCTACTGTTCAAACTAAACTGCATGGCTCCTATAGTACACATCCGTACCTATTATTTTACTTTATTTCATTGTTTACACTATACAAACAAAACAACTAATACTACATACCTACAGCACAAATGGAGTGTCAACAATAATTAGGTACGTTTGGTAAAAATATCACACATTTCATTAAGATGTAGGGCAATCGCTTCTTTTGCTATTACTTCCCTCTCATAGAGTTTCAGCTTTGCATCCAAATATTGTTTACGATGTTTTTCTTTCCTTTCAGTAATATGCAATAAACTGTTACTTACTGTTACACATTTATCTAAGCTTTGTAGGCGTGTGCGTTTCAATGGTTTTTTAATTACATTATTACGAGATGTGACATTTGTCATAGTAGGAAAAATGGGATGTGACTTGCTAGCTCCTTTAGTGTTTTCTTTTTCATCTTCCTCTTCAAGTCCTTCAGTAACTTCTAGATTTTTGTAACTCTCAAGCTGTTTGGAAAACCCAGGATGGATATAATCAGCAACATTTGACTCACTCAAGTTTTCAGCAATATCATCATCTAGAATTTCAATTTCAATTTGATCCATTCCTCTGCCTTGAAATGTACAGTCAGACTCTGCAACATTGTCTAGTCCTGCTGTTAATGATGGTCCAACTATTTCCAGTATTTTTTTATCTTCATTGGTCAAAACAATGTCAACAGGTGGTCCTCCGCCCGTTCCTCTTTCATAGTTTTTTATGGTAGAATTTTTCTTTTTGGCATTTGATTTCATATCTTGCCAAACCTAGAATACGGATACTTTATTATACTCCAATTTCTTACATTACATACAACATATATTAGTTGTATAGTTATTATTATTTAACGTAAATTACCTTACGCCACATTTTCCAATCTTTGGTAGCTCCTGGAATGGCATTCAGGGTATCAGCTATTTGTTGCCATAACTGTTGTGCGGTTTTTACCGAAAAATTGTTTGAAAATTTTCCGCTCTTTAAATTTTCATGTTGCTCCATGTAAACACAAAGCTGACGTTTTTGCTCTGTCGACACATTACCGGCTCTTTTTTTGCCAATATTCATTTCCTTTTAATTGTTGTAATAGAAAATCACCAAAGGACCAAAGAACAATAATATAAGGTTAGGGTAGGGTTTATCACGGAATACAAAATACAACAACAACAACCCATAGAACAAAGAACAACTAGCATAAAACATCGAAGTCAACACTCGGACTGACTGGAGTACTCGAATATGCGGCATTGTCAAGTTTAAGTATTCGAATTTTCTTCGCACACGAAATGTGAATTCGAATACTACTCAAAACTAAGACTTTCTGTTCGCATACGAATATTGGTAGTCGAACTAATTCGCACACGAAAAATTTCGTCCTCGTTCAAAAATCGAACCCCTGGGAGAAGTCCCATACGTCCATTCCGTCTGTGAACAATTTGACTGTCAAAAGTACATTGTATGCTTTACACACTTCGACAGTACACTACATCGACACTCTAAAGTCTAATGTATCGATAAATTTCCTCTCATTTCACTTCATCCTTTACTGCTTGTTACTGTATTCAGCATCATCCCCAGGACTTGACACGCACACCCTCTCACCCCATAAAACCCAACATTGTCTTAATTTCTGCGTCAGCTGTCAGAAGATGACTGAGAAAAAGCCCGAGACGTCTACGTCGCGTTGCGAAAATTTTCCTCGCGCTTCCCGTCACGGTCGTAAAATCGAATTACGCGGCATTCGAGGAATGCCAACAATGAGGAAATGTTTACTTCGTGGCTTCCGGTCCATATGCTAACGTGTCACGACGGAGGGAGCGAGAGGGAGAGAGCGAAAGATAGACTGAGTTGTGTAATTTAATTAAGGAGGCGTGTTTTGTGAAAGAGGTAAAAATAGAAATATTTGAAGGTTGTGATTTTGAATCAATTTATGTGTAGCTAATCAATGTATCAGTTTTGTTTTTATTTCGAGAAGACTTAGAACCGTTGGTGCAATTCCGTACCCACACGGTTTAGTTTGAAGAGATAACCAACAGATATATAGCAATGCAAGAAAAAGTAAGGAAAATTTTGTGGTCAGTCAAACACAAAGGTATACAAACCAAAGAGAGTTTTACAAGAACTTACCAATATTACATAAGAAATGAGCGAAAAAAAAACAGTCTTGTACTGATGCAAAAAGCGTTTAAGTGGTAATGAATTTAAGTCTTGTTGATTCCTTGTTTCATACCTTGTTTCTCTTTGTTTAATTTTGCATTTTTGATTTAGTGAATTCAAATCAATCTATGTCAAATGTCATAAAGTCAAATGAATGATCAACCTTGTTTTTGTTTTCAAAAGACTTAGCAGCGTTTATGCAATTCAGTACATTCAGTGTTCAACACATGGTTTAGTTTGTGAAAGGATAATTCAACAGATATTTAGCAATGCAAGAAAAACTACGGAAATTTTTCTTTTAGGGTAGATACGAAGCAATAGAAACCAAAGAGAGTTTTACAAGAACTTATAAGAAACTAGCAAAAAAAACAGCCTTGCACTGATGCAAAAAAAGCCATTTGTGGTAATTATTTTAAGTCTTGTGTTTCCTTGTTTTTTACATTGTTTCCCATTGTTTAATTTTGGCATTTTTGATTTTGTATAAGCCTTTTTGTTGTTCCATAACATCTAATGCCACCTAGTATTTATATACAAAAATAAAGAGAATGTAATTGCAACAATCAGTTACGATTATGGAGAGAGATTAATTTTACAACACATTTTTTTCAACGTAAAATACGTTTGATATTCGGACTAATAAGTACCAATTCGTAAGACGACTACTAAAATTAATAATTTATTTACCACAAAGATATCAAATATGTCAGTTATAATTAGCCTTTGTTTTTGTATCATTTGCACAATCAGTGACGTATAAAATATACGCAATACGCAATAGTTTTTATTATTTAGTAATTTTAGAATCAGTTAATCCATATTTCAAACAGGAAGTAGATATCAGTTTAATTGAAGAAATCTGGCAGCTATAACGAAACTATATTATTGTTAATTTGCTTCTGTCACTGAAGACGAGTAGAAGATTTAGATTTAGCTCTTTAAACCGAACTTAAATTTATGTAACACGATTATTATTACAATATTATTGTACTTGATCACAGTATGGTGTATCGTCGTATCATGACTCAATTATTGCACGCCGGTATTTGTGAAAATGTGAACTTATGAGGGTTAAAGTTAAAATATCATTAGAACTCATTGACAAAAATATACTAAAACTTGTCTGTATAGATGTTTTCAAGAAACCAATTTACGTTGAATTGGCGAAGGGACGTTGGCGGAGTATTCGCCATAACTTCGACACCACCAAATTCAAAACTCCTAACTAGGAATTAAAATATATCCAAAATTTAAAGGTTCGTTTTATAGCTTAACGCGTCATCTTTGTACTAAACTGCGTGGCACAGATTTAAGATAATATTCTTCCTATCAGCGCCATAAGAGAGTATTTCAAGCTGGCGAGAGGAGTAAGTAGAATATACCTAGTCGTTTTTTACAACAATAAACTTTGCTTTATTATCTTACGCCCGGTTTCATAATGCAGTTAAAGTCCACTTTAACTTAAAGTTGACTTTGACTGTGACGTTAGAAGTTGTAACGCCCGGTTTCATAATGCAGTTAAAGTCCACTTTAACTTAACGTCACAGTCAAAATCAACTTTAAGTTAAAGTGGACTTTAACTGCATTATTAAACCGGGCGTTATAGTACAAGATCCCGATTAAGGTCGGACACCCCTCATTCTTTTTCCCGATGAAATATATATCATATGAAATAAAATGAACTAATAAATAAAACCTGTGATGATTGCCACCTCATATCCTGGCAAGGCTATTTTTAATAAAATAAATATTTAATTAATTTATTACCATAATTGAGGTTACTCTTTTTCCTAATAAATATACTACTAATCGAAAGTAAAAGACGTGTAGAAAATGCCAACGTGTGATTGCCAACCTTCATCTTGGCAAGGGTGTCTGGCAATCAGGTATAAACAGGTACACTTGTGTTAGGTATTACCCCTCATTCTTTTTCTTAGGCAATCAAACATGAAAATGTAGGTAATTTTTTTGCGAATCCAATGGTACCTGATTGCCATTGCAAAACTTGGCAAGGGTAGTTAAATTTGCTATTTAAAGGTATATAAATTTAGTACGCGAGTGGCGCGCGACAGAGTACACTAATTGTGCTTTTATATGCGCTAGAAAAAGACCCCGAGCAGAAGGTAGATGTAAAGGCAGTCGCCGTGAAGAGAGAAACCGCATACACATTTATCTATGCGATAGAGGAAGACAAACAAATCTCTCACGAAACGGAGCGACGGCGTCTTCAAAATAATGTTTGTAAATTGATATAACTTTAAATAGTAACTTTATAACTACCCTTGCCAAGTTTTGCAATGGCAATCAGGTACCATTGGATTTGCAGTAAAATTATCTACATTTTCATGTTTGATTGACTAGGAAAAACGATGAGGGCTAAAATAAATAATACTAGTTTACCTGTAAATTTATATAACTTTAAATAGTAAATTTAACTACCCTTGCCAAGTTTTGCAATGGCAATCAGGTACCATTGGATTTGCAGTAAAATTATCTACATTTTCATGTTTGATTGACTAGGAAAAACGATGAGGGCTAATAAATAATACTAGTTTACCTGTTTATACCTGATTGAAACTACGATTAGTCTTTTTCTTAGTAAATCTACGACAATCGTAAGTAAAATACGTGTATTTAAAATGCATAAATGCCAAGTGATTGACAACCTTTATCTTGACAAGGATAAATGTCAATCAGGTATAATTGGTAAACTAATATTATTTATTAGTCCTCATCGTTTTTCCTAGTCAATCAAACATGAAATTGTAGATAATTTTACTGCAAATCCAATGGTACCTGATTGCCATTGCAAAACTTGGCAAGGGTAGTTAAATCTACTATCTAAAGTTATATAAATTTACAGATAAGCTAGTATTATTTATTAGCCCTCATCGTTTTTCATAGTCAATCAAACATGAAAATGTAGATAATTTTACTGCAAATCCAATGGTACCTGATTGCCATTGCAAAACTTGGCAAGGGTAGTTATAAAGTTACCATTTAAAGTTATATAAATTTACACACATTATTTTGAAGACGCCGTCGCTCCGTTTCGTGAGAGATTTGTTTGTCTTCCTCTATCGCATACCTCACTTTCATTCCTCACTCTGTCGCGCGCCACTCGCGTACTGAATTTATATACCTTTAAATAGCAAATTTAACTACCCTTGCCAAGTTTTGCAATGGCAATCAGGTACTATTGGATTCGCAAAAAAATTACCTACATTTTCATGTTTGATTGCCTAAGAAAAAGAATGAGGGGTAATACCTAACACAAGTGTACCTGTTTATACCTGATTGCCAGACACCCTTGCCAAGATGAAGGTTGGCAATCACACGTTGGCATTTTCTACACGTCTTTTACTTTCGATTGGTAGTATATTTATTAGGAAAAAGAGTAACCTCAATTATGGTAATAAATTAATTAAATATTTATTTTATTAAAAATAGCCTTGCCAGGATATGAGATGGCAATCATTACAGGTTTTATTTATTAGTTCATTATATTTCATATGATATATATTTCATCGGGAAAAAGAATGAGGGGTGTCCGACCTTAATCGGGATCTTAGACTATTAGGAAATCAAACACGACAAAAGAAATTTTCTAGCGTCTTTAGCTGCATTGAGACCAACTAGTTCAGTTTTATCCGATGAGTTTGCTTAGATACCTACTCGCAACAAAATACAGTTTTGTATAGACTTCATTAAACAATTTAAAACAAACTTCGCATTCCACTTAACACTTAAACACGATTTTTATTTAAAAAACAAAACGTCAAAAATGACCGACTTAATATCCTCAGATGGCAAACATTCGTTCAGGTTCAAGCCATAAATTTTATTAACGACTGTTCATACGCTATTGTCCGTTTATTTTACGAGATCCTGCATAAAACTTCTTAATAATAAGTTTTCCTGATGTTTGCTCTTGTTCAGTACATTCAGTGCCGTTTTGTTTACCGTTCGACGCAAAAAATGTGTACTTTTATGACGGTTCAACGCAAGAAGAGAAAAAGATTTTTAAGGAATTGTTTGTAAAAGAGTTATTACTATAGAGAGAAAGAAATCGGAAGTGAGATGCTTCGGATGAATTGAGACATCCAATTTATTAGATATTAATATCAACATATAAGATTTGAAATCGAACATGGTGGTCCAATTTCGATTTCATAAAAATGTTACTCTAGTATTGTTAACAATTGAACCACTGAAAAATATTTTAGTTTAAGGCGGTAGTTGTCCATCTTTTCACAAAAATCCACAGTGCAATACGTAGGCAAAAAAATAGATTTATTAAGTACTCAACTTTCTAAAGACATGTTTGGTAAAAGAAAATAAAAGTTTTGAGGGAAGGAGTAAAACAATTTTTCTGATATTCCCTAGAAACATGTTGTACGGTCTAGTAAGTTTGATATATGGCCCTGTAACTAATAATTTTTTGGGACTAAACAGTTGGTTTATATGTTTTGATATGTTAAACAGTTTTGATAGCTCGACTGCCCGTACTACAAATTTTGTTTTTAAACTGACATAGAGTTAAGTACACTTAAATCATAGTGTAGTGACAATTAACTTATCCATTACTTTTTAACATACACCTGTAATTTTGATTTCGTTCACCTAGAATATTCAATAATGTATAGAAATACGTATAATCTTAAGCCATAATCATAATTCTCAATTCTTATAATCATATTCCTCTGAAGTGGGCTTAGTATTTAGCAATAAGCAAATTGCCACGACAGGTGTACAACAAAGCACACGTTTTACACGAATTTCGGAAACTATGAACAATTGTGAGTGTGTTTTTGATAAAGGTTTTATTATCTTTTATAACATTCCTCAGATACACAGGATTTCTTCGACCTATTTCCCTTTTATGGGTCCATTATTCAATTACAATTTGTAATTGATTACAGTTGCCCCTAAGCTGTAAAAGCCCTTAATAAAATAAATCTTGCATAAATCAATCTCAAATATCCCCTCATCTTACTAATTTCATCTTTATCTTCTACAGATATTGTTACGGTATTAGATTGCACACGAATAGGTAATTGCAGCTTGCGAGAAGTGCCTGCACGCACTTTGAGATACTTGCATGGATTCTACGCTCGGTTTACAATCCAATTAGAATACCTGCGTTATTTGCAGCAATAAACAGCATACTCGTGTTTAATTTAATAGCTTAAATTGTTACCTATGAATTTCCAATTTACAAGTATTAAAATTTAGAGTATGAAAAACGGATTATTGTGTAATAAACGTCTAATGCTAAGGAAACTTAAACATATATTGATCAGACCAGTAATTAATTAAATAGTTTTAAGTAATTGTTCGATTTTACTTGACATAAGAATTGGAATGAAGAGAAACCTGCAATGTTAATTACTTTGACTGTTAACGATGTTAAGTTCCCGTTTCAGAATAATTGTCAGAAAATTTCAAAAAGGGAAAACAGATTGAAGAATAATGGGCAATGTGTCCGTTGGAGTACTTCCATAATATTTGATTACAAATATTCGACAGTGGAATAAATATTTAATGTGTAAAAACAATTTTTCAGCGGATTGAGAGAAAATTGATAATGGTAAAGTGTACTTCAGAGACGATTTGGCCAAAAATGTGAGCAAACTTTTTGAACATATTGTCACGGACATCATTCGATAGTTGAGAATAAATTCTCAAAATTTAGAAAAAACATTGGAGTGCATTTTGAGAAAAGTTCTAAAAACAGAAAATGGCATGACTAACCGTGCTCTTCAGAGAAGATTCCGCCAAATAAGTTATCAAACATTATTACATATGATCGACAGTGAAATGAATATTAAAAGTTTAAAAGCAGTATTGGACAAAATTTGAAAACAATTTTGGTTCCAACTCTGAATTTAGACTTTGTTCTATACCAGGACCTTCCAGTATACCTTTAATGAAATTTCAAACGATGAAGAGGTAGTTTACGCCTGTCATTTTTCTGTTTTTGAATTTTTCTTTAATTTTATCCAAGTATTTTTTTAAAATTTTTAAATTTATTCTACTGTCAAATATACGTGATAAAGTTGAATAACATTTTTGGCTAAATCTTCATTAAAGGACACTTCACTCTTGTAATTTTCAGGTTTTTGGGATTTTCTCAAAATCTACTCCAAATATTTTGTTTTACATTTTAAGTATTCATTACATTGTCGAATATATATAAAAAGTTTAATAACACCTTTGGCAGAATCGCCTCTGAAGCACACACTTTAATACTGTCATTTTTCAGTTTTTCGAAATTTTCTCGGAATCAGTTTTACAAATTGTTTTTAAAATTTGAATGTCTACTTCAGTATGTACTATATATAATTAATGGGAGAATGAAAAATCAAAAAAAATCAAGAACATTTCTGATTTTATATATAATTAATAATAATAACTAAAAATAAATATTAAAAATCAAATAAAACAAAATTAAATAAAATACGTAAAATAAAAATTAAATAAATAATAATAATAATATAATTAATAATAACATGTTGGACGAAATTGTCCCTGAAGATTTTTTTTAAATTTTAATATTTATTCTAATGTCAAATATATGTAATAAAGTTGAATAACATTTTGGGCTAAATCTTCCTTAAAAGACACTTCACCCTTGTAATTTTCAGGTATTTGGGAATTTATTTAAAATCTACTCCAATATTTGGTTTTCAATTTTAAGTATTTATTATATTGTCGAATGTATATAAAAAGTTTAATAACATTTTTGGTCGCAGTTTTTCGAAATTTTCTCTAAATCAGTTTCAAAAATTGTTTTTAAAATTCGAATATTTACATCAGTATGATGTACAATTAAGTTTAATAACATCTTTGGCGAAATCTTCTTTGCAGGACACTTTAGTCGGGCAATTTTCTCTTGAAGGTTTTTGGGATTATTTCAATATTTTGTTTTAAATTTTAAATATACTAAATATATATTTTTAAATTTTGAGCATTTATTATATTTTCGAATGTATATTAAAACTTTAATAACATTTTTGGCCGACTGGTTTCTGAAGTACACTTTACTCCTGTCATTTTTCAGTTTTTCGAAACTTTCTCGAAATCAGTTTTACAAATTGTTTTTAAAATTTGAATATTCATTCAGTATGTGCTATGTATAATTAAGTTTAATAACATTTTTGTTGAAAATGTTCCTGAGAGGAATTTTACTTGTCACTTTCGGGTTTTTGAAATTTTCTCGAAATCCGTTCAAAGAAATAATATTTATTCTACCGTTATAAATATATGTAATAAAGTTGAATAACATTTCATGTTGTCTTCTTTAAAGGGCACTCCACTCTTATCATTTTTAGGTTTTTGGGATTTTTTTCAAAATCTACTCCAATATATTGTTTTAAATGTTGAGTGTTTATTATATTATCGAATGTGTATAAAAAAGTTTAATAACATATTTGGCCGACTGGTTTCTGAAGTACACTTTACTCCTGTCATTTTACAGTTTTTCAAAATTTTCCCAAAATCAGCGTTGCCAATTATGAGCAATATGGATAATTAGATTCAATAACATTTTTGGCGAACGTCCCTGAAGAGACGAAATTACCCTCGTCATTTTTCGGTCTTTAGAAATTTTCTCGAAATCCTTTTAAATAGTTTTTTAAACATTTGAATATTAATTCAGCTATCGAATATTTATATTAAAATATGAGAAAGTAGTCTCATGAACACATTCTCATAATTTAAGCTCGTAATTCGTTGTGACTGTCAGAACTGCCTCGTGTTACACTAGAGTTATTAGGACTGAAAAGTTCTGATGATTGTAGAATAAATGCACTCCATGGGGAAACCCTCAGAGCGAAACGTGGCAACGACGCCCGACGGTGTACCGCAGTGTAGGGCAGGAATGCAGTGCAGCAGTAGGTGGGCATCCCCCCGAATCCGGCACCGCCACCGTTGGCATCTTTCTCTCTCTTTTTCTGTCTCGGCCGCCTGTGATGTTACCGCACACCTATAACTAAGTACGTGTACGTACGCACCACACACCGGTTCAGATAGTGAGGTCATTTAATCAAAGAAAGCTAAAGGCTAACGGGGTAACCGCACTCTTTTTATCTGTCTTGCTCTGTTTATGTAGGTATTTCTGTCTAGCCAGAGAAGCATGTTTCTCCCACATAAGACGGTTGATTTGCAAATCGACGGCAGAAGTTGAAATTATATCTTTGCTCCCAGCCTATATGTGCTATCGATCTCTCTATATAAGCCACCCTCGTTTTTGTCCTTCGCATTTGGGGTCTAAGTTTACTTTTTCTCATTGCCATTACATTACTACCTTGCATTCATTATCTGCTGGCATTCTATCTTAGGGTATCTCCAGCCAATTTCCATTCAAATCCTACTATTTGTGCCAAGCCTATTTGTACCTTCGTCTTGTAATTGTAAGTGTTTTCCAGTTCCCTAGTTTGATTGTTTCTTTGTCATCCTTACATAAAACCTAATGGAACAATGCTCTTAAGACATAAACAAAGAGTTGCAAGTGGCCGACCAGGAACTCTCCAGATGTATCTTGCCAGGTGGTACTAACAGAGGTCC
Source organism: Cryptocephalus moraei (assembly GCA_946251905.1). Classification (NCBI taxonomy): domain Eukaryota; kingdom Metazoa; phylum Arthropoda; class Insecta; order Coleoptera; family Chrysomelidae; genus Cryptocephalus; species Cryptocephalus moraei. The sequence continues at coordinate 13,063,079 of OX276460.1, forward strand.
TGCATGATTGGGAATCTTCAAGAAAAGTATCAAGCTGTAGGTCTTGCAAAAATGGATAAATAAAGATCTTATTTTAGAAAAAGTGAAAGCACAGGTGGTTCCTAGGTGTAAATCTTGGGAGATGGTATTGAAACTGAACCAGCAGGAAGGAATAAAATCCTGGAATTTCGAGTTATGGAACAAAATTATCGCAGTAAACAAAAAACTGGATACACTACTGACACATATCATTCTGATATTAGACGTTAAAATCTAAAGACTTGCTGAAACAATATCACCTAAGCAACACTTGAAAGAAACTTTGTTAATGTTTTATTACGAAATTAGGTTGCTGCAAAAGCTCAACTGATACCTAATAAGGTAAAATATTAGAATTAGAGATAGTAATCTACGACGAACCTAAGGGTTTTAGCATTGAGGTTACAACAATACCATTTTTGCCTCAACAAGAGATTCCTTTCAATTGTTTTTCATTCGCTATGTAATTAGAATTTTCCGCACCTTTTGTGACAAAATCGTCCGCTGCGCCATTCCTTCTGCCTAGCAAAAAACCAATCGAAGAGAAAAGATGAAGAGAGGCAGAGAGAGAGAGAGAGATAGAGAGATAGAGAGAGAGAGAGAGATAGAGAGATAGAGAGAGAGAGAGAGAGAGAGAGAGAGAGAGAGAGAGAGAGAGAGAGAGAGAGAGAGAGAGAGAGAGAGAGAGAAGTGCGAGTGAGTGAGAGCACCTTCGACGTAACCCCATATTTAGTTCAGATTCCACTCTAAATCTGGCCAACAACCCATACCCTAGAAAGCGGAGCTATCAACGACTCACGTTTCGCATTCCAGCGGCTAGCGCTAAGGACCCGCTCGCAACGACGTACGTCCGTGATGGCACCGGAGGCGGTTCTCGGTTATCTTTCTGTTGATTTTGCATTCTTTAAGTGGCTGCATTCTTCGCTGGACGTTCTTCGGATCATTGCACTTTGCTCGTATCACAGTTTTTAACATCCGAGTTATCTATAGGCCAATTTATACGGAATGCTATCACGTGACAGGAGAAAACGGGAAATGTGGCGAATATCAAATATTTGAACGGCGCTTAGGGCGTCATGTCCGTTCGTCGCAACAGCTTGAATGAATTACCCATCGATTTGAACCACCAAATTATTTTCGACAACCAAAGAAACGCAGATCAATTTTATAGTTATTTATTATACCTAAATTTTAGATGGCGACTAAAGAAGTAACTGATTAACGGCCGTATTCACCATCGACTTATCAGACTGTTACACATTTATCAGCCTGTTAAATTTTTGACTGGTATTCGCCATTCAAATAAATCACTTAACAGTCCGAACTTTCCCTGATAAACGTTTACCAGGGTGTTAAAGGGCATAGAACGGTACAATTGGCAGAGTTTGAGGCTATGTTATCAAAACTGAAATTTGTTTTGTTTATGTTTTGATTAATTTTATCAACAATGATTGCTGATGTTGATATTGTCGATAGAATTCATAGAATCGATGTATTAGATTCATCGTCGGACTCTGGTAGTGCTGGAGAGGAACCACTATAACTATAACCAAAGTTTATAGGTTACTGTCATCTGTCATCACAAAACAGCTACATGCACAAAACGAGCGGAATTCGGTTGATTACCGAATGTTTATTAATATTCTGTTAACAGTCTGTTTCTTATCCAGCGAGTTCATTTCATGGTGAATACCTAAATTCTTATCAGACTGTTAACCGTTATCAGCCTGTTACATACCAGGCTGTTAAGTTAAGAATGGTGATTACGGCCGTAAATCAAAGTGAATATAGAGAATAAAGTTTGGTTAATGAATAACCAAAAATCGTATTTGACACGAGGTTGTGTAATGTGTACACTGCGCAGGCTCCAAAAGTGTTAAGATTGATTGACACACAAATTCAACCATTAACTATTTCTTGTTGTAACACTAGAGCAAAATTTTTGATCCCACTCTCTGCAGGAGAGTGTTTTATAATATATTCCATATACCACTGTCTTATTCAATGATTGACACTAAAACATACGGTGAGAGTCAAAGAAACCACCCTTAACAGGGATAAAATTGAAAACCATAGCCTTAAATATAGTAAAACTAACCAAACCAAACCAATGCTCCACTTTGGTCTCCCCTGAGACTGCCGCACTTTCCTTCGCTCCGACATAGTACTTTCAACTTTTAATAGCGCTAAACAATTAGTGCGACCTCACACTTTTTAACTCCATGGAATCCAACACACGAGTTAAAGTAGTATGTTCGGATTTATACTGCCGTTGTTTATTGTTGTATTTACAGCACGGGAAAAGTAATGGCAATTACGTCGACTAGTTAGGCACGATGAATGTGTGAATGTCGAAATTTCACGGGTTTCTGTTTTATGCACTTTTTGTAGATACCGTTTTACCGCGAATTGGAACAAGAGTCTGGCATTTCAGATGAGTGGGATTAAATATTTAATCACAAATAGTAATAACGAGATTAGGCAAAGCGTAACGGATTATTAGAAATGGTAGTAGGTGAGGTTTCAACGTTGGCGTTAGGTTTGGAGAGAGAAATTAATTAATCTAAAAACAATCGGAAATTTATGAAACTGGTTAATTATTTAAGGGTTATTTCTAGGGTTTTCCAAACAGGATATTCGATTATCCGGATAATCGAACCGATCGGAGATGTTTGATTATCCGGATATTTAAAGCGTTTTAGAAAGTTTAAAGACCAACCCTGCCGAACTGACGACAGTAAACTACATCTCAAGCCGTTATCGAATTACGATAATGAGGGGATGGTGCAATTCCTAAAATATTTAAACAGGTAACAGAAATCCTGAAAAAGAAATGCTTTAAAACCTTATACCGCAAAGTTAGGAATTTTTATATTCAATAAAGATTTAATGTTAGCTTTAAATCATATTTAATATTTCTTTAATGTTAAAGTAAAGAAAAACTTGTGCAATATTCAATGATAATATATACTTTTAGGAATTCCACAGCAGACTAGATGACAATCATTTTGAAACACATCGTATATAGATATAGTATATATACAACCGATATAATATCGGATATAACGAAATTTGTCGGCAAGCTACAGGTCGCATTTTTTAAAGAATCACAACGAAATTTGGTACAAAAATCAGTTGGCCGAAAATCTCGGTCTAGTTCGTTAATGGACCAAATTAAAGTCACTAGATATATAAAGTAGCGCAATTGAGCGGCCATATTGTGTCTCAAATCAGTAATGCCAAAGTAAAATGTCTTTTGTTAGTTTTGTTCCAACCGTATTATGTAAAGGTATTAATGTTCCGTGTTTCGTCTGTCAACTTTATTTGAATTTTGTACAGGTTATGCATTTTTAATTTTAATGAATAAAGAATATTGGTTATAGGGGAATGTTGGTGATAGTTGATTCCTCGAGTACCAAGTAATATTGTGGCGTTGTAGATTGAAAGCCGAATAGCCGAGCTTACACTGTAGACATTATATGGCTGGCGGTGTCCGTTCCTTTTCAAGGAGGAGCCGTTTTGAGCCCCTTTCTGTTTAATGAAGGATGTCCATTACTATATGGACTATATATACACTACATATATCTGGCGACTTTACTCTCAACAATTGACAGCAGACAGCGGTTTACAGAAATTAAACTAATTTGACAGAATCCGCCATATTGTGTCCCAAATAGGCGTCTCTCTCTCTAACTCATTGGTACAATGAATTGCGCTACTTTCAATATCTAGTGACTTTAGGCCAAATAGGTCCAGCGGTTTCAAAATGGCGGCTTGTTATTAAAAAAAAAAAAAATAATTTCGCGTCTGAGAGAAAAATGTTACTTAGGTTTTTTGTTGATCTTATATGGGGGAACAAGTTTTGTATAAATTTTTTTCCGAGAAATGTACAGAAAAAAATAATTTTTTCCAAAAAAAAATCCAAAAATTTTTATTTCGCGTCCGAGAGAAAAATGTTACTTAGGTTTTTTGTTGCCCTTAAAGAGGGAACGACTTTTGCATAAAACATATCTATGAGAAGTGTACGTAAAAAAAGTTATATGCAAAAAGTTTGAAATCTTCCACCTCAGCTTCGCCGATATGTGTAACTGTTACGGGTCGCTTCTCAATAACGGTCGCTAATTGGAACCTCGCGGGTGGCCGTCGATGATAAGCTTTACTGTACTTTAATGTCCAATTCCCGGCCTCTCGGTCTATTGTCTACTGCCGATCTACTGACGAAACGCGAGAGTTATGAAACACATCCGGGTCTTGTGATAACGTACGAGAGATAAGAGATGACGAGGTGGAAAACGAGACGACTCCAACGAGCTAACAGGTCGTCCGCTAAATCGGCGAAAGAGTATACGAAAGAGAGAAAGAGAGAGAGAAGGAAGGGAATCGGTCGGTGTCAAAGAGACGGAGAGCAAAAGAGAGATAGAGATAGACAGTGAAAAAGAGAGATAGAGAGCGAAAAAGAGAGAGATAGAGACTGGTGGTGTTGGGTGGTGAACAATTGCCAAGGAGAGGAGGAATCGCGAGATCCGAGACCGGCAGCTGACCGTGGGACAGGCGCCCGTGAAAAAGTCGCACGGTCTGTGCGCACGCGCACGGAACATCGCCGAATATAACGCATACTATCTATATAGGTATACCTCCAGAACGTAAAAACGGGGCGTGCGTGCGTGCAATCGGGGCGGGAGGGGGGTTAGGCGAGACTCGTACGAAATCGAAAAACCCGCCATTTGTTCCAGCGGGAACTCCAAACCTGTTCCGAGCGAGTTCCGGCCAATGGAATGCCGTGTAACTGAACACGAAACATTCCTTCGGTCGGGACGACTAACGGAACGAACCTATCGTGTACGACGATAGAACACTAAATTGACACAACAAACAAATACACTACAACTTTCTATGAAAGTCCATATCTTCTAAGCGGAGGGGTTATAAATCAAAAAAAAAATGACGATGTGTAACATCATAAGGCTTTCTCATATGGCCGGACAAAATATTCATGGCAACATTATCACCGTTTTATAAAATAAATTTAGTACTAAATATTAACATTTTCTCTTATTAATAAATATTTCAATTTTATTGGTTGTTTGTTAGATTACAAAGGTTTCTGAAAAATGTTTTTTAATACAACTTACTTTATCGAAACGTAGGTAATATAAAAACAAATTTCAATGTCCATACTTCGAAATGAGTATCCAATCATCAACTTGGGATGAATAAAAACCCCATGGCATGCCAGGCTGAAAGGTAGATTTATGGGTAGGATATAGAGTAACGTAACAGACACGATGTTTCAAAAAAAGGTATACGAGGTGTTAAAAAAATACAAACGTCAAAACTTCTAACTTTTTGCTTATAACTTTTTTTATGTACATTTCTCAAAGGTATGTTTTATGCAAAAGTCATTCGTCTCTATAAGGGCAACAAAAAACCTAAGTAACATTTTTCTCTCAGACGGGAAATAAAAAAATTTTGATTTTATTTTTTGAATAAATAACTTTTTTTCTGTACATTTCTCGAAAAAATATTTTATACAAAAGTCGTTCGCCTCTATCAGATCAACAAAAAACCTAAGTACTAATATTTTTCTCTCAGACGCGAAATTAAAGTTTTTTGATTTTTTTTTTGAAAATAACAAGCCGCCGTTTTGAAACCGCTGGACCTATTTGGCCCATTAACGAACTCGACCGAGATTTACGGCCAACTGATTTTTGTACCAAATTTCGTTGTGATTCCTTAAAAAATGCGACCTGTAGCTTTTGAGAAATGATCTCTAGATACCCTGAAAACCGCATTTTAATTCTTCTTTTTTCAACTTCGTTACTAGATAAATCTACCAAAAACAACTTAACTTGATGGAGATGTATCAGTTAGACTGAACAACTACTCTACTAACCGACGCATTTAAAGAAGTGCCCTTTAGGACAATTTTAGATAGAAAATTGCTCTAAATTAGATTCAAATTATTAGATTAGATAGTTTCAAATAAATGGTATAGGCATTAACCAACTAGCTCAAGTTATGAGATTTGGTATAAATCACCAAAACCGTTTTCAAGAACATTGTACTTCAAAGTAAAACGAAAAGTGCCCTTTAGGACAGTTTTAGGAAAGAATATTAATAAAAGTTGTAGCTATTAGTTAGGTTTGGTTAGGTTAGGAAAGCAGTAGATTGGACTAGTGCGAACTGGTCTATTTAGCCTATGAAACTTTCTTTTTGGTAAGCCTCTCTAGAGGATTTCTGCTTACTACAAAAACAGTTTGGTAATTATTGTTAAATATGTCCAATATATTCGCCAGAAAACCAATGGTTCTCCAAATTTTAGAGTAGAACCACTAGGGTCGAAAGCTGGAGGATCCGGTTATAAAAGTAAATGTTTTTCGAACTGCTTCAATTTTTCAGAAGTTCCTTGTAAAAGACACATTGTATAATAATATACAGAACAGAAGTAGAAAAAACCTTCATATCTTCTCTCCATACTACAAAGAAAGGTAGTTAGTTGCTTCATTATATATTACCTCTACTTAACTGCGGGCTTCCAACAAAGGGCTAAAACCTGTTTGGTGTTAATATAGCCACTATGGACAACTAGAATTGCGTTTCCACATTCCTCATTGAGCAACAGTTGCTTTACACTGATCAAATACCGCTTGATCAAAGATCATCGAGGCAGAAGATCGGTTATTATGAAATTCGTATTGGACAACATAAATCCCATTCCTATTCCTAAATATCTCAGCATTATTTTCACCTTACATTATTACCAGTGTTATCAAAGGACGTGTGTCAAGCAATCTCTAATGCTGCAGCTTTTCATCAGTAGCCCTTATTAATTCCCTCACCTGGGGACCAGTGACGTGATGGTTCTTGACATTAATTCATAAAATTTTGTATGGATATTTAGTCTTTCCTTGGGATTTTCAGGCATTTTACGGAGATGTTTATATTGTCTCCTTGTATGGGAGACATATCGGCCAATGTGTTGGTTACCTTTTTTGCTGTTACGCAAGCAGTGGACTTTCTGACATCAAGTCTCCAGCAATTATTAGGAAATTACGTTACGTTATGTAATGTCACGTGGGGACCCAATTCTATACCAACATCTATTTTGATTTTTTGGCCACCCAGAAGTTTATATTTTGTTTCTCCCGGGATTTCGAATAATTTCCCATATTATTAGACAAGAAAGAGGTAAAAAAGATTCATTTGGTACTCTAGGTATAATTTATGCTATAATAGGTCTTTTAGGATTCGGTTGGGTAAGGTTAGATGGAATTATTTCCGAAAATATGCTATTTATAAGTAGAACATACTATGCAAATTATTACTTTCCAAATATTCCATTTCCATTTATAAATACGAATCTAAATCATTTGATTCAATAATTGGTAACACCTGTGTATTTATTGGGAATTGCAAATTATTGGTTCTAAAGCTTGAAGGGCTGTTTCCTTCTCCAAACGGAGTCTAAAGAAGTCTACTTGATTTAATTCCTCAGAAGGGTTGTTTCTTACATTCATTGCTTATGGTCTTCCTCTATCCCAAGTACTCCACAACATTTATTATATTGTGTGTGTCGTTGATTGAAGAGGGTTCTCTTCAATCAACGTATGTGTGCAAAATGCAATAAGATGGTAACATGTGTATCAAAGGAATCCGTGTTCATGGCAATTTTAAACAGCGGAACACGCACTTTCGACTTAATTTATCCTGGATTTTGATTTAAGCCATTAATCTTAAGTGGATAAATATTTCATCTCAGAATTGACCGTTAACTCTGGAGTAAGTTAACCTAACTCTGTATTAATAAGCTGGACCTGAAATGAAACGAGCAGAGAGAAGATGCCAATAAACTCCAACATTCCATAAGACATTCCAAATTTCCATAGGAAAGCACAAAACATTTAAAAAAGTAAACAAGCAATATGGCAGCTTATACGACATCAACAGATGTAACAAGTACTTATTGTAAAGATAGTTCGCTATTAATCGACTTTTTGGGCGATTCAACTGGAGCAACCAAGCTACTCAAGATAAAAACCTTGTGCATGGAAATAAGGGGCAGCCTGTTCTTTCAGTAAATTAATCCTCACTTGAGATAGTGTTTGAAAATGACTATTATAATGATAAGTTACAAAGTTTAGATGGGATCAAAAGCATTTCCTGAAATTATATGAAATTTCCACTGTGAGGTTGAAGGCTATTACTGTACCCATGCCGATGGGGGTAAATGTATAAGGATCAATTGCGGCCGCCCCTCTTTTGTGCCTCAAGTGCCACGAAAGGGTGCTTCAAAATCGTCCCCTTAATCCGCTATCATAACACATTTCACTTAAATGAAAATCGCAGGAGAACTCCCAGTACCATAGCGAAAAAGAGAAGAAAAACGAAAGAAAGAGAAAAGAGAGTCGTAGGCCGTTGGAATGCCGATCTACTCACCGCCACACAATCGCCCAAGGGAAGGGGCAATCATCTCTTGGTCGGCGTCCTCTCTCTCTCTTCTTCCGAATACTTCAGCCCGACCGTCGTAATCAGATGTTACAGAATCCCACCAGCTGATGATGTATGCCCGTATTATCGGGATGCCTTTCTGTAACCAAATAAATTTCTGTTATACGAGTGTTATGCATATTGCAGTTAATAAAATGGTAATTCGCATGCCGCCCCAAGTCGTAACCAACCGCCCAGGCCAGCGCTCCGAGGAAAAATATTCGAGAGCCTTCGTGTGTAATACCTATACGATACGAATATACGTAGGTAAGCGAGATAATTGTCTTTGGAAACGGCTTAATTGATTGCGACCGAATTTGGTGTTGGAATGTCTAAAATTTCCTCCCGAAATGGTTGTGGAATTTTAACGGTGCTCAATCGGAGAAATGAAGGTATTCAAATAAATTTCGGCTCATGCAGCTTCAGCAGACGGAAAGAAAATCATCAATTTTACTTTTGATGGTGTTAGAAATGTTACAAATAGCAATTGAGGGGGAGGTTGAACGCAGGGGAGGAATCGGTACGAAGATGGACGTCAAATGATGGGCAGGAATATGAAATTCTGGAGAGGTTCAGAAGAGTAGATAAATGTGATCGCCAATATACATTAGAAGCAGAATGAGAAGACAGGTCCTTTCCTTCGGAAGTTGTGATCCAAATCGCAATTTCAACTAATCTAAAATCCATATATACAAACTATGATAGTTATAATTTACCGCCACCAATCTCGTCCAAGTCTAAGCAGTTTTTCGAATCTATTTTTACATACAATTAGTGAAATTTAGTGAAATGAGCCCAGGATATCACTGGTTCCGTTGATTAGGCCCTTCAAACGATGCACAGAAGAAATGCTGAAGAGGCACAGAAGAGTGGATAAATGTGATCGAAAATATCCATTAAAAGCAGAATGAGAAGGGTCAATTCCTTCAGAAATTGTCTGAAATTGTACAAACTGTGGCTATTAGGTACAATTATGCCACCAATCTCGTTCCAGCCTATGCAGTTTTTCCAATCGACTATAGGTGGATTTAGCGAAATGGGCCCAGAACATCATGAGTTCCATTGATAACATATTCAAGTATATTAATAAGAGGACTGAAGAATACTTACAAACAGACCTACAGCTTATGTATTCGACTAAATGAACTAAGTCAAGGGTACCTGGGAGCACACATTACGATGACATGAACCGAAGATGTTGGTATACATGAAGGTGTCGTGCTATGAATCAATTGCGCAAAATTATGTTTCACGTAATTTTTATGGAAATTTCATAAGTTCTCAAAAAGCTATATAATCAACCCCTGTATTTCATCATTGAGAGACTCAAAACTGGGGATTGAAAAGTAGTAATTACAGAAACTTATTAGTTTATGTCAACCCATTCGTCAAATACAATTCAATATCAGTTAATTCCTTCTTATTTACAAAAGACTGATTGGAGAATCGATTTTAATTTCTCAGATAATTTTATAATAATCTAATAAATGTTTAAATATTTACATAACATTGAATGAAAATTCTTTCTAGAGTAAATTTAAGGTTGTTTTAAATTTGCCTATTTTGTATTGCAATCAAAAGACCTTGCAAATGCAATATTCAAAACACAACATTAAAGTTTTATTTCACAAAAGGATTGTATGATAGTAGAAATTAAACAATTTCATTCTATATCCAGCCTCATTTCGTTGAGAGTTTGATACTTCATTAGTTATACCTTATAAATTTCTGGTATTAAGAGGAAAAGTTATCTAAAGAACTGTTTCATGATCCATATTTACATTTCAGATAGTCAACCATGCTGATCAACATGTGAAATTGCCCTCTATTTCTTTATATTGCAACGCGAAATGTAAACAGCAGCGCGAAATGTGTTTACTCTTATTGGACCTCGTCGGCTTACCTCAAAGGAACGCCACTACGCTTAATTGAGTCTCGGCAATATCTTATTAAGGAAGAATGATTTATGACCTTCTGGACGTTTCTAAGTAAACATTATTTGAGAAAGGAATGACCTGGAATCATCGCGAATACAATTGAGGTGTATATAAGCGGGCTTGCGGTCGGAGAGAGAGATTAGACGTGAAGCCGCGAGTGAATAAAAACAAGGCGAAAAACGGACCAGTGAAATAAATTAACATTAAGAGTGATATAAATTAATTAGTTGGGAAATAGTTAAGATAAACTAAGTAGTGTGTAGTGTATAATTAGGACAGTGTAAATAAATTAGAAATTAACGTTACAATATTTTCATTTTAAATGTTACGTATTATGATTCCGTTAGCTATTAATTGTTTATTACATAGTAAAGTGACCTTTAATGATTTTTAAAATCTGACCCGTTGGCTCCCAATTTTTAAACATTTATATAGTATGAAGTCATAGAAAACATCTAAATAAATGCGACAGGTTGGCTAATCTTGAAATATTGATGTACAATATTTATACAAAAATTTCTTTAATCGGTCGATTTTAGTTTTCCACACTTCTATTATGCTGAAATGGTCATTTTACTATAATAATAGCATAATTTGTGCTTAACTTGTACCGTCAAAATTGATTTTGTGCTGTGCCCATTCTAGAGAAACCAAGGGAAATCGCTTTAAAGAAGCAAAATTTGTAATCGTCATATTGTACTTTACAATAACTTCCCCTTCTTTAAGGTCAACCCCTTAAGTTTTAAAAGTGACCCAAAACTGATGAAAGGGTAGTTTTTGAAAAGTGCAATTTGGCTCAGGTGAGAGCTACAAAACATCTACAAATTCTGCCAACAGAATTACAAATTCTCGAACAATTCCATATCTTCAACGGTTTCAGAGATACGAGTATGCTTAATACAGCTAAGCCTTAGCTTCACTTAATCAATGTTTCTTGAAAACGTTCAAATAATGCCTCCATTCCGATGGTGGGAAGCAGCTGCTGCAGCTTCAAGTCAATAAAGTTGGCTGGTTCGTAAGCCTTACTCTCCAGATAGCTCCATAGAAAACAGCCAAGCTGCGTAAGATTCAAAGATCTTGCAGGCCACTCTATTGAACATCATTTTCAGTCTACTTATTTGGAAAAATTTTACAGTAAATCTGGACCTGTCACATGTGGAAAAACAGCCGCCTAACATGGCACCATATCTCACTGTAAGCCTTACAGTGTAAGGTATATATTGTTGCTGAAAAGCAACAGTTCTATCTCTTAAAACTTCAATTATCGCTCCCCTTGCAGTTATTTCTCTTAACCAATAACAAACTCAGCCGATTAACTTCAGAATTTAAAGTAAACGAACTTTCGTTTGAATGAAGTATCAACTTATAGCTACATCAATATAAAATTGATTATAGTTCATCTTTGCTCACTAAACTCAACACTATGAATCGGGATCAAACTCTGTTATTTCTTGAACCTTCTGTGTTCTTTAAGCTCGAATGTTTGGGTTTTTAAGTAATTGTCAGACAGAGTATGACTGGTTGTATCAATGTTTGTATGTAGTATCTAGTAAGAATAAATAGGCAAAGAGTTTTGGCAAAAAATCCATTTGATAAGGAAGGAGTTTCCATTTGAAAATCTTCTATACATCTAGGAATCTAAAAGGCTAAAAGGTGTCTTCATTAATTTATACATAATCTGTATCAATGACGAAAAAGTAAAATCTCCAATATATTCCTGTGGAAAAGCTTAAAACGTTGTCCTGCTCTCACAATTCGAAAAGAGGTAGAGGGAATTTGCACCCTTACGAGAGGGGATGAGCTACGGGCATAAACTTTAAGGCATTTTTTCACAAATATTGAACGTCCACATTACAGAATTTATTTCAGTTAAACTTTTCAGGGCTTTATGCGATGGAAGAAAATGGCGAATTCACAAGAGTGTCCGCCAAAATCAGTTTTGGCGATTCCTTCATGTTTCTTCTTTGGAAATCGCTCCATCAATGCCAGTCAAGTCTTCAAAGCTTCCACCCCAAAAAATCGTCAACAGACTGAACGTTTAAAAAGAACTGACCACAATGTTAAATATGTGCGAGAAAAACTTGATTCTTTGTAGGGAACCTATTGGACCGCATTAACCGCAAATTGAGCTATAATACTTCAAAGTGCGCCGGTGTATCAATTTGTGAGAGGAAACAATTGGTAGGTAGGCACAGATGTTCCCGTTTGTGTAGATAGCGCCGACAGGGGAGAACTGACGTACTCACATCCCCTCGTCGCTTTATCGCGATGCCATTGAAAATCAATTGTTAGCACAGTTAGCAGTCGGTAATTTGGATCCAATTGTACATATTTCAATAGTTTTCGCATGCTGTGATGACACATTCAGCACTGTATTATGTAAATACCTGACTAAACAACAACTGTGAATACTTGTGAACCCCAAAATGAAAGAAATTTGTTCGTGAGGGACATGTTTCAGGAACACGACTAATATAATATTAAAAACTTTTCCAACAAACAAACTTTCCTCAATAACTTATTGTATAATATAAAACATTCTAGGATAAAGAAATGAGTTTAAGGAATTCACCACGCAATTTGTTTAGTTGCTTGAAGAATTAATTCGACCATTACTGATTCTCTAAATGTGATTTTGTCAATAGCGCCTATGTAATTTTGTAATTGTAATTGTAATTTTGATTAATATAGGTAACTAACATCAGTTTTTTGTGTAAAAATTGGTTTTTGAACTACGGAATATTTTTCATCCATTTTACAAACTGAATTACACTCCAATCACGCTATAAATCAATACTTTATTATTATTAGCGACTTTATTTATAGTTTAAGGGTGTTTAGGCAATTTCAGCTGTACCTACCCATCGCAATATTGTACCAAACTATTGCTTATTTAGTTAATAAATCTGAACAAAATTTCGAGGCAATTTTTCTGTCTAAATAACAAAGAAGAACCGACACATAATTCTCGTAAACACTTCGTCGACGTACACACAATGCGCTTTATAATGTTTAATCGTCCTTTGCTCAGACGAACGACTTCACCGCCGTTGAAGGAAGAGGAACAGAAAAAGAGCCGAACGCCAAAGTAGAATGTTTTACCACATGAACGGTTAGTGATTTCGAGATATTCAATTTTCTTATACGGAAACCGACGATGAGTAAAATGGAACTGTTATTTTACGCTTGGCTTTATATTGTGATGGCCGATATTACGACTATATCCGAGCTTTGCGTATAATTAATCTCAAGTCATGTGTGGTTGGATTGTGTACGACCGAGTGTGTAATTTCGGGACGTAAGTGGGTACAGTGAAAAGAATAGCCTTTTAGGGTTTATTTAGACACGGAGCGGTGGAGTACTAATAAGTCTTGGTGAGCTTCCTACTCGGTTTAACCGGAAGACGGATCTTGACTACACCGATAACCTCAAGGCTTGCTTAACCTAACAGAGCACTAAATGACCAGCAGGCTGGTAACCATGGTACAAGTTTGTTACTTACAGTCGCTTACTCATTTTTCTCCTACGTCTACATTTAATGAAAGACTGAAAACTATATACTATTTTCGTCCATGTAACGCCTGCGCAATTCCACCTAAACCTACCCTCTAGTTACAAGAAAAGGCATTAGTAGGTGGATAAGATTATCAAATTATGCCAACCTACAAGAACGAAATTATCCATTAAACAACTCAAAACAAACAATGTGATATTTCTAATGATACACGCCACACACTACCCGAGCAAATTGATCATTTAAACGCAATATCTGAGGATTTATAACGCTGAAAAATTTTAATAACGTACCGAAATGTCAGTGTTGTAAAAGCATTTAAGGTTGTTAGTCGCATTAGAGAAAGGCTCGAATTGCATTCCCTCTCGGAGGCGTAATAACGAGCTCTCTCCATTCATTCCGACTTCGTAGACGGTGGCGGTCGGTACGTGGGAGGAATTCCAAATTCTGGTTATTAATTTTAATTAAGCGACGATCGTTCGAAATTAATAATTAATAACATGTTGTTTGTCAATTACTGCACTTAATTTGGTTATTATATGTTTCGGGGAGGGTTCGTTCGAATTTCCCAGCTTTCTTGGATTAAGAAAATGGCTATATGTCCATCGGACTACCTACTTTCTCATATTTGATTATAAATGTGGAATAAGTATCCAATGCTTAAAAAATTGTTGGATCGCGCAAAGAGAAAAGTTGAAAACAACCAAAAATAGTAAGTGTAAACAGTCCTTCAGGGAAGATTTAGCCAAAAATGTCATAAAATTTGATAATACACATTAAATCATAAAATAAATTGTCTAAGTTTGAAAACGCTTTTTGAGAAATTCGAAATTTTCAAAAACAGAGATGATTTAGCCAAAAATGTAATTATACATATTCGATAGTAGAAGAAATGTTTAGTTTAGAAGAAAATATTAAAGCAGATTTTGAGAAAATATCCAATAACCAAAAATGAGAAGAGTAAAGTGCCGTTTAGTGAAGATTTAGCAAAAATTTTATCAATTATTTTCATACATATTCGACAGTAGAATAAATGCTCAAAGATTAGAAAAAATATTTTAGTGAATTTTGAAATAATTACAAAACTGAAGAATGACAGGAGTAAAACCGGTAAAACGCCCTATAGAGAAGATCTAGCTAAAAATGCTATTTAACTTTATCACATATTAATATTACTAAAATTAATATTAAAAGTAGAAATTAAAAAAAATTAAGAAAGAAAAATTTAAAATTTAAAAAATTAAGTTAAAAAAATAAAAAAAATTGGAGCAAATTTTCAGAAAATTTCCAAAAACCGAAAAATGGCAAGAAAAAAAATGGTAAAAAATAATAAAATAACGATTGTTTCAAGATTGTGATTATTAAAAGATCCTTAGCACAAAGTCTATGGCTTTTTCCTCTGGGAGAAAAACGTCAAACACAGACATTTACTCAAAAACATGTTTTTGGACTCAGGGTATCTTAAAACGTCTAGAAATTCTAACAACTCAAATTAGAAAAATCGACCCGTTTATAATACTCTCATATGAGAAAGTAGAAGTATTAAAGTGTCACACCAACCATTTAGTTGGATTAAGTATCACGTTTTGCTACACACAGCAAGGCGTAGCTTTAAAGCTTAATTTATACTTTCTACTATTAGTAACATAACGTCGAAAAAAAATCGGTGTTTTGTGAAGCTCGAACACTGTGTATTCAGTGAGTAAAAATTATTGGCATTCACAAACTTCGCATGTTGCGACAAATCCAGTAAAATGAAGTTTCTCACCACAGGAAATTTATTAAGTACATGTATGCATGTATGATTTATATGACACGTGTCTAAAAGTAAAAGAACAAATATGACAGTGTAACAAACGGATAGAACGAATTTTGAGACTTTTAGTCGTTTCTAGTTGTGTAAAGCAACGTTCACATCCATAACGTCATTCTTTTAAGCAAAAGAGTACTTGTACTGTACTGTCCCTAGTGTCCCTGGGAATGGCATAATTACAGATAAATTTTCATAAAAGTAGGCCTTTCTAAAATTTCATTTATTATCAGTTAACTACATTAAGAGTGTTAACAGCACTTAACAGAAATATACGTTTTGAAAATCGTACCTCTAAAACTAAACTTAAACTAAAAGCATTAATGGACCCCTTTAAAGTGTTTATTTATTTTATATTATTTATTGTTATTTGCAAATCTTTATTATTATTTTTATTACGTTGTACAAATTATAAGCAAATGTGTATTACAAATAAAATTTTATTACATCTCCACTCTCCAAAGGGGTTGTAGAAATTTGTTTAATTGGTATAAAATTCCTGTCATTACAGGAAATACAAAAAATAAAATACGGCATTTATGGAAAGCGCAAGTTTTGCATATTTTGTGCATTATTAAAGTTATTAGCATTTTCCCTCAAAATTTAAACTGCATTTAGTTACCTACAAAATAAAGAAAAAAAATATATTTTTCACTTAATATTAGGTACAAGCTTTATCTTAATACATGGCTACAACGTTGCTTGAAAGACCTTAATTTGTTTTGAACTTTGTTTGGACACATGAAGGATTCCAATCTCTTTTGCAAGAAATAGAAAACACCCTCCTTAATGCACAACTCCCAATTATTTACAAAAAAATAAAGAATATTGTCACACGCCTGAGGACCTAGGGTCCAACGGGAGTGCTCTGGATGGGGGTGTAGCTAGGTAGAAGCTAAGAAGAAAGCATGGTAACACATAATAATATTTATTTGGACACTAAATATAGGGGAGAGAACATCGTACAAAATTAAGGCAAATGAGCGAATGATAAGAAATGAGAAAAAGGTCAAAAGGGAGGTGGTTGCTTACTTCAGAGTGACGAAGGGCAGCAGGTGCGAGGCTCCTCCAATTAGCGGTATGCCGAAAAGGACGGGCTCTCAGACGGGCAGCGTGACGTGATACTGAGTGACAGACTGACTCCCTGATCGTTGTGATCGAGTGAACAACATTACTATTAATTGTCACAGGCGACATTCGTAGGCAAATTAAGGAGCTTCCCATCAAAACAAAAATATTTTCATACATGTAACTTATTGTAATTTTAAATTAAGTCTTATCTTAACAACTAATCAATAAAATAAACTTGAATCAAATTTTAGACAAAATTGGATTAGAATTCCACTATGGATTAGTAAAGATATTAGAAATTTTTCTAAAATAACAGTAGCGATGTCAAATTGGGAAATTGATGTAATTTCCTAAAACCTATTTCGTATAATTTCCCTAAAATTTTCAGTTCGTTTAAAACTGTCAATTTCTATGAAATAATAAGTAAAACAAAATTAAATCTGATCAAAACTGTATTATGAGACTTTATAATAATATAACTACGAAGGAAGAATAATACTATAAGAAATATAAAACTTCATACTTCATATTGATTTTATCATAAAGCAAGTAAAGTAGTTAACAAGTTTCCCTCAATTGAACCGCATTAATTGGCAATTAATTTATATGCTATGCAACATGTTAGTAGCTATAACTACGTGTAAGTATATTAATTTAAATTAAAACGGAATAATAATTTACATTTTACAGTTTAAATCTGCTTGTGAAGCATTATCGACAGACGAAACTGACATCCATGTAAAGTGGATCTTATCAGTGAACATGCATTTTCGCATCGAGTTATTAAAGCGAGTGTTGTATTTAACCTGTTTCAGTAACTAGCATCCAATATGCTCATATTTAATTAATCCAATGTACAAGTACTCTTTAACCGTGACATATTTAACGTGGCGGAAAAGTACTACTTGTCCACAATACTTTACGAACGTATAGATAATTTGGATTTAACGAATTTTGTCATAAATGGATACTTATTGACTTATTATTTATTCATACTGATGG
The DNA here is from genome assembly GCA_946251905.1 of Cryptocephalus moraei. Lineage (NCBI taxonomy): Eukaryota > Metazoa > Arthropoda > Insecta > Coleoptera > Chrysomelidae > Cryptocephalus > Cryptocephalus moraei. The sequence goes on from OX276460.1 coordinate 13,080,918, forward strand.
CCCGCTGAATGAAATGTTTAGAGGCCCCAATTTTTTTAAAGAGGTTTTACATTACTAGAGATTCGACTTTGTTGTAAAATTTACTACTAAGATTTAAATAGCAGGTAATTAAACACCCTTTTTCAGAGAAAAGGATAAGGTTTCAAGGTTTTTCGGTCCTTCGACCGATTCGATAAATATTACGTTTAATATTCATAGATTCCTTTATACGAAAGAAGCCGCGACTATTTAATTCAATATTTAATCCTTTGTGGAAGTGTAACTGACCATGAAAGTTTATGGGCGTTTTAAAAACGATGAAATCTAGTTAAATATGCATATGTATTCAAGGATGTTCACAAAAGTTATCAATCTAATTGAATTACATTCAGAAGTAGAAGTCCTGGCTAATAAATGGCGAACATTGTAAATTGGCGAAAGTGCCCAAATAGTCTTGATAGGTCACAGAAAATAATTTCGTACGTAAAATCGTCGTAAGTCGTCAATTTTGTGAACATTAATGTTATGAATCGGTGATTGTTACAACGATTTCTGGTCATAAAGTAATGACTTCATACATTGAACCAATAAACGAGCCAACATTAAACAGTGAACGCAAAACATTAAAATTAAATAGTTCATCCATTAATCTAATGTAAAAATTAATTGAATTAATGTTTGAGGATTATTAAACAACGTTCTTCGTCATTATAACGATAAATTTTCGTCATAGATCTATGAACAGCAAACATAAAAAAATTATGAACGGTTTTCGTTGTTTCAATGAACATCAAACATTGATTTTACGAAGCCAGCCATTAACTTTTAAAAACGCATCAGATTTAATGTTGTCGGAAGTTGAAACGATGTCGGCGAACATTAATATTACGAATCACCGTCGTAGACTTCTCTGCTTGTACCACTTTTTATGCGAATTCTTCTGAATTTCCTCCAGTCGGTCTGATAAAGTAGAAGAGGCAGTACAGCGTTCTAACTATTATACCAATTGTGCCAAATTATTGTGTGATAGATGAACAGGCTCGAGAAAGACAGTATTTCCCTTTAAGAATGGAAAATTGGTAAGTATTAGCATTATCGGAAAGTTGAAATGACACAGTTCTATGCAATCTCTTACTAGTAGGTAGTCTTAAAATTTTATTTTTCTTTCGAATCATTTAGGAAAATGTCTAATTTTGTATTACTTATAACACTTTTATTTTTTTAGGTTAGTATAAACTATGAGATTGCTTTCGGAAATTGGGAATTACTTTTAAATAATTGGGAAAAATGGTTTCCCCACACAGTGACATTTCTACAGAAGAACGGACACATGAAAAATAAAACTACTAAAGGCCTTCTAAATAAAGCGTTTGAGGATGCTTGTAATGAAAGTAAGTTCTATTTTACATACTTAAAAAAAGGAAAATTTGCTTTTCTTAAACCTTCCACATTAAAAAACATTTTCTTTAAATCCTTATTTCAGATAATGAATATTCGTTGCTAAATAACTGTAATATGTCTTTTTGTGCTTGACATCGTGCTCGGACTTTGTTTTATGTAGAAATAGTTATAAACACACCTGTTAATGTTCTAAAACGTAAGGTGTTTAACTAAGGTTTTTCTAACGCCATAAAACGAATATTTTTTTAAAGCGTAAATCTAGGTTTGGTTTACCATTTCCCCTTCTTTTTTCAGATTGGCGATCCATGGATATTTGGTGCCATCGGCCAAGTTTTGCCAAATGGAAAAGGCATTTTATAAACATAAACGTGTCGCTTGAGAGCCCAGAGGTTCATATGATTTGTGAGTTTCTGATGCAATAAAATTTGATGTAACAAAAAAGGCTATTATTCTGCAAATCCCTTTGCGAAGAATTAGAAAGTGGTATGTATTAGTAAGATTTTCCTCCTTCCGCGTTCCAATGCTTCTGAAACGCTGCATGCAATATTTTTTCAAAAGACACTGCAATTAATAATTGGAGGTCATAGGTCTATCAACACCAGTTATTGATTTAACGTACAGCAATCATAAGCCAATGTTGATCGTTCGTAATATCAATAACCGGCGATCATAAATCCATGCTCACTGTTTATTAATTTAATGTACAGCAATCATAGGCCTAATGTATGTCGTACATAATTTAACGTCCGGCAACCTTAGATCTATGCTCACAATTCATTGGTTTAACACATAGCAAACATCACATTAATAACAGCCAACATAGATCCATGTCTACTGTACATTGACTCAATGTACAGAAATCGTAACTTAATGAACAGAGAAATTTATGTACGACCGTTCATTGAATCAAGAACACCTGTCATCGGCCCGAAATTAATGTCGACGTTCATTGATTTGATGTACTTTTTTATTAATATCACGTACCTTTTTCGTTCAGTGATGCTTCTGAAACGCTGCGTGCAATATTTTTTCAAAAGTCACTGCAATTAATAATTGGAGGTCATAGGTCTATCAACACCAGTTATTGATTTAATGTACAGCAATCATAAGCCAATGTTGATCGTTCTTAATATCAATAACCGGCGATCATAGATCCATGCTCACTGTTTATTAATTTAACGTACAGCAATCATAGGCCTAATGTATGTCGTAAGTACATAATATTAACGTCCGGCAACCTTAGATCTATGCTCACAGTTCATTGGTTTAACACATAGCAAACATCACATTAATAACCACCAACATAGATCCATGTCTACTGTACATTGACTCAATGTACAGCAATCGTAACTTAATGAACAGAGAAATTTATGTACGACCGTTCATTGAATCAACAACACCCGTCATCGGCCCGAAATTAATGTCGACGTTCATTGATTTGATGTACTTTTTTATTAATATCACGTACCTTTTTCGTTCAATGTTTCTTGGCGCGTATTTCCGACAATTCAACCAGAAGTAAATCTTGAGGAACCTATGGGTGAATCCACCTTATTGACCAACTTACAAAATCCAGGACAAATAAAATTTTGAATTACGAAAATCCACAATCTCCCTATACACATTGACCCTACCCCTAAATCAATGAGCCTTAGGATTAGTCATGAAGTTTATAGTTATAAAATGAATATACGTAGGTACAAGAATTTAAAATTGAACGTCGTATATATACCTAATTCAAACATTTATAATATTAAACCTAGTTTCGTTTATTAGCACCATTACTTCAAACTTCACAAATTTGTCTTGTTTTTAATTTAAATTACCCCAAATTATATATCTTTGGCCTCATTCGTTATTCAAGCTTCAAGTCAGTGGCAGTAAGTAACATTGAAAATCATTTGTTTTCGAATTAATCCAATTCCATTGATCGATGTGTCTATCTAATCTATTACATAACAAAAGCAAAAAGAATCGTAAATACGCTTCAAAGCTTCTAGCGAATTACGAAATCGCGTCCCCATTTCTCGTCTCTTGTTCGATATGATAACAATCCATTCATAACTAGAGCTGTGTGCGCACATATCCGTTCATACGCTGTTTATATAATTCTTTTTATTTATATGTCATATGTTATTAGGAAACTACAGTACAAAGTAGGTACGTTTTTAATGGATAAAGGTTTTAATTTTGGACTTTCTTACTGGTCTCAATTTTTCATTTTCACTTAAACATAGTTAACAAGACTACCAAATGCGTATTTTCGATTGGTCATGGCTATTGTCATCTAATGTCTATAAGAAACATACTCCGATGTAATTTGATAAATGCAAGGTACAAATATCTACAATTAATGTGTTGCAGTAATTTAGTTTCCTGACAATTCTTCCATTCGTTTAATTATTGCACTTAGACAACAGACATCATTACCTCACGTACATCCACGTGTAATTTAAAAACTAAAATCACTATGTATAAATGACTTTTCCCCGAGTCTCCCCTCGTCCAATTGGACCGGTCATTAAGCGGCCAATTTAAACGATAATATCGGGGACAATTTTTTTACGTTAGTTTTGTACATTTAGCCTTTTATTTTCGTTTTTCAACACAAAACGGATGCGTGTGCGACCTCATTGTTTTGCACGTAAGTACTAAATTATGCATAAAAACTAAGCTTATGTTGCATTATTACTAAAACAAATAAAACGAAACGTCGATGGGGAATACAATGGTTGCTCGGCGCCATCGTTTCCGCTATTGTTAAATTATTACTATTATTATTATCAATTGCACATAAAAATGTTATCGTTGTTATTATAATGTTTTATTGCTTAGTACACATAAGACTGCGTACATAAATAGTAAAGTTAAGTGATAGGAGCGGGAGAAGGCATAAGGCGGAGAACGGCACAAAAATGTAATTCGGAGAATAACTGCGAGATTACAATATACGAGTAGATAATTGCGGATTATAAAATATTTAAAGTAGGAGTTTGGACTTAATTGTACAGAAACTGTAACAACCAGTCCAGATAAACAACTAGGTCGGGTAAAGTTTACTCTGATCAAACTGAACCGTCTCTGTTTAAAATGTAGAAAGATCCCTGATATCAGAGGCGAGTAACTGATGCCACGAAAGTTATGCCGAAAAATTTAGAATGTAGTAGTTCCGCCTACATCGATATATTTACATAAATTCAAATATCCATGAAAATATGACCAGTCAATGCAAAACAACAATTTTTATCGTTCCTGTAATCTGAATTTGAATGGTACATTATTCAATTTTGCTCGTACAGGTACCAAATACAATACCACAATATTTCAATAATACACATGTTGAAATAGGAACAAAAACCAAAACGTGTTGAAAATAATAAAATGTAAATAAAAAGTTGTTTCTAATAAGCGGTTTGTGATGGATTGCTGAGTAAAGGATTAATTTGAATTTCTTAAAAATTCACTTCTTCATCTCTTTTTCAGAGTTCCAAGTAATCAAATTTTGATAACCGATTAACACACAGTGAGAGATGAATATATAAGGTCTGTACCTATTTTACTGATATTTTACCTAATGCAATATGTACTTTCAATAGGTAATATTTGGTACGTTTGAATTGACCGTCAAATATATTTTTAAAGATGTATAAAATCATCAAAGCAGAAAACATCTACATGAACTCCCCATGCAATCTGGTCCAAAAAGTAGCTTAAAGCAATCTAAAATTCTAAAATGTCAGAAGTAGTCAACCAAACGTCTGAACATACTCAACGAATTAAGACGCCTTGACACCATGTGATTTTTCATATGATTTTGTCATGTGATTTTATCATAGGAAATTGGTATGAAATATGATATCATGTGATTTCGGTAAGTTTACGTTTACACTATGTGACGTATTCATATGATTTCAAATAAAATATTCAACATTTTGAGTTTGAGGTTCAGGGGCGGCGGTGGTCGTGTGGTTTAGGCGCTGGCTTTGAGTCAGGCGATCACTGTCGTCGTGGGTTCGAATCCCACGTAATCCATGGATGTTGTGATTGTTGCGGGAAGTGTGTAAAATGTATCCAAAATCCCGTTCCTATTCACGCCGTTAACCAGGCCGGATAGGATCGGATATCCTGTAGGAGGGCGGGACTAGGATACACACACCCTGAGTCGGTAGAACACGGAGTGGATCAACTGGGGTGAGAGCCTTAAGGGGTACAACCGTGCTCGAAGACCGTGGTTCGGAGCCCACGTTAAACTGTAGGTCCCGTCCAAATTGGCCACAGCAGCGAAAAAGAGACGTTAACTTAAAACTTAATAAGACAAGACAAGAGTTTGAGGTTATATTGTCATTCGTAATATTCCTATTGATGGTGATGGTATTACAAAATGATTCCAGAGGACTTTTTATTGCTCGGAATCAAGATAACCAGATAACCACCGTATCTTATTATAACCTGAACTTAAATGAAGTATTAATGTGTCAAATCTGTCAAATGCCGATAACACAGTTTTCTGCATTATCGGCAATCACACCCAATATCATACAGAAATAGAAACGGTTCTATTTTATCAAACACATTGTGACTGAATGTGATTTGGCTTGTAACAGACGTTGTGACTTATTCTGTATTATAAATCACATTGTGTAAATACTAAAAATTTAGTTGTGATCAAATCACATGACAAAATCATATGAAAAATCACACAGTGTAAAGGCGTCTTTAGACACACTTGTCATGATTACTTGTAACTTTTCCAAGTTTTAAATAATAAAATATGTTATGTTGGTAAGCAATGATCGTCTGAAAAACGATTGTAATTTTTTGATATACATGGAGGGACGTAAACTGCGCTGAAAATCATGACTAATCATGAACATAGATAGATGATTAGATTAGAATCAATAGAAAACCATAATAAAAGGGTCAATGTGCTGTCCATAAATGGTCTAAACAGATAAAGAAGAAACCTCCTGGAGGAAAGGTATCAAAACCTTAGAGAGACTGATTACCATATTGCCATTTGTCGAGGATGAGAATGATATTCCAGCAATACACCATTTAAACTGAGTATAGGGCATTAAGAAAAGTCGGCATTTTGAGCGCTTTAAAACGCTACGTAATGCGACAAAGTTCAGAGTTCGTTTTGTATTAAATATATAAGATTTAATGTTACCTTTCTAAAATATACGTACTACTGATTAAATGTATTTGATCAAACCTGAATGATACTCGAAACAGTTTTTTAGATCTTTAATTAAACACCTTCGTCGACATGGCAGACACATTAATTAATTATTAATGGAGTTCGAGAATACTTTTAATACACAATTTCCTAAAATTACTTAATTTACTTAATTTAATTAATTACAATTAATAACTTAATTACTAATGTAGTTTGAGAACATTTTTATTACATAATTTGCGGAAGCTATTTAGCTTAGTCTAATACCAGAATTAGAATTAAATGAAATTACAAGGAGTGTAATTGCACAAGGACAAAAATTTCTTCCCTGTTTCTACTAGGTTCAATGTTTTTCTATCTTCACTGAATATAGGTATACCAAAAAAGATTTTCAATAAAGAAGTTACATTTTTCAGTTAATTTTCTTAAAATATGACAGAGAAAATAATTATTTGGGGATCCAAAATTGGGCCCTTGGTCGAGTAGAGGGTACAATGGATCATTTTCAAGAGATATTTTAGAGACTACCATATTGCCATTTGTCGAAGATGAGATGGATACTCCAGCAATACAACGATTACAAAAATTACTACACATAATAGTCCAGTAAATGAAGGAAAAAACATAGGTTAAATTCTGCAAAGGGATGAAACTGGGGGCAATTGTAGGTCTTAACTGAGTCTTTCGAAATACGGAAAGTTGTAGATTCTCCGGGTCCCGGAACATGGTAAAAATTGGTCCTCAAGTTCCAAAAATCCGTTTTCAGCCAATATCTCCGAGAATATGGCATTTAGAGAATTTTTGTTAAGATACAAAAGGAAGATCAGTTCATTAGCTACAAAAATGGTCCTTATGACTTTTACCGAAAACTCGACAGTTTTCGAGATAACGGCTCCGAAACAGCCGATAAGAGCCCTTTACTTGTTGCTCTTGCTCTGAATCCAGGAGAGCAAATTCGAGAAATGGAGATAAAAGCGGGCGGACAAATTGTCCAATAATTCGAGTAAAAATCTAAAAATGGATATTTTTTGATGATTCAAAATTCACGTGAAAGAGAAAACCCATAGCTATGGTATCCTGGATCTCGGGCGTCATTTTTATTTTATTTTTTTAATATTGTAAACCCAGGCTAATTTTTTTCTTCTTCGATGTCTCTCGATTTTTAGAAAATTCATCCATATTTTAATGAATAATAGTAATTTAGTCGGGTCTTTCTTGATAATGGGTCTCCAAAACCTATCGAATGAGCCCATAAAGGTTGCTTCATTTTCTTTCTTTTGCATCCCAATAAAAAGTAACTTTGAACATGATGATTTTTTTGACATTTGTGACATCAATCGGGTATTAAAAAATTATGAATCATCGTATCGGTTTGCAATGCATATTACTGGAATGTTTGAAATGCCCTCTTTCCAATGGTTTCTTCGTTTTTGTGCCAACTTCAACATTCTCGCCAAACAACTTTCAAAACTCCGGAAATGTCAAAAAATCAACACATTCAAAGTTACTTTTTATTGAGATGCAAAAGAAAGAAAATGAAACGACCTTTATGGGGTCCTTCGATATGTTTTGGGGACCCATTATCAAGAAAGACCTGAGACTAAACTACTATTATATATTAAAAATATGGTGAATTTTCTAAAAATCGAAAATAGAAACATCGAAGAAGAAAAAAATTAGCCTGGGTTTACAATATTCAAAAAAAATAAAAATGACGCCCGAGATCCAGGATACCATAGCTATGGGTTTTCTCTTTCACGTGAATTTTGAATCATCAAAAAATATCCATTTTTACTCGAGTTATTGGACAATTTGTCCGCCCGCTTTTGTCTCCATTTCTCGAAATTGCTCTCCTGGATTCAGAGCAGGAGCAACAAGTAAAGGGCAGTTATCGGCTGTTTCGGAGCCGTTATCTCGAAAACTGTCGAGTTTTCGGAAAAAGTCATAAGGACCATTTTTGTAGCTAATGAACTGATCTTCCTTTTGTATCTAAACAAAAATTCTCTAAATGCCATATTCTCGGAGATATTGGCTGAAAACGGATTTTTGGAGCTTGAGGACCATTTTTTACCATGTTCCGGGAACCGGAGAATCTACAACTTTCCGTATTTCAAAAAACCCAGTTGAGACCTACAATTGCCCCCAGTTTCATCCCTTTGCAGAATTTATCCCAGGTTTGGGAGTTTATCGGCTTTCATTTACTGGACTATAACTACAAATTCCTACAAAAATCACACAGATGTTGGGACCCATCCTTTGGGCAATATTGGGCGGGAGTAGTCGAGCACAAAATGTTAAAAACAAAAAAGAAACTCTCCGGAAATATTTCAGAAATTTGTGCATTCAGGCTGCTCACAAAATTTTCTTTTCGAAATTTCCTGACTTTTCCCGCCAAATTTTAAAATTTTCCCGACCTTATTTTCTTATGAAAGTAATGGAAGTTCATAGGAAAACTATCATTGAAAAACGTGAAAACGGGAGAACTGAAGTTTCTTAATATTTATTGTGATTCATAAATAATATTTCAAATTATCAATGTTACGTCGAAGTTCAAAATATTTAGATTATTTTTACTGTATCATGTCTTGTGAATTTCTCAGTTAAACTGCCTTAGCTTATCAGGTCTCATTTGGTTTGGTTTCTTTTCATTTTTGAGGTTCAGTCTTGAGTGTGAGTTAACATTTCGCACTTTTTCCCAATAGCCCCAAAATTCCAGAAAAAAATTCCCAAATCCCAGACATTTCCCGATTTCCTTGACTAAATTTAGAATTCCCTGACTTTTCCCTGATTTCCCGACTGTGTGGGCTCCCTGTGCATCCTTGCCTCAAAGATTTTTGGGTTTTTGTTTACTTTTGAGGACAACAAATGAAAAATTCCTTACTTTTCCTTACAAATAATAATTTAGGATTATGTTGCTAGTTGTCAATTGACTGATCCTACTTACGCAGCTTAAGCAGCTATAGCTTTGAGCAAATTTTTAAGAAATTATGGATAACGGTAAGTTAAAATAGTAGTAAATTCCTAATCAAATATCCCACATTGTTTTGCACGACTGTATTTGATAAAATGATTCAGTGTTTCCTCTTCTGTCCATCATAAATAAATAAGCCAGCTGAAGCTTGTTTTAGCTGCAATAAGCTAAATTGACATCAATGTTAATTTCAATTGTTTGTATCAATTTTGGCATTGTAATTGGTAACGAGTAATGGAATGAAATTATAGATGAATGCAGTATTGGCCAAGAGAAACATGTGATTCAATTAAATTAGTAAAAATCAGTCAATCAAAAAGTCTATCGATTGGGAAGTGTCATAAGATAAGAAGGTCATAATTAAACTGAAATGTCCCTTTCATTTTTATGAATCGTGTAAACCAGATAATGACAAAACAATGCCTCAAAGGTAACACGGTGTAAATACTTGCATAACTCTTCTTAATTCCCATTTCAATAAACTTCTATTGGACTCACCGCAATTAGCCGTGGGTATTGACACCATTACCACATTGTAACATTACAAAACGTCCCTTAGAATGAAAATCTGTAAAATAACTCACCTTTTCCCGGACACCCATCGAGATTTCGCACATTTTCACGGCACAATTCACGAGCACGTTTGCTTTGCGATCGTCACCGAACTCGTCTTCTTCGTCTTCTCCATCGTTTCCTTAGAAAATATTTCACATCCAGTTTGCATCTGTCAGTCGAAACAGGAAAAGAGCGAGAGGGAGCGAGCGATAGGCCGCAAGGAGTGGAAGAGAGACGGAGGAAGAGAGAGAGCACGAGCCGCCGTCGGAAGGAACAATAGCGTCCTGTTTTGCCGGCAGGTGAGGAGCAGCTGCAATCGAAAAAATTCAAAAGATTATTACAGGGTCGACGGTGTTTAGAGAGAAACATACTACGTACGCACACACATTGAGAACACGAGAACAGAAACTGATCAAAATTGGGACTTTTTCGGTTGGGAATTGGCAGTCTGGTATCGCCACTTTTTCGACGTGACAATGGCTAATAATGACCCCCTCTGCCTGGCTAACGTTGAGGTAAATAGCTTTGGAACAGCTAAAAGATATTTTCCCAGTTTAAAAAAATATTTTTTGGTGACCAAATCGTTAACTCGGACTCTAAAACGCCTATTTATTTTCAGGTTACACAGTGATTTATAAAAATTTCGTATTAACTAGTGTAAATTAACTACTAGTGTAAATTTACTAGTTAAATTAACTAGTAAACAAAATATTATTTACAATTCACTTACTAACTAATTAATCGTGCAATTCACATTTCGTATTTAGAATAGAAATCCCATTTGTAACTAATTTTTTTACTTTCTCATATGAGGCAATCATATTCAACTCTGAATTTAGACTTTATGCAACACCAGGACCTCCCAGAAGCTTTTTATTAAAATCGGCTAGGAAGAAGGGGTAGTTCACACTTGCCATTTTTCGGTTTTTGGAAATTTTCTTCAAAAATTTTTAATACTTATATCAGGGATGAATATATATGTATATAACAAAAGTTTAATAACATTTGAGCACACAGTTACTCCAGTCATTTTTCGATTTTTGGATTTTTTTTCAAAATCCTGGAATATGTTTTTTTAAACTTTGAATATTTATTCTACTATCGAATATGTATAATTTTTTTAACATTATTCGCTAAATCTATAAGGGTCACTATACACTTGTAATTCTTCGGTTTTTGGATTTTCTGAAAATCCGCCTGATAATTGTTTTTGAATTTTGAATATCCTACAATCAGATCTGTATAATCAAGCTTAAAAACACTTTTAGCAAAAACTTTTCTGAACGTTTTTTGGTAATTCAATATTTTCTCTAAATTCACCTGAAGAATTTTTATTAAATTTTGGATAGTTATGCTACTATTGAATGTTTGTATAATAAAGTTTAATAATATTTTTGGCTAAATCGTTTCTGAAGGGTACTCCATATTCGTCGTTTTTCAGTTCATCTAAATTTCCAGGAATCCACCTGAAGACTTGTTCTCAAACATTAAATATTCATTCTACTATCGAATATTTAATAAAATAATTAAAAATAAATAATAAAATACGAGAAAGTAGCCATAGGGACATTCGCCATTCGCCATTTTTTTTAAAGATGAAGAGGTTTTTGAATAATAAAATGGGCGAAATTTGCACTTGAGTAATTAAATTGACTAAATTCTAACCATCCTCAGTTACATTCTTCTTATTTTAATTCCTCAATTTCAATGTGAAATTGTAATTAATGCGGCATTCCTTGAAAAATTATGGAGACTCGTATGCATCACTTCAGATAGTAACTAATACGTTTTCAATGTTTTCAAAATTGGAATGTGCATAAATGTAAGAATCAAACCATTTTCACTTAACTGATGAGAATTAAAATTGAGAAAATTTGAAAATGGCGGGAAAACTTATATTTTTTATAGGCGTTTGAAAAATTTAGAAAGTTTCATTTATCTCTATTTATTTTATCATCTCGTGGAAATCAAGTGCTGATAACAGCGATATTTATTCATTAATTAATTACTAAGTTTAATTCCAAATGACAAGAATTGTAAGTTAAAAATGCATAAGAAATGCATTTTAAATTGGTATATGTAGTATCATAAATTAGTACCTCACCTATTATTTATATTTGGTGATCGCTAGATTGAGGAATTTATGAAAAAATTTGCACCTTATCAATTATGATTTGACTGAATTTATTACCCTTATGTAGGAATTGTGACAATTGAAGTTATTTAAGGCATAATTATTTTTCAGTATGTTCGAAAGCGTATTAGTTCATTAGTGCGTGTCATTTTCGAATATCTCTTTTGCTTTTTATAAATTCATTGACTATTTACCATTTATGAAGAATTTATAGCTCATTATAGAGTTTTCTTTTTAATTTGACCCCGTTTAGCCCATTTTAAGGCCAGAACGTTGAAGCAATAGTTGACTTAAGTCCTGATTATTAGAAATAAAGTTCATTACACTCGATTTGAGCATAATTACGAATCAAATACACCCATTTAGTCATAATTTTGAACCCATTTTTGAGACGATTAAAATATTGCTAGTCAAGTTTGATTACGCTTCTCAATAATGTAATTATTAAATGTATAAACTTAGAATATTCATATAAAAGCGTTGTGGTTTTATATCAACTGATTGTTTTACTGGCTTCATAATATGTGGTACTTTTGGTTATTTTCAACTTCAAATTTAAAGGTGACATGATTTCCATTGCAGAGACTCAGAAGAGCTTTTAATTTCCTGATTTAAGTGTGACAAGACATCTGTAATCTAATTAAGTATAAGTGTATTTGGAGAATAATATGGCTCAATAAAGCAAATATTTATTTTAAACATTTAGTCTCAGTAACAAATTTAATAACTATTTTCAATGATAAAGACATTAAAAAGAGAACATGGAACAGATTTTATCAAAGTGTCAATTGTAATGACAATTGTAATATAATGGAGTAGAAATGTATTCCGAGAAAAATATGGCCAAATTCTGCAATACCTTATATTCATCATTTTGTCTCAGTAATAGATTTAATAATGTTTTCAATAATAAAGTCAATAACACCATTCATAATTTTCCATTATGGAATAACTAACAGGAACAGATTTTACAGTGTCAAATGTCATTCATAATACAATAGAGTAGAACTGTATTTCGAGAATAAAATGATTTAATTCCTTATTTTAAACACTTTCTCTCATTAACAGATTTAATTACTGATTTCAATAATAAACACAATCAAACTCAAAAAGCACCGATTTTATAGCTTAAAAGCGTCAAATGTACGATTTTTAATGTAATTGAGTAAAAATGATTGGAAGATAATATGGCCAAAAACTGCAATTCCTTATTTTAAACACTCTGTCTCAGTAACAGATTTAATAATTGATTTCAATAGTGAATGCAATAAAATTATCCATTATTTCTCATTATAGAAAAACTAACAGGAACAGATTTAATAGCATTTAAACAAAACATTTAAAAAAATGTATTTGTCGAATAACACGGCTCAATGCCGCAATCCTTTATTTTCAACATTGTCTAATTAATGGACTTCAATGATTTCAATAATAAAGACAATAGAACCATTTATAATTTTCCATTGTAGAAAGGAACAGATTTTTTAAACGTGTCAAAACATTTGTGATGTATTGGAATAATTGAAGAATAACATGGGTCAATGTTTCTTGTTTTCACTGTGTTGTTAACAGACTTATGATTGATATCAATAATAAAGGCATTAAAATCATTGAAAAGCCAAGGAATGTTTTACTCATCGCAACGTTGGGTTCTTTCAATCTAATTTCCAAATTTCAAATTTAAAAATTAGATCGATGCCAGTTACACTTTAGGTTAGATTAATTTGATAAATTTAAAAAAATGTTATTAAGATTTGGGAAGCAATTTTTTTCAATAGTTACTATATCGTCGCCATATCCAATATACCTACATTTTTATCAAAATAATCTGAGTACCTACAGTACAGTCTTATTAATTTGTCAGATTGATACAAATTCATGTAGAATTGGTGTTTCATTCTGACATGTCCCATTTGACAGGTGTAACTCTTGTAATGCTACTATGAATGAGCCAAATCGAACTTAGAATCCCTTTTTTGGGTTATATTTATAGGGTTTTCAGCAACTTGAAATAATTTCCCCTACGGTATACACACATACATTGTATTACAAGAAACAATAGTATTAAGAAGGTCCCCGCATTAACGAACACTTCTTATATTTAATTATAGGTAATGTAATACTCCTCCAGAGTAATAACGTAAAATGTCAATAATAAAAAATAGTCGTGTATATAATTAAGCCGCCAGAGGTGAACATTTCCATTATAAATTAATAACTTCATAAAAAGAAAAAATTGCCCTCGTTCTAGCCTCTAGCGAGTCTGGCAGGCCCCGAGGCGTATACAGGGCGTTTAATGGTAATGGTAATGGTTAACTCTCGCCTTATCCGAGTATCATCGACGACTACAGAGGAAATAAAAGAAATGAGACACCAACCGGAACAAAACTCTTGTGTTTTTATTGTTCTGAGTTTCTTTTTATTTAATTGGATTGACGGTTGCTACTTCCAAGCCGCAACAACTTAATTCATGTCGGGTAATAAGTCATTAAATTGTTGATAAGTTTAAATTAAAGGTTAAATCGAGATAAATTTAATTACTCAATGGGGGGAATGTAAGTCGGTTAGGTGGAAAATAATTTTGGATTTCGTTGACAATAGATTGAACAAGGATTAATATACATAAGCTAATATATCTTTTGGGGCTAAATTGGTGTTGTAAAATTTTTCTTTTGGTTTTCTAGTTACAATGACTTTGAATAACGTTTAGTGTCCAAACTTCAAAAAATAACGTCGAGCAAACATCGTGAGCAATAACGTTTTCATGTTGAAGATCTCCACATAAACGGTAAAATATAACATTCCGCACAATGTAAATTGGATAGCACGTTCACGTAGCAGATGAGATGGATGCAGCAGCAGCAAGGAACTCTACAATCATTTAAGATATTCATTTGCCTGTTATTTCTAACAAAGCGAAATGTCAACAATATGCACAAACAACTTCCGTTATGTCTTCTATGACATTCGCAGCATGAATGGCACATCTCCCCCTCTCTTCCTCGTTTCTAGGCGAAGAACAATAGAGGCGCATTCCATTCACACAAAAGCGGTACACGACAGTAAACATGAATCAACCACGAAAAAATATTTTTACTCACCGCTAATTTTAGAGCGTGGGCCATTGCCTCATGGTGCTTTCTCTCTTTTTTTCCACTTTATATATTTTCAATCTAAGTTTAAGTGGCGGAAGAGAAGAAATCGTGAAAAATTCGAGCGGATTCCGTTTCCTGTCGAAAATTAGGCCGGCAGACCGTTTAAATGACGTGCGGATCAAGGTTAGAAACGATTGCGTACCGTAATAACTGCATCAAGGGGACACATTTCTTCATAGGAACAAAGTCCGAATTTGATCGACGAACAATTTATCCTTTGGCAACGGAATTCACTTCAAAAGCTACGCGAGTGAGCTTCTCAAGTCTAAACGATACTAACGCGTCAATAACTACCTATGCAATTATCGTTTTAAGTATCGTTTATGATGACGTGGGAAAGACAATTAGAGTAAATTGCTGCAATGTATTTATTCAGTTATTAAAATAAAAACCAGAAAGGAACAGAAAATTGTTACCTAGAAAATTTATAATGAAAACACCGAGTTTTCTAAAATACCTATACAACAAAAAAAAGTAAAATAATTTAATATATTTGAGTTATAAAAATCATTAATAATACTAGGTTTGCAGCGGTTATGAAGAAACGAAAACGTGGTTAGCTTGACGTTAAAACTTAATTGATTTTAAATAAAAGCAATTAACACTATTAATTAAAACTATTTGATTTCGCTTGGTCGCAATAAATCAATAAACCTCTAACCAACGTTCAACTCTTCCAGAACCCAATCAGCGTAATGCTTTTCATTCCTTTTGATTCTATTGGTGGAGCGTAGCGTATTCCGAACTGGTATCTCACAAATTAATTGTATAATTAGTTCCGTCGTACTTTTCAATTACAGTTAGCACAGGTGTGTTTGACGCGTGGAAAGCGCGGTGAGTCTAATCGGTTTTTAATATCACTTGTTGCAATACTAGAGTGATGATATTCGATTTGAAGATATTGCAGACTATTCTAGGAAGCGTTGTTGCCTTTTTTTAAAATTTTATCTAGATGTAAACTGATCAATGCCTAACAACTAATCTCCATGCACTATTGGAGTTTAGATTAAACATTAATTCACATTTTCTTATCTTCTAGTTCTAGAATGTACTTCTCTTGATTCTGTCTCAGTTCATCCTTCTTAGGATATTTAGGCTAGTGGAATAATTTCTCTCGCAATAATTTCGTCTTAACTTCTAAGATTGACCTCATTAATCTATGATCGCTGCCTGTATTAAATTGGTTCCATACTGATACGTCTCTACATATTGTTTCATGATTTGACAGGAATATAGTCTTCTACATACTGTTTCATGATTTGACAGGAATACAGTCTATCTCCTTTTTTATTCTTTGGTCAGGACTTAACCATGTCCATTTTCTCTGCGTTTGTTTTTTAAGTATTCAAGAAGTAGAGTTTTTCGCTGCTGAGCAAATTTGTAAGCATTTCATCTCTATGATTTCTGACGCCCAGGCCGTCATTTCCGACGAACTTATCATCTTCCGAGTATCTGCCACCTACTTTGGCCTTACAGTCTCCTGAGATGACTAGTACGGGCTTTCCTGTTTTCTGGCTCGTGATGTCTTCACAAAGTTTTTCTATTTCTTCATCTTTTGAGTCAGTCTTTGGTGCACACCCATGTATACGCTGTAAGTCGTATCTGTTATTAATCTTCAACGTGAGATAGGTGACTCTTTCTGAAATGACACAGAATTTGGTTACCAAGTGTTTAATTCTGCGGATTATTAGAAATGCTACTCCGCCACATTTGTAATGTGTTTCTGAATTATTCTGGTACATAAGATGTCCTGATTTCAGTATTAAACTTTTCTCTCTAGGTGTTCTCGTTTCACATAACCTTATGATGTCCAAGTTTATCTTAGTGAGTTTAGCTTCTAGTTCTTCTCTGTGTGCTTCTGTGCTCTCTGTTTTAAGGTTGCTATAGTGAGTTTTTTAGAGTTGTTTTGATATCTATTGGTTTTGGTATTTCTTTTCGACGAACTCGAAAAATACTTGGGACATATTATATCGGCAGAATCCCATGGCCGTCAAGATATAGATTGTCCAATAGTGCAAGATGCAGTCTGTACAGAGCTTGAACTCCATATGGTGGCCCAAACAAGTAACAAAAAATACACAAATAAAGATAATGGCATAGTAACACGTATTACCACATATGGATCCGAAACCTGGGAGATTACTGAAAGAAATAAAGACTGATTGCTATTGAATGGGTATGTTAAGCAGAAGCTGTAGGATGTCTAAGCTACGACATATCAGAAAAGAAAAAATCATAGCAGAAGGAAGGAAAAACGTCTATGTCTTGCCAACACTTTATCTGCGCATCATAGCCAACTGTGAGAACTTGGACAACCTCCTATTGTTGAAGTCTGATAGTCGGGCAAACATAAAGTGTTGGCAAGACATAGAAGTTTTTCCTTCCTTCTGCTCATCATGGCCAACTGTGAGAACTTGGACTACCTCCTTTTGAAAAAATCCAAGGACGAATTAATGTTCAACAAACAATTATAGATCATATTGAACCAAATATTGATATTGAATATGAAGAAGCCTTTGATAAGGTCAAAAGAGATATGTTGTGGACAATTATGGAGAAAAGAGGCTATCCAAAACCTTTTCAAAATCTGACGAAGCCCATTACGGATACAGGCATAGAAGTAACAACAGAAATACCCATCAATCAAGGAGTAAGACAAGGATGTAGTCTGTCATCAACACTTTTTAATATATATTTAGATGACCTTATCAGAAAGTAGAAATCATTACGTGCAAATTCAGGCATAAAGATCAAGCATAATACATACATTAATACAGTACTATTTGCAGATGACCAAATTATAATAGAGGACACGGAGGAGAAATTACAGCGATCAGTTTACAAACTTCACCAATTGAGTTTCACATACAATCTGAATATATCTCTGACGAAAACAAAATCTATGGCATTTTGTGGAAACTATCCCAACGAACAAAAATTGTCATCGACTGATACATCTTAGAACAAATTTTACATTTCAAATATTTAGGTTACGATATAACTTGAGGAGGATAAAGACATAACCAATACAATAAATAGACATCAACAAATATGTGGAACGATAAGAAGAACCCTTAGGGTTTAATTATCTAACCATTCCACGTTGTATCACCATTACACATTAATCAACTCTTAGTAATTTTTGTTTCAAAATATCTGTAAATAATGTTCGTTTGAATGTACTACAGAAAATTTACAGGGCAATTATTTATCTAACCATACTACATAGCAGAATTTTTCAAAATTATTCAACCAATCTATATTATCCAACCATTCTAGATTAATAAACCTTAAGTAATGCTCACTTAAACCTATCAGGAGAGTTACATTGCATTTCAGTTTACACCTTCCACAATATTTTCGTATTATCCAATTGAGAAGCTCCTTCCTAGGTAATCCAAGCTATTTCAAGGCATTTACTCACCAAATTTATATCAACAATATCAACAAATTTAATAAAAGCAATATAACCATTGTGGGTAATTTACTGTAAATAATGGTCTTTTTGCGAAATTCGAGGTTAGTTCCAAGTCATCTATCTACTATTCTGCATAATCTTGCGGTCGATACTATGCTATTTGTAAGTACCAAAGAAAATTTGTAACGCTACTATTCCAACACATTTTAATTACAAAAATTCTAAAATTCTAAAAAAAATTAAATGATACAACCAATTTAGATTATCCAAACGTGAATAAATCTTATTTAATAGTACCTGATGATAGTAGCATCGCAAAGAAACGTAGTTGAAATTTTGCAAAGTAATGACGAGTTCCCACATTATTATATGGCTCAGAATGCTGGACACTGCGGATATAAGATCTCCAATTACTAGAAACATATGAAATAAAATTTGTCAGATCAGTAAATTAAGGCTGCACAAGAATTGATCGAATTAGGGACGAAACCATCAGAATTGAACTGAGAATAGATCCAATATCACAACAGGTAATGACATACAAAGAAAAATGGAGAGATTACGCAGTAAGAATGCCAAATGAGACTCCCAGAACAAACCTTACAATTCATACCCCAAGGAAGAAGAAGAGTGGGAAGACCAAGAGCTAGATGGTGAACTCAGAACAGGCTTTATGCCCAGTCCTGGAAAGTCAGACGACGACGACGATTGAAACAAAAATATTGCTGTAGTATGGACACTTGCGAAGGATGGAAACAATCAGATGGCCCCAAAGAATTTGGAGATGGATCCCAACAGAGAGAAGAAGGTTGATCTTTAAAAGACTGGAATGTAGGAGTCAAGGAAGCCATGGAAGTGAGAGTAATGACTGCAAACGAGTGGCAAGAAAAAAACAATGGCGTTTAGCATTAGTTACAGTATACAGCTAATATTATCCCTGAATCAAACTGTCATATCGATGCCAAGAGAACGTGAAGAAACCTTTAACGCGGTTTCACCTCTTCAGATTGACGATATCCGAACATAACCGATTCGGATATTTAAATCCCGAGACCGAGACCGATTTTTCACCCCATCAGAAATTGACCACCTGCCCATTTCGAGGAAAAACATCTGCTCGGCGCGTGTCTTTCGCTTCTGCTGCCACTGCTGCACCTTGCCTCATGATTAGTAACGGAATCGTTTGCCTCCGTCTCTCTCACGGCTGCTTCATTTCCGACCTTCAGATTGTCTATCTTCCTCTTATTTTCTTTTTTTTTTTCGGGAAGTTTACCCACCTGTTAGAATTTCAATGATGGGCAGATGAGTTCATTAACGGTATCGTTTATCGACAGGGTTATTAAATTGTAATGACGGCAGGAAGGGCCGCAGGATTGGTCGGTTCGAAGGTGGCAGTGCTTCGTTCCCAAAAATTATTCAAAACAGCTTTACTTACGTCTTGAAAATTTAAATAACCTCAAGAGACCTGGTATTATTAAATTGCGTGCATTGTATACTCAAATAAGTAAAACAGGATGCCACTTCAGTAAGTACCATCTGATATCTTAGAGTATTGTTTGGTTTCTTACACCTTACTACAACATACTTTTAAACCTCATTTATTACAGAAACTGGACAATTTAAGCCTGAATTACTGTAATCAAAATTCACTTCAGTACCCACTTCTTACATGAGTCACTTCTCAACAAAACTTCTCAAAAGATTCATTTCTCGTTAAGCAACTGTCAAAAACGACAAAGTACATAGTTTTGTGCTTCCTGGCGCCTTACTACAACATACTTTTAAATGTCGTGTTACAGAAACTGGACAATTTAAGCCTAAATTACTGTCATTAAAATTCGGCTGTCTTCCCAGATGCGGTCAGTGCCATGTGCGGTCAGTGCCATGTGCGGTCAGTGCCATGTGCGGTCAATAGTTTCGAAATCCTAGGACAGGCCAATTTATCGGGGTACTCGGTACCGGCTCGCCATGAGCGGTAGTGTCTTATGCGGTCACAATCAAAAAACGTCCCAGATGTGATCCCTCGAAAATATTTTCGCAAGGTAACAAATGCTTTTACATATACTTTATGTTAATGGTTAATTAATGGTTAATACAAATTGAAAATAAGTACATTGTTTTTCCTTGCCCTCTCGCAAGTAATTCATGCTTTACAGGACAAAACAAATCTCATATATTCTCTTTTCACGCCTCAAAACATCGAAAACCATAGTAATCAATTTTCCATATCGGCCGAGGGTGTCTACCGAGAAATTCGGTGAATACGGAAATGACGACCGCACATGGGAAGACACCTGTATATCAGGTAGAAATATTTTTGGAGTGACCGCATCTGGCACGATTTTTCACATTGACCGCATGAGGCACGACCGCTCGTGGCACGGAGCCCATTAACTTCAGTACCCACTTCTCAAACGAGTTACTTGTCAACAAAACTTCTTAAAAGACTCATTTGTGAAAAACGACAAAGTAGATAAAATTTTGTGGTTCCCGACACCTTACTACAACATACTTTTAAACGTCATGTAAGTATTACGCAAAACTGGACAATTTAAGCCTGAATTACAGTCATTAAAATTCCCTTCAGTACCCACTTCTTACACGACCTACTTCCCAACAAAACTTCTTAAAAGACTCATTTGTTGTTATGAAACTGTCAAAAACGACAAAGTAGATAAAATTTTGTGCTTCCTGACACCTTACTACAACATACTTTTGAACGTCATATATTACAGAAACTGGACAAATTAAGACACTTAAATTAAAATTACACTACTCTCATTAAAATTAACTTCGGTACCCACTGCTTACAAGAGTTACTCCTCAACCTTGTTAAAAGACTCATTTCTCGTCAAGCAACTGTCAAAAATGACAAGGAATAAAATTTTGTGCTTCCTGTCACCTTACTAACATACTTTTAAACGTCATGTATCACAGAAACTGGACAATTTAAGCCTGAATAACTGTCATTAAAATTCACTTCAGAACTCACTTCTTACACGAGTTACTTCCCAACAAAACTTCTTAAAAGACTCATTTCTCGTTAAGCAACTGTCAAAAATGACAAAATGGACAAAATTTTGAAATGTGGTTCTTAAAACTGAAGACGTATCTAAGACAAATCCATGCACAATCAGAACTTACAAATAACAATTTTTTCACGCTGCCGCTATCGTAAATCGCTCTTATATGCATAGATACGTAGCATGAAAATGGCAAATAACATTCGTGTATTATTTTTCCTTGACGACGGAATGTAAATACTGTCATTTACAATCCTAGGAAAATCAAAAGAGTAAATCAAGTTGATTTATCCCTAGTTACGCATATGTCAGACTGACATATGTAAGTCTGACGTATGTTAGTCAACTTATGTTAGAGTGACGTACGTCCAAACTAAATCACACATTTCATTTTTTGAGGAATTCTGAGGAAATTTTCAATGGCAGCGTGAAAAATCTAATAAGCCACACGGAATGTATCGACTGTTAACATCCTCGGCAAGTGACAAGCCTCGGCTTCGCCTCGGCTCGTACATACTTACCTCGAATGGTAAAACGTCTTTACATTCCTTGTGCCTTAAATAACTATTATTAAGCGATGCATGTTTTAGTTAATTTTGACCACTGTGGTGTGAATGCCATTACCGTTATTAATGTTTGAACGATTGATGACATGTACGTTTAAACCGTCCGTTTATGTACATTTATACATTATATACAATTAACGTATTGAGGAACTTTTGAAATTATTTTATATAATAAAGGGATTTAAGATAAGACATACCCAATATTTAAGAAAGTTAACAATGCATTAATTTATAACGTAATTACTTGGATGGAAGTTTTGTGACGATTCGTTCGATTTTATTTTTGCAATTGTCAGCTAAGCTAACTAATTTCAGATGTCGCCAGACGAAATTGGTAATACCACGATAATGAGTCAGTCGTCGGTATAAATTGTAAAAATACATCACACAGGTGTACATTGCCAAGTGTTAACTCAATAAATAATCGTGACTATCAGTACTAGCTGTAATAGAAAACGTTTTTTAAAGATATTTAAAAAGCATCATCTCTTCAACTCTCAATTTAAAAATATTAAAACCGTACATACGTATATTAATATTCCATGCAACGATAATGAGACGTAATTCCAGCACATCAGCTGAAGAGATTTACGATAATTGGTTTCTATTAGAATGATCTATTACGACAATTCCGATATTAAATTTTCATCGGATATGTGTCACATCGGGATTTTCTTAACGATGAAGAAGCCTTATCGATGAGAAGGGAAACCTTATACTGAAAGAAAACTGACTGAATTTAATAAAAATGATTTATGTCGTTCTTTAATCCACCCTGGAATACGCACGTATTATAACGATTTATTGTAATGGGAGATGTGTACGTTGAAAAGTAAGACCTTCATAAAGAGTCACATTTGAGAACTATTAAAACAAGCTCTAACAATTCTTGTTAAATAGTGGATAGTGGTTAAAAGAGGCGAAAGGTGAAAACGGTGGAACTTTCTTCGTGGGCATCCAAATTCTCTTATAAAAACCGCATTGGCGATTTTGGCGAATTCTCCACACCCAACATAATTCGGATACATTTTCAAAATTTAAAGTACCTACACGTCATTAGTTCAGTGGCAACAAATGTTAAACATTACCAGCCTAACATATTGCATGTTTCAACAAATTTGAACAAAATCTTAAACAATGCAGTTTCCCAAAGTGTCTAATGTTGGTATTCAGAAAGAATATTTGAATATTTTTTAAAGTTTTTTTTAACTAAGTTAAGACTTTTCTTAAGTTAAAGATGAGGAGCGATGAGAAATATTTCAGTTAAGATCCATGTTTTTAATATTCTTATTTGTTATGAGCCCCAAATTTCATTATTAGTGTTGAGTTTAGTAATTTCACAATCACCATGATCACTGATTGGTTTATTTAAGGAAAAGTCACCTCCAGGCAATCCCTGAGCGTTCCTCAATGGTGATTTACGAATTGAATTCCCAAAGGGTTTAATAGCTGAAGATTGGCTTGCATTACAGAAAGACAGCGCAGATGGTGAAGGTATTAAGAAAGATTCTATTCAAAACGAGAGGAAACATGCGGAAAGGAGCACCTTACAAGAATAAAGTGGAAATGCGGTAGTTAAAAGATAGTCGACTAGACATCTTTGACATTTCCGTCAAATATTATATTAATATATTAAGAAATATATAGGGGAAGTACCTGGCATTCTTTAAACAAAAATAAAAACCTTTAATAAAGAGGGATGATTAATGCCACTGAGGACGAAAAACATTTTATTCAAAAAATACTTAAGGATTGTTTTATTAAAATTTATTTGTCCTAAGAAAGGTTTCTGAATACAATATCGGACTTAAGAAAAATCTTAAGGAACTTTCTGAATACCACCCTTAACACCTTGGAGGGTGTAAAGAAAGCCTGATGAATTTATGTAGTAAAATCGTATTAATTTATCACATACATGTGTGATTACCGGTTTCGGCGTTAACCATCTTCACACTTTCATCAAGAAACATTTTTATGGTGATTCAAAACAACTTTATTTTATAACGTGATCAAGACTTTATTTATATCCCTTAACTAAATCTATTGAATCGCAGTTAAAGTAATAAACCATTGCACTAAAGTACTGGGTATTCCAAAAACACTTGCACGATATTTCAGTAAATAGATTACTACTCGGAAAATCAAATGAGTGCGCATCGCTTTTGGTCTTAAGTAGCACAGTTTCCGTAACATACGGACAATGTAGCATGTTTAAATCACGTACATCACACAGAATAAAATCTAAAATACACACTTAATTTGTTACTGGGAAGTAATAATAATTACAGTTTATTTTTTACTGCCAAGTTTAAACGTAACCATCATTAATAACGAAAAAGCGCAAAAAGTGATATGTTTTCAATATCGTAACTGTTTGAAGTCTGTTGCTACTAGGAACTGAAATAAATTAACGGAAGCGAGGATCAAATGGTAAGTTGTTATTCTCTTCAACTGTACCATGGGTGAAAAACCTCGTAAAGTAAATACACACTATTGTACTAGAGTATGAGTATTGCGTTTAGTACTACGGCAAGAGAAAGAATTCTAATAAAATTTAGTATCGCCATAATATGGACTTACCATTTATTATTTATGAGAGTCGCGAATCGCGAGACCAATTAATATGGGTAAAAACGAAACGATACACGTACAAGCAACATTCTGCCGGGAGAATTATGGATGTAAAGAGATGAAAGACGGCGAATAGTTAATTATCCGCGTATAGATGCAGTTTTCGCTATTATTCATCGCATTCCCTTGATGGGTGTGTTATACAAGAATCGAGGAGATGTTAAATCGATTACACCGGGAGAACATTCGTCAGATCGAGTTTGAAATGAAAAATGGTGTTCTAGGGGGGGTTGTTTTGAATTTTCATACAAGGATGTATTTGTAACTTTTATGGCCAAATCTGTCTAACAATACAATGTAAAGATAAATGTTTCATGCCAAATACGTGGGATGATCGTTACATTCCGGTGATATTAAGAGTTTATTGAGAGTACTTGGATTAGAAAAATCATTTTTTGAACTAGCGAAACCAACCCAAAATGGAAGTAGTATTTCATTTAACTGTTTACAGGTATCGGTTTTTTCTACTGCCGCCTTATATAGACTTTCATATGTAGACCAGAAGAAAACACAGTTTTCGCCAACTAATTTGTAAATGAAACTAAATTAAATTGACTTATTAAACTAAATTAAAATAAAGTAATAAAACTAAATTAAATTAGTTGGCGAAGAGCTTGTGTTTTCTTCTAGTCTACATTTACCATGGCCAACTTTTGGGAATCTGGACAACCTTCTGTCGACTTTCATATATTTAAACATTTTTACTGATGAGCATGCCAAGTTATATGTGTCCATGACTTCTTGATCTAGTAATTTAATTCCAGAATAACCATATGCAACAAGGAATAAATGTATGCACTACACCTTTAAATGAGATAAATGAAATTCATATTTGCGAGGGAGAAGTGTAAATGTATGTTAAAACCAACTAAGTGTATCCTATTCTCCTGGCTAGTGTCGCTTACCTGAAAGACATTTTTACATTGTCATATGAGAAATTCATATATGAGAAATATTGTAATCGGGTCGAGTTTTCGCATTTCAGTTATTAGCGTTGTTAAATGTTGTAAGATACCCTGGGTTCAAAAAACTTGTTTTTGAAAAACTCTATATGTATGTAGTAAGTTTTTCTCTGAAGTAGAAGCAAGAAAAGGTCCCAACTTTGAATTTAGACTTTATGCTACACCAGTACTTCCTAACCATATATTCATTAAAATCATCAGGGATGAAGGGGTAGTACACTCTTGACAGTTGTCGGTTTTTGGAAATTCTCTCAAAATTTAATGGACGATTTTTTAAAACTATTAATACACTGTAGAATATGCATAATAAAATTTCCTGAAGGAAATTCTTAACGTTTTTAGAAATTTCCCCAAAATCCAACTGAAGAATTGTTTTATAACATTAAAATATTTATTTGGATTCAAGGAAAGAAGAAAGCATATATGAAATATATCCCGAAAAGAGGCCCGGAAGCAAGGGAACAATATGTAAGATTAAGGAAGTTGGTAAAAGAACGAGTCAAAGATGAAAAGGACGAATATTGGAAAAGAACCTGTATAGATATCGACAACACAATATCATACAATAGACCAGCAACTGCATGGAAGACAATCAGAAGATTAGAAGCAGCAATAACACTAGGGGACTGATTCAAACAATACCTCCGAAACAATGGACAGGACATTTCTCACATCTTCTTCAAGAACACAAGAATACCAATACCAGGAAGAGATTCACGAAGAGAACGATGTGACGCCAGAAATTTCAGATGAAGATATTGGGAAAGCGCTGAATAAAGCTAAGAATAGCTCCAAGTGCTGGAAACGTAAGAATGAAGCTTCTGAAATAAGCAGGCCAGAAGGTAGCAAAATATATTAGGAAGATATTCAACAAAATTGAAAGAGGACAACAAATTCCACCTGAATGGCACCAATCGTAAATTTTCCTCATATATAAAAAAGGTGATAAATCTGTGTACTAACTATAGAGGAATTATAGCTATACCATCTATAGCTAGATTATTCCCCAGCGTGCTGAATAGCAAAACAGAGAAAGGAAACATCCAGTTTAGAGAAGCACAGAGTTGTTTTAGATACGAGAGATCATGTTTCGATAATAACCATTGTATAGATACGTAATGGAGAAGAATAAGTCCAAAGTATTAGCTACACATATAAACTATGAGAAGGGTGAATGTTGAAGAAAAAACGATAAAAAATTGAAAACATACTACAGCGATCAGACTAGGATCAAAATGGGAAATAGAACGCAAAGCCGATAAAGCTATCAAAGGACTTGAAACAAGGATGCGACCTATCCCCATTACTTTTAAATATTTATATTGAACAAGCCTTAGAAAATTGGTACAACGAATGTACAGAACTCAGTATAAAAATCAACGAAGCCACTATACATTCCTTACTTTTCCTGGATTAAAAAGGATAAAAACTCAAAGACGAACTGGAAAGATGGGGATTGAGAATAAGTATTCAAAAGATAGAGCATATGTGCGCAGGTGTAGATACAGACGACAACATAATAGTAGACCACCAAGCTATCCAAACAAGTAGCACTTTCAAATATCTAGCTTCAATTATAACCAAAGAAGGCAACTATGAAAGCGACATAAACGCAGGGACTGCAATGTGTAAACTGGCAGCTAAAGCAATGCGTGGTATATTATGGAATAGAAATATTACCAGAAACACGAAGAGACTCTCACAGTATAGTTCAAGACATAGTGCTCTATCGAGCTGAAATGTTGCCATTAACAAAATCAGTACGAGATAGGAACAGTTAGAACAGTGGAACAAGATACAACAGTGGAATTAGACTACATAAGGAGATGCCTAAGGAAAACTAGGAAAGATATAATAAGAAGACAAGAAATTTGGAAACAAATGGAAGTCTTGCTCTATTACACGAACGCTAGAACACTGAGCACTCCGGTGGTACGGCCATGTTAAACGAATGCAAGAGCACAGATGGCTAAAAAGAATAACGGAATGGTCTCTGGGGGGTAAAAGAAAAAGAGGAAGACCAGCACTTAGTTGGGAATCACATATATCAGAAATGCGATGGCTGAGAGGGACCCACACGAAGGAGATTGAAATGCCAGAATGCTATGGAAACAAAAAACGACAAACTAAGTACGGTAGTCATTAGAGTAAGAAGATGAAGAAATATTTATTTGACTATCGAATATTGGTCCATTGTGTTACAATTTAGTTTTTTTGGGTTGTGAACTGCTTTTAAAGTGTGCTTAGATTCAAAATTAAGGAAAATTGAAGCACTGAAGAGAAGGGTATGGGTTTTACATGGTTTTAAATATTGAGACACTCGTCTCTCTGTCTCCCACACTTGCGAACTTCCCTTAAGCCATCGTCTGGTAAGGTAACTAACGCTATAGACCTTTTTGTAGGAAAGTAATAATTTTTCTACATATCTCTAGCACATCTATCTCTCTCTCTCTCTCTCTCTCTCTCTCTCTCTCTCTCTCTCTCTTTCTCTCTCGTATGTATGTCGGGGGGCAAAAAATAGGGCGAGCAGATCTTCCGGCATCAAGTGGGCAGGCGAGCGGTAAACTAGCCGTTACGTAGCCGTGACGTAACGACGCGACGATCTATTTCTAGGCGCGTTCCGACGCCTGTTCTATTCCGAGGGGAATAACATCGAATGACCCCGCTGCTGAATGGCCCCATATATTCGCGATTCTCATCGCGAATCGTCTTCGTTCCCGTTAATCGGGGGTGGCGTTTTACGGATCAGGTTCATCGCGGAAACTGACCCCAACCACCAAGCCGTGTAAGGTCCGTAACGCATCGAGGAAGTGGTTCTGCTTCGGTTTAACGTGTAAAGTGACGCTATTATGTACCGACCACTGACAACTGTCTGACAAAACAGCTCTGACCAAAATTGAAAACCTGAAATAATCTTATCAATAATGAACTCTAAAATGAATTTGTCATCAAACATAATAACCGGAATCGCCTGTAAACCTCTAGTAACATCAATTCAAATTTGTCCTCCATCAGTTATTGTATTCGCATTACGTTTCAAAAAACTATGCCAAACCACCTTATATTAGCCAATTTAGAAATTTCCTTTAAAAGAGTAAACTTCAAGTAAAATCTAAAACAATGTTTGCCTATTTTAGGCATTGTAGTTTCACAGGTTGCCTCTAAAAGTCTCCACTGCAGATTACTGGGCTCAAAATAAGGCATTTTAACTAAACTTTACAACATGCCAATATACTTCGTTTGTCGTGAATTTAGCTTCAAAATTTTTAAGGGAAAAATGAATTTTTCTTATTACAAGAGAACGCTTCCAACAATTTTGAAAATATCTGGTGTGGTTCGCGATATGGAGATGTCATGTATTAAAGATTGTATTATCGACCAACTCCTTGTTATGAGACGTAAATGTGATGACACAAATCAGGCGGTAAATTTTAGCAGTAAGGCCGTTTGCTAAGGATTATATTTATAATATAATAAGGCAGTCTTCTATGTAATAGAGAACAAGGCAATGAAAGTACTGAGGAAAAAGTTGTCCGAAGGCAAAAAAACAGATATGCAAGGTTACAGATAGTAAGGCTGGACTAACTACGACTAATAAGCAGGAAATTCTGAAAGTTGTAAGAGAATTCTATGTGGATCTCTACAAGAGAACGACAGTACCGGAGGGCAACACAAACATTCCTAAAATACAAAACCAGAGGTCAAAAGATATCCCAGATATCACACTCGATGAAATCAACAACAGCTTGAAGGACATGAAGAAAAACAAATCGCCCGGAGACGACGGAGTTAGCATTGAAAACATCAAAATGGGAGGAGCAGCACTACTAAAGATACTGTGCAAACTATACAATGCTTGCCTGAGAAATACTACAACGCCTGAACAATGGGACAAGGCCATCATAGTATTGCTGCATAAGAAGGGTGATATAGCCCAAATTCAAAACTATACGCCAATCAGCTTACTTTCGCAGAGTTATAAACTCTTCATGAGAATCATTACCAAAGGGCTAACAACGAAATTTGATCACTATCAATCAAACGAACAGGCAGGATTCCGTAAGAGCTATGGCACCAATGATTATCTCCACATAGTGAAAATTCTTATTGAAAAATGCATAGAGTACAATAAGCCTTTGGTGCTCGTTTTCGTGGACTACGAAAAAGCTTTTGATACAGTGGATCATCGAAGTATGCTCCAGGCCCTCGGGGATTGTAGAATCGACCATCGTTACACCAAACTTATCGAGCATATTTACAAGAAAGCGAAAGCTGTTATTAGACTCCATGAAGATACTCCCGACTTCAAAATGGAGCGAGGTGTGCGGCAAGGTGATGTCATCTCTCCCAAATTATTCACTAACCTTCTGGAGTACATGTTTAAGCGTACTAGGATCGACAACTTTGGTATTAACATCAACGGCGAGAAGCTGAGCCATCTTCGCTTCGTCGATGACCTAGTATTAATTGCAGACAAATTTGATGAAGCAAACGAGATGCTAAAGGAACTGGAACTAGCATCCAACGAAGTTGGGCTGAATATCAACATCAGCAAGACCAAGTTCATGACAAATCTAGCCAACACTGGAAATCTAAAAGTAGGTAAACGACTCGAATGTTGAGCAAGTGTGGTCCTATGTCCTATAATTACCTGGGTCACGAAATACGATTGGGGAGAGACAATCAAACCTGTGAAATTGGCAGAAGAATTGGTCTCACCTGGGCAGCCCTTGGAAAACTCAGCTACATCTTAAGATCCAATATTCCCATATGTCAAAAGAGAAGGGTATATAATCAGTGTGTTCTGCCAGTGTTAACATATGGAGCCGAAACAATGACACTAACAAAGCAAACGGCAAACAAAATAAGAGGGACACAGAGAAGCATGGAAAGAGCTATGTTGGGTCTCTCTCTGAAAGATAGAGTTCCGAATGCGGAGGTGAGAAGGAGAACTGGAGTGACAGATGCCATTGAAAAAATATCGAATCTTAAATGGAACTGGGCCACGTGGCTAGAATGAACGATGGTAGATGGACAAGAAAAATAACTGAATGGAGACCTAGAGACCATGCACTTCGCAGCAGAGGCAGACCACCCACTAGATGGTCGGATAATCTGAAGCGCATTCACACGAACTGGATGAATGCGGCACGGGATAGAGAGAGATAGAAATATTTACGGGAGGCTTATGTCCCGCAGTGGACGACTATATAGCTGTTTGATGATGATGATGATGAAGGCAGTCTTCAGTGAATGAGTTTGTACTTTCATCACTTGATTCGAACCTGGAGCTCTCAATGTCGTGTCGAACATGTTAACCAATTACACCACCTTAAGCCACATCTTTTTCTTTCCAAACGAAAAGGAAGAGAAAATGTATGACTTACTTCCAGTAATACCAGTCATCTCCGTATTAGAATACAGTAAGGCCATCATTCTTTTGATAATTAATGAGATTGATTAGAGGAATTATCGACTCAAGTCTATATATTGAATGATATTGATATTGAACATGAGCCATTCTTTTGAAAATATTAAATTTTATATTTTTTCCGGCGAAATCGCACGAGGAACTAATTATGATTAAAATATGACTATATACAATTAGAAAAAATTCAAACATGTTTATTATTCCAGTAAAAAAGACGAGTTTCTTTAAATGTCGATGGCCGCCATTTGGGTAATCACAAACCATTCTTAATTATAAAAAGCTTACGGAAAAATGTTTCCTCATCTAATGAAAATTATCATGTCGTTTATTATTAATAAAAGTCATCTTTTATAGGTAGAACATTTTTATAAATTTAAATATTTGAAGTCGAATACCTAGCTAACAGTTTAGTTGAGATATTACTAAAAATTTACGTCATATAGGTTATTTTACTAATTGCATTTGGTAGACAGTTATTAATTTTTAACGGCAATTCGACTAAAGTGGTGCCTTTTTGCATGTCAAATGTACGTGAAGAGTTTGTAAATTTTGGCGAATTTATATCATAAGGTATTAAGTCGCCGAGGACTTGTTACTCTTGTTAGGTAAAGTCTCACGTCGAAATCACGACCTAACTAAGTATGACATATTTAGTAAATACCTACCTCCCCAGTTACGACTGCCACAAAAATATATTGATTCAGATTAAAAATTTATACCACGGTAAAAATAAGGAATGGTATCCTAAACTTATGCTTCTCGTCGACATCAGTATCAGGAATTGTAGTTAGAAAGAAATGTATCACTCAAATCTTATATGTGTACTTCGAAAAATTGCAACGCGTCTCAAAAATAATCGCTATTAAAGCAAATTCCTTAAATAATCTATTACGTGTAATATACAGTTATATATGTTAAATATATGCTGTGCTCTTAAAATTATGAGTAATTCTTTGTTTAATTTGGAAAATATACTTAATCTCAAATTAAATTTATATTGATTGGAAATATACATTCGCCATATTGTTTTCCAAATCTGCAAGTGACATTTCGCTTAAATAAATTACTAGTTAAGTAAATTTAAAGCCATATTACACTAATTAGGTAAAAAAAAATTACTTTTTGATGTAACTAGACACCTTAATTAGTGAAAGAGAAATCTTTAATTTATATCACCTATTTAGTTCGTATTGGTGACACCAACTAAATTAACTTAATATGTCATATAGAGAAAATGTGACAAAACATGATGCCGTACATATTTTACCAGTTTGCTACCATGACCTATTAAGTGATATAAGTTATGTAGTATTACGGGCCCTGTTCTACCTGTTTCGTAATTAGGTTCCTGTGCGACCCGTTAGGTGGTGCGATACTACGACTTAATAAGAATCTTTTTACCAAATTGTCACATCACTTCTTTGGATATTTTGAACGACCTCACATAATTCACTGAAATATAATTCAATTTCAACATAAA
The DNA here is from genome assembly GCA_946251905.1 of Cryptocephalus moraei. Lineage (NCBI taxonomy): Eukaryota > Metazoa > Arthropoda > Insecta > Coleoptera > Chrysomelidae > Cryptocephalus > Cryptocephalus moraei. The sequence continues at coordinate 13,113,803 of OX276460.1, forward strand.
TAGGTAAAATTAATTTCGACTTTGGGTGAACAAGACCTAAATTGTTAGCTGGGTAGTCGCGTGAAGATGCACCTTTGGAGATAAGTTAAATCCGCGTATTTTGACCTGAGGAATATGTGGTAATGTTTTGTAATCATCATATAGACCTCCTGTGTATTACAATTTTTTGTTTAAATTTTTAATCCAAATTTGATGTACCTATGCTTACTCATGGCACATAAGGTATTTCAAGGTATTCTAGACATATGTAAACACCTACGCTCTTTATAAGTATGCTTCCTAGCGCCCTTTCACATACTACATCGTTTTGTGTGCTTTCCACGTTAGAAAATTCATACAAGGTGTACCTCCTTGAGTTTTTCAGCCGAAACCTATTTCGAACATCAGCGTAACACTTCATTCAAGCACACATCCTGAAAAAGCTTCATACGTAGCTTTAATGATCTAGTTCCCTAATATCACGAGTAATATCTACATAAAGTAATAATTTTAAGTATCTCCGGGCCATTTCCTTCCGTGTACCATCACAGTGCGTGTAGTGTACGTGTGTTTGCTTTTCTGATTTCCGCTCATAAAACGACCTACGTATCGAAAATAATGGCGCCCTTCGATAAGGAAGCCCACACGGGCCAATATTAATCGAACACTGCCTAGGTATAAAAAGTTAAAGGTCTAGGAAGCAGAGTTGAACGAACTCGGATGAATATCCGGACGCACGTGTGTATGTGAATGTTTGTGTGAGTGTGTATTGATGTGTTTAGTGCGCGAGTGTATAATACTATACGTGTGTACTCACTTCATTCATTCGGAGGCAAAGCACTTGACCACAGGCAGAACGTCTGAAAAGGAAAAAAGGTTGTAAATATTAAATTGATTAGGGAAATGGTAAACACTCCGAAGGTTTACACAGTGTTTGCTATCGGCCAAAGTCGAAAATATATCTTGTTTCCAGTTTTATTTGTTCTTAAAAAGACTCGATCGAGTTAATTTTAAATTAGATTCTAGCTTATCAACTATAACACCCCTAGCACAGTCCAAGGTTTTTAGTAAAATTTGTATTACATTATTATTTATTTTCAATTTCTTAGTTTTCTACTTTCTAAATAAAAAATTTCTTTAATGAATAAATAAATAAATAAAAAAACATTTTTTTAATTTTATATGTTTCTAAATTTTTAATTTATAATTTTATTATATTATATTAGTAAAATTTTATTATTAAAAAGCAAAGGTTCTATCCAATTATTAAAAGAGGGCAGCAAGTCCAACTTGCCCTACTTACACAATGGCAAGGATTTCGTCTCCCATGCAAATATTTTTCTATTAAACCTGTAATTTTTGGATATGTTGTAATAACTGTTTTAAATACAACTGGAAATTTTTTTCATTTTTATTTTAATTGAAGCCATACTACTGAAATGGTAATAAATCTTGTATTTCCAGGTTTTAAGGTCTTCATCAAATTTTGATGTTTCAGGAGTGGATTGGGTATAGATGGGGTTGATAGGGCAAATAGACTATTCGACAGCAATTATTTATCAATTAAATATGATGCTATGACAACCATCCTATCTTTATTCTCCAACACTCAAGCTGTGGCCATTCCAACTTAACTCTTAAGCTGGAATAGCCATTGTTTCCTGGAAATGGCTGGAGCAATCCAATATTTTTGCGTAATAAATTAGCAATAAATTATGGGCTATGTCCGAACTCGGGCCTATGGAAATGATATTCCACCTTAAGGGACATTCCCTTGCACTATTTACGCTGTTTCCCTGTATCTTTTTTCAAGCTTCTTCTACATCGTCTTCATGGTTGATTGGATTATCCATAGTTTTTCCTGCATGTCTTTTTTTGGTTTTCTAAATGGTTAAAATTACCCATTACTGATAAAAGTAAAGCTCATGCAATATAAAAAAAAAGTTTCGATCACGACTACTATTTTCTAATTTGAGACTTAAGTGCAAAGACTCTATATTATGTTGTGTCACTATACACATACGGCAAATATTGATAACCAAATAATTGGTAACTCAAAATATTTTTAAATTACAGATTACTGAAAAACTCATTAAGAAACAATTATGCATTTCCATTAATATGCACCTTGATGATCAAATAGCAAACACAGGAAAGCAGATATTCTTGATCTTTCTGTCGAACATCTTTCAAAGGTTTGTGCCAGAGAACGATCACACTTTGATGGCAATACGAATGCATCAGTGGCGTCGGAAGTTTAAATACTATTTATAGTAGTTGGCAGTAAAGATGGGATTGATTTCATTGCAAGATAGCTAGAATTGTCGGCCAGATGGAATGTCTGGTTAGTTCTTGAAGAGAATCGCTATTCACTAACTGTGTATAATGTTCAATTTATCGAATTTTACTTGTAAAGGGAGAATAGGTACCCAATTTTCAAAAGTTACAAAAACGAAGACAAAAACTATCGACCAATCAGCAAACTTTCAGCCATCTCAAAGCTTTTTGAATTTTTACTTCTGTGGTACCCTTCATGGCATTGCAAAAATTTGAGAAACGGATTTGCCATGGCTATATCGGCGACTCAAAATTCTATTACTATATCAACAGAGCATTGTCGGGGCCCTTAAAAAGATCTTCGAATTGATAAGACTTAACCAAAGTCTTCAACAGGGTCCACTATGGTTTGTTGATTATATTTGATTAAATGAAATAGGTTACCGAACACGGTTAACGAAATGGTTAAATAGTTATTTGTCGGATAGAACAATTTGCGATCATTCAAAACTACATTTCCAAATATTCGGGTTGAATCTGGTGTCCCGCAGGGTTCACACCTGGGCCCACTTCTTTTCGACGTTTTATTAACGACATAGCTCGTAACTTTGCTTATAAAAATTTCATATTTGCTGATGATCTCAAAATATATATGTCAACCAACTCAGATAAAGACTGTGAAAAGTTTAATTCAAGTTAAATGAATTAGATTAATCAAACTAATGGAATATCAAATTTATTATTAGAGGAAAATTATTAGAGTAGGGTCTGACTCTCCATAAGTTACTCTCTGGGGAGAAATATAGTCGTTCAATGCTCTATTTGATGAATTTTAAAATTTGAATATTCATACTTTGCAAAAAATCAGTAGAGTAGGGTACTGACTCTCTATAAGATTCTCTCTGAGGGGAAATATTATCGTTCATTGCTCTATTTGATGAATTTTAAAGTTACAACTTAGAATTAGTCCATTATCGCACGAATTATGGGTAGTATTAGTAATAGTAATAGTAGTAATAGTGCAATGTCGCGTTATCTTAAGATTAGGTAATGGATATTGCAACCATTAAATTCGTTCAAAACTAGTGAAAGAAAGTGAGTAGCATAATAGTGATAATCTGTTACTAATTATCTACCGCCATCAAGTGTAATAATTGTTTCTAAATTTATTGTATGTATTAGTAATAGTAATAGTAGTAATAGTGCAATGTCGCGTTATCTTAAGATTAGGTAATGGATATTGCAACCATTAAATTCGTTCAAAACTAGTGAAAGAAAGTGAGTAGCATAATAGTGATAATCTGTTACTAATTATCTACCGCCATCAAGTGTAATAATTGTTTCTAAATTTATTGTATGTATTTGGATCATAAATCTGTCGAAAAGGGTGAACCCTTGAAATAAGGTATAGGGCACGTGTCGTCTAGGGTTGTTCTTATTTTTTTCGATAAAATTAGCAAGTACATGAATATTATTATGTCCCATGGCATCATAATAAGGTTTTGCGCGTAATCACTGTTGTACCCTTTCAATCGGCCTTCTGTAAACTACTACATTTGTATTGTCATCACTTTCATGACTTACTGTCACAGATAAAATCACATTTCACTAACTTGAGGGGTGAAAAGTCCCTTGTGTAGTAACTCCACAGTCGATTTAGTGAATAGGTAAGTATATACAATGTGTTTCAAAATGATTGTCATCTAGTCGGCTGTGGAATTCCCATGTAAAATAAAAAACCCGCCTTGCGAAAATAGAAGTTTCTACTAGCTATACATAACCTCAAAATAACCTACTTAACATCTTTTAACTTCTGGTTTTTCTCTGTCAAAAGAAAATGAATTCTGAGTATTTGTCTATTTATAGTATTTGTTTTGGCCCTGAAAAGGCCGTTAATTACCAGCACTACTGATTGCCAGTTTCACAATAAATGTTCGAAGTGTCACTTGTTGTCAGAATTAGATAAGTTCAAATCAATAGAGCGCGGCACATCAAAAATTACATGCACAGAAATTCCAAAGCCAACTAGATGACAATCATTTTGAAACACATTGTACTGTCCATAGTGGAACATTTATTTATTTATTGCATTGTCACCTGTACGCACATTTTTAACCAAAGTAGTCTATTCAGATTATTCGTGATGTCCATCATTCCAGTTATTTTCATCATGAAACCGTGATGACTCCTCCAAAAGAAATTTCATTTGGGACGACTGACTGTTAGAGCTCCCCATTCATTTTTCGCACCATTCACGAAACTCTCGGTGGCGTTCACATCTGACAAATACATACGTTCCGTGTATGAGACAGCATCATTCGCTTTTTGTTGGATTTTTTTCCCGTTCAACGTACAGGAAATTATAGCTCGGATCCGTCTCGTAAACATGTGTATTAGTGTGTTAATGTTGTGGGTTTCGAGTTTTTTGCGCGTCCGATCGTTTCCCACCCTGCGACCCACTAAAATGTGTGTGCGTGTGTGTGTGGAAGTGTGTGGGTCTCTCGTTCATTCATAAGTTCCCTCGAAAGTTCGGCGTTTTGTCACAGGCGATGAGGCGAGCGATTGCATAACGACGGAAGTGTGTGGAGTCTATTCGGATTTTAGTCATTGCGTTCTTCTGGGCATGGGCTACTTTCCCAAAATGGCAGGCTTGCATAGGCAGCTTAATTTTTGAATCTAACGCAAATGTATGCAGGTATTAAAAGTGTAATATACGATGGTGCTATGATTATAGTAGCCCAAAATTACCTCTGTATGGTGCATTATTAAACACAATTACTTTATATATCAGGTAATAGAGAATTTTAGAGCTACAAAGTTATACAGCAATCCATTTGCACCAAATTTATTTTTGTATATCCTGTAAATGTCTTATGCCCGTTTGCACCAGTTACACTTAACCCTAAGTAACACTTTAATTCAAAAAATGGTTTGCACATGGTGACAATTCACCACTAAGTTCACCTTAGTATGAGGTTTAACTAAGCCAAGAATATTCGGTTTAACTCTGACTTAACCTTATTGCGTATAGAGGTTTTGACGGTTTTGTGCTGTTTATTTTGAGAAGCAAAGAAATGTTGCAGATATTTGAAGATGATGAAGATATTTTTGAACTAAATGCAGTTAATTTAATAGAATTTGAAATACCACGTAGAATCTATATCAGAGAAGAATATTTTTATTCATTTGATGATGTTACCAATAATTATAAAAGGTTTCGAATCTCGAAAGCAACCACACTTTTGTTGTTGGAAGAAATTGAGGAACATTTAGAATATCCTTGTGATTTGTAAGTTTCTTATGCGATATGTAAAATAAATATTTCTTGGTTGTTTAGTTGGCATTTCATCATATTTGCATTAATTTTTTAGGAACAACAGTCTGGCTCTAACAGTCTAACTAACAACAACTATCAAACATAACCACAAAACCACGACCTGACTAGTTGTCACTTGACAATTTAATCACGAAACATGATAATTCCAAGTGCTATCAACCTTCCACCGTACCTTAGCTAAGTATTTTTTAAGTACCTACAACTGGTGCAAATCACACAATTTTAAGCTGGGTTTGAACATTAAGTATCACTTTGCCATGTACTTATTTAAGTAGAATTGGTGCAAACGGGCATAAATCTCGAATTACAGCCAAAATTTCGCTTGGGTACTTTGCTGTTACCAAAACTAACCAAAAAGTGACTTTTTAGAGTTTTTGCTTATATCATGAAAAGTGTTTAATGAATCGCATTGATACTTGTAGAGAATTAAAAAAAAAACTTTCAAAATTGTGTTTTTTAGACTTTGATCGGATCATACAGAGAAAAGCCGGAAAACCATAAAAAATGACTATTTAAAAAATTATATTACGTATATTAATTTATTGTTATTATTAACGTATTATATTAATATATAATATTCATTTTTATCATATTATTAATTACAGGTTAATATAGTATTAATTAAATTATTAAATTATTTTAATCTTTAATACAAAGTGAAGATATGTCGGTAAATGATAGACTAATGCATTTTTCAAACAGGGACAAGATGGCATTTATCCCATTCATAGTTTTTGCTAAAAATGCTTTCAAAAATTGTGCAAAACGCTTTAATTTGAGCAATGGGGGGGGGGGGGTTTGGTTAGCAGAGGAGACATTTAGCGTATCCAAACAACTTTTTTTCATAAATCGAAAATAACCGAATTGAAAGCTTTAGATTTCCATTTTCAAAATACAAAATTAATTATCATTGTTTTAAATAGTCATTTTCCGGCATTTCTCGGTAACAAATGGTCCGATCAAGGTCTGCAAAACACCATTTTAAATGTTATTTAATTCTCTGCGAATGTCCTATTGATAGCACTCATAGCACTGCCAATTCTTCAACAATTTTCATGATACGAGCAATAAAACAAAAAAAGTCACTATTTTTGGTAACATTGTTTAAAACAAATTACATAAATCGAAATTTTGACTCTAATGCTAGCTTTAAACATCCAGTGGATATTTAAACAAACGTGGCGCGTATGGATTGCAGTACGACTTTATAGCAAATACACCATTTTTGTCTCTCTATTATTACCGGAAATATAATAATTTTTAATAACGTACAATTATTACAAATATTACATATAGGTAATAGTAATCAAGTCTTAGTTTAATTTACGATAATAAACAATTTATTTGTAGCAAGTCATGAAGGAAGGTACACAAAGTGTCAAGCGCCGATTTTGTTATAAATAAGCATCTTTTTGCATTTGCATCTTTTATTGGACGATATTAACATTTAGGGGGTAACATCCGTCTCTAAAATTCGCATTTTAGATTATGTTTCAAATATGAAAATCACATTATAGAATATATTTTTAAAAACTCATTTGAGTAGAACTACATAAATAAATAAAGTAAACGTGTCAAATAATGATTTCATATCATCTTTTTTAAAATTATAATATGAAAATGAATATTAATGTCAAATTAGCTGGAGCATAAATAACAATATTTAAGAATATAAGACTCTAATATTGAGTCAAAATATTTTTTTTTGCAATTGTTACGTAAAAAAAAAACAAATAACGCAATTCGGCAGATTTGAAAATTTATTTTTGTGTAAAATAAAATGTCGAACAAAATACAACCTTTTAAAACATTTTTGTTTCAATTTTAACGCGCTCAACTCTACTTGTTACTTACAGAAGCAATTTTTCTAAATTATTTTACTGTTTTGAGTAAGGCAATAAATGGAAATAGGGGGGAGTTTTACACTCGTAAAGATGTGTTTCTTAAAATGTTTCGGAAGATGAAAACTTTATGAAATTCTTTCAATTAGAACGAGCTTTACAATAGTATATTATTATACTAGTTTAATAAGACAGAGTATTGTCACACGAGAGTTTTAAAGCACGACGAGCGAAGCGAGGTGTGCTTTAATAGAACGAGTGTGACAATACGTCTTATTAAACGTGTGTAATATACTATTTTATCTACTCTGCTTTATTAATTCATTAAATTTTGGCTGTTCAAGTTTTCGTACTACACTAGGGAATTTTGCGTGGGTTGGTTACATTGACGTCACTGATATTGACGTTTCTATTTGAATTTGAAAGTCAAGTAGCCCTCGGACAAATTCAATAACTATACTTGCGCGAAATGGAAGACAAAAATGTTGAATTGACCTGTGCACCCCCAGAAATGCGCAATGCTGAAATACTTCAAATACTAATAATTGAACCTTGACGTCTACGCACGTCTCCATGACAGGCTGACGTACCAATCTAACAAAACTAAAAGTTACCAAAAGTAGTGTAATAATATGAATATTATTACACTACTTTCGGTGTAATAATGGGATCATTAGTAACGCAAAGTAGATAAAATATATTATAACATATAATAATTATATTAATAATTATAATAATATATTATAATGTAGGTAATTTTCGTAGTTACATATTTCAAAGAAAAAAATATTGGCACTGAAACATAGATGTTACCTTAAGTATAAGTAAATTCTCAGAAATATTCGCTATATTTAGGTGTGTGAATATTAAGGTCATAAAATTATTGGAAATATAATTAGCGGGGAAAATGTAATTAAGGGTTATTACCCCTACAAATATTATTTCTTCATAAATTTCGAACTAAGTGAACTTCACTTTCAATACCTTTTCAAAACAAAAAATATAAGAAATACATAAGACGTAGTAATATTTTTGTAATCCAAAATAGCATAAACAAATAAGATATTGTTTCTTGTTTAAAATATAGGTTGCAACTGTTAAAAATGATGCCATTTTATACTATTTTTTTAGTCATAATATTTTGGCAAAATATCTTCATTCATTTATGACATAATATTAAAAAAAACATTTTTGAGGATGAAGATTATGGCAGGATTATACAAAATACCATAACATTGCACTATTAACAAAATCGGCGACTGACACTTGCGTACTTTGCTTGCTAAGACAGTTCATGATTAATTTAAAGATATTTTGGTGAAGAAACGTTTGTTTTAATCACCAGATGAAATAATCAAGTTTTATATTTAAGTAATTTTACGTGTTTATTTTAGTAATATTCTAGTAAGATTTGAGTCGAAAAATATCTGAATGATTTCTTTGGGAACAAGTCTGATCAAAATGCGATGCGAGTTTAATCACAATTTCAACTTCAAGTAAATCATTCTTCAAATAATTGTAATTGTAAAGTTCTCAACGATATTAAACATAATGAGTCAAGTTTGTTGAAATAGAAGTGTTTTATCATCTTAGAGAAAAATTATCAATGACGCAGTTAGTGGCGATTAAGAATGTAGGTAGGTACCGTCTTAAAACACGAGGTTCAAGAATTGATTAAGTAGTATCCTGAAAAATCTTTGCTTCAAATACTTACTAAACACAATTGAAACAGGAACCTATCTATCTCTCTACCAACGTGTGTATAGTTGTTCAAAGGTAAACACTTGGAACGTTCTTTTAAAACTTTCAACTTCATTTTACGAACAAATCTAAAATATAAAGCATCTATACGTAGGCAAGCAGGTATGCAATTAAAAAATTCCTGGTGCCAACTAGACCATACAGCGTTTGAAAAACATATTTTCTAATAAATCTATTGTGCCAGAAAATTGCTACGTTTTGGAGTAAATCATGGTTAGTTAACCAACTGTCTTATTTGGAGATTTCCTTGTAAATTTCATGGATTACTCTTTGGAGAAGCTGGAGGACTGTGTTATTCAAAACTAGTGTTGCAAGTATTTACTTAAATATTCTACAAATTGAACCTAGAAACAAGGTTCACGCGCAGTTCTGACTTAGCGATTTTTTTCGCCTGAATTTTCGTAACATAGCAAGCAGATAAATAAATTTTTGATCTTTAAAGTGTCAACTTCTGACGATAACCTTGTTAGATAAGGGGAAAAATCCTGACGATTTTTGCGAATTTGGTCTCTCGAGGTCCACGGATATATATCTCGAAAGAGGTCCCGATGGGTTGAATGTTTACTATATTTAGATGATGCGGTTTTATGAATGAATATTTTTATAAATGGCTGTGATAACGGTTGCGTCTAAAGTACGGAGAAATATGTATATGCAATGTAGGTTATACAGTACGTCGATGGACTCAGTTACAAAAATGGGAAGGTTTTTAACTTTGGTTTCCCCAACAAAAAAATTGGCTACCTACAGCGTTAACATATAGTATGTCAAAATGGTAAAGTTAATGTTCAGTTAAAATTGGAATAACAAAAATTGGGTCCTAGATTTAAAGTCGCATTCATCAAATTTAATGAAATATTTAAAATCAATTGAAACAGTTTCTGTATCTCACCCCGGATATTACTGCCCTAATTTTGAACTTCCGACCTAGTAATGTGTCGTAGAATTGAATAAAATAAATTGATACCTACAAATCGAATATCAGCGACGCAAAATACAATTTTCAAATTCACTTAAATGTCACGTTTAAAGTGATAAATGCCATGAGAGTTTGCAGTAAAGCTGTTCAAGTTTTCCCCACTTCCACTTCATTACTACGCCAAAGAAGTATAACTAAGAAAATTATAATTCGGCGCAGCCACCAAAACACACAATGTTATTGAAGGCGTACATGCTCATTGTAAAGAATGAAATAGCTGATTATTGTTTCTTATACTTTGTAGTTCAGTCGTCATAAACCGTTTGCATAAAGTGTAAATATGATATCTAAAATGTATAAAGATGAACAAATTTTGAATAATCATGAATTCGCATGACTGTCAGGCGTTACGACTTCATGGGTAGAGATGGACATTTAAAGAGAAACTGGATCTTTTAATGATGCGTTTAAGCTGTTGCTACGATTTCTTTATATTGGTAGTCCATGTCATTTGCTTAATTTCCTGTTAATAAACGAAAGTCTCAATTATCTTAGATAACACATGAGTATCTTCACTTCACTAATGAACACTTCATTCTTCACTAATGAACAAGTTTTAATAATTTTTCTTTTACTTCTTCATTGTCATTTAGTCAATTGTTCCATAACTTCGCATTTATCATATCAAAGTACAAACAAGTGATATTCAGATACTTCCTTTATTTTATTATAAACGACTTGATTTTACAATATTTCGTTTGTCATTGATACGCAAAGGCTTTTAATAATGCAAGTTCTCATAAACTACATTTTGTAAATCGGTCTCTCGTTAATGAGTAAATACTAATTTATTTATTTATTCGTCTATACATATCCAAAGTAATAAAACAGGAAATATATGATCAATTCTGCAGGTGTTCTAAGTACATATGCAATTAACTTTTTAACAAGTGCTTATTTATTGCAAATTTCATAGTTATAAGAGAAACAACTACCGTAACACTAATAAGTAACCATAACAAGTGTCTATTACTTAACATAGAAATAAATACTTTTAATATTTCCACATATTTCCCATCATATATCCCCATAGTTAAGAATCGATTTTTTGAAATAATCGATAAATTCACTCACTAATTCCCTTAGTGGCTTATCATTTGGTTAATGTCAGAAGTTCAAGAATACAAGAATTTTAATTTTATTAACGTTAAACTCCAATTGTTGTATTGTCTCTTAACTCGCCACAATAATTGGAATTTATCGAAATAGATTAGTATGTAGATGTTCGCATATTAAACAGTGCACTACACATAATCTTTCTAGGATCCCAGATAAATACCACAATAATTTAAAAACTTTATCAGTGTGATTAGAACTTATTTTATAATTCTGGAAACATCTCAACTCATCACACGTTAAGTGTACGCAGCGGTTGTAATGAAAGTGTTGGCAAGACATAGAAGTTTTCCTTCCTTTGACTTATCATGGCCAACTTTGAGTCCTTGGACAACCTGCTTTTGTAATGAATAGAGTTGATTTTAATGATGATGATAGAGTTGATAGAGTTATCAACTGATAGAGTGATTGAAATTACTTGCGCATTTAACATTTTTCGACCTAACTTTCTTAGCAAGAACAGCCTATCGCAACAACGTAATTATAATTTTGTTTTACTTCCAATTTTTTATTTGAAGCATATATGAACTTTATTTCCTTAAACCAAGTAAGTTTATGGAAAAACATACCATGCGACACAAACTTCAACTTCAACACGGTATGTTTTTAATCGTAAGCTCTTCTTACTTTCCGAATAGACCGGAACGACCACTCAACTTATACTTCACCGAATAAGTTAATAGAGATACGATGAAGGCATACGGGCACTCGCTAGCGCCAAGTAACTCTGAGGGTGATCGCCCCTCAGTCAATTTACATTTACGACTTGTGGTTACAGTTTTCTATTGCTATAATAGCGGCGAAACAAAGCGACCCTTTTCGTATATTTAACGTTTGTTTTACGTAGCATACAATGACTTACCACCACATTTGTACGAACGGGAAACATTAAAGTAGGTGAAAATGGTGGTTTTTAAAAAGAATTAAGTTTCAAATCAGTCTTGTGGGAAAACGCACGTTTTGTAAGCTTCAGTAAAATCCAGAGTACTTCAAGAATACCATTGTAAACAACCCCATTACCGTTTTAGGAATTAATTACAAAATATGGTACCTTGTACCCATCAAGCTTGAGCTTGATATGTTGCCGCTTTAACTAGGAGAAAAAACAATTATTTCTAACTGGTGCGAGCATGTCATTGCTACTCAAAATTCTTAAAGCGCTTTTAGTTAATATTCAACTAATAGCTTTAATATAAGTACTTTTCAATCAAAATATGTATGTAGTTAAAACATGCATTGTCGCAAGTGGCATGAAGTGTGCCGCATTCAAAAAGAGCTCTTATGAAATTAAGTACTTCAGAAGTGTACACTCCGAAGATATTTAAATGATACTAATTCGGGACAGAATGCAACCATTGGGGTTTTTAGGGAAATTGATAAGCAGGAAAATGCTCTGTAAGAAGAACCCAAATAACGTGGTTTTCACGTGGCAACTTTAGATAAATATGCTAAAAAATGGGATTTATTAAATGTGTTTTAAATGTATTAAAAGCAGGTAGTGTTACGTTTCAATGGTTCTTCCCAATTTAGGTGAGATTTACTGGAAATTTACGTCACAAAGAATATTTCATCAGTTGTATTTGGTAGAAAATTAAAAAATTTTGGCCTCAATTCGACCAAAAATTCAAAACTGATTCTGTTCTTTAGACTTTTTTTAGCACATAGACCTAAAAAACATTATTTTTTTTGTTTTTTTTTAATTGGTTTACCACTGTTTTTCTTAGAATGTAAAAAAAACCAGCCAGTTTGTTGGGGAAAAGTATGTGTCTAAAATGGAACGAGGGGTATTTGTACGATGAATTATGAAGTGAAGTGTTCTTGACAAACCCCAATACAAAAATAATCTTGATCAAAATGCCGACGTTTCGTTCAGTGTTCTGAACATAATCATGGCGCTGAAACTATGAATATGTTAAGTATTTCTTATACAACCAAAAAAATATCACTTACATGTCATCAAGATCAAATTTGACATGTTTGACATTTCATACTGTATATCAATTGTTTAAAAGGCCACTATAAATAATAGAAACCTATAAAATTGTGAACGCAAAATATTGTCAAAAATGTGTCAAAAGATGATGGATAAAATTTGTATACATATTTGTTTTGAAAATGTGATAGTTTTCATATGTTCATTTATTTGAATAATTTGTAATATGCTTGGGCAAAGTTATGAAAATCTTGTTGTCTGTTTACAATATTATCAGATGTTTTAATATGTACTGCCTCTTTGAATAATCTTTCAAACCAATTAGATTCACGCTCTAATATCGAAACATTTTCAAAATCGAAGTTGTGATTGTTTTCTATGGCATGTTCCACTAAACCGGAATGTGTTGAATTATTTTTAGTGATATTCAATTGATGTTGTTGTAATCTCTTTTTTATGTATTGTTGTGTTTCTCCAATATATACCTTAGGAGGGTTACAATCAGAACATGTGATCTGATATACTACGCAACTCTGGTTTTTTATAGGTGTTGGGTCTTTAATTTTGGAGAAAATGAGATTATTGAAAGAAGACAATGAATACCAAGCTGGATATATGTTTAGAGAGTTCAGGGTTTTGAAAGTGAAATTTTCTATGTTGTTATGGTACGGGAGTCTTATAAAAAGTTTATCTTTTGTTATTTGTGTTGTGTTTTGTGGAGAAGTTAGGATATTGATATTATTATTATTAAGACTGTTTGTTAATTGATCTATTCTTTTATGTATGTTGTGTAATATAAATTTTATGGGATACATGTTCTTAACAAAAGTTTCTATTATGAATTTAATGTTTTGTGTTCTGAAAGATTCGTGAGAGATATTATTAAGACTGTTTGTTAATTGATCTATTCTTATTAAGACTGTTTGTTAATTGATCTATTCTTATTAAGACTGTTTGTTAATAGATCTATTCAACACATTCCGGTTTAGTGGAACATGCCATAGAAAACAATCACAACTTCGATTTTGAAAATGTTTCGATATTAGAGCGTGAATCTAATTTGTTTGAAAGATTATTCAAAGAGGCAGTACATATTAAAACATCTGATAATATTGTAAACAGACAACAAGATTTTCATAACTTTGCCCAAGCATATTACAAATTATTCAAATAAATGAACATATGAAAACTATCACATTTTCAAAACAAATATGTATACAAATTTTATCCATCATCTTTTGACACATTTTGACAATATTTTGCGTTCACAATTTTATAGGTTTCTATTATTTATAGTGGCCTTTTAAACAATTGATATACAGTATGAAATGTCAAACATGTCAAATTTGATCTTGATGACATGTAAGTGATATTTTTTTGGTTGTATAAGAAATACTTAACATATTCATAGTTTCAGCGCCATGATTATGTTCAGAACACTGAACGAAACGTCGGCATTTTGATCAAGATTATTTTTGTATTGGGGTTTGTCAAGAACACTTCACTTCATAATTCATCTAGCTCCCCGAGAACATTCTCCTATTCTTTACGGGTATTTGTACGCATTTTTGGGGTTCTGTGTCCTACAAAAAATCTAAAGAACAGATTCCATTTTGAATTTTGTCTTTATTATTTTTTTCAGGAAGACCACAGTGATTGGTACCAGCAAAACCAGGCATTTTTAAAATACGACCTCTGCCGCCCCCAAATATTATTAAAAAATAAAAAAAATGTATTCTTCAATAAATATCTAAAAAAAAAATTGCTTTTGACTAAATACAATAGCCATTTAAAAAAAAATCCCAAGTGTTTTTTTCCACTTTTGAAAGACTGCCTCCTTAGTGAAATTGTTTAAATATTATATTAAGTGCAGTAGTTATAGTAGTTTAGTGCTTCGATATGTTGTTTAAACCGAATATTGCTTTTAAATATGTTGTGTTCTTAAAATTCATAGTAATTCTTTGTTTAATTTGGGAAATATTTTTATTCCGAAATTAAATTTCTATTGTTTGGAGATATATATCCGCCATATCGTTTTCAAACTATCTAAGTGACATCTTACTTAAATTACTTACAAGTTACAAGTTAAGTAAATTGAAAGCACCTATGGGAATGAATAATTTATAGTTATTAACATTGAGTAATTTTGACCACTTGGTCACACTGAAACGTGACATATTACATACACCAATGATGTCAAAAAATTACTATTTGATGTAATTTGATCACTTAGTTAGTGAAAGAGGAATTTTCGAATTAAGTCAACTTTTAGGTGGTGTTTGTGACCCCTACTAAATTAACTTAATACGTAATATAGCGAAAATGTGACTTAATAGCGGAAACATGGTGCTGGACATATTTCACAAATTCGCTACCAACAAGTAGACTAACCCATTAGGCCATTTTAAAACCTATTAGGACTTGTTCTATCTACTTGGTGATTATGTTCTTGTGTGACCTGTTAGGTGCTATGATACTACTTAACACTATATTGCGACTCATTAAGAACACTTTTTCACCAAATTTTCACGTCACTTATTTGGTTACCTTGAACGACTTCGTCAAATTCACTGAAATAAAACCCAATTTTCACATAAGTAGGCAAATTTAACATCGAAATTGGTGAGTTAAGACCGAAGGGTGTCCAGCTTCTCGAAATTGACCATGGTAATATAAACCAAATGGAAACACCAGGTCTTCACCAAACCAATTTATTTTATATAATATACAAATGAGCGACCGGTTTCGACTTAGTAAGAAGTCATCTTCAGGCTCGCAAAAAGAATGTTTTAGGGCTACGTTTGCACAACGTTTGAGTCGTCACAAATAACATTGAGTTGACATAAACAGGTATAAAGTTAAAAATTATAACACGTCGAACATAACATTAATTCAAATCATGGAGAAAGCCCTAATGGGTAATGGGAAAGCCCCTCATCGTTAAGAGGTCGCAACGCAATTGACCATCCGGGTGTGGGATAGGACCAACACTCTTGGTTTAGGTAGCTAGGTAGATAGGTAGCTAGGTTAAGATAGCTGGGTTAAGGTTTTGGAATAAACATAGGTACAGGCAATATTTCAGTCTGATTCATTAGCCCCTTTACAAACGTTGGTTAGTTGTAACGCTGTAATGTTTCCGTCTATTTCGATCGTATATTTCGGCTTCGATTTCTCTCTTTGTTCACCTGGTAGAAGATATGTACACGTTTTTCGCGTCGGTACCTCTCGCCTAAAGAAGCGAACGATCGCACTACACACAACAAACACACAACACACAAAATCGACGGCGGCGAGAGACACAGAGAGAGAGAGAGCGTCCTTTGCGGGCGAGCGGTTCGGCCTTGTGTGTGTGTGTGCGTGTGTGAGAGAACGGAGATCCTGAGAAATTATGTGAAATCGAGGCCGTTCCTGAGGGAACCTGCGCCCGGGCCACGTCTGGTGGGAACGGTTCATACCGTGGGAAAAATGTACCGACACTTTCGATCAGCCGCCGTCGCCGTATTGATACGGAAAACGAATAATAGATGGAACGGTCGAGGGGCGATTTGCTCGGAAGAGCGCGGTTTTCGAAGTGTGGGTCGCAGTCCAATCGGATTAGCTCTAGATGAAAAGCGACATAAATGGGATATCTTCCCCTGCGGGGGAAGTTCTTTGGAGATGTGTGTGAAGTTAGCGGCGAATCTCCAGCATCAGATTTTGTGCGGGAGTCATTTCCGCCAACTAATGAAAGATTTTTCGTTAATAATGAATAACTTGGGAAGTACAACTTATGTGTTTACATCAAAAGATAGAAAGCACAAGGGCCCATAAAATGACATTAATACGAATTTCCAAAAGATATAATTCACTTGTAATCAAGTTACTAAGTTGTAACTCTGGAAGTATAATTTTCCACATATATATTTATGATTTAAGGGGGTAGTCCCTTTCAAAATTGGAAAAAAAATTACGTGATAACGTCATAAAAAAATAATGAAAAATGGAATACGTTTATGAATTGAATAGAATTATTATCACTAAATTGTTATTAGAAGATTTTTTCGCACTGCGGTTGGCCGGTCCAACTGGTCATTTTAGGCACATTGTTATGACATGTGTGAAGTTGAACATTAATCATGAACCTTACATGAATTGCTGCGCAGGATAATTGTTTTCATTGAATACTAAATGAAAGCAGTCGACTTTTTACACGATCATTTATATCATTCATCATAATGTTTTAGTCGAAATCGTAACATAACCTATTATTACTGCACTCATTTACCGATGCAAGAACAAATATATGAGATTATATAGCTAATAGAACTCTTAGAATGTAAGAATTAAATACTTTATTGCCGCAAATGTTATTTTAATAGTAATAAGCAATGTTATGTACATTAAATATTCAGATTTATTATAAATAATAGTGTGCTGACTGCTGTCGCCGTCGTCGCTGACGACGGAGTGCAAACAGTGCAATCAGAACGCGCGTAGCGCGTACCCCTTCGTCCCCTTTCCATCGCGCTCGTGAACCGAGCCGATCGCCAAATCGAGCTTTCTCTCGGACGCTGTCGTGTAAAAGAGATAGATGCGTCGCAACTCGCAAGGCAACCACAAAGGTCGATCTGTCTATTGTTGTCGCTCTCACTCTAACTCGCACGCATAGGTCTGGCGTAACGTTACAATGTTTTGTGAACATCGATTTATGAGACGTATATCATGTCAAAAATAGGAAGGTCTATATTTCTTGAAGAATACAAGGAAAAATTAAATTTTTAATAGTGCTTGGCGGCGGGAGGGGGCGCCTTTAAAAAATGCCTTTTGTTTGCTGATATTAATCACTGGTCTTCCTGGAAAAATAAAGATAAAATTGAAAATGAATTCTGTTCTTTATAGCTTTTTCCCAGCACGTAGACCAATAAAAATGCATATAAATACCCCTCGTTAATGGTGCCCATACAGTCAGAAAATTAGGGAAAAGTCAGGGAATTCTAAATTTAGTCAGGGAAATCTGGAAAAATCAGGGATTTTGGAAAAAATTTCGGGAATTTTGGGGCTTTTAGGACAAAAGTGCGGAAATTCCGAAGCCATTAATACTGACAGTTAGAAATACACGGAAAAAATATAAAGAAGGTCTCAACTGCAAAAGAAGAACAGAATGAAAAAATTGAAATTGTAAATGAAGTTAACAGTAAAATTCGTGAGCTTCAAGACCGAAAAAAAGTTGTGCAAGAGAACTTTTACAATCAAACAGCATAACTCGATAAGGATATTGCAGATCTTACCAAAATAATCTCTACTAAGCGGAAAATTGAGAGAAATGCATATTTTGTACTCAGACGCAAGACAACCTCAAAAATTAAAGGAAACCAAACGAGATGAGACCTGATAAGCTAAATCAGCTTAATTGAGAAATTAAACAGTAAAAATAATCTCAATATTTTGTACTTCGACGTAACATTGATAAATTGAAATATTATTTATGAATCATAATAAATATTAAGAAACTTTAGTTCTCCCGTTTTCACAAGTTTTCAATGATAATTCTTTTATGAACTTTCATTACTTTCCTAAGAAAAGACTTCCTGGAAGCACGGGTTACACGCTGATTACAACAATAAGGTAGGTAAAATTTTAAAATTTGGCGAGAAAAGTCAGGGAATTTCGTAAGGAAAATTTTGTGGGCACCCTCGGCCTTTTTTATACACGTACTTTTCACAAAAAAAGGCCGATTTTTTGCATGTTAAGAAAAATAGTTGTAAACCAGTTTTGGTCTTTATTTTTTCCAGAAAGACCACAGTGGTTGGTAATAGCAAAAAACGCATTTTTACAAGAATGACAAACATTACAAATTAAAAAAAATAATGTATTCTTCAATAAATATAGAGCAATAGCAAAAAAAAATGTACTAAATACAGTAATCTTTTTGAAAATCAATCCCACAGGTGTTTTTTTTATTTTGAAAGAGCCTGCGCCTTAACATCAAAAGATAGAAGACCCCAGGACGCCTAAAATGATCATAATAGAAGTTAGAAGTTTTAAAAAAATGATAACTGGGTAATTTTGAGATTTTTGATTCAGACTCATTGGTAATAGAATTCCTTAATAAGCAATAACTCCCGAAGTATAACCTCCTACACTTATGCTTTTATATCAAAAGATATAGGACACAGAGGCTCAATAAAATACCCGGGAAGGAATTTCAAAAAAAAAAAAATGTTAATAACTGAGCTAATTGGAGGTTTTGGATTCAGATTCACTTGTAATCGAGTTAATAAATAAGTTGTAACTCAGTAGGTAAGTATAACTTTCTACACTTATGTTTTTATATCAAAAGATAGAGAACAAAATGTCGTATAAATGTCCTTGATAGATTTTCAAAAAATGTTAATAAATGGATTATCTAGAAATTTTTGATTCAGATTCATTTGTAATAGAATCGCGTAATAAGCTATTACTCCAGAAGTATAACTTTCTACACTTCTGATTTAATATTAAAATATAGAACATTCAGGACCCTATAAAATGATCATAGTGGGAGTTTTTTTAAAAACTGTTAATAACTGGGTTATTTGTAGATTGTTGATTCAGATTTATTTGAAATACAGCTCCTTAATGAGTGTAACGTTCTACACTTACATTTTTACATCAAACCGTAGAGGGCACAAGGGCATA
The DNA here is from genome assembly GCA_946251905.1 of Cryptocephalus moraei. Taxonomy (NCBI): domain Eukaryota; kingdom Metazoa; phylum Arthropoda; class Insecta; order Coleoptera; family Chrysomelidae; genus Cryptocephalus; species Cryptocephalus moraei. The sequence continues at coordinate 13,133,683 of OX276460.1, forward strand.
TAAAATGACCGTAATACGGATTTCCAAAAAAAGTCAATAACCGGGTTATCTGGAGATTTTCCATTTAAATTCATTTTGTAGTCGAATTACTTAATAAATCGTAACTCCGAAAGTGTAATTTTCTACACATATCTCTACAAGGGCATATAAAATGGTCATGGTAAGAATTTCTAAAAAAAGGTAAATCTGCATATCTGACCGCTTGCGCAATATGTTTTTTGGGAAATTTTAGCTATGGTTGTTTTAAGGGCCTTTATATACTCTATCATCTGGTATAAAAAGAGAAGTGTAGTAAGAATTCTTCCTTATTCTTCCTGGATTACAGCTTATTAAATAACCCGATTACACATGAATCTGAATCGGAAATCTCTCAGCTATTAACATTTTTTTGGAAATTCGTACTACCGTCATTTTATACGCCCATTATATCTTTTGACCTAAAAACATAAGTGTTGAAAGTTATACTTCCGGAGTTATCCAATATTAACGAAACGTCTTTCATAGTTTAAGGTGAAGTAGTAACCGCTGGAGAAAATGACTCCCGTACAAAATTTGACGCTGAAGATTCGCCGCGCACGTCACACACATCTTTGGAAGCATGTTGGGAACAAAATGTACTTTGTAACAGCTGGGAAGTTTGGAAAATTTGTATAACTAATCACCAAAGTTATGGAAAGCTGTTTTTAGACTCGCAAAAAATATTTTACAAAAAAAATTATAGGGGAAATGTAGATATTACAACAACCTACAACCAGGTTCATCAAATTTGGTCAATTTGGTTCCAGGTTTGGCCCATCATTTCTATTAATAATACCTTTTTATCGTAAACGTTTCTTATTCTGATTCAATGTAGTTTTTACTGTCCTTAATATGTTCGCAAAGAGAATTCTAAGCTCCTATCTCCAACTGCTATCTTTCAAACATGTCTGAGTTTATCGACACTATAAAATGTTCATAAATGCCAAAATGATTTCTTCAAGTAGAGAAATATGCCGAGAAGAGATGAACCACTTAAAATTACAATAATCACAAGGTACGAGTACTTCAAGTAATCCAAAAGGAAAACAATACTACAAATTGGAATAAAAACAAAAACCTGACAACGAGTGCTAACAAAAGCCTCCATAACAACGCATGATATAATAAAAATAAACCGAAAATTGGCACACTAATGATCAATAAATAAAATAAAATTAGAAAAAAGTTAATGAAATGTGACCGGGTTAATCTAATGGATTCAAAAATAAAAATACTGATTCCAAATTATAGCTGAAAACACAATATATTAGCTTATTACTGATTGATAATCTATCTTTACTCAGGGAAACATGGTGTGGGATATTTTTTATAGTCTTCCAATTAAATGTAAAAAATGTAGTGTCTTCATACCTATAGTACTATTCTGTATATGTACATACATATGTATGTATTATTAAATAACAAATATTCCTTGTTCGGCGCTCCTCAAACTGAAGGCTCCACGAATTTATTATCTCCCTTCCCACACAAGTATTCCTTTTTTCTCCTAAAATAACCTTAGACTATTCGATAAGTAGGTATTTCCCCAAGGCCTGGGTGGTCACATAGACCACAGCGAAATAAATGGTCCAAGGGAAGAATTACCCTTCTTCTTAGAAGTTATTATAAGAGACGTTACCGGGAATTTTTCGGCAAGTCCCTTTAAAACTGTTATTTATTGAAAATTTGTTTGTTGCCTATTTCCTGTGTGAACACTAAATCACCCTTGCCTGCTTGGATAAACACACGTGATGAGTTTCCGAGATAAGTGCACGTATCTAGCCGACGCCGTAACGAACAAGGAACAAGGAAGTTATAGAATGTCGCTAAGAATCGAAACAATGCAAAGGACCTGAACTATCATCGAATAAAGTTCTAAAGTTATCAAAGTAAGTATGTTAAGTGAACTAATCAAAAGACGATCCATGGATGTATCGATATTCGGTTTTTCGAAAATTTTGATTTCCATATTGGTCTGACTTAACAATGTCAGCACATAAGAACTAGATTTGAAAATATTTTACACTCATTTTCTTCGTCTGTACCTTTCATACACATACAACTTCCACAAATCAAGTAAAACATACTTTATAAAATCAAGTACCCACACAAGTCACACGAGAATAAGCCATATAAACTCTATTTTTGTATAATTGTATATGACATTTAAAAAAGTTTCCTATATCCACAAAAACTTTATCACTGTTAAAAACAAGTTATTAAATTTCTAAATAACAATAATTTCAAATAAAGGGAACCGGAGGATCGGTCCGTTTCTCACCTGATCCAAAACTTTGTTTCGTCACATACGCCCCATGTACCTGACTTCAGGTAAGAATTTATGGTCGTTCTACAACTAAAGCAAGCACGGCCATAAAACTAACCCAAGTATTTCAATAGACTAAAATTGTTTAAATTAATGGAAAACCATTGAGCACACTTTTGCTGTTTAGCCCAGCTTATTGACCGATTGGTTGAGGTTTAGTACCACATTTAATTAACTCTATTATTAATTCTTCACTCTTTTGTTATTTGATGAGAAATGCCACATAGTAAGTAATTATTAGTTTTCAGGATCTTGATATTGAAATATTTAAGCTTTTTCCTGTAACAGTAGAATGTAAGGTGCTAGAGAGAAGTATTTTGGCATATAGATTTCCTGAAGGTTTTGGAATATTTTTAGATTTTGAAATGTTGCAGAAAAATTCTAGATTTTGTTGTTATATTGATTTCTGACTAGTTGTCCGTTCCCGATGTACTGGGCGGGCGTTGGCACTGGTGAGGTAGCCATCTTGGTTTGCAACTCAGCAAGTTGTTGCTGTTGCGTCGCCACTAAGTTGATAAGCGTCTCTTGCCTTAGAAGCCTGGGGAACATCTTCAGAATCCGTGTCCGCACCATGCTCAGATAATCCAGCACCGTGGTCGCAACGAGAACTGTTCTCTTCCGCCATCTTCACTTTTATTGTATGTTCTGGTTTATTAATGTTTCTAACCACTGTCACGACACGAGTAACAATTCAGGGGACGATCCCACTTCTGATGTTAGCATTAGCTGCCAATTTGGGGGTTCTACCCCTAATGAAACTCAGGAAAGCGTACTATTACTTTTAATGACACGACTCTCTTCAATACATGACATTGAGTCAGTATCGACTTGCGCTGTTGTAAGCTGCTCCTGCTCCATCATTTCCTCGGTCATGCGTACTAGCTCACCAATGGCATCGCGACTTATGTACGATGTACGAGGGATGTTGGCATATTACGCTAACATATATACTCTTGCAACAGATTTCTAGATTTTATTGTTTTAACCACTAATTTCTCCAAAGACATACAATATATCTGCGAAATATTAATTTTAACAAAATTCAGGAACGCAGAATTTCATAATTCTTGAATCATAGCCTGATTATTGTTTTTTTGGGGTGAAAATTATGAAAAACATTTCAAATTAATATTTTTGAGAAGACATTCAATTGTGACACTTCAAAGTATCGTTAGAATAAATACTCGTGCAACAGATTTCTAGATTTTATTGTTTTAACCCCTAATTTCTCCAAAGACATACAATATATCTGCAATATATTAATTCTAACAAAATTCAGGAACGCAGAATTTCCTAATTCTCGAATCATAGCCTGACTATTGTTTTTTGGGGTGAAAATTATGAAAAACATTTCAAATTAATATTTTTGACAGACATTCAATTGTGACACTTCGAAATGTCGTTAGAATATTATACTCTTGCAACAGATTTCTAGATTTTATTGTTTTAACCACTAATTTCTCCAAAGACATACAATATATCTGCAATATATTAATTCTAACAAAATTAGGCACGCAGAATTTCATAATTCTTGAATCATAGCCTGACTATTGTTTTTGGGGTGAAAATTATGAAAAACATTTCAAATTAATATTTTTGACAGACATTCAATTGTGACACTTCGAAATGTCGTTAGAATATATACTCTTGCAACAGATTTCTAGATTTTATTGTTTTAACCACTAATTTCTCCAAAGACATACAATATATCTGCAAAGTATCAATTCTAACAAAATTCAGGAACGTAGAATTTCATAATTCTTGAATCATAGCCTGATTATGGTTTTTTTGGGGTGAAAATTATGAAAACATTTCAAATTAATATTTTTGACAGACATTCAATTGTGACACTTCGAAATGTCGTTAGAATATATACTCTTGCAACAGATTTCTACATTTCATTGTTTTAACTACTAATTTCTCCAAAGACATACAATATATCTGCAAAATATTAATTTTAACAAAATTCAGGAACGCAGAATTTCATAATTCTTGAATCATAGCCAGACTATTGTTTTTTGGGGTGAAAATTAAATTATGAAAAACATTTCAAATTAATATTTTTGAGAAGACATTCAATTGTGACACTTCAAAGTATCGTTAGAATATATACTCGTGCAACAGATTTCTAGATTTTATCGTTTTAACCACTAATTTCTCCAAAGACATACAATATATCTGCAATATATTAATTCTAACAAAATTCAGGAATGCAGAATTTCATAATTCTTGAATCATAGCCTGACTATTGTTTTTGGGGTGACAATTATGAAAAACATTTCAAATTAATATTTTTGACAGACATTCAATTGTGACACTTCGAAATGTCGTTAGAATATATACTCTTGCAACAGATTTCTAGATTTTATTGTTTTAACCACTAATTTCTCCAAAGACATACAATATATCTGCAATATATTAATTCTAACAAAATTCAGGAACACAGAATTTCATAATTCTTGAATCATAGCCCGACTATTGTTTTTTGGGGTGAAAATTGAATTATGAAAAACATTTCAAATTAATATTTTTGAGAAGACATTCAATTGTGACACTTCAAAGTATCGTTAGAATATATACTCGTGCAACAGATTTCTAGATTTTATTGTTGTAACCACTAATTTCTCCAAAGACATACAATATATCTGCAATATATTAATTCTAACAAAATTCAGGAACGCAGAATTTCCTAATTCTCGAATCATAGCTTGACTATTGTTTTTGGGGTGAAAATTATGAAAAACATTTCAAAATAATATTTTTGACAGACATTCAATTGTGACACTTCGAAATGTCGTTAGAATATTATACTCTTGCAACAGATTTCTAGATTTTATTGTTTTAACAACTAATTTCTCCAAAGACATACAATATATCTGCAATATATTAATTCTAACAAAATTCAGGAACACAGAATTTCATAATTCTTGAATCATAGCCCGACTATTGTTTTTTGGGGTGAAAATTGAATTATGAAAAACATTTCAAATTAATATTTTTGAGAAGACATTCAATTGTGACACTTCAAAGTATCGTTAGAATATATACTCGTGCAACAGATTTCTAGATTTTATTGTTGTAACCACTAATTTCTCCAAAGACATACAATATATCTGCAATATATTAATTCTAACAAAATTCAGGAACGCAGAATTTCCTAATTCTCGAATCATAGCTTGACTATTGTTTTTGGGGTGAAAATTATGAAAAACATTTCAAAATAATATTTTTGACAGACATTCAATTGTGACACTTCGAAATGTCGTTAGAATATTATACTCTTGCAACAGATTTCTAGATTTTATTGTTTTAACAACTAATTTCTCCAAAGACATACAATATATCTGCAATATATTAATTCTAACAAAATTCAGGAACACAGAATTTCATAATTCTTGAATCATAGCCCGACTATTGTTTTTTGGGGTGAAAATTGAATTATGAAAAACATTTCAAATTAATATTTTTGAGAAGACATTCAATTGTGACACTTCAAAGTATCGTTAGAATATATACTCGTGCAACAGATTTCTAGATTTTATTGTTGTAACCACTAATTTCTCCAAAGACATACAATATATCTGCAATATATTAATTCTAACAAAATTCAGGAACGCAGAATTTCCTAATTCTCGAATCATAGCTTGACTATTGTTTTTGGGGTGAAAATTATGAAAAACATTTCAAAATAATATTTTTGACAGACATTCAATTGTGACACTTCGAAATGTCGTTAGAATATTATACTCTTGCAACAGATTTCTAGATTTTATTGTTTTAACAACTAATTTCTCCAAAGACATACAATATATCTGCAATATATTAATTCTAACAAAATTTAGGAACGCAGAATTTCATAATTCTTGAATCATAGCCTGACTATTGTTTTTTGGGGTGAAAATTATGAAAAACATTTCAAATTAATATTTTTGACAGACATTCAATTGTGACACTTGGAAATGTCGTTAGAATATATCGCTTCTCTAGTGGAAGACGCTCGTATCTCGGCGTGTCTGTCTAAACGCTCGTAACTCCAGGCGTCCAGCTGTACGCTCGGATCTCAATATACCTGCCTAAACGCTCGTATCTCCATGTGTTTCTCTGTACGATCGTAACTCCAAAACGTCAAAAAACGTAGTGGTACGCCTGTTTTTCAAATGCTACCGAGCGCCGCCTCAGGGTAATAAGCATAATAATTTAATGACACAATAATTTCCAATGTCGTGGAACTCGGAATTAGTTCTCAATTCTCAAATTTTGTCCAATGTATGCTAGAAAATTTGGTGAAGATTTCAAGGATGACAGAATGAATCACAACAATGAAGATTGAACAATATTTATTGAATCATATAATAATGAGATTAGAAATTGAATAGAAACAATTTACACGCCTACATACAATTTTTGTATTAGGTTATTCTTCTGTTATAAGTTATTCTAAAACTAACATAATTAACTAAATTAACTAAACTAACACTCATTGTTAAGCTCATCATAGAAGTTGTGAGCGCTCTGAGGAATCAACCCATTATTGCACAAGAATCGCAGGTCTTTCACCTTCTCCTTATCCAGGGGCAGTTTATTCGCGTGCGCCCTACAAAGCGGTTGTGAGGCCATACTTACTGCTTCATTTCCAAAAAATATTTTTTCTGATTCTCCAGTGTAATCATACTTAACGGTTACATTGACTTCATTTTCCAGTAATTTAAAACAGATCTCGCGAACTTTGGAAATTCTTATATTTTTCCACTTCAATTCTTTAGCGAACTTGTGGAAATCGAAAATACAATCTTGGGTCATTTCCCGAACTCTGTACGGTTTCCTTACTGCGGCTTCCTTCATCACTGTAATCCACCCTTCTTGAGTGAATATTTCTTTATATTTACTAGCCCGTTCAATGAGAGAGTGCATCGAATCTCCTGAATTTTGCGTGTGTCCCACTTCTAAATAACGATGGACTATTTTCACCTTAAATTTTATTGCCGCTTTCAGGTACATGGAGTATATAATTTGGTTCCGATTTTGACCACCGCAATTGTCGCTATAAAACCGAAATTCTTTATACCCCAGCGCAACTTGTTTTTCAATGAACTCGAATAGAGAACTGGAGATCTCATCTGAACCTTTTTTTCCAACAGTTTCATTCCAAACTACACAATAACCTTGATTTGTGGCCATATCGTATATCGTAAAATTAAACAATTTTAATTTTCGCTTATAGTACATAACCCCAATTTGCGAATGAGGTAATGCCAAAATCTTTTCTAGATCGAAACAAGCGACCATTAAGGTAGGATTTGCGCGGGCCTCTTCTACGTCCAAATTTTTAATTGTACGGGCCAGATCTCTATTTCGTAAATGTTCGGCATGGCTCTCTTGGTTTGCCTGTTGTTGCTCCCCAGAGAGATTTTTATGCCGCATACACCGATCACAAAGGTCTTTCTTTGGGTTGCTGAACCCTATGTTATATTTAGTGTTAAATATTCGACGATACGTACTCTCTGAAGCTGCTGTAATATTCATACCGCTGTCAGGTAACCACTGGAGGTACATTCTGTACATTTTCTTAATATTTAACCCAAGTTCCAATAGATAGTCTCGTGAACTGTCGCTTCTACAGTAATGGGACTCAGCTCGCGGAAACTGTTTAATATGCAAATGGATACTTTCAAAGACCCCGTCCGGTGTTTTGTTAGCTTTGTTGCAATGGATACCACGTTGGTCGCTCTCAATAAATCCCGTGTTTGCCTCACGCTTCCTATCAACGGTCTTCAGATAATTTTCGGATATCGCCAAAGTATTTAGAAACATAGTCCTACATGTTGTGACCTTTTTGTCGCCCGTGTCAAGAGTAAATGCCCGCGACCGTTTCCTGGTTACACTCACATTATCAAAATTGACTGTTCTATCTTTTGGACGCCTTGTTGATACATAGCGTGCTATATACTCCCATTGATGCGTAGGTGTTCCGATCTTCCAGAATTCAGCATGAATTTTCTGCCTGTCAGCAAGCGAAATCTTTTGCTCACATTTAAACCTGCAATGCTCGCCACACGAGTCACCTAATTTGCGGGCGGCAAATGAATGACCGGTTTTTGATATTCCAGCTAGTCCAGAGTTCCGAGCTTTTTTCGCAAGATTGCACCCCCAGTCGTCCTCGTTTCTGGCCCTTTTTCTTGTCAACGTCTTCTTCTTTTCGCCACCGAGTTCATCTGCTATTTCACTAGGTGAATCAGGTACAGATTCCGTTGGATGCGTGATTTTCACCGGCGGATCAGTTACAAAATCATCTTCAATAGGATCCCATTGAATGTCGATATCTAGAACGGTTCCTATTGAAAGATTGGTGGATTTAAAATTGAGTCAGTATTTCATTAATTTTGGATGGAATCCAAAATAAACAGTTGGTACTTACTCTCACCCATCTCAATTGTACACGGCGTGAACTGAAGAGTTTATCGAAATTCTGCGCCAGAACAGATAATGGACATTAACTAACGCCCAGTTTTATAATGAAGTTAATGTCGACTGTAATGTTAAGTTGACTTTGACTGTGACGTTAAAAATAGAAAAAGTCATGAAAGCATCAGAGTTAAAATCAACTTTAAGTTAAAGTCGATATTAACTTTTATTATGAAACTGGGCGTAAAAGTTTTTACTGGTTGATTTATACAATCTTCACATAACGAATAAAGTAAAATGACAAGTTCCAAAATCACAATGCAGACACTGAAATCCGGAAGTCCCAAAAATTGTTATTCCTAAAATTATATTGTAACGTTTTTAATGTTCACTACAACTAAAACACTACGCGAAACGTCTTCATTTAATTCTACAAACACAACACTTAATTTATATTATTTACACACAATGTTTATTTCGTCGCTCGAATGATTACACTGCCGATTCTTAACTGACCCGCATTCCCGAATCCCCACGTTTCTAGAATTCTGCGAATAACTAGTTCGTTGAACACGGCAGCTCCAGTCGCTCCAGCCATGTCTACTTTGCGGCGAGCCGTTTCGATACAATTTAAAAATTGTAAAAAAGCGATGTGTGGGATTTTAAAGAAACTCTTTCGAACGCCTTCCAACATTTGCAGCAATCAACCAGAATTGGCCGAAATTTGAATTATGGACGTTGAGACCAAAATCGGAACATTTTCAACGTATTAACCACAATTGCAAAAAATTGGCCGAAACGTAACGATTGGACTCCATTGGCAACAGATTCCGTTCTACGCATTACGAAGGCTCGAAACGCTCAATATACTGCATGTACTACGCACACGCTTGACACGCTCATTCTTTATATTTTATCAATGCCGCCACTACAAATTTGGAAAAAACAAAAATGTTGCCGACTTGCGATCATATAGAGAGACACATGGAGATACGAGCGTTTAGGCAGGTATATTGAGATCCGAGCGTACAGCTGGACGCCTGGAGTTACGAGCGTTTAGACAGACACGCCGAGATACGAGCGTCTTCCACTGAACCAGAGATATACTCTTGCAACAAATTTCTAGATTTTATTGTTTTAACAACTAATTTCTTGAATAACTTCCAATATTCCTGCATTATTTTAATTAAAAAAAAAAACAGGAACGCTGCATTTGATAATTCTTGAAACATATCCTAAATTATAGTCTGACTTATTATTTTGATGTGCAACATTTCAAGTCATTATTCATGAATTTCGTTGAATTGTGACATTTGCAAGTTTTCATAAAATTTTTAAAACGTATGCTGTTACAAAATAGAATTTCTAATCTTGTTGTTTTAATTAGTTATTTCTTAAAAGTCTCAATTCCGGAATATTTTGAATATGGTCAATTTCAGGACCACGTCATCCATACTTCTTCACTATTCTAGAAAGCCATAGAATTAACCCAATTGTACTTAACCCATTTAAAACGATAAAATAATTAGGTGCTTGCAATAGAATCCTAAATTTTGCAACTGCACTTACTTACTTTTTGAAAGACTCGTTATTTCCAGAGTGTCAATTTATTGTATTTCAGAAACGCTTCTGATAAATTTTGAAGCGGTTCTTAGAGCATATTCTGACTTTGATGCACACAATTTTAAAATATATTTCAATTAGATGATCAATGTTCCCACATACTGCGGTATTTTACATAAAGACGTCATAACTATTTTATTAAACATATTTATATTACGAATCAATTTATCCGAATTATTATAACCATTCGTGCATCACGTATGTATCCTTTGCCGCCTGTAATACTCCTACCTCTATCAACAATTATTTTCGGTGATGTCCGTATAAGAAGTTTCGAAATAAGTATGAATAGTAACAACCTTCATTCGATAAATATCTCGGCAGTAAAAGATCAATTTAAAGAGAGTATTACCTTTTAATTCGGTGCATTACGAAAGAATTTCGATGATAAAACTTTAAGATCCCTGGCTATAAAATGAAAATAAGAAATTTAAACGATGCCACTTTTATTATAAATAATTTGAATATTCGGAATGGCTTAATAGAAATTCTATTAGGTACACGTCCAATCGAACGGTTTATTGTTGGAAAATATAGAAGGAAAAGTGATTGAGTTCTTTGATAAAATTTAGGTATTGCTTGAATCGCAACTCAAGCTACACGTAAAGGTCGATTACTTAGAAAAGAAACACCGTCATGCGTGCGCAGAGACGAATTTTTTGTTTACCGGGGTTGTCTAGCAACCATAACGTCACCACTTAACCTTCATGCTCGTTTAATAATTCGATTTGTGGAAGTGGCGTAGCGCAATTATTTTGGAGTGTTATTTTTCGTTTTATTTGCTGGTGTTATTATTGTTGACGATTTTGGATTGTGTAGTGCTTAAACCTTGATTTAAAGAACATACAGAACTGTTGAAGGTATGGTATAGCCCCAAGTATATTTATTTGAATTTATTAGATCCCTAACCTTTCATTCAAACATACGCCACTGATGCTGGTAAAGAGAGATAGCTGTATGGTGTGACGTATACCTGTGCGAAGTTGATGACAGTGTTTCTTCTCTAAGTAACAGACCTTTACCTGTGAAATGCGCAAACGACATACGAGATTTGTCGCGTTTACGCACCTAATACATGTCACGCTACAACCTATCGTCGACACGGTTGGAAGGACTAATGTATTTATTTATTATATATTCCCCATATTGTTTTTAAAACATTTAATTGATATTTCACTAAAATTACTTATGAGTTAGGTAAATTGAAAGAACCTAATATGATGAATAACTTATAGGTAGGTATTAAAATTGAGTAAATTTGACTACTTGGTCACAATGTAACGTACCTTATTACACCAATTAGGTCAAAAATATGACTTTTTGACAATGATGATCTAATGACAAGAAGACTATTTTGTATTATTAATGTAGCTACCCAATGGAGATTACTATTTTCAAATACAACTGCTAAAATTTTACCAATCTCAATCTGTTTCCATATTTCAAGACAGCGGACATATATTATAGAAATTCTCCTCACTCAATCCAAATTTTCCAATAATACAAAAACTATCTATCGTTCTAGAGAAAAACAAATATAGTAGCAACTATGTTTACAATTAGAGGACTGTCAATTTAAATCATTCAATTGCCATGTTGCCATTTTAAAAAATGTTACTTTTTGAAATAACAGCCATCCTGAAGGTGAAAATCCTTCTTTTCATCATTTTTCCTGACTAATAGACTATATATTTGCATTTGGCTCTACACGGCTATCTTTCTCAGGTAAGTAATTGGCCACTGTCAAGCTTTAGAAAGAAGAGCACTCACTGTATATACTACACAGAAGTTAAGCACAAGTAAGAAATCAGAGTGAACATCAGAGGCTCTTAAGATATGTTTATAATATTCCCCAATTGGTACTTAACGATGTTTACGAGACGACTACCGAACGATAATGTTTAATGTTTACGTGTCAAGGTACCAAATGAAGAGGTTTCCGGGCCCAACATAGAAGCTACGCAAATTTTGAGACTAATGTGAGTATTAATTCTCAGCATGAATTTTATGAAATTACATTGAACGTTTTTCTAAATTCATTAAAAGATATAACCAAAAAGGAATTTTCACATTTGGAGGTTTGCAGAATATCAAAGCAGACTTCGTATGCGTTAAATACCATAACCCAACATCGACGACAGGTACCTTCGATTTGACCATGCCTTAATACAATCAACCAGTAATTCATCACAGCGGAAATAATTACATGGTAATATACTATTTGTCTTCTAATGATATTACATATTTAATACACATTATTTCATGCAAATTTTAAGCAAACTACAAGCTCGAGTAGAAGTAGAAAATGTTTGGGATGGCTCTGGTAAAACGATGCCTCAAAATAGGACTTAATATTAGTGGCGAACCTACTTATCGACCTAAAGTTGACTTAACAGTTTGACTAGTTTCTCAATTGAAGAAAATTATTTGTAACATACTTTCACGTGCGTTTTTCAATTTCACGAAGCCCTCAAAGGTTCCGGTGCCCTGATTAGATCCTCTCGTTCACATCAAGCAGTCTATTGCATGCTATTCGATCTGATTCTAAACATTAAACCAATAATATGTTCTTCTTTTTTTTTAACTAATTAAAAAGTAAAACTTCCGCCTTCTCATTACTTCCATACTTTAGTCGCACGCACTCTAAGACCATGGATAATGATCGGTTCCTAATTTCGCTGTGAAATAATGACGACAAAAAGAAATTGTAAGGTATATTTTTGGGCTTTAATTAGTGGAATGGGTTTAATAAAAGTTTATAAGCACGCACCCTTAATAATAAGGTGACTTCTTTTAAAAACTGTTTCTATGGAATGTTGCTCGACTGATACGTAATACAGTTTGATGCAACTTTTATTACTGCGTCGGATGCATACATTCATATGTTTGTACATTATTACCAATTTTACGGTTCTGAATTTAATAAACGTCGGAGTTGTTTACCGCTCAATTAGTCCGTGAATTTCTGAATATGAATAGTCGCATAAGCTTAATTGCGCATTTAAATGAAAACAAGGATTTCCAGTAACATTTTCTTAAAAATAAAATTGCGTTGTACCGTAAACTTTGAGGTTATACAAGACGTTTCCTACTAACTACCACTAACTAATTCATATAAACTATAAGAGGCAGTATTACTTGATAAAATTATAAGGAACATTTAAAAAAAAATGAGTTGTTTAATACACATACCATCAAAGAGCGGTTAAGTGTTAAAAATATTTTTATATAAAATTTATATGGCAATTAACTAAAATTTCCAATTTAACATTAAAAGAAGTATGTATAAAAAAACAAATAGTATTATGGTAACTGTACGGGATCACTTGATCTGATTATTGGTATTAACTTCTGATGAGATCAGATGTAAAATCGTTTAATTATTCTACTGTGATTTGTGATTTTAAAAACAAATGGAATGAAAATTGTTTAAATAATTTTTACGGTACAAATCGCTTGCGTCGCAAATTTTCCAGCACCCTGTATATGCATTAAAGTTTGATCATTACAAAATCGACGTATTAAATGACAACGTATTTCTTAAATTACACCTTAAATAATTATTTATTATACAAGCGGATAAAATGAACGTTTAACGAGCGATATATTTAAATATTTAATATCGCGAGTTAAACGTTCATTGTATCCGCGAGTGTATTACAACGTTTTATTCAATTTTGCTATGTATAAACTGACGTTTAGCGGAGTAAGTCCAATTTTGAAGAGAAAATTTGACAAGATGACAACTTCAGTGCCGCAACCTTAACAACGACGAAAACAATTTTAAACATATAAAACGTCACTTTATACGGCACAATGGAATAAAGAACTATTAATCCGCTGCCTAAGTAAACAAAATAAACAATGACTATACGTTCGATGTGACGTCAATAAACGTCAGTTTATATGTCAAAATTGAATAAATATAATTTTGTCGATCAGATATAAACGGCACCGGTATAACGTAACATGATAATGAGGGAATGCTGTAGTTCCCAAACGATAAAGAGATAAAGAAATCTCTTGGAAGAAATCCAATATTAGAACCTTGAAGGAACGTATTCATGACTGAAAGTCTGTCATTTAAAAAGATTACATTTGGCAAAATCGAGCTATTGAGAGCTTTAAAACAGTAATGGCAAGGTACACAATTAATTTTATATTAAATACATAGGATTTAATGTTTGCTTCAAATCACATCTAAAATGTGAATTTTTGTGATCAAATCTACAATATGTATGATATAACCTTTAAAATCTTTGTTTGGCTTCGTTCGTACCCTTCGACACGAAAGAACTATAAATCATGACTAGTTCGTAAATACTTTTATTACAAAATACGTTTTATTCATGTATAGTACCTAAATATTGCGGTAAAACATTTGTAACATTTTATGATAAAAGTTATTTACAAATACAATCCCTACCCTAGTATCTATTACATAAACATTATAAGAGAATAAGTAACTAATAGATATAAGCTGTGCCAGTATCAGTTTGACCCCATCCAGTTTGATGGGTAGTTTTGAAGACTAAATAAATATTTTTTTACTTTTTGAACTTCCCATTCCAAAATTTCCTTAGATATGTTGTTAAAGACTTTAAAACTTTTTAAAGAGATTTTAAACGCAACAGAATTCCACAAATCAAACTTCTCCATTGCAGACCTTTTCTCTCTTCCTAAATCTGATAGAAATTTATTAAGAAATACTATCTTTAGAATCTACCACGTAAACAGTATAAGAAAACTTGTAATTAGTAGATATAAGATGTGCCAGTATCAGTTTGACCCCATTCAGTTTGATGGGTAGGTTTGAAGACTAATAAATATTTTTTGGTCTGTTTGTACTTTTCATTCCAAAATTTCTTTAGATATGTTATCAAAGACATAAATTTTAACTACAACAGAATTCCAGAAATCTAACTTCTTCATAGCAGACCTTTTCTGTCTTCCTAAAGCTGATATAGGCGGGAAAGAATTTGTCTTCCAATTTTATTTTATTCTTACAACGCGAATCATTTTTTCAAACTAATAGACCAGGGTCGATAATTTTGAAAACGGTAAAAAGTGAAAAAAAATTATAGTAGGATGAAACCCATCGGAAAAGGTAGAGAATACAACAAAAATGAAAGGAAAAATAAATTACGGGCGATCTGAGGTCGGGAAGGGGGCTGGGGTGAGTATTTAAGAGTAAAAAACGGTTTAGCTCGATTTCCCGCAAAACTGCAAGCCCTATGAAAAAAAGTTAAATGGCAGAGTTGTAGGTAATAGAAAGATCTACAACTTTTGTATCAACACTTTTTTCATATAACCTCGAAATTGTTCTGAAAAATTCAAATAACCAAGTTTTTGGTTTTTTATTTTTAGCTTTTGCAATTTTTTTTATTTTTTCACGAAATTTGGTGAAAACTTCCCTTTTTATGTCCCAAATATACAGTAATTTTTTTGATTTTAAATATTCAGTATTTCACCTTATTTTGACTTTATATCGAAAAAGCACTCTAATTTTCAATCGAAAATTCTCACGTCAAAATATCTGCTTTTTAAAAAAGTTGTGTTTTTTGTTCGTTGAAATCTCTACTTTCTGATGGTAAAAAAAATTATACAGTACTATGGAAAATGTTCTCAGAAAATGCAAATAATGAAAAAAACTCGAATCCATTAATTTTTTTTAATCATTATGTATAACTTTGAGCTATTTATTAAAATTTACACTTTAATTACTCGAAAAACGTGAGATGTCATGTTACATTGATAAACAAAAAAATTGCTAATCGAAATATACTACTATAATTAACAACCAATTAACATTATCCAATTAACCATCTACAATATTTTGAGACAGTTTTAGAATCTTCTTTAAATTATATGCGTATATACCTATTAATTGCTATTTTAAGATTACTTATATACCTACCTGAGTGACCGGAAAATTTTAGCCCTTCAAAAGGTAGCTGCAGCCGAGGTGCGTCCCGCGGTCAAAACAGCTGGGCATACGACAACTGAGCCCCGCGGTCAGAAAATTCCATATATGGAAAATTCCAACGGTAACGCTAATCCCACCCTACGATTGAGCCCCGGTATACCCCAAGGCCAAATGACAACTGAGCCCAGGATTAAAATTCCGAGTCCAGGATAAAAATAGTTAGGTAAGGGAGTAAGAAAATTACGGGAAATCCCATTTTTTTCACGTTACATTAAGGGCAAGAGGGCAAGGAAAATCAGTCAAGGAACAAATATTATGCCTTCCTTTTTTTGAACCGCCGGACGCACCTCGGTTCCACCGTTTCAAAGAGTAGAGGGGAAGGGGCTAGGAAGGTATGGGGCTTAGGTCTGTTACTTAGAGAAGAAAATATCAATTGGCAAGAATTGAATCTTCTTTCATATTGGCAAATCTCCCACCCACAGAAGGCGCAGCAGAACAACATTGTTACAGGGCATATTATCAGCTTCAGACTTGGCTGGGTAACAAACTGACAGCAACAGGTTGGGGCTGGAAGCAACATCAACGTGGCATTATGCCCAAATTTACAGAAAAGGAATTAATTCCGGAAATATTGCTTAAAACTATTTGCTGCAGCTGCAGCTGTGAAACTGGATGTAACAGTTTAAAATGTGGCTGCCGAAAACATGGTTTAAAATGCACAAATTTATGCTTAAATTATCATGGTTCTGAAACATGCTCCAATGTGGAAGAAGAAACCTACGAGGAAGTTGATGACTCAGATGAAATTGTGGATGAAGAACCAATGCAGACCGGAAATAATCTTGAAGACGAAGACGGTGATGGTCTTAAAGATTTTGAAGATCCACTAGAATCGGGAAGGTTTGTCGAATCTAACAATGAAGTAATGCCATCAAAGAGACAAAAAGTAATGAAGAAGTGATTAGAATGCAATATAAGGTATTTATAAATAACTAGAGTATTGTATTTAAAAATATAACGAATAACGTAATCAGTATAAAGTATTTAAATTTAATAGTACGATTTACATGTATATTTATATATTATGAGATTTTCTATGACATAAATGTAATGACAATTTAACAAATCAACTTTATTACTGAAAAAATTTGCAGCAGTGACATTTTTTAGATGAAATCCCCTTTAAATCCTATTTTTAATATTTAGAACAACTATTTTCGCATGTTTTTTGCAATCTTGATGTTTCATGAATTTGTAATTTTTTTGTTTATCAATGTAACATGACATCTCACGTTTTTCGAGTAATTAAAGTGTAAATTTTAATAAATAGCTCAAAGTTATACATAATGATTAAAAAAAATTTTTGGATTCGAGTTTTTTTCATTATTTGCATTTTATGAGAACATTTTCCATAGTAATGTATAATTTTTTTTACCATCAGAAAGTAGAGATTTCAACGAACAAAAAACACAGACTTTTAAAAAAGCAGATATTTTGACGTGAGAATTTTAGATTGAAAATTAGAGTGCTTTTTCGATATAAAGTCAAAATAAGGTGAAATACTGAATATTTAAAATCAAAAAAATTACTGTATATTTGGGACATAAAAAGGGAAGTTTTCAACAAATTTCGTGAAAAAATAAAAAAAATTGCAAAAGCTAAAAATAAAAAACCAAAAACTTGGTTATTTGAATTTTTCACAACAATTTCGAGGTTATGTGAAAAAAGTGTTGACATAAAAGTTGTAGACCTTTCTATTACCTACAACTCTGCCATTTAACTTTTTTTCATAGGGCTTGCAGTTTTGCCGGAAATCGAGCTAAACCGTTTTTTACCCTTAAATACTCACCCCCGCCCCCTTCCCGACCTCAGATCGCCCGTAATTTATTTTTCCTTTCATTTTTGTTATATTCTCTACCTTTTCCAATGGGTTTCATCCTACTATAATTTTTTTTTGGTCTTAAAAATTATCGACCCTGGTCTATAAGCACAAAAGCTATTTCATAACAAAACAATTTACAAGCGATGTTCATAATTCATGTCTCTACAATATCGAGTTAGGTATTGAATATTAAAGAGTCCAAAAGACGAATGAGGCTATCATACATTTTGCTGATATGATCAAATAATTTAACTAAAAATACGTTTTAGATAGGGTTGAAAGCTAATAGTGAATTCAACAATTCTTTATGTAATATAAAAGTAACTCTGATATTCAAAATAATTGAAATTATCTGTTATCACAATTATCTAAAGTTTTAATAGGTAATACATTTCTCCTCGAATTTCTTTGTACACTATTTACCTTGCTTAAGAACTGTACCAACCCTTCATGTAATGACTCGGTGCATTATATTAAATTTCCAAAGGCATTAACGAATTACTTAATGTATACCTAAACGATACGCATAATGTAACAATAATTCATTCAGAATCTCTAGCACAAACTTTTTTCCCTATTCAATTAACTTTTTCTAACCCCCGCATTTAAATATCTAATTAACTATTAATTGAATAATATGGGTATTTATACTTTAACCAATAGCAATTGAAACACACTACAAAATCTGAATTTACCGAGGACATTCGAAAAGAGCCCGTTATCTCTATACAAAACACATGGGACTTATTTCTTTGCTTATTCAGAAACGCACTGGTATATTTTAAAATGCAGGTGTACGTATTTGTGCAGTCGCCCAAGTGAAATCGTATGTGTGAATGTATGGATATCTACAGACAAAGAATTAAAGGGTCCATTGGGTCGTAAAATTTTTTTTACCACAGCGGTATTTCGTTTGTGTCTTCTTCGTCTTCTATGGAGCAGGTGTTCTTCTTCTTCGGCATTTATACTCGAGAAGCAGTGGTGTGTGTATGTGTGTGCCATTTATTTATACTATTTGAAAGTGAATTCATTGTTAGAGTTATTATCCGTAATGATACGCCCATGGACGACCAGGTGGCACCACTTAAAAAGCCATTAAGTGTTTTTGTTACCGTTCCAGTTCGGATTGGATAAAGTATACCCATATAATACATATTAAAGACTTATTAGCTTTGGATAGCACTAGCTATTAGTTTTTATACACACACCTGGACTTAAATTAGGTACGCTTAATGACGCTAACGGTGTTGAATAAATAAGTACCCAATCCTACGTAATTTATTATATTCCTCGGCATGTTGTCGGGAAAAATCTTTCAAGTGGTTTCATCTACTTTCGTTTACCTCATTGGCGACAAATTTTGCAAAGTCAAAATTCTGCTTAAAGAAATACATCTCCCATCTTCAATATTTGTACATTTTGTTGAAAGCTGTATAAACTTCATTACTGAAAATCCTTTTCACAATATCGCCTATTAGTTTGTGTGCATTGCATGCATCCAATTAACAGCAGACAATCATATGAAACAAAGTTTTAACAACAATAATGGTGAAGAATTTGCAACACATTTCACGAAAGTATAACGCAGAAGGAAAGACAATAGGTAGTTAAGAATGCCGGATACAATAGCTGTTTAAAATGTTATTACGACAATAAATGGTTGACATAGCGAAAAACGCCGATATGTTATCGATGTAACAAGAGTTTGAATGCACTATTTCGCCAAATATAAGAAAATGTTCTAATTGTAATAATAAAGTACGTATAAGTGCGGTAGTTGTGAGATTTAGTTTTTTGAAAGTGTGGATGTGTTGTTTCATTTACAAACATTTCTGATACGCCCGATACAAAAGTTAATAATCCGCCTTATTGTTACATATTCCCAAACGTAACACAAAATAAACCCCAAATGCCATTAATAGGGACCGAACCGAATTTATCGATTCCGTAATACAATTAACGTCCCCCTTGAATAGTATGTCAAAAGCCACGAGAGAGAGACGTTTCGCAATTTATTAAATTTGTCTCCGGGATGGTCTGATGCCTGAAAACTAAGGACTGTCCCCTGTTAATAACTTTCGGCTAGTAGATATAAGTGGAATGGATGCAGAGCCCTGTTAGTAATTATTAACCAGCAAATGGAACTTCTAAGTACGCGAAATTCGTTTTGGGTGAAACGACTTTCCCTACGTGAAAATCTGAGTACTATGGATGTGCGTTATTAAATTGAAGTTGCAGCCCTACTGATACTCAGTCGAAAAGTTTGATAAAATTGGAGCTTCAGGTTAATACCAAGTACTACCTAAGTATGAAAATTATACCGTCATATGCAGTGATGCAAATAATATGTGGAGTCGAACAAAAAGTCCAACTTAGGGAGTAGCAGAAAGTGTATATGGAATACAAGAAAATGAAAGTTACATATGTATATGTGATATCATGTCATCATATGACATGACGAAACGCCCTTTGATTTTTGGTAACAACGTACGACAGTACAAACTATTCATCCCATCGAGACCTTGACAATAACAGAATACAAGATAACAAGGTGACTCAATTGTAACCAATGCATATTAAACGCCATCGATTAAATTCCATAACGTCGTGGCGTCTGGTCTCCAATGACGTCATTTCATGATCGTGACGTCCGTCGCCGATTAACGATCATTAATGACTAATTTTTGCGGGAAATAAGAATTCTCAGTGCTTATTTTGATATTAAGTTAGCAACGACAAATGCGATTTAATGAAATCATTTCAGTACTTACCGGCTTAGTAATCGGAATGGAATGTACCGAGAGACATGTGGATGTATTCGTGTCGATCTGTAATGAACAAATATAATTAGTTTAATTGATTTCAATCGCATGCAACGTGAACAAGCATACATATCAGGAGGTTTCGCAAGAGGATTCAATATTAAAGCTATGCGAATTGATAGTGTGATGTAACAAAGGATGGTATATTTTTAATAATTTATTATAGAATCGTGTCAATTTTACTATCACAAAGTTTGATACTCCAATATGTGGCCAAAGCAACTAGGGAAGTAATGTATTTTAAATTAGGCATCTTCTAATCGCGAAAAAATAAGTTTATTTCTTAAATACTTTCATGTAAAATATGAATTTTAATTAGTTATTGAAATGCAATACATTTGCTCTTTTAACACTCGACAAGAAAGTGCTGGCATTATTGGTATTAATTGGATCAACTGACAGAATACTATATGGTCATATGGACATAAAACATCAAAATATTTCATTCAAAAATATTGCCATGGTATTTTCTAACGACATGATCTAGGAAGTTTTGCCGCATTTTAACGTGTATACCTCATAAACATTACCATAATAGACAGTGAAGATCATCCAGAAGCTTGAAGTCGCGTTGTATGATTTACAGGGTCAAAATGAATGAAGCGTTCACCACGTTTCAGAAATTATGTTAAAACTGTTAACCGGAGAACTAATAGACCTGGTAACACTACAATTAGTAAGGAAAAAGAAAAGTATCAGTTAATAAGTACCTTAAATCGATCGAGCGACGATCCATCTATCAACATGGACAGCACTTCCATCGCAATCATATATAACTATAATATTGCGTACTAGATTGGTGTACCAGATGAGAGATCTAGCTGAAGAAGAAATGATAGTTTCAAGATTTCTGTGATCGTTTTTACTACATGTTCGCCGAACGATCGATTTCAAAGTATTAACTGATATCACCTTTCCTTTTTCCGTACTAATTGTAGTGTTAGTTAACAGGTCTGATGATGGTGTAATACCGAAACCGGTCACCTCCATATGAGTTTTAAAATAATTTCTGAAAAGTGGTGAAGAGTCCATTAATATTGAACCGATATTACTATTAATAGTTTAAATTACTAGTATGAGTTCTAATAGTACAAAATTTCAGGGACTTTAGTTTCCTATATTCCATCATCACGGCTGTAGTGTCATTACCTATAGAACAAGACGAAGGGTTTTCTCAAGACAAACTTGAGGCCCTAAGGGCGTGAACTATTGGCCTAAACGATTCTGGATCAAGAAAATATAAAGCGACACGAACCCCTTTTTCATACAATAAAAGAAACTATTCCGAAGACATCAACGTCGGATTGATGGCAAGACGTATGGCGGCGCTGTTACGCCTTTCCCATAAAAGAGGCGAAATGGCAAATTGAGCGCGTGTTATTTCTCGAAAACATGTAAAGTACCCACGCCACGAGAGGAGTAGGCACGCTGTGTCATCGTGTATGTATGTAGGTTATGTTCTAGTCGCAAACACATACACGTATGTACGTACATATCGGTATGCGGACTGGTGGGTGCCACCACGACCCCATCTACCGTATATGGTCTAGCGCCACGCCGATCAAAGAGTTGGCTTTATATTGCCACACGAGACGAGAAATTACGTCATTCATTCAACAAATATTTTATCCAAGGCAGTGGTTCCCAAACTTTTCAGCCAGCGACTCCCGCAGCATACCCTCATGATCCCATATTGTTCCCAGATAAGTGTAAAACAAGATTTCGATGGTATAACTTTGTTTAATGAATCAACCTCATTTTTGCTTCATCTCATATGAGAAGTACGGTCGACATCGAATACAAACTGACTTTGATATAACTGATCATCCGATATGATAAACCTTTTATAGTCAAGAATATCGGAATAGGGAAATCGATGTGAAAATGTTGTAGAAATTGACTCGGTTAATATTGAGTGTCGGATATATAATTGATCGAATTTTTCAACTTTATTCAAGAGTCTGTTAACAAATTTTTGGTAAATAGAGAACAAAATTTGACCAATGATCCGTCCTCATAATTTCTCATTATGTCGTTTAGGAAACTGATTAAGAATCTAGATTCAATCATTTTGTTTTCTCTTATCGAGATCAATTCCATAACAATCATGATAAATGGACAAAAACGAGGAAAAGATGCATTACTCGAAGAGAAACGAATGTGTAAAGAGTCCCTTTGACCTACCCCATGAGTTTCATCACGAAATACGAAAGCTTAAATTTTGACTTCAAAAAAGGAAGATTTTTTAAAAAATAGTCCAAAACTGAGTTTTCAAAATTTTGGTGGGTACCTACTGCTTGTGCCAGCAGAGAAAAGAGTTAATGAGAAAATCGATTACTTACCGAAATACGAAGTTTTGAAATTTGTTTTCAGTTTTTCCAAAAATTCGTGATATCTCCGACACTATTAAAGTTAGGGATTTGAAACTTGGCTGAATACCTAAAATGCCCTTAGAGTTTAATCGCGAAATTCGAAAGTTTAACATTTGATAGAAAAAAAGGATGATTAACGGGTTTTTCTTAAAAAATATCCCTACATTGAATTTTAGAAATTATTGTACTTTGTTTTCAATGTTTTTCCAAAAAAGTGGGATATATACAACATTATTCGAGTTAGTGGTTTGAAACTTTGAAAGAAATAAAACGCATTTCGAATGTTAATTTTGTGTCTCCAAAAACGAGGGCGGTTAACAATTTGCGGTTTTTTCAAAAAAGGCACAATTTTGGATTTTTAACATTTTGATCGCAAACGAAAGTGGATCGTTTCTTCGTGCACACAATGAAAGACTGTCATAAAAAATATTTTTACTTACTAAAAAAACTTACAGATTAATTGCTACAAGCATCTATTTTTTTATTTTGTTTATGATTTAGCTACCTAACATTATTTGTATACATATTTATATCATTTACATAACTATGTAGTTATTTATGACTATATCTTTTCAGTATAAATTCAGACATGATTGGCTAGTTCGCGTGAGCCCTTAAGGTCAAATATACGTGAGGGGGTCAATTTTTCGAATTTGTGTTATTAGCATTTCTAGATATTATATGGTGTCTTAAAACCTCATTAAGTAATAAGGTTATAAGTCCAAAACCCCTTCTTTGAAAAAATATCTGTGTCCAATTATGTACGTTTTTCTTGAAAATTAAAGATATGAACAGTGAATTGTTATTTTTCTGTTTTTTGAAAATTTCTCAAAACCCCTTCCATGAAAAATTTTCTCAAAATTTGCTCCAAATTCTTTTCTAAACTTTGAATATTTCTTATCTATTATTTGTTAAATATGTAGGTATGATACAATTTAATAATATTTTTTCAAAAACTTGTCTGAGGAGCAGTTTACATTTGCCATTTTTTGGCATCTTGAAATTTTTTCGAGGTCCACTTAAAGATTTAGTTTCAAGTTTCTACTATCAATTATATATAATAACGTTTAATAACATTATTGGAATGATCTTTCCCGACGGGCACTTTACACTGGCTGTGTTTTGGTTTTTTCAAATTTTCTCGTAATCTCTTTCAAGATTATTTTTTTAAAATCTTGAATACTCATTCAACTATATAATATTTATACTAAAATATGAGAAACTAGTCCGATGGACACATCACTAGTTTTGGATATAAGATTACTTATCGACCTTATTTAAATTTTTCCCTCAATTTTCCCAATTAAATGGATTAAATGTATATCTACTTTTATTTAACACTAAACATTTCTCGGTTACTAAATTACACAAAGAACCGACTCTACTGGATGATTTCAATTTTCTGTATTTTGTACTTTAATCGAGATTGACAATCTCCTTTGATTCCTGTGAAATACAACAATCTATCATCGGCGAATGTAGTATATAACTTAATTAGGTAATTAATTTTAAATTAAATTAAATTAATAACTTAATTCAGGAGTAGTAGAAGGAGCACAGTAAAAAATTACAGAGTTACATTAAGTTAAAATTTATATGAAATATTAAAGGATTAATGAAGTAAAACAGTTTATTTGTATACTTATTCATTAAAAATATACCAAAAATGAAATCAAAAAGGTACTATTATCCTATATAACTTAAGTATAATCCAATACAACTTGGATAAAATAGAACTTAATCAGAACATCAATAATTAAAACTTGAGGCTGAGGACCATTTATTTTCCGCTTCGCCACCTTATTTTACCTTCCTTCTTTTCAGCGCTTGTTGGATAATTACTCTCCGTTTTTGCTAGTTTCAGTGTCTCAAAAAGGTGTCACTGTAAGTTTTGACTTTATTGTACCTATATTAGCTATATTCTGAGATTTCCTATTAATTAGTTATATGATTGATACCGCGCTTGTCATTTATATGTGCGTCTACGAACCAACATGTTTATTGCTTCGGTGCATTATTAACAGAAAAAAAAAATCAAAACAACGAAAAACATTTGAAACGCAATTACACACACTAGAAAATCGAAATGCACACACGTACACTATACTAATTGTAAAATAACGGCCGGAATATATCGACAATTCATCAACGTATGTATGTAATTGTGCATAATAAAAATAACCTCTCTGCGCGCCGAGAAGTGTTCATCGAAATCAATTATAATTGTATGTACATAAGCATTCCAAAACGAGTTATTAGAATAGGAAATGTGTTTACAAGTGACTATTAAATAGAAGCGCACGTACAAAGTGCAAATCGTGGCGTAAATAGCATCACAGCAAAATGCACATTGCGCTCCGGGAAAAAAGTGAAAATTACGTAGTAAGTACACTGTAGTACACTAGAACACGTATAAACAATCCGTACACATTGATTGTTAGATGTAGGAAATGAAGGGGATTGAAAATTTGAATCCTTCTCCTTGCTACCTCTGCAGAGTAACACAGTACGACCGCTCTTTATTTATATGTAAATCGGAAACACGTGGGAGGTCAATTAATGGAAAAAATCTAATTTTCTACCAGTTTCCAAAATAATGGAAGTTAGGAATTCTGGTCACGTACCTCCAAAAATTATTTGTCATTTATGACTTAAGCCACATGACTGGGGGGGGGGGTCGAGTATTAACGCCACAGGGTGCCCGGAAACACTTGAGTGAGAGTGAGAGATAACAGGGTAGTACTCCAGCGATTTTTAGGAATTTAAATTTCGTGTTACAGCGTTAACTGTTGATAGTGAGTTTTAGAACATTGAATCTTTCTAATTCGAACTTTGGATAAAATTTTACCAACCTTAATATTAATAAGGTGATAATTTGTAAAACTGTAAAATGTGTAAAATTGTAAACTTAATTTTTATTTAAAAAATATTAATTATCGTTAAATATAATTTAAAGTAATAATAATTTAAATATATAAAATAAATAAATAATGAACTGTAAATCGAATATTAAAAAAATGTTATTAAAGTTTATCAATTGTTGTCAATATGTTGTTCAATAAGAAAGTCAATTATGAAAAATCAACCCTCTGTTGAAGAGCTTCAGCTGACTATTATTCTCTGCGATACGACGTTTCCTTTCCAGTTTACAGAGGTTAGGACTGTCTTATAAACTGGTGTGGTTAAGATTTTGCCTAACATGACATGACAAATTAATTTATAATTTACATACACTACACTATATACAAACATACATATAACAAACTATAACTACAAAAACACCGTTAAAAAACAGAATAGCCAAAGGGATACTAAATAAAGATAAAGAATAAGAATGAAGAAATAAATTAAATAATAACATAAAGTGGTGACATTATTCGCTACTTGAATTACCACTAGAATCAGTGTTATTAACAGGTATTATGAGTGAATTACCATCGCTCCACATCCCTTTCAAAGTGATTTCAACTTTTTTGTGTGGTCTACTGCATTTTTCGAATTTATCGGCTGAAATTACCTCAATTTTCCTGTAGATAAGGTCGATTACAGAAGGCGATAAAGTAGGATTCGTATTCTTTCTTCGGATTTTTTGTTTTAATTAACTCCAAATTAACTCTATGGGATGCAATACACAATGATAGGGGGGCAACCATAGAACTGAATGGCCAAATTTGTCTGCCAAATCTTTAATAACATATTGCTTATTAAATGTTCGGGTATGTAATACTTCAAGAAGTTCCCTTTTTCTATGACTCGTGAAAGTACATATCATTACTTATTTAAAAAAAAATTGAATTTCGAGTTTAGGACTAGATGAATTAGGAACTTTTTCCAATAACATGCTATGATAGCTGGCATTGTCTAAAACTATAACACTATGCGGGGGAAGTTTTGGTAAAAGGGTTTGCTGAAACCCTTTCATATGTAATTATTTGAACTCGAATAATAAAAGCAATTGATGTGTAACAATATCATTACTAAATAAATTAATTAAAATAATAATAATAGTTTAAAAGGTAATTGGGGTTTTTAAACATTAAGAATTACTCATTAAATTTATTAAGTACGTACCACTGGGAGTTCTTAGGTAATTATCTCCAGCGGTATTCCGAAGAAACCACAAATCTGTAGTTTCTACCTGTTAATTGCACTCCCAGTCGCTAAGGGTAGGGTCATAAATGGCAAATAATTTTTGGAGGAGCATACCAAACATTTTTAACCGTCTTAAATCACATTTGTTTAATTACAACATAGTCCATAAAATAGATTTAATAATACATAATTTCGGTAAAAAATATCAATGACGTGAAATTCTGATTTAAAAAAAAAATGAAGAGTAGATAACTACAAAAAATGTAGTAGGTACATACTTAATTATTTACCATCTATGGAATTATAACTATCTAATAATATCATTATTACAACTTATGTGATATGAAATATGGTATATTTTGTGTAATTAGAGTAACTATTAAATATTTTAAGTTCATAATTATTTTCAAAAAAAGTAAATTTGAAAACATTTTATCTTACAAGTCATGATTTAAAATTTTAAACTGTTTGCAGTTTAACTATTTAGTTGCTCGTCTATTTCTAATTTATTCAGAAGTAAATATAGTTCATAATTTGTATTTAGGTAAATAAAGTAATTAAATTGTATCCGGTTTTTAATAGGAAATTTATAAATATCTGGCACTTATTATCATTGGCACTTAAGTGAAATTACCTATGCCGAGTATCGACATTACAAGATCACGCAATTTCATTTAGTCTAAAGATTGCTTTATTTGAGAAAACCTTTTACTTGCCATTACAGCAAAATTAAAATGAATCTTCGTTTTTATGTAATTACAAGGGCTACTGCGATATTGATATCACTAATACTACTGATAATAATATTGAGAATCAATAATTGATAATACTAGTATTACTACTTTTTTCTACGATTTTCCTTATGGACTTATTCGTCAATGTAAGGTGTGTCTGGACCATATGTAAGTACTGGTATAACACACTGATGGAACACCTTCTCCTTTAAGCACATTGGCAGATCTGATTTTAACACATATCTCAGTTTGCAGAATGCTGCCCATGTTAAAACCATTCCTATTCTTAAATTTGATATAAACTGTTCTAACAAAATACATATACAAAACTCGTGACACCTTGACTTGATATCAATTTGTTCACTTAAATCACTTTTTAAATATTCCACCCATTAACGCTTTCGAAAATTATGAACGTTATTAGATACACACAAAGTGAAATGATTAAGTATTTCAACAAAATGACTTCGATATAGAAGCAATCCATCATTAATTTTTTAACTGGACTATTACCCAGACCGAGTATTAATAAAAGTATGCACATATACACAGGAGGTCGTTGAACTAATAAACTGGCATTGTCTAGGTTTAGATATGTCATATACGAACGTAAGTGTAATTATCTTCTTATAGTTCCACTTAATGTACGTATTGTGAAGAGAAAGCGCCATGCGAATGGAGTACGTACACTTGTTGCAAAGGTTTGGTTTTTCCAGTAGATGAATGAAAATTGGGCTATTTTTTCCTTAATTATCTATTAAATTGACGGTTTATCCACAGGCTGGGTATAGTACACATATCAGAATAGACAAAATATGCCGAATAACCTTTCATTAATGTAATTTATTGGCTGGGAAATATCCGGGAGTTAAAAAAATTAACGTTAGATTTAATCCCATATATTTTTCCAAAAAAAGGTCATCAGATTTTCTTTTGTCAAAAATTATTAAGTTTGTTAGGTCAATAGTTATCATAAAATTATTTAATAGAATGGTTTCGTCGCATTTAAATTTAATACAATAATTGATATTGCATTAATAATCGATTGGAAAGTGTCACCTGCAAAGTCTTTTATAAAATCAATAAAATACGGTTCTTACACAATAAATAATTATTGCACCAGCAATACAATATTAAAAAAACTGTGAATACAATTGGATAATAATCCATTCAACAGCATTAATAATTGAAAATCCAACAATATTAAATGGGGGCAAATTCGTGAACATTTCTTAGTTGTTTTAGAAAGAAAAATGTGTCAATTTTTTTCTATGAAGATGTTGACTTTAATGTGTTTGTTGCAAGAATCGCAGTGCTAAGCGCAATCAAAAATCAGGAAGAATACCTTTCGCTACAAGCTATAATTCGGCTCTGATAGTCTAAATCCATCACTGGAAGAGAAAGAGTTTATAATTGGGCACAATTTTTGAAAAGACCTAAGACTTCCAAGTAATGTAAACATGACTATAAAGGTATCATATACACATAAAGGCAATATAGTAGGTAGATTCTTTAATAAACTTTGAATATTTTAATATTTATCATGTATTTATTGTTATCGAAATATATGTATACGAATTATTTAAATATTAAATCCTTTCCTCCATATAACATTTAATTACAAATGCATATTTAATTCTCGCCATGGATGAGTAATTGATCATTAAATTCCAACTATAACCTATCGTTTAATTGAAATTTACCGGGTGAAGCCGCGACGGGTAATGGCTTGTTTAAAGTGTCGGTAACACTTCCGTGGAAACAGGAAACAGTCAATAGGTAACAAAGCAATTAAAAAACTAGTTATAGTTATGTATTGTAATGCGAGAAGTAAACAAAGCGACACATGTTTACTCCTTCAAAAGAATAACTACGACGCGTACAAGACAGGTGCATGAACATTTGCTGCGTAGGCTTCTAGAATGTACTAGAATGTTCTCGATCAGGGTTGGGGGTGTATATATAAGGGGGTTTGTGATCGAGGGAGTTAGTTAGAAGTAGAGAAGCAGAAGTGAACGCGACATACGATCCGAATGTGAAGCAGTACAAATAAATTATGTAGTGTCTAGTCTAGTGAACAAGTAGTTTAGTGTGTTAAATAAATTAGTGTTCAATTAATGTAAATAAATTATAAAATAAACGTTACAGTATGTTATCAAAATTCATTTATTTTCTTGTCAATTAAATATGATCCGCATATGCTGCTATAATATTTGAAGGCAGATTGTTCGAGGGTAATTTCGATCAACCTTGACACCTTTCGTTCACCATATAAGTATTGTTAGTTTCTGATTTCCGTTATGTAACAAAATGTATTATCCAATGAAATCCTTTGATGCGTTTATATGACCTAATTTAACATTTCTTCTAAACAGTTAAAGAATGAATCCCCATGCTGGACCACAATGATAATACGCACTCTTTTTCCCTCTTATATAAGAGAAGCTCAATTAGCTTCTAAAAGACACACACTTTGTTTCCGGCGATCGTTTCCATAAACACCTTCCCCATTCATAAAACCTGAAAACGACGTCTGTACGTCTGTGCGCCCATTAAATGCTTATAAATCACACGGTGCGTATTCCGAGACCGGAAGTCGGGATTCCTAAAAAAATATGTAAATGTTAATTTAATTGAGAAGTCGGTTTCGATGTGCGTTGGGTCCCTTTAAATCGTGAACGTGAGCGACAGTTTTAAAACGTTCTCTATATATGATGGTTTGTATTGTATTCAATTAAGCGACTTTGAGCGTTTCGATTGTTTCCGTCCGTCGATGATGATGGTGATTATAATGTCTAATCATGACTTCTTGAAGACTACATGATTATCCTTGACGGTATGAAGGCAAGAGTCTAGCGAAATTTAATTATGCTTTCTCTACATTTTAATTGCATCTTATATAATTCTTGAAAAGTTAGAGTTGTATGGAAAGAAGTAGTATATACAGTGAAATATTATGGAGATGTCCACATTAAGGAGTTAAATATGAATATTGTTAATAATTTGCTTAAAATGGTTTTACAGATATAATTACTTTTTAGATGTATACAAACAAATGAAACCATTGAAAAAGAATAATTTTTATTTCTATAATATATGTGTATATTATGTAATACATAATTTAATATTTGTGTAATATGTACCTATATAACAATAATAATCCTATGTAATTAACACATTCATGAAAAAAAACGTAATTTTTAATTGTTTTTTGAACACAATGTGCTCTTCTAAATGAAGTTAAAAATTATTAATTAAATTCAATCCTTCACCGTCATATTTTTGCAAACAAAAAGTTTTTAACAACTCTGAATAACGAAGAGCAACAGAGTAATTCACTTCCTCATGACACTCTTAAGTTTTCTATTCTATAAGTTTCGCTATATCCTATATCATACATCTAGATATGCTTCGCATTCTTGAGAACCATTCAAGAACTTCTTCTTCTTAAGGTTCCGACTTCTTGCGAAGGTTGGCGACCATCATGACTATTTTTATTATGCTGACTGCTGCTCTGAACAGGTCGTTTGATGTACAGTTGAACCAATCTCTGAGATTTCGAAGCCACGTCATCCGTCTTCGTCCTATGCTTCTTTTCCCTATTATTTTACCATGGATAATTAGTTGTAGTAGCTTGTATCTTGTACCTCTCATTACGTGGCCCAGATATTGGAGTTTTCTGACCTTTACATCTTGGGACAGTTCTAGATATTTTGAGACTCTCCGTAACACTTCTTCATTGGTGATTCTGTCAACGTATGATATCCGGAGTACCCTTCTGTAAAGCCACATCTCAAAGTCATCTATCTTTTTAAGCATTTCTTTTGTTAGAGTGGCAGCTTCTATTCCATAGGGCATTATTGTAAATATGTAGCATCTTAGCATTCGTATTTTAAGATGGTTACTTAAAGTTTTGCAACAAAAGAATTGCTTCATTTTAATAAAGGTGTTCCGTGCTATTTCAATTCTCATGTTTAATTCTGAAGAGTAATCATTTTTGTCGTTGATCAGGGTTCCTAGATATTTGTATTTATAGACTCGCTCTATTATCTGATGGTTTACGATCAGTTGTGTATTTTGATTTGGTTTTTTGGTAAAGATCATGAATTTTGTTTTATTAAGGTTCATATTCAAGCCGTAATGGATACTTGTTTCATACACTTTTTGGACCATTCTTCGTAAGTCATTTATACTTTCTGCTAGCAGTACGGTATCATCTGCGTATCGTAAATTGTTTATCGGAACTCCGTTTACTACTATTCCAGCTGCTTCATTGTGTAATGCCTCCCTCATGATGACTTCCGAGTACATATTAAACAGTAGCGGGGAAAGTATACACCCCTGTCATACACCACGTTTGATGTTGCTGTTTTCCGTGTATTTATTATCTATCTTAATATTTGCTGTTTGGTCGTAATATAGGTTTTCAATAATTCTGGCATCTCTGGTATCTATTTGCTTTTCTCTCAGAATTTTGATCAGTTGTTCATGACGGACTCTGTCAAATGCCTTCTCATAGTCCACAAAGCAGGCGTACACATCCTTATTAACATCCAAACAGGGCTGGGTCAACACCTTTATACTGAATAATGCTTCTCTCGTGCCAACTCCATTACGGAACCCGAACTGTGTGTCGCTGATGTCGCTATCCAGTTTGTTATACACACGGTTGTGAATTATTTTTAGCAATAAGTTGAGTGTATGGCTCATTAGGCTTATAGTCCTATGATCTTTACATAATCTTGCGTTGGCTTTCTTGGGGATCACGATGAAGGTCGACACCAACCAGTCTTTTGGTATCGCTCCTGATCTGTAGATCGCATTAAAGAGTTCAGCAAGCGCATCCAAGCTATGTCCCTTAAGCAGTTTTATCATTTCAATGGGTAGTTCGTCTGGGCCAGATGCTTTCCCGTTCTTCATGTTCTTCAGCGCATATTCTATTTCATCTGTTGTTATTTCTGGTCCGGTTTCTATAACATTTTCTGGTGGTAAGGGTCTATTTCTGTCATCTTCGAACAGCGTTTCGATATATGCTTTCCATGTCATCTCCACCACTATATTCCCATTATCATCCACCAGTATATCTGTGCTCCTCTTTTTATAATTTCCAGTGATTTCCTTAACCTTTTTATATGTATTAAAGGAGTCATATACTTTATGCAGTTTTTCAATTTCAGCACATTTTTCATTCAACCATTGTTCTTTCGCCTCTTTTACTTTCTTTTGTATTTCCCGATGTATACTTTTGTATCTGTTGTTATCAGTTGTTTTAGCCTCTCTTCTTGTTCTGATTAATTCGATAATTTCATCGGTCATCCAATCGTTTTTCTTTTTCTCATTCGCACCGCTCAACTCTTTGTTTCCTATTTCAAGAATTCAATAACAACTTGGTCCAATAGAGACGTTGATACATTGCGTACGTGGCGTTTTCCCTTTTCATTTCCGCTTCTCCAAGTAGCAAAAATCTCCTATTTTTTTAATGTTAGCATCGTAACTCTTCGAAATTTTGAATTTTTCCGCCACTATTCGCACTCCACATTTATTAGTTTCGGAAAATTTTATAACGTCAAGATTGTTACTAACGGTTAATTCTTTCCGCGGTGCCATAGCAATGCATATATGATAGACAGGATAGTTTTAAGCCGAATATTTTATGCCCTTTTACTCAACGATAAATTCAGGCAAAATTAATGTTACGATTCCAAACGCTCATGTGATGTCCTCGTGTTCAGTGTGTAAATACAGGTGCATTAAAATGTTCCCCAATACATTTTTACGCATAGTAACAGAGAGAGAGTACAAAACCACAAGACCGGAAGGGCCAATTTACAACCTAATGTATCTACACTTGTGTACACATAACGTTAATACATATACTCATTTTCTAAAAAAACGAGTTCACCTTTCATCCAATAAAACAGTGCGAGACGTTGTGGATTAATTTCGCAGAGCAAGTGAACGGGAATTTGAAATCCAGAAATTTTTCCCTTCATTCAATTCCAATTAATTTTAAACGGATTAGTACGTTTTAAACGATCAGAAGGTGTCCCTTCGTAGAAAACTAGTAAAATTTACACCGATTAAGCTTCACGGATTACGAGAAATTTGTCCCTTTCGGTTTAAAATACCGTAAAACCAAAGCAAGCAAAGTGTCCACATATGCCGCAAATAAAGTGTCCATGTCCAGATTAGAGAGTGTCCCTATTGTAGAGGAAATTTTACCTTAATATCTTATGACAAAATGACGGTTACATAGAAAAAGTATCCATAAAGTGTTCACTGTATTATAACTTACAAAGTTTCTAATTTATTTAACTGTAAATATTGAACAATATATTTATTAAATTCATAATAATCACAATCGTTATTGGCATGACATTTTAATACTCTCTCCAGTCGGGAACCGAACTATATAGCGACCTTCTCCATATATTGCGCATTTTTTTCATACAAATCTGAATGAAATTAACGAAAATAGATTAACATCAAATATTAGTATTAAAGAAAAAACTGCTGTTATAGTTAAATGTGAGTTATACGATCTCTGGTTATTAAATAGAGAAATTAGAGCCGAGATCTTTTAAAACAGAGAAAATAGTGGCTTGAACTTTTGCAGCTCTTCTTTTGAACATTTGAGCAAAGAGTAACTGTAAAAACCTAAAAACTTGATGGTATTTGGGTAATTATACTTTCTAAGCCCCATTTAATAAAGATTTTTAAAATAACGAACAGAGTAAAACAAGTTCATATTTCAAAGAATTCTACGTTTGTCTCTAGGATATCGTTAGTTCAAAGACAAAGCCGAAGTATTGATTCGAGAGGAACTCAGTTTCTTCAATTAACTTAAATCAAAAAAGAATTACTTATATCAGACAACATAGAAGATATCAAATAATATTTGGAAGCTCTACAAACCTATTCGGATTGTTTCGAATCTTACTTTACTTATATCTGTTTAAAGGTTTATAGAAACGTCTCTTGATCTTCTTGGTATTCTTCACTTTCTTCTACACTATTAAATATAGCAGTGTTTCTGTTTGAAGTATCAGGATCACTAAGCGCTCCTTTAAGATCACACCAACCATTTCAATGAAATCCATAAGTTGCGTGAAATATTTTATGGTAATTTCACATTTCACTCACTTCTTTAAGTGAATATTCTACGTCTAGCATTCTAACAATCTACCGTTTTAAAGCAACTCCTGATCACATCCTTCGTAACTTCCGTTGTTCAAACTTCATGCAATATCATCATTGTACCCAGCGAATTATTGCTTGTAACACTCGTGCAACTTTCCAAACTTCTTATTATGTGCAATAACATTTTCTTACAGAATGGGAGAATGTTCTCTCCGCTAACATTTTCTTACGGTATTGAACTATAAAATTTTTAATAACGTCCGGTTGTTATGAAAGGCGAAAAGAAAATTGGTTCCGCGGCGTTTAAATTTTCTTTAAAGGACTGAAGAGAAGCGAGACAATTATCCACAAGGAGTGCAATTTCTCGGTGTGTATTGTTGAATAATGTGTTGACATTGATGATCCATTTTTCGAAAATTTCTCGTTACACAAAGTTTTCTAATGAAATCGTATGAAAGTTCTAACATTTTGACGTTTTTACAGCATCGTGGTTGTTTGTTTATACCTATGTAATAGTTCAGTTTTTCTGTTCCATCATATTACCCAATAACACTGTAATTTTGATCCTTATGTTTACTTCCGACTTACTTTTCATAGCTGAAAATCAATATCTTGTTTGGTAATCCCTCAAAAAAAAATGGCGACGGGTCCCTAAGACTACTTTTCATGTTTCTAATTTCAATGTTTTAATGCAACTGTATGACAGTAGAAAAGTATAAGTATAACGTTTAGAAAATATTTAGAGAGAATGTCGAAAATAGATAAGACTAATTGTAAAGTACCTTCCAGAGAAGATTTAGCTAAAAACGTAATTACTTATTAATCTTCATTATAAATATTCGACACCAAAATGATAAATATTCAGTTTTAAAAAAAATCTTGAAGTGGATTTCGACAAAACATCAAAAAACCAGAACAGCTTATTTAATAAAACGTAATACTTTAATAAAATTGTTAAACAACTTTGATAAAAAATTTGAATCGTTTGTGATATTTAATTTCCTAGACAAAGGTAAGGTACTGCCGACACACACGCATACATACATACATTTTTGTTTTTACTTGTTTTTGCACTCAGTGGACCTTAAAGAGTCTAGAAATGCTAGTAACTCAAATTCGAAAAATCGACACGATTACAATATGTACTTCTCATATATAAGTGCTTCATCTGAATAAGTAAAAAGGCCAGTCTCGTAATCATTAATTAAAATGGCTTTGGGCTCATCATTTTATAGCATTCGCCTCAAATCTACAGACATTGGATTTTGCACTAAGACATGTCGGATTTTTTGAATTTTTGAATTTTTTGAAAACTTTTCAAGACCTAAGACTGCCACTTACTCTTTAGCTTAGGCATTAATTAACGGTCCCCAAATTGATAAGTCTGCATTACACTTCACATTCATAAATTTTAGAGCATATTTGCCCAATTTTCAGAAGGCAAGCAACTTCATCATTTTTCTGTCTCTGCCTAACTCTTCTTTTTGTCGTAAAAATTTGTTGTTACACTTTTAAGAACCTTTGGTAAAGAACTGACAGGAGCATTATTGCTACTTTGGCTTTTCTTTATTTTTCCTAAAGAGATATTTTCTTTTGAGGCTCATTCCTTAACTTTTACAACAATAAGTTCGTTAAACCAAAGATATGTGGCAAAATTCAACTGTCATTGATGATGCGGGATCCAACGAATTTTAGTTAAAATTGAAGATCTCAAAATCTGTTGGGGATTAGATCTTGGGTGTTGGGCGACAACAATTTCTTCCCTTTTGAAGGCACATCTCTGCAGATAAAGCGCACCAACTAGTTCCACCCAGCACAGCGGTCAGAAATCTCTTAGGTTTGAGGTAGGTAACTACAAACAAGGGATCAAAAAAGATCATCAGATTAAAGTAATTTTCAATGTAGATACATACATTTTCCTCAAAACCATTACGGGTTCTGAAACCGAAGAGGTGTCTCATTTTCTCTAGTCATTTACTGAGGTTTAATATTCGTTGGTTGTGATTCAGCCGAAATTAAGGTTTATTATTTATTTATTTATTTATATTTCATATTTATTTTTATTAAGTGGCCTTTATAAAGGATTGTGCACTAAAGTGTCATCTCCGAATAAGAGGCCCTCCTACGAATTTGATCGCGGGAGGAATGCGTCGCCCCCTAGATTAATGTATGTTCTTAATAAATTAAAAGGCGTAAGAATAAACTTTTCAATATGTTTAAGATTAAATATAATAATAACTTAAAGAATATATATTTATATTAATTTATTTAAGAATTACATTTAAGTATTTTAAGGAAACATTGGTGACATCTCTCTTTTTGTTATATCGATACAAAAATGTATAATTTCATTATATTATTATTCTAACAGGATTCAACATTCCGCAGAAAAAAAATCCGAAAAACGGAGGTGTCGTTATGAAGAAGTTATGAAACTCATTTCTCATAAACTGTCCACAAACAAAATCTCTGAAAACAATAGATTTACGTGAGTTGCTTCAATTTCGAAATTACACGTTTTAAATCGCAAGGACATCTAATATTAGCTCGACGACAATGTTTATGTTTCGAACGCCTCGTTTCGTTCCGATTCCAAAATTTCGAACAAACCAAACGTGTAATTACGCCAGGATCAATAACCCACGACGATTTATACCTGCGCCACTGAATGCTTCCGACTTTGTCCATTCGTATTACAACAATGGCATCAGCCAAATTTGTAGCTATGTAATGGATTTTATTTCTGAAGAGAAGGAATTCAGCTTTGTTTGTCACGAAGTCCAAACACGTTCCCTTAAACTAATCTCGCTACCACTCACTATATCATCATATCGACAAAACTTAGATAACAAAAATTAAGATTCTAAAGAGCTGAGTTCAGAATACAATACAGAAAGCTGTACGTTGAAGTACACAATCCACAAAGTAATCTTTATCTTGTAAAATTGGAGTATACTACGCCCGCGTAAGGTTTGTGACAGTAATGTTGCCGGTTGACTATTTCGAAGTTATGTCTTCACCGCGTAATAGCGCTACTGTACGAAAAGCTACCTGAGCACTGTCAAATAGCTTGACGATTAAATTTTAATTTGCCCCAAGTACGAGTCTGGCATTTATCTGCCACATATACACAGCGGCAAATCCTGAGCACTTGGAAATTTTGTCGAAATAAGTTCTTACTGCTTAAGTTGTACAACGGTTATACTGTGTACCAAGTAAGTCCAGGAACAGAATAACTGGAGATGCTGTGTGGTAATTAAATCTGGTAGAAAATATTGTGTGGATATTGAATAAGATGTCATACATAAACAGTGAACATGAATGAAGTGGTATTTGATAATTAGTACATACGTACTACTTAAAGATATAAAATTTTAGTCCAATTTTGATTGTACTATGCAAGACATGCTTATGAGGATAACCTCAAGGTGTTAGGTGATTTATAGTGCTGCAAACATTTTTCAATAATACAACATAAGAGTAATGATAGATTATAAAATTTAATGATTTGGACTTAACCTTCTTTGCCTGTACCTGAGGCATCCATCTTAATCTTTTTTAACATGAATGCACTATCCGAATTTAAGTTTAAATATTACTTTAATTGTTAGGAAGACTAATAGGAGTGATATCTACATATTTAAGGGCATGAAGAAAATATATTTACCAAAATGTGCTTCCAGCTTTAAGCTTAACCTTCCTAGATTACTTAAATCAATTTAAGATGTATTGCTCAGAAATTTGATGTGTTAATATGCTTCTATATCTTACACTACATTACAAACTTAGTTGGCAATTAGTTTTATTAATTTTTAATTTAATTTACAAAATTTTCAAATTTACACTGAAACAAGGATGTTTCTTTAAGGACAAGTCAACACATATTAGAATATATTCCATAGGACTTGTGTAATGTATTAATGCAAGATGAACGTAATACGTGTAGTATCCATCCACTTAAAATTTAAAATCCTTAAAAAATTAAACTCAAATTTTCATTGTTCACGTTCTAATCATCAAAAACTGAAAATTAGGACCGAAAGGAAGTTCCCCGTAAGATTATACAACCTCCGTGCCCGCGGGTATTTAAACTTTAAAATTCCCTGTGTCCACATACGTACACGAGTTATGCATGGTGAAATTTCATGACATATTTGTTGACGTAGATATTCCGAGGTGTGTGTACGTTCTGTTTGATCTCGTGACGAAATCGACGCCCGTTATCAAACCTTTGGACGGCTAGGAGCCATTGTTTTCAGTCGATGAGAAATAACATAGGCGTTAAATGTAGTGAGATAACATAGCACAATTATCAAAAAAATACCGAACTGCAAGTGCGGCATAGACGTTAATTGGTATGTTTGTTCCAGAAAACAGAAAGTTGTATTCCCTTCCGTTTTAGTTATTGACGTTGTTGGTACATAAATGGGCTGCTATAAATAACATATTTGCAACTAAGTAGTCCAGATAATAGAAGAACTTCGTGCTCAAACTTTGTACAGCAATTCACTTGTGCTACGTTTTCTTTTAACAACCTGTAGATGTTTAAAGCTCGAGATACAGTTACGAATTACAATTACTTGAATAGCATTACTGTCAATGGAACATTTGTAGAAAATTTTAAAAACCATCAAAATGGTGTTTTGTATTTTGTGTCTTGATCAGATTATTTCTAACCGAGAAAAGCAGGAAAAATGTTGAAAAATGACTGTTAACAAAATATAACATTGTTAGTTTTTAATATAAAGGAAAGGTACTTCGGAAATTGAGAGTTTATTAAGTATACTTTAAGCATACACAAGATAAAATTTGTCACATTAATGGTTTTTGTATAACTCTAATATATAGCAGTTAGGGTAATATTTTGCAAAAGTGCGTCGTCATAACTGTGATTAACTGACTTTAATTTTCCAAAGGCATTCTGCAGAGGAAATCAAAAGCATCAATTCGTCTAACTTCGAATTTTGAAAAAAAAGTGGTATTGACATGATAAAAATGATAAGTGAAAAAGTGGTATATTTATAATAAGCTGTCATTTCCCGAAACATCTTTCCCTATCATTGAAAATCAACACAGTTATGCTTTTTTTTTTTAGACAGTTATTCATAGTTTTTCCAGCTTTTCTCGGTTAAAAATGGTCCAATCAAGGTCTACAAAACACAATTTTGAAGGTTTTTTAATTGTCTACAATTACCCCACTGGCAGCAATAAAATTTATTCAACACTATTCATGATATAAGCAAAAAACCAAAAAGTCACATTTTTGGTTACCTATTTGTGTTTATAACAAATTACCCAAAGCGAAATTTTGGCTGTTATTTGAGTTTCAAACATCTACAGGATATTTAAGGCACGTGGTGGAAGTGGTTTGCTGTAAAAAATAGCAAATTCATCCTTTGTTTTTCTTTATAACCTGGGAAAACTTATCAGTAAGTCGTTTTCGTTATGTTTAATTTCACAAGGAGTGGTAAATTTGGTAATTCAATTTTGGAACGAATTACTAATAATTCCTTGAATCTATCTTAATTCAACTTTAAAAATGTTTCAATGTCGAACCAACGTTAATTTTAATCCTTGAATCCTTTCTGCATCTTCCTTTGGGAGATGAAACAATTAAAGAAATTATTTTTATTGATAGTTGTTCCTTCATACATTATTACGTATTATGATTAATAAGAGCCAACGCCTTAAATAATAATATATGAAGAATAATTAAATCTCATAATAGGGTAAATACAGTGGTTGTTGCATTTTATGATTTAATGTGATTTGATTTGAGCCTTATATTCGAGACTTATTTGCCGACTTAAGAGGAATGACATATACCAGCAACAACAACGAAGGTCCCACCATAATTAAGTGTGAGCTATAACGAGCTATTTACCAACTCAAGAACAACAAGAACCCAGGACCTGACAATATTTATCCAGAAACTATTAAATTAATTGGTGAAAGTAATCTGGATCTTTTCCTAAAGATACTAAACCAAATTTATGACTCTGGTAAAATTCCAAAAGACTGGCTAGAATCTACGTTCATTCCCATTCCCAAAAAGCCGAACCCTCGCCAATGCAATGACTTCAGATTGATTAGTTTGATGAGCAACGCCTTAAAGATTCTTCTTAGAATTATCCACAATAGGATCCAGAATAGGTGCGAGCAGGTAATCTCGAGAGAACAGTTTGGATTTAGGAGGGGCATGGGCATTCGTGAAGCATTCAAGCCTTCAAGTTTCAGCTCAGAAATGCATGGACCAACAAAAGAGCCTATACATATGCTTCGTCGACTTTGAAAAAGCATTTGACAAAGTGCCGCATGCAAGACTCATAAATTCCCTCATCAACTTTGGAATCGATGAGAAGGATATCCAGTTAATAAAGAATCTTTATTGGCATCAAGTGGCAAAAATAAGAATAAAAAATACCACCTCTACGGAAATAGAAATTCGTAAAGGGGTGCGTCAAGGATGTATATTATCACCAAGCCTTTTCAACGTCTTTTCAGAGGAGTTGTTTAAATTCGCAATGGAAAATATTTCAGATGGGATAAAAGTAAATGGGGAAACCATTAACAGCATAAGATATGCTGACGATACGGTGCTCATGGCCGATACTGACATTGGGCTTCAGAATATTATAGATAGCGTACAAAGAGCATGCTCGGACTATGGTATGAAGATCAACGTTAAGAAAACGAAGACCATGGTAATTAGCAAAAATCGGAATATCCCGATTCCATTCCAGATCAACGGTGAAGTCCTAGAATTGGTAGACCGCTTGAAGTATTTGGGTTCCTGGATTGAAAGGGACACAAACCCTGATAACGAAATAAGGGCTAGAATCGAGCAAGCACGTCAGGGATTTCTACGATATAAACGAGTCCTCTCTGATCTGTACTTGGACCTGAATCTGCGTCTGAGACTGGTAAAATGTTACGTCTGGTCTATTCTACTGTACGGCGTTGCGTCATGGACGTTGAAAGCTGGCATGATAAACAAACTGGAAGCGTTCGAACGATGAAGTACTTCAGAGAATAGGTGGTGAGCGGGAGCTGCTGCATAACAAAAATAAGGAAAACTACATATTTAGGCCACCTACTCAGGCACGACAAATACGAGTTGCCTCAGCTAATAATTGAGGGAAAGCTGGAAGGTAAACGAGGCTTAGGAAGAAAGCGGCTCTCCTGGATGCGGAACATCAGGAACTAGACCGGCCTAAATTTCGAGCAGGTCCTCAGAATCGCGCAAGATAGACACGCATTTGCCGACGTGATCGCCAACCTTCATTGAAGACGGCACATAAAGAAGAAGAAGATTTGAGCCTGACATAAGGATTTACCATAAATGTGCTTAAATAAAGTCTGCCACCAATCCCTCCTCTTCTACTCTTACAGGCTACTAAAATAAAGTTCTTATTGCAGCTCGTTTTATAACAACAGCTCAACTTGAAGCACAGTTGCGAACAAATGTCACAATAACGTCCCTTTTATATTCTATAGACACAATCTACTTATATCTATATATATAAAAATGGATGTTTGTGTGTATGTTCCGCATAGGCTCCTATACCATTCGTCCGATTGCGACGAAACTTTGGTGAGTTGTAGGGCGCATGTCCGTGAAGGTTTCTGAAATGGTTCCGCGTCAAAAAAAGAGCCAGGGGGCAGAAACGGCCAAAAAATATAAAATGCATGACAGTTAATATGTCATCTTCATTTGACAGACAATTGACTGACAGATGGCGCCATCTCGCGGCGAAAAGGTAACTTTTAAATGTCGAACAGCAAACAGTTTGTTAGCGCTTTGAGGATCGAATTGCTAAAAAGCATTTTGTTATATCTATCTATATATATAAAAATGGATGTATGTTTATTTGTATGTTACGCATAGGCTCCTATACCATTCATCCGATTGCAACGCAACTTTGGTGAGGTGTAGGGCGCAGGTCCGTGAAGGTTCCTAAAATGGTTCCGCGTCGAAAAAATGGCTTAAAAATATGCATGACAGGCAATATGTCATCTTTATTTGACAGAAGAGTGACTGACAAATGGCGCCATCTCGCGGCGAAAAGGTGTCTTTTAAATGTCGAACAGTTTGACAGCGCTTTGAGGATCGAATTGCTCAAAATCATTCTGTTAAAAGTAGAAATATTTTTGAACGTGTGTGATTGTTAGTGGTGTTATTTGTGAACTTTGGACATTCGACAATAGAAAACACGCAAATTTATTTTATACTTTCGCTGTGAATTATGCCTCCAAAAGGGAAATCGATTGACAGATCCATATGTAAAGCAAATAAATAAAAGGTTTTAAGAGCTTAACAAAGTGACGGGCAAAGGGAAGATAGACTAGAAACCCTCAGATTAAAAAATGCTCATACCCAATTATTTGAAAAAGAAGAGCAAAGGGAAGATAGACTAGAAACCTTAAGATTAAGAAATGCTCAAGCCCGTTTATTTGAAACAGAGGAGCAAAAGGAAGATAGTCTAGAAACCCTCAGATTAAGAAATGCTCAAGCCCGTTTATCTGAAACAGACGAGCAAAGGGAAGATAGACTGGAAACTCTCAGATTAAGAAATGCTCAAGCCACTTTATCTGAAACAGACGAGCAAAGAGAAGCAAGATTGGAAATCGAAGGAGTACGCATTGTTCGATCAAGACAAATAACATACGCTGATTGAAATCATTTTCATGGAGTGTGGAAAAAGGGATGAGACATGGTCGCCCCCGAGCGAAGCCGAGTACCTACATCGGTTATAAAAAATAATTACAAAAAAATATTTTTTTTTCCTTTTTCATTCTACATTCTACAACATAATCACAGCAATGCAATGCATGGTATTGAAATAAATTATTAGTTTTCTCGGTAAATCTATATTCGCTAGATTAACTATTTTTATTTAATTGCTCATTTATTTCATATCAAACTGTGCCACAGCGAAGCGTGGTCGGGTCACGGCTAGTCTACAATATCTTTTTAATACAATTTTTCCATATATTTATTGTAAATTTTATATTAAATCTGAGAAGAATTCTGTTCCGATCCAATAGCCATCCATGGTGTTGCTGAGAATGACTAAAAGAGAAATATATTCCACAAATTTCCGTCAAGAGTTAGAAATTATAGCAAAGTTTCGAGCACTTAAAATAATTACTCGAGGAACAGCGTTTATAGTTAGATTTTTAGTAATAAATGTTTGAAAAAATTAAGACGAAGATAATATCACTTTACATTCATCTCTATTTAGATTTAAATTGTGATTATGAGCACAATTGTATACGAATATTGTAATATTC
Source organism: Cryptocephalus moraei (assembly GCA_946251905.1). Taxonomy (NCBI): domain Eukaryota; kingdom Metazoa; phylum Arthropoda; class Insecta; order Coleoptera; family Chrysomelidae; genus Cryptocephalus; species Cryptocephalus moraei. The sequence goes on from OX276460.1 coordinate 13,178,314, forward strand.
AAGATTCTAAGAGAGAATAATTAGGAATTTATAAACCTTACCAATGAAAAGGCGGAAACATAACCGAACGAACTCTATGACTTCATTTTGGTAATATTTGAAGTTTGAATTAAAAACATTACCAATGAAAAGGCGGAAACAACCGCACTTTATGAATTCATGTTGGTAATATTGCAAGTTTGGATTTGTTGAGGTTATCAGTTGTTCTTTGCAGCTCAAGATTTAATTATTGTACTTCATGTAACTTGCAGTTACGTTCACATTTCAAAACATAGGACTTGTTAAACGGAACGAACGGGACGGTTCGTGCATTATGAATATTTCCTTAAATTTCATACATTTCAGTGTATATCTAAAATATATACGCATAATTCGATAAGCGAGAATTTTACCACATTTTTAATTATCATTAATTTCAAAATTGTTTAATAAGCAAGCTTGAAAACGTACAGATTACCCTTGGGATCACAAATAAGACACCGAATACGTTCACGCCTCGGGGAATCGTTGTGGCCTGTAATTTCAGCCATTACTTACTTCAGGGTGACATCATAGGATAACGTTCCCGGTTTTGCGATATTCTCGGTTGACATAAAATATCGCAGTGCAAACAGTGACGTAAGTGGCGGTGACGGAGACGAACCGGAAGTAATTAGGCTTTATTTTTGATTTGTACAAGTCAGTCGTTTGGCTGCGTCTCTCGCAGACGTGATAATGAAGAGTCAACTCCGACCGTATTTATATACCTTTGGAATGTTTTTTTAATTCTTACCTAGTGACGAGACGACTCAAAATACGTTTCTATTTAAATTATCGTGAGGTTAGAAGTGCCGAATGGATTGTATATTTTAATGTGACAGAAACTTAGTAAAGTAAACAAATATTATATGTGTATTATTTATTTAACGTTCACGAGCTATGAGAACTATGACAGTGCCAAAGTAAAATTAGTTTGAAGGACCGGAGAGAAATATTACAATATATAAATGACAAGCAGTACCTACATATGTTTATCTAACATGTATTAGGGTTGCGGCCCCCAGGCAAACAATGTCGTTACTTCATAGCAATTACTGTCTATAATTTTTTTAGGAAAATCCAAACTTCAAATTACAAGTTAACCCTACGTTAGCACTAACAATATCAACACAATAAGCTTTCCATAAGACATTACAAGGTAAGGTAATAAATAGTAATTAACTCATTAGAACTTAGGGAAAATTATGAAGGTCCATTCTACCCATTGGGAACATTTTGTTGCATCTTCCTGTTATTAAAATAGTTCTGGTTAATATCCAAATAAGGAAAAAAGTGATAGTTTTAGCTAAGACCTTCTACATACAACCTTACAACAAACGATAGAGATAGGGACCTACAAAGTATTGATAGTTTCCAAAAAAATTGTAAATACTTAACTGAGATATTTCGAGATATTCATATCAGGTTCTCGTGTAATGGAATTACATATGCTGTTACTCCGAAAGTTTCAAAACATATGTTATTATAACAAAAGATGACCAATAAAACAGCTATGGTTAAAATTTCCAAAAAATTTGAATAACTGAGTTAATGACAATTTTTATATCAAATTCATATGTAATGGAGTTATTACATATGCTGTAACTCCGAAAAAAACTTTTTACACTTTTTTGTTAAGAAATATATAATGTAATGGTCTCTGAAAAGGCCGTAGTAAGAATATCCAAAAAAATATTAATGACACAGCAATTTCGAGAATAACCTCAATATATAATCTTCAGGTAGTTCAGTTATTGGCATTTTTTGTAAATTATTACAATGACCATTTCGTAGGCCACAGTATTTTCTATCTTTTGTTATAAGCACAAAAGTGTAGAAAGTTATACTTCCAGAGTTACAGCACAAGTAACTCCATTACACGTGCTTATTAGCGTGTAATTAACTTTTATTAATTTTTTTTGAAAATTATTGCTATGGCTACTTTGTATGCTATTATTTCCTCCATTGTTTGTTATAAGAAAAAGAGTGAAGAAAGTTATGCTTCCGGAGTTATCCAATATTTGCGTAACATTTTTCATAGTTTGAGGTGAAGTAACAACCGTTGGCGGAAATGGCCCCCGTATTGCCCTCGTACAAAATTCTATTCTGGAGATTCGTCGCTAACTTCTATGCCATACGTCCTTTTTCGTTAAATGATCTTTAGATAAGTTTGTTTCGTAAACAATTACAATTACAATTTCGTAAACAATGACAATACAAGACACATAAAACATCACGAGTATACTAATTTGGAGGGTAGGTACAACTAGGGTTAATGTCGTCGCAACATCTTTCTCTTGGTCGTCCTAACCTTCGTCTGCCATCGGGTGATATCTTATTTGCAATTAGTCTTTGCATAGACCGTACAGTACACAGATTGCGCCTCAAAGGTTTTCGGCTGTGCCAACATATGAGGGAATTGCTTGGACCAATTTGACATTATGTCAGCGACCGAGCCAATAACGTAAAACGTGACACTGCTTAGAACTAATACTAGAACTAACTGTACTAGTAGAATACTAGCACTAACAGAAGAATAATTGGAAATTACATTTCATGAAATATAGGTTCAAGAGGTTTCAACGGATATCCACCTTTTGTCATATCAAAAAAGGTGAGGTGTGCAAATTATCCAATTTAAACTCATAAAAGTTTAAAATCACACATGGTGCTCAAAACGGAAACTGGTACCTTATGAGTTAATAACACCTACATAACCACGAGTCCCCTACACATTTCCACCTGTAATTGCCAAACCACAATAGTCCACCTGACGAATTTTTAAGACGGTCGTTTACTTTCTTCTCGTCTTGTGTGTAGGTTTAAGTAATTTCCCCACTTGCGTCTATTAAACAAAACGGTATTAGTAACATTTTTTGTTTCGATCGGAATGTTAATCGCTGTATTTCCTTCGAGCCGCGTATATCTTAAGTGCCTGATATACCTAGTATCCGAATGAATTCTCAGCGTTTATCCTTTAAGCCCGAACGGTTTATCGCCTAAAAGAGACGAAGAGGCCCAGCGTCCGGAACGTTTCATTTACATTTAGATAATTATCGTCATGAATGAAGAAGAAACTCTTTCCTTTCGGTTCCTCTTTCCTTGATTGTCGACACGAAGGTCTCGATGAATGAAAATGGAATCATTTCGTCTTCGTCTCGTGGAGCGCTTGTGGTTTGGAAATTATGCGTTAAAAAGGTGTCCAAAATACGCACGTGACGTAACATCATACCTCTGAAGTGAAAAATTAGTAAAAACAGCCTAATTATTTGCTTTATACGCAATTCTTCATTTTTATCATTTTAATACGAAACCTTTGTAAAACACATTTATTATTTGTTTCTACAATCATGGATTATCAATTTTTCATGCTAGATTTACAAAAATTCTACACATTTAGTAATTTTACCTTTGGTATAGCGTCTAGTAATTTACTAGAAGGGTCTATTACTCTTAATTAAAGGAGATATTAAATAAACCCAGTGTTTTTTTTTTCATTTTATACTAAAACTGCATTGGGTCTACGTAAATTTGATTGCATGCTAGAAAAAAAAATTCTTTTGGAAGTGCATTCAAGTTTGGAGCAATATTCTGGGAATCCTTAATTTTGTATTTTAATCTTTTCATGAAATTAACATTACTTAAATGACATATTCACCTTTTTTTAATTTCCTATTTCAAAATCGGAATTTCAATATTGCTACGTTTTTTTTTATTTGTTAATGTAAAGCTTAAAGTCAAAATTAACAAAATTAACGGAATCCTACAAAGTTCCTCATTTAAAAAATGATTTGGCAAGTAAATATGTTCAGTGCCATCAATTAAACCATTTTTAGTTAATTTTGAAAAAAAAAGAAATACTAGCCTTGTAGAAATATGTAACTTTCATTTTAAAAAAAAATACATAACCATAATATGTACTGGTTACTAACTATGTACCTACACACCTGGTTGTATCTATTATATTTACACATGTTCATGTTACTAAATTTATAGCTATTAATAGCTCAAATTTAGCTACCAGCTAGTCCTTCCCTTTTATTAACTCGAAATTAATATCATTACAATGACAGTCGAATAGGTAACACCGGATTATTGATTTATCAAAAACACTTTATTTATTTAATTTCAGATCATAAAATTATTATAAATTATTATAGATTATATTATTATTATAAAAACTATTATTATAGATTATCAGATTATTAAAGTTATTATTAAAGATTTAAAATTATTAAAATTATTATATTATTATTACAGATTATTAAACCTCTGGTCAGATTTCAATGATCAAAACGGCGGTGAACATTTTTCTTAAGTATTAGAGCTCTAAAAGCTACCGCACAGTTATGCGCTTACAAAAGAAAATAACGTATATGTTGAACAATTATTAAAATAGGTTATCCCTATAAAGGCCGGATAAGGGTAATTCCCCAATACATACAGTGAAATATAGTAAGTTTGTGGACGGTAAAGTTATTTAAAATATTCATCTCATAATACACTATTTTTGTTTTTATGTTTTATTACGTAACGGCCAAGAACAATAAAATCGAACTAAAAAGATGAAAGGAAGGTACCGAAATTAGTAGGTATAGTTTAAATTTACTAGGCAGTTGAGAACTCTGCGTGCAATTATTTCCTATACTAATTATTATTTATTAGGTATTATATAATTATTTATCTAAAATGGTGTTATACTTAAAAAACAGTTTATATAACACATACAATACTTATAATACAATTTCCATATCATACTGTCATCCTTTCAGTTCGATTGTATTATATTTTAATTTTGGTTTCAATGAAAAAGGCAAAACATGAATACATGAGTAGATATACCTTTTTTAATAGGTGAATTATTGGTATTTTATACTATTTTATTAGCAAATATGGCCTAACAAAGTAATTCTAAATTAGTTCTTGTTTGGTGGCCGTCGTCAATGATAACACCTCTTGCATCGAAATCATAGAAAACATTGTTAACAACATTAATTTCTGCCTATTCTTCTCCATCGACATATGTGATTGGGTTGTTTTCCAAAGAGGCTAGATTGCAAACGGCAGCTGTAGCAATGATAACTGCTTTGATTGTTTCTTGTTATACTTTAAGGCCCATTGCTAACAATGAAAACATCTTTTCCCAACACCCTTGATTTGAGGACATATCTTGTCACAAGTGATTCATTAAATTTATCTGCTTATTACATGCCATAAGGCTACACTAAATCAGATTTTAGTGGGTAGGTACCTACTACTAAACATTGTCCAACTACAAATGAAGCATTTGAATTGAATGTCTTTAATATGTGGGTGCCATGGGCATTATCTGGCACAACTTGGTTAAAATGGCCAAGCCAAAGCAGAACCTGCATCTCTTTTTCCATGAACATCCACAATTGCTTGAACATTGAAAGAAAAGAGCTGCTCTGAATAGCCTGAAATTTGAAAATTGCACGTGTGTGCTATCTATTGGTCCCAAACACCTTGACATAGGTGCAATCTCGTAAAACCCCGATTTGAGTTAATATATGTCTTCACTATCTGGCATATTTAGGTATTCAAGGTACTCTCGTACGTTCTACAAGCAGTAGATCGACTTACATCAATAAAATCTTCAGAAACATGATCCATTAGAATAAAAATTTAGGCCAAGTAACAATTATTGCTGGGGCGGATTTCCTGAAACACTATTAGCAATAATATATTATAGCTTCTTCATTACTCGAGCTATAACTGGCGGAATGGTATAGTTTGGTGCAAAATTGGCAGTTGTTATTAACAGTTGTCAGTTACCTTTGGGTTTACCAGAGGTGGTGAAATCGGGTTTAATTAGGGTGTATCATTTACTGTTTAGAAGTGAGGACCAGTTAAGCGAGGATATGACATACGGAAGAAAATAATACCTGTTATGAAGTAGGACAACCCAAAATATGAAAATGGCAATCCTTGCACATGAGCACTCGATATGCAGTTTTCCTATTTTCCTACCCTCAAACATTACATTTTTGTTAATTTCCTCTCACTTGACGCAACCTTAAAATCGGAGTCATCGACCCTCCGCCACGATACGAATTCGATTCACCTCGCCCATAAATTCGATGAAACGCCCCATTGTGAGGCCAATTGAGTTTGTTTTACGAGGACATTACCGCCGTAAGGGTACACTTCCTGGGGATATGGACTCGGGGCAGGAGAGTTCAAGGTCGCGAGGGTGCGTCCCTTGTCGAAGGGAAAGGGACAGGAACAGAGCGAAAGTAACTACAAAAGAGGAGGCCCCGATACAGGCGCTTTTGTGTGTGCGTGCGACAGTACGGTGGGAAAGTTTTGGGGAGTTTTATAGGATTTGTTACTGAGGATGACATGGTTGTTGTAACCTTTTCGGGATTGAAATCGTGCAATTTGTTCAACATCGCATGGTCGGTTTTGAAGCTTATAATAAGAAAACAGCTGACTGGGAGATCGATACTTTATGGTACAATGTTACACTCACGTAGTTTCTTCTTTATAAAGGACCTCGATTTCAGTTTTATTCAATTTCAATTTAGTTAAAAGTAGGATGCATTTTTGTCTCGATTTAACCAAAAACGAATTTATTCCTGAAAATCTTGATGAAACTGCAAATATCCTAATCCACTACAGTGGTTAATCTTCAACACGTAGTGAAGTTTGACCGATTGTTGTTTTATTTTTTCAGGGTAATATGTCATATATTATCATCCAAACATGGAATCCGTCTGAAACAGATAATACAAAAGCGCAGAGAATTCAATTTAGAGACATACCTAGTAATTCTGTATTACCACAAAACTTTCGTCCATAATGAACAAAAGAAGGTACTCAACATACTTAATCACAACTATACAAAGTCTTTATAAAAATACCAGAACTATGATCGATACTGGCGTCCGCAGAGATTGAACACAGGAAATTATAACCAATGAAGGCATTACACTGTCTCCTACATTATTCCACATATACATATGTGTAAGAAAATGGAAAATGGATGCACCTCTGGGAATAGATATAACTAGAAATGAATTCTTAAATACAGTGTTATTTGCCGATGACCAAATCATAATTCAAAATAATGAAGACAAATTACAATTGGTTATTCATAAACTAGATGTGTCAGCTAAAGGGTATAATTCAAAAATTTACAAAAAAAAAAACCAAGACCATGGCGTTTATGGGGAAAGATCCGATCCGTACAAAAATAGTAATTGAAAACCACACATTAGACCAAGTAACACGATTTTGGGATGTGACTTACGAGGAAGATAAGGATAGTATATCCAACAAAATTAGTTGCTATCAGAAAATTTGTGGGGCTATAAGGAGAACACTGAAAGGAAAAACCACGAGAGAAACATAAATCAAATTTTATTAACTAAGGGCAGTACCCACTTTATTGTAAGGATCGGAAGCGTTGGCACCAAGGAAGGCGGATTTTAGAAGAATGGAACCATCAGAAATGGAATATCTTAATTTTGTGAAAGGTTTTACGCGCTCAGCCCATATCAGAAACGAAGAGATAAGACGCGAGGTAAATGTACAACCAATTACAGAATTAACAAAACAACTACAAAAGAAGATGGGCAGAACTTATCGAATAGTATATGCGTATAGAAAGAAGAAAGCCCTCGGTTACAAGACTTCAGGACGCAGAAGCGTCGGCAGACCGAGAAAAAGGTGGTAAAGCCGGAACAGGCAATGTGCCTAACGCTGGAAAGATAGAAGACATATGGAATCCGTCCAATCTGAAGCTAGAATATTGACCCAGTTCATGATGGCATTGTTCCACCTCCTTCGTCGTTTAATCAAACCCCAGGCTGCTTTCCTGTTTTTGAAGCTTTAGTTGTAGTTGCTCTCTTTAATATCTTGCACTCGAACCTCACTTCGCTCTAATGTTGTAATAGCTCTTTTGCGCACTATTTCTATCCTTCGAAATTTCTATTCTAAGCTCTTGTTTAGTTTTTGTCGCTTTTGATTGATAAGTTGTTTTGAAGACATTTATAATGCAATGCACACCATAACCAATGCACAGTAATCAGATTGTTGACAATGCCATTAGTAGTAACACAAAACGAGCTCTGCCGTAAAGTCCGTACATAACCTCACTTTTGTAATGGCGCCACCTAGCGATGAGCCTTCAAGTCTGCGTCAGGATGATTTCTGAATATTTTCGTTTGGCAAGAGAGACGAAGGATATGACATGCGAGCGAGAATGAGAGAGAAAGAGTAGTATGAGAAACAGAGAACAACTAGGCTTTGTCGAAGTCTTTGACAAAGGCTGTGACTATTCTGAAGTTGTGTTCCCCTCAAAATGGCGCCACTGAACTGTCATGCATGTACTACCATAGGTACTACTCACATAGGGCGATTACTTTGGACAAAGAATACGTACCTATGTTACATTTAGAGCGGATCTGTCAAGACACGGCGGAGGCTATGCGGAACATACATCCATTTCTACTGGTACCATGGTACTTCGTATAATTGAAGTTCGATTGTATTTGAATAAGTAGTTTTAACAAGTTTAAAAATATCTTGGTCAATCTTAATACAATATATGACAATGACAGCTGACTGGAACCCATGTAGCTAGTATGTCGAATCATTTACTTTGGCACAGAAATCGACAAGCGCATTTTACAACGAAGTGTATCTATTATGGCAAATTTTAAGGCACAAAGCTGACACTAAAATACAATATAAAGTGCATAGGTACAGAATAAGTACCTACGGTTATGTAGTTATTAGGCTATTAATTACGGTAAATATTAGATTAAGGGCCAAATTCAGAAACGCCACTCACCCTACACCTACACTCAATTTTTAAGTAAAATCTTCACTACACTCAATTTGGAATTCATAGACTTTCCTCAATTGAAATGTCCCTTAAATTGAGTAAGATTTGAGTGGTTGAAATTCACCACTTAAAATAATTCACAACCATACTTCTACGAGTTTTGACTTTCGTGCAGATGGTCATTAGCGTCGTTAGTGACACTTTTTTGTGCATTTCTGTTTATGTTAGATGGTGTTAGCAATATGGATATCATGGCTAATGAGTTCAATGAATTTGTAGAGTTCATACAATATATTAAGGATGAAAGATATTTACCAGTGCCACGGTAGGTAAAGACAGATGCGATTAATTTCTTACCTACGATAAAATTGTAGGTAGCACCCTAAGATGGAAATGCGCACCAAGGGAAAAGTATGGTTTGTTCAATTAGGCAATTAATTGTTTCAAAAATTATATCAGAGATTACAACAATCCCCTTCAGCACTTAACCAACTTGGAGATCTTACAGAGGTATAGATTTGGTGGAGACACCATTCGACATATTATTTTTCCAATGGTATCTATACGGGCAGGCATAGAGGTGGAGACTCTTTTAATTGGACCTGTTCCCTTGCACACATATACTTTTTTGGAATGCTCATTGCTCATTGTTTCAACGTAAACGACTTTGCAAAACGCGATTCCAAATTAGGTGATGCCTGACATGCGCCTGACAGTTGCTGCCACAAAACACATGATATATGCACAGAACACCAAATTGAACTAACACAGTCAGCATCGAACGCGACGATTTGCGATATTGCCAAACATCCTTCCCTTAAATCATTTTTAAATTGAGATGTATTTGAGTACCTTGATTTACACGTTTCTGAATTCCAAAATTGAGGAGAAGGCGCACTCACTCTCATTTTGAGATACAATTGATTGTAGGTAGAAATGAGTGTGAGTGGCGTTTCTGAATTTGCCCCTAAGTTACGGTTTTCAGTAGTACAATCAAAAAGCATAATTAATAAATCGATGGGTGGACAATGAGAAGAGAATGAATTAAAAATTCAAGCATGACAATGAACTGAAAATGACCAAAAACTAATTAATACATTTAACGCAATTACAAAATAGTTAACGAATCAAAATTAAAATAATTTTCAATTGACAATAAAATTTGTCAGTTTCTGGCGAAATCAGAAATCAATAAGAAATTAAGATCAATAAAGCCATGGTACGCAAACGACTTTAAAAGTACCTACCTACGCATTAAATGTAATGACAGTAATTTCGCTTTATAGTATTTATAATTAATATAGTATATAATTACTAAGGAGTGCATAAATTTTGAAAAATCCGAAGATAACACAATTGATTAATTTTATTGTTTCATTAATGTGCAACAATTAAATTTGTTTTAATGTATGGTTTTGGGGAAATATGTATCTGGTAATTTATTAAGCTGCCAAATTGAATATGGAACTTAAAGAATTTACTGTTACGATCTAATTAAATGCATTTGTATTTAACTGTAATATCTCAAGTATGAACATTTGGCATATCTTGCGCGAATTCGCCAAATTGTTCAATTATGAAAACTGGCGTTTTGTTAAACAAAATCATTTCTGCAGTCAAATTAAGACACCAGTAGATTTTAAATGCACTTAGTTCGTTTTTGACTTATGACAAAATAGTGAAATATTGTTATTTTATGAATTTAGATAGAGATTAAAGTTTGAAGACAAGGTAGTGCCAAAATGGAAAACGATGTTAATCCCAAAGAGTAGCGATGTCCCTATACAGTGTAAAATAAATGGAGAAACACGAACAGCTTGCCAATTTAAGAACTTGGGTTGTTGGATTAATCGTAACCTGGACATTAATTTAGATATTAGACTGAGACTACTTTAAGTGCTATGTTTGGTTCACTTTCTTGTATGGTGCCGAGACGTGGACTCTTAAAACATCTATGATTAATAAGATAGAGGTTTTCGAGATGTGGACACTCCGTAGAATCCTTAAAATCCCTTGGATATCGCATACATCTAATGAAGAACTACTACGTAGAGCGAAGAGAGAACGTGAGCTCTATCATATAATAAAAATTTGCAAGACAGCTTCCCTGGGACATGTGCCGAGAAACGATAAATACCGATATGCCCAACTCATTATAAAAGGAAAGATCGAGGGAAGGAGAGGAGTAGGAAGGAGAAAATTATCATGGATGAGGAACACTCGACACTGGATAGGCCTAGACTCTGAACACCTCATAAGAATAGCAGAAGACAGACAGACAGACAGACAGACAGACAGACAGCGTATACCAATGTAGTCCCCAACCTTCATTGATGGAGACGGCAGAATAATAAGAAGAAGAATTGCCAAAATGAGAGGAAATGCGATTCTCCAATTTATTTCAACTTCATCCATTGGATCCCTTAATTATTGGTGATACAGATTTGCTACAGAAATGCCGATATCATTCTCCGTAAGTGCATATCGTCGTGTATACGCCCTAACCTGAAAACTTCTCAAACTAAACTAACGTTTTCAAATATTTGCCGAGCCTAATGACAACGATCGCCACACTTGAATGATAGTAATTTGTTTTCGACGAGTGCAGACCCAGAAACACAAATTCCTTCTAAACTACGAATAACAACAAACAATGAAGATACAGCTATTGTATAAAAATATTTGCCGTACGAAATGGGGCATCTAAAATATTTTAATGCGTTGACAAATTATTTTTAATCTAAATGACGCCAAATGAGGTCATCGAACAATGTCGATCGCCGGCCTTTGGGGAGAGAGAGAGAAAGAGAGAGAGAGAGCGAGAGAGAGAAAATAATTCAGTAGGTACTCCGATTAACCGTCTGGGAATTTTTCTAAAGTAAATTATTAAAAATTATAAATATACACCGGGAGTATTTTTAAACAAAACAGCCAGACGGGACGGGTCAACGACCTTCGCGGCGAAAATAGTTAAAAGATCGAAGGATTTAATGATCACTACGATTCATTTGAAGTACCGGAACGTCTCGTGCAGTTCTCGATTGGGTTGCCATTGAAAATCTATTCATTCAAACGTTATCACTTATCACATCACTGCGTTGCGTGCAGATATAAACCGAAGTGCGGCCACGATCTAATCAAATTTCGATCACAACAAGTGTCCGTGATCGAATCAAGTTAATTGCTCAAAAAATGGGAAAGCCATAAAACATTAAAGTACCTACGTACTACGCCAGACGCAATCGATCCCTTACACATTTGTTAACGATACTTACGAGTACATGATACCTTTCTTGAGTAACTTAAAATGTAAAAGCAATACAGAATACAGACACTGCAAACTTTAAGTTAAATGAAGAACCAAACCAAAAAAGTTATGTTAAACCATTTAGAGAGGACACCTATTAAATGTAACATTATTAAGTGCAAACGAATATATTGACGCATTCGCCAAAAAATCGCATTACGTTTCGCGATGTAACACGTGATAACTGATAACAATCACTAGCAAAATAATGTCGCGGAATAAAATTTTCAACAATCTCTGTGGTAACTATAAAACATCGATCCACAAACATGTAAAACGCATATTTTGGTAATTTGGATGTGGTAATCTCCACATTAAAAAGTTTATCGAGCTTGCAGAAACCCCCAAATCTTTACGAGACTCAAATGATATTTTAATAGTACTGATAAAGTTTTAACACCCAATATCAATGTACCAAATCCAGTTAAAAATTTGTGTAAAACTGTAAATTAGGTAGATGTGTACAGAATAAACTCGAAAGTATATTAAGGAAGCAAGATGGGCAGGAAAGGACGAAAAAGTGGTGGCGTTAAATTCTATTACAGTGGAACAATGTTCTGAAGAGTAATTAAGGTAAGTAGAAAAGAAGTGCGGATAATTTAAACTTAATTATAAGATCATTAACAAAATTTTATTATTCAACAGAGTGATTAAGGTGAACTTCACGTGGACTTTGGTAAAACTTTAGGAAATAAAGGCGAAAAACTCTAAATTATGTTTACAATATATGATAGTGAAAAGGTATAGGGATAGGAGGATTTTGAGGACAGAGAGACAAGGCAAAAGGACTGTAATGGATTTCGAATAAACGCCCCAGAAATATATATCTCTTTTTTTAAAATCAAAGAAGAGAATTGATCGGTTGGCAACAGTACAGAATTTTAACGAAATTGTGTAGTAGGTATAACATAGAAATTAGTACGTTTTTAGTGAATTACGGTAAAATAACGTTGTGATCAATGCAGCGATTACAATTTGTAAACTTCAGAATTATGTGAGGAACGTAGGTGGACGAGGAAAAATGAAAGTGGCGTGCGTCCGGCGTTAATTTGCAATCATTACATTTGACAAGCTAATGAAAAGTCATTAAGGTAAAGAGGAGGTAAGTTGTGGTAATTTGGATTTCATAAACAGTGGATATATTGAAAGGTATGGTCGTTAAAAAACATCTGAAAAAATAAACTTGAACTATTACAGGTGCGTTTTATCTAATGATGACCGCTATATATTCAAGAGTCAAACCTTTAATAATTATAGCAATAAGGAATTATTGTAATATATAAATAAATGGTAGAAATGCGAAATACTTGGTATAAAATACCCCTAGTAGGTACCACAACACAACCAAAAACAATGAAAAAATTTCGAAAATGACGTGGCCAAGTGCTTTAAAAGAAATGCATTTTCCGCATTATTTATAAAACTAATTAGTTGACTGAAAATCCTTCTAACGCTATAAAATAGCTCGTCGTGTCAAACTAAGACAGTATGCCGCATCCAAAATTATTTCAAAATTTGTTGTCTACACTTAAAAAATTCATAATGCGTGATACCCGAAAGCTACTGGTCTTATTAAAGAATTTTAAAGACCATACAATATGGGTACAATACAACCCAATTTCCTTCAAAATCTGAAAATGTCACCACCCAGTATTTTCCAAAAATGGCTGGTTGAAATTTGGCCAAAAATGAATGGTTCAATGAAAAGTAATTAAATTGAAGTGGGTGTAAAGTAGAATAATTTTTTAAAGGGTAGATTTGTCGAGTGAACACCATGCGTAACTAGTCTGAAATTCAAAGTCCTAAAAATCGAAAGTCAAACTCTGAAGTGTTCAACGCAGCAACATTTTAGGAAACGTCCCTACGTGTGAATGCGAAGTGCGGAAAATGTCCAAATTGGAAAAGCTTCCGTCTAATAAAAATTGTAATATGTAGGTACTTACATACAAATGAATTAATGTATCGTAATTAAAAATTAATTATTTCAAAACTGCCTCAGTAAACGTTTGCTTTGTTGAGTTGCTCAAAAATTGAACAAAATAACAGTACCAACTACAAAAAGTACACTCAGTTCAAATCCAGTGAGTGCATTTACACTTGTAATGGTTTAATGAAAAGTAATTATTGAGCTGAGTGTAAAGCGCAATAATTTTGTTAAAGGGGTACATCTGTGGGCTGAACACCATACGTAGGAAACGTCCCAATGTGTGGGAGCGAAAACCGGAAAACGTCCGAAGTGGAAAAGCTTCCGTCTAATAAAAATAGTACCTAATATGTACTTACATACATGAATGAATGAATTAATGTAATAGTAATTAAAAATTAATTATTCCAAAACTGCCACAATAGACGTTTGCTTTGTTGAGCTGCTCAAAAATAGAACAAAGTAACAGTAGGTACTACCAACTACATAAAGTACACTCAATTCAAATCCAGTGAGCACATTTTCCCTTCTAATGGTTCAATGAAAAGTAGCTAATGAGTTGAGTGTAAAGTGCAATAATTTTTTTAAAGGGATACATCTGTGGTCTGGACACAATACGTAACACGTCTGAAATTAAAAATCAAAATCCAAAGTCAAAATCCGGAGCGCCCAACGCAGCCACATTTTAGGAAAGTTCCAAGGTGTGGAACAGAAAGGAGGAAAACGTCCGAAGTTGAAAATCTTCCGCCTTATAAAAATAGCAATGTGTACTTACATACAAATGAATTAATGTATTTTAATTACAAATGACTATTTCAAAACTGTCTCAGTAAACGTCTGCTTTGTTGAGCTGCTCAAAAATGATACCAACTAAAAGTACCAAGTACAAAAAGTACACTCAATTCAAATCCAGTGAGTGCATTTACACTTGTAATGGTTCAATGAAAGGTAATTGAGTTGAGTGTAAAGTGCAATAATTTTTTTAAAGGGATACCTACATCTGTGGCCTGGACACCATACGTAGGAAACGTCCCAATGTGTGGGAGCGAAAAGCGGAAAACATCTAAAGTGGAAAAGCTTCCGCCTAATAAAAACAGTAATATGTACTTCCACACAAATGAATTAATGTATAGTAATTAAAAATTAATCATTTTAAAACTGCCTCACTAAACATTTGCTTTGTTGGGGTGCTCAAAAATAGAACAAAGTAACAGTACCAAGTACAAAAAGTACACTCGGTTCAAATCCAGTAAGTACATTTACACTTGTGTATTGGGTTCAATGAAAAGTTATTAAATTGAGTTGAGTGTAAAGTGCAATAATTTTTTTAAAGGGGCACATCTGTGGGCTGGACACCATACGTAGCAAACGCCCAATGTGTGGGAGCGAAAACCGGAAAACGTCCGAAATGGAAAAGCTTCCGTCTAATGAAAATAGGGTAAATTTTCACTTAAGCCACTTCGCCTATATATTTCAACTTTTCTCTGAAGGTAGTAATATGTAACGATACAGATATTTCCCGAAGAAATGACCGAGGCACCAAGGTGATAGTGGAGTAACTCGAAAAGGCGTTGCAAATGCATATGGGCAAGGATAAAGCAAGTGCCTCGGGAGCAGAAGTGGTCTACGTAGACATTCACCAAAAAATAGTACGTACTATATACTTATATACAAATGAATTAATGTACCGTATATAAAAATTAATTGTTCCAAAACTGCCTCACTAAACATTTGCTTTGTTGGGGTGCTCAAAAATAGAACAAGGTAACAATGCCAACTACAAAAAGTACGCTCAGTTCAAATCCAGTGAGTGCATTTACACTCGTACTGGTTTAATGAAAAGTACATGTTAAATTGAGTCGAGTGTAAATTGCAATAATTTTTTAAAGGGGTACATCTGTGGTCTGGCAACATACGTAACCAGTCTGAAATTAAAAATCAAAATCCAAAGTCAAAATCCGGAGCGCCCAACGCAGCCACATTTTAGGGAACGTCCGAATATGTGGAAGCGACAGGCGAAAAACGTAAGTTGAAAAGCTTCCGCCTTATTAAAATAGCAATATGTACTCACATACAAATGAACTAATGTATCGTAATTAAAAATTACTAATTATCTCAAAACTGTCTCAGTAAACGTTTGCTTTGTTGAGGTGCTCAAAAATAGAACAAAGTAACAGTACCAAGTACAAAATGTACTCAGTTCAAATCCAGTGAGTGCATTTACACTTGTAATGGTTCAATGAAATGTAATTAAATTGAGTGGAGTGTAAAGTGCAATAATTTTTTTAAAGGGATACCTCTGTGGTCTGGGCACCATACGTAACCCGTCTGAAATTCAAAATCAAAATCCAAAGTCAAAATCCGTAGCACCCAACGCAGCCACATTTTAGGAAACGTCCCAATGTGTGGAAGCGAAAGGCGGAAAACGTCCGAAGTGGAAAAACTTCCGCCTCATAAAAATAGCAATATGTACTTACATACATATGTTAATGTAGCGAAATTAAAAATTAATTATTTAAAAACTGTCTCAGTAAACGTTTGCTTTGTTGAGGTGCTCAAAAATAGAACAAAGTAACAGTACCTACTACTTCAAAAATTTAACAAAACGACAGTACTAAGTACAAACAGTACTACATTCAGTTCAAATCCAGTGAGTGCATTTACACTTGTAATGGTTCAATGAAATGGTATTAAATTGAGTGGAGTGTAAAGTGCAATAATTCTTTTAAAGGGACACATCTGTAGCATGGACACCATACGTAACTCGTCTGAAATTAAAAATCAAAATCCAACGTCAAAATCCGGAGCGTCCAACACAGCCACATTTTAGGAAACGTCCCAATATGTGGAAGAGAAAAGCGGAAAACGTCCGAAGCTGAAAAGCTCCCGCATTATAAAAATAGCAATACTTATGTACTTACATACAAATAAATGAATGGGGTCCGAAATGAATTTATGTATAGTAATTTAAAATGGATTATTTGAAAACTGTCTCAGTAAACCGTGCATTGTTGAGCTGCTCAAGAATTAAACAAAGTACCTAACAGTACCAAGTACAAGAAGTACACTCTGGTCAAATCCAGTGAGTAGGTACATTTACACTTGTATTGGGTTCAATAAAAAATAATTAAATTTAGTTAAGTGTAAATTGCAATAATTTTTTTAAAGGGGTAGTACATTTGTGGTTTGAACACCATGCGTAGCACGTCTGAAATACGCAGTCAAAATATAGAGCGGCCAACGCAGCCCCTTTGTAGAAAACGTCCCAATGTGTGGAAGCGACAGGCGGAAAACGTTCGAAGTGGAAAAGCTTCCGCCTTATAAAAATAGCAATATGTATCTACTTACATACATATGAGTTAATGTATCGAAATTAATAATTAATTATTTAAACACTGTCTCAGTAAACGTTTGCTTTGTTGAGCTGCTCAACAATTGAACAAAGTAACAGTACCAAGTACAAAAAGTACACTCAGTTCAAATCCAGTGAGTCCATTTACACTTGTAATGATTTAATAAAAAGTAATTAAATTGTGTGTTGTAAAGTGCAATAATTTTTTTTAAAGGGATACATCTGTGGTCTGGACACAAGACATAGGGTAACTCGTCCAAAATTCAAAATCAAAAAGTCCAAAGTCAAAATCCAGTGCGTCCAACGCAGCCACGTCGTACGAAACGTCCCTGCGTGCGGAAGCGAAGGGCGGAAAACTTCCGAAGTGGAAAAGCTCCCATCTGGCGTTATCGGTCAACGACCTTCCGAAAAATCCGGAACGTGGATCAGGCAGGGAGGTCACCCTGAGTGTGCGGCCCGCCGAAGTCGGTCGAAATTTGAATAAAATTTGTCGAGAGCGAAGGACATTCCAGGCCGGTGATGTATTCGACGCGAGGACCCGATGATTTTAATGCAAATTAGCCGAGAGAAGTCTGTCCGCCGAAAAAATGATAATTCCCCGGTCTCGCGGGGACCGTTACATAAGAATTGTCTAACATAAATAATGAATCAAGTGAACTCTAAAATCTAAACGCGCGGTGTAATGAACCGGCGGGCAGGCGGCCCCGGCACACACACACACACACATACTAGCTCACTCACTCACTCACACTCACACACACACACAAAAAAAAATTCGCGAATGACTATAATATGTAATTCGGCAGTCTGATGTCTGACCTCTCCTTTTGGGGGCCCCCAAACCAGACTAGACGGTCTCGCCCGCCCCCCACGTCTATTACAGTTTCGATCCACCGATTCGCCTTCCCAGAACACACTTCTTGAGATCTCTCTTTGGTATTTTCGCGACTGGCGGACACCTAATAGAAAAAAAATCTCTTCCTCGCTCTCTCTAACTCTCCTTCTCCATTCCGACCAGACAGACACCCGAAAAGACGACAGAGAGAGACACACACACACACATAGAGAAAGACAGACAGAAAGAGAGAGACAACCGTAGACCATTTCTTCCCACATTACGCAGTAAGAAATATTGGGATACTTGGCCCGACCAGAAGGAAGGACATCGAGGCGGATATAGCGAGAGGAGAAATGAAAAGAGGGAGGAAGGGGAGGAAAACCCCAACTTCCCCTTCGGTTCCTGTGCGAGAATCGCCCTCGATCTTCCCCGTCCTACTTACTTGGGATGTGGGGGTTCCGTTGGGCTGGCGGCGCTCTGTCCCGCGGGGAAACTCTGCTGCGGGGTGCTGGCGCGACCAGAAAAAAGTATGCATGAACATGGGCATTGCGAAACGCGGACGCGGTGCGACGTCTCGCGACACTGTTAACTTCACGACTGTTTTCTTCCTTTCGCACTACTATAGCATAGCAACCGAGGAACAACCTTAAAATCTGTGAACGGGTGCGGGTGCGAGAGAGAAGGAGAGACCGAGACGTAGAAATTTACGTCAGCGGACACGCGCAGTGCGCCGGTCCCCCCTCTCTCCGGCGTTTGCGAATTTCGCGTTTTTCCACCCCGGACGGTCGTACAACCCCCGTGGACGGCCCGTGGGGCGAAGAAGGGCCGACGGGCCGTCGTCGGAACGTCGAAACGTCCACATTTTCCGACGGGAAATGCCCGAAATCCGCCTCGGAAACGGTCAATGTCGGAGGTGGGTCGGGAGGCGAGGGGAATTTCGCAAAATGGCCGTCATCTCCGTCGCCGCTAATGAATATGCGTTTTGGCGTCCGATTTTCGGTAATGAAACACTTTTTTTAATCAAAACCTCCCTTAAAATGCCTATCTTTGCTTTTTTCGACCTCCATCATCCATTCGACATCTCCTGACGCCGAGAAACAGCGTCGAAATCGCTCGACGCCCCTTTCAACCCCGCATTTCACCCGCTAACCGGTATTTTCTCGCGAAGATAACACCACCGACTCATAAAACAACCTTCCCTTCATACTTTTGCGAAAAGAAAGTTCATATTACTCCAGCCGTTTCGCGCACATCGCCTGATATACGTACGCACCCCAAAAGGGTGATTTCTAAAGAACCCCACCGTCTGAACTTGTTCTAAAAGCGCTTAAAAATATCGTTATACATTACCTCACGTGAACCATACTTAAAAGTGTCGCAAATTAACGTCTTTCCGGGGAAGCGTTCCGTGTTTTCACCCTTAAGACATATTAAGCAAGTTTACACCCCAATAACGCATTTTTCGGCCCGTTTTGTGAACATTTATAATTGCATAAGATTCGGCATGGTATGTGGATAAAAAATATAGAGTTTGGATATGATTTACTTGCCTATTCTTCCTCATCAAATGTGACAAACTAATTTCGCCGACATTTTGATTTTTAACGGGCCTCTATTACTTCATACGTGTTTTTTTGTAACCCACCTTATTACTTTGGAGTAATGTGGTTGTTTTAAAATTATTTTCGAAGACCGCCAAAGCTTCTGGGGGTTAATATTGAGCCACTGAGTGTTTCCACCCTAAAACACCCCGTTTTCTTATTTTTAACCCCAAAGCAAACCCATTTTGTGAATATTTATGATCGGATAAGGATCGGCAGAGTATCGGGATAAAAAATGAGTTGTTTAAAAGCGATTTAGATGCATATTCTAACTTAATAAATTTGATAACCCAGTTTAACGACATTTTGATTTTTAGCACACCCTTGACAAATCACCTGGACATCTTTCTAAGTCGCCCCACTTCTTTACATTAAAGTCGATGTATTAACGTTATATTTATATACTACAGAATCCTTTGGGGGTTAATTTTCAACCATGTATATCGTTCCACCCTTAGTACCCTTGTTTTTTTCATTTTTAGCCCCAAAGCAGAGCCATTTTGTGAACTTTTATGATTTAATAATATAAAGCACAGTACGGGGATCAAAAATACACTGTTTTAATGTGATTTACTTATGCGCACTCCCTTCATTAAATGTGAAAACCTAATTTTTCCGACATTTTTGTTTCCATCAACCTCCTATTACATCCTTCCATCTTTTTCAGCTCAATTTATTACTTCATATCAACGTCAGTGTACTAAAATTATTTTCATAGACTGCTAAAGCTTTTCCGCTTTAAATCTGAACTCCAAGGGTAGCTTTAACCTCCCCTAAGTAACCATGATTTGTTTTCATTTTATACAGTCTCATATAAATTTTAAGAGAGTCTATAAGGTCCCATTCCACGTCCTATTCCAATTTTACGTCAAAGTCAATGTACTAAAATGACTTTCAAAAAATTGCCCCAGCTTCTGGACGTTAATTTTGAACCCCAAGTTATGTGGTGAATGTTTATTATTTTATTATAGTCGTTATACTGCCAATGGTAACAATATATTGTTTTAATACGATTCGCATACGCATTTTCCCTTATGAAATGTGATAACCTAATTTCTTCGACATTTTGGATTGTGAAAAACTTTAAATAAGTCATTTGATTTTTTCCAAGTCTAATAAAATTATTACCAAACACTCTTAAAACTTCTGGGCATTAAATGCACACCTTAAGAGTCTTTTAACCCCGAGTTACCCGGCTTGTTTATATTTTTAGCAATAAAGGGTTGAATTTAATTGATATATATCACCTTAAAAGTGCGTTTTGCGCCCCATGTTGTGACTATTTATAGTCCCATAAACGTTGGCACCATACGAGGATAAGTAATACTCACAAAATAGGTACGATTTCATATACAAAAATTTTAATTAGTGTTAAGAGAAACAAATATATTTCAGTGGTGAAAATATAATAATACAGCAGAGCCTTATCTAGTCCAAATTTGCTATTATTATAAAGCCTCAAATCACACGAACGGAAGAACTGCCTCCCCTAACTGCTAAGAGTTGACTAATGGGGGTGGATGACTGTACTATATAGTCGAGAAAACCCGTTATATATAGGGACACCCATATGGGCGCAGCGCGTATATTTTCATATCGTACAGTAGACACATAGGTAGGTAGAAAGAATATCTTTAATGACATTTTAGAAATATAACTAAGTAATTATGAAGGTCTGGAGATTGTACAAAAACGGAAACTATGCACTTAAATTTACCACCATAATAAAATTACAATATTAATTTAAATATTACATATGTCGCATTACAAAGTTTTATAACTTGAAAAACAAGACAACCCTTTCCACATTTATCAATGTCAAAATGAACATCGACTCGGGGCAACTCGAAGTGTAATAAAAATAATTAAATGTAAAGATAAATTCACCCCACATTAATATGATTAATATAATATGATAATGATTAATATTGCGCTTTAATACATATGTTGAACATTTAAATCTTTTATTTAGCTATAATAGAATATAATTAATTAATTAATTAATTATACTTAATTTCTTAAGTAGATTATTTTAATTTAGGCCCTAATATTTCCATTTAGTTGCTTTCGTTAATAGCCTTTTCCTAGATTCTTTAATTTCTAAACCAACAACGCTTTTTAAATACTACTTGTCACGAAGCAAATTGCCGTAACTTAACCAAGTGTCCAACTAACCCAAGGGCACTTAACAGTGCAAGCCAAAGCTAAGCAATAATGTAGTAAAGCGCATAAATTTCACTTAAGCACAACACAGTAAGAAATACTAAAATGAAAATATGGCATATGCATCTATAGATATGCTTCAATCCAAAAATTTGCAAAATTAGTAAATATATGCAACCATTAGTGCAATTCGGTCCGACAATTTCTTTAAAATTATGTATTATTTAGTAACCCACAATTTATTAGTTATACAAGCATTATTCAATTAATTCATATTTTCCAATACTATTACAAGAGCCCTTAGAGATTTGGGAACGTGAACTATTTTGTATGTTAGATTAGTATGCTAATAAGCCTTAGGGACCTACTGGGGTTGCCCCATACTATACACCTAATCGTGCAGGTGTTTCATTTAAAACACCAGAACAGAGGGTTTAAAAGCGTTAAAAGTATATCGTTACCCCTTTAGTAACGCTTTTGCTTAATTAAAAACGAAATTTTAACTGAAACGTAGGAAACATTATCAAGCACTTTAGATGTGGTTTCAGACTTCCCATCTCAAGGCCTCGAAGGGCATAAGTAGCGTTGTCAATGACAACTTTTAAACGACAGGTATATTTCGGGTTTCAATAGGTAGAGAGGGTTAGTAACGTGACATGGTTACTAACAAAGCTGGAAATTGCCCATTTTTTATTGCGTAAATACTTCTTACATTATAACAGTAAGACGTCATGTACAAAAGCAGGAACTCCAATATAGACAAATCATACGAAAAAACCTGTAAAATATTTTCAGAATCGTAGAATCCTCATTTTAGCCTGTTGTGTACCTACTAAAATGAAAACTAATATTTCTAAGAGGTTATCCTTGTAAATGTAACATTTGGTTTGAGGGAATAGGCTTATAGTCAGATTTTAGGGAAAATGACCTGAGGTTACCTACTTGCATTTTTAAACTTTTCCAAATAGGTACTTTGAAAGTTTGTCAAGTTTGGATTAGAGTCCGTTCATTTAGTAATAAGTTAAAACTACAACAAACTGCACGGAAAAAATCCTTTTCACCTAACTTGGCCATTGTTGTCGTTGCCACTAGGTTAACTCTGGCATCTTTGCCGTTAATTTACCTTCCACATTCCTCACACTACCTATTGATAACGTTATATGTAAATATTACGTGCTCTATTTAGGTAAGTTATTTAGTCTGCATATATGTAGCTGTTTTAAAATTAAACTCCCTCTATAGAATTTTTTGTGGAGACCCTTAGTAGTTTCAAAATTAGTCACCGCATATAGGCAGCCGAACACAAACGCATTCACACAGCACCATACAACCAGGGAGTGAATGACCTCATTTAAAATTTAAAGTGTTCTTATCAAGTAACATTGTTGAGATAGTAGTGCCCTTAGCATACATTTTACCCTCGAACCCTGCACTTATTTTGTTTATGTACGACCGATGTAGGTTGTTTTTTACTACGAATCCGTTCATTCATTCTTTCATTCATCGCCGTTACTCATTCACTGTTAAGTCACAACTTCCTTTTTGTAATGATTCATCTCACCTGCAATTAGCATACTCTTGTTTCTCTGTAACTCGTTAATCGTTCTGTAATTTTGCAATGGTAAACGTACTTTTACCTCATTTGCAGAATTCATTCTGCGCTTACTGATTTATTGTTTGATATTTAAATGGATAAATTACAATAATTGTGTTGTAAGCGTGTAATTAATTCCACCGCGGTGGTGGTTTTCTCTCTCCGTCTCTCTCTTCCTCTCGTCGACCAAGAAAGGTTCAATAAAAGGTTTATGGAGCTTTAATAGGTCTACCGATGGACCCCAGTAAGGAAAATAGTATTGTTCGGTAATTAATATACGCATGCGCCTTGTACCTTTGTTATTTTCGTATTAAACTATTTCAAGAAATATTAAATAATGAGCAAAAGTGCCTACTTTGTAATAGAAGCTCACATGCAAAATTTCATTACATCGAGTAGTTGCAAGTATAGATTGAAAAGTTAGAAATCTCTAAATCAAGCTTTAAATCCTACGTCACACTGATTTCAAAGTTTTAACACGACAACGAATTTATTTTATTTACAGATTTACAGTTTAAATAAATCAATTTTATTAGCTATTACTCAAAAGACAGGTTAGCTTTCTTAAGTTTCTACCCCTAAAACATTTTTTTGGCAATTTTACCAAATTCCAAATATTGTCTTTGTCAGGTGCAGTTTATACTAGTTTTATGCTGAGTGAACTTGATTATGTAGTTAATAGCAATTACTCAAAAGACAGGTTAGCTTTTTTAAGTTTCTCCTCCTAAAACAATTTTTTGGCAATTTTACCAAATTCCAAATATTGCCTATGTCAGGTGCAGTTTTTACAAGTTTTATGCTGAGTGAGCTTGATTATGTGGTTGTGTACTTTGTCTCGGTGACAAATATTTAATGAAGGTCGCGCCACGGCACTCATGAACTTTAATCCAATGAACCTGAACTTAATATATTTCTAAACTTAGTACTTTCATTTCGTTTGCTCTCAGATAAAAATAAACGACAACAAAGCTATTCCAGGCCTGATGTTTTCGTGAAAACTATAATTTTTATTTTGATCCCGTGAGGAATGCCTTTGAATAGAACGAACGTACTGTGCAGTGGCTTTCTAGATGCGAGATAAACGTATTACCGGATAATCCGCACAGCCGCCCCGTTCGCAGACAATAAGGTCGTTTCTTTTTTTCCAGTGTAATTCGAGTTACACGCAGCTAAATCCCACTATAATAGTGAAAGTATCCTTTAACTGAGGAATATTCATTAGTTCCAGTCGTTGCATCCGGACGAAGACTTAACCTAACAATTACTATTGTTGTTCGAGTAAATTAGGTGATACCTACCCGCTGAGTCCAATTTTACAGTGGCGCCAAATTACTTTAAATTATCTGTCAGGTGTTTACGAAAACCATTTAAATGTGTATTTGACAGGACACGCAGAGGTGAACACGACACTATTTGTTATAACGTCCGAAATTGTTTAATGTATCAATGAAATGCTCGGTATTCTCATAATGATCACATCAGTGGACTCATTATAGCGCTTTAAATTTGGTTCCAATTTGGTCCAGATTTCAAACGATATTAATATTTAAAAATTTATCACACTACAAATGTTTATGGTTTTCAATGAGATACAATATTATCTATTTCATTCAATATCTATTATTGAAATTAAAGTATTTAAAGAAAGGACAACCAGGATTTCTATTATAACCAACAAACAGTTCTACTACTTTCTTAACGACTAGGTATATAGGATGAGGTATATAAGATTTTGGTCTAGCCGAAGAATTTTTGAGAAAGGTTATTTACAGTTTCATGGCTAAATCCTTCAGTATTCTCCATAATTACGAACAACTATTACTGGTCAGTAAGGGCACCATACTTCACTTTATGTGCTACTAATTTTTATTTTCATATAGATGGGAAAAATTTTAAAACAAGGTACTTATATAGTTTTAACTTTTAGTATGTAAGTACGAATACGTTTAGGTTTGTAATTATCACACAGAAGTGATATTTTGAAGCTGTATTAACAAAAATTGTAATACAAAACTATACACTATAATTGTAGGTGTAGATGTAATTAAATGGTATATATGTGTACCTATATAAAGGATATGTGCTGACTGACCACAGTGACAATACTGCATTTATACTTCGAAAGTCTACATAAGTCATTTCCCATGCAAACTTAGATGTAGAAACATCGATTTCTAAAGACGTAAAATGAATGGCAAGATTCACACAACAAGTTAGTTAGTTATTCCGCTGTCTGTATTCGAAGTCTACAAGAAGAGTACCTACTTTTAACTGTGCCTAAAGCGTAACTAAAAGTTTTTAGGATTAATTTCTTTCGAGGACTACTAACTTAGGCAACAAATAATAACACCTTACCATTCAAATTCCATTAAACTCCCCCCCCCCCTCCTTTCCACTTATATGGCATTAGTGCCAGTCGGATAAACTCTTCATTAGAAAAGGAGTATACCTTCGACATAACAACTTGTGAAAATTTAAATGATTCCAATTACCTAATAGTAGTACACTAGAATTTTATTGCGAGATTTCCATACTTTTGATATTCTTTTAAATAATTATTTTTTCAGAAAAAAATTCCTGAATAAATTTACGAATTCCAATATAATTTCTTTTAATTTTATTTATTAGATTTAAAACGTTGGTAGCTGGAATAGTTGTGTTTAATTGTAAATTAATATGTAGCCGTTTGGTTAACGACGTGTCCCGCATTAAAATATAATTACAATAAACCCAGACAGCACAAAGACGTCTTTAAGACGTATGATAGACATCACCATTTGGCATTTGCGACATCTCAAAGATGTCCTGTGACGTCCGAAGAACGTCATTAAAGTGTCCATTTTATGTCCATTTAATGTTATTTGTGACAAAACGGTACCTTTCAAAGATGCCTTCAAGGCATTAAAACGAGAACTTTACGACATCCATTTTTCGTCTTCAAGACGTCATAAGGACGCCTTCCTCAAGTCTGTAAGACGTCTTAAAGATGCCCCCTAATTTTTTAGGGATGTCTTTAAAATGTTAATTTTACTTCTATTTCACGCTATTTGTCACAAAACGGTACGTCTCAAAGATGCCTTCAAGGCATTAACAAGACAACTTTACGAAGTTCATTTTTCGTCTTTAAGGCGTCATAAGGACGCCTTCTTCACGTCTGTAAGACGTCGTAAAGATATCCTCTAATTTCTTAGTGACGTCTTTAAAATGTTCATTTTATGTCCATTTTATGTTATTTGCCACAAAACGGTACGTCTCAAAGATGCCTATATCTATGAGATGCTCATATATCTAAATACCGACGTCTCGTTATGTATCGATTTAACATTTTTTACTGGATAATTCATTGTAATTCCATTAATTTTCTGTACCAAGTTGAGTTAATGAGATTTCAAAAATTCCTCGCTTTATTGAGTTGTTCCAAGTTGGAATTTCTACAATTCTGCGTAAATCTACCCATTGAGGAAGATGTCATCCCCATGTGTCACAATAACAATTTTATTAACTATAAAGTTATAGCAGAATAAGAGGAAATTTGAAATTTTACTTAAAGGATATACTATATTTCGTTTCATGTTGAGCTCAGAATTGGGTCTGTCAAAGTGTGAATTGTAATGATTGAACCTTTCAAAACGATAAAAAGACGAATGGTGAGAAAGCCACAAAGTCCTCTACCGATACACTTTCATAGAATATTGTACGTATAAAAGGTGGTTTAGATCCTTAGATCAAACTGAGGCTAATAATATAACTAATAAATTAAACAAGAAAGGCAACAAAAGACACCTTATAAACCAAAAATCGTCAATACTAAAGACTTAAATTTAAGTGAACAAAAATACATCCTGTTAAATGGTTTTAGTTTAGCTTAACGCTTACAATAATTTTGGATTTTCTCCATATTTAAGTTTAATAACTTTAAAAGGTGTTTAAATACCATTAGGTCTCATGGGTCTTAAACGACCAAAGGTTTCTAAATGACAGTTCGAAACTTAAAACCCTTGTATTTCTAAAATGCTGTTCTGCGACGTGTCATATTTTATGCTTTAAAATGTACTTGCCATTTCTATAAAATTAAAGTTAAAGTTACTCACAGAGATAGTAATCTCTGTAAATGCGGACAAGACCAACAGTCTATTCATAACTGAAGATGATGTGATGATCGAAACAAGTCGATTTTATGAAATATACTGTAATGGTGAAAGACCTTGTGCCTTTTTCTTATTGATCCACTCTGGAGATAGACAACAATCTTCAGAAACGACAACAAATTATTTTTACATTATAATAAATACAAAATATTTATAAATAAATATTTATAAACTTATTTCAATAAAATAATATTACCTACTGTGGAAGTAGGTACCAATGTTGAACATTTAAAGAAATTAAATTTTCCCATTAACTTTAAACGAGAGAATTGGTAATCGACCATTGAAGATCAGATTGAAGAGAATTTTATAAGCCATTAGAAATATTTGGAATTCAGAAAGATTTAAGTTCTTATACTCCTTCCAAATTGTGGAAAGTAAAGAACGGTGATCAAATTTGTGTTGAGGCCAAAACACAAATTTTTATTTACAAATCATTCTATAGCTTCCAAACCCTTTTGTTGGGGACGTTCTGAATCTTGAATTTTTAAATTTTGGGAACAGACTTACCCCCACAAAGAATTTGTAATGTTTATTCTTATATTATTTGCATCAAATTAAAAAATTTTACAGCCAAAAAAATGTTCCATAATTTCAATAGATAGCTCCCATTATTAAATTTAATTATTAAAAAAATTTGGGGCTGCTTTTATTGAAATCAGTTAGCTAACAAAAATGGTAATAACAATTGTTATGACTGCAGGAAAGCTAGAAAAAAGTTTTTCTACTTTCAAGAGAATAAAATCCTATTTAAAAAATATGAGCCAAACAAGAAGAAATATTCAATTTAGTCAAATTTATGAATCAGTTGCTTAGTTCAAACCTTAGTTTCTAGAAACTGATGGAAAATAATGTTTCTCAACGAATGACTTGAATTTTTCTGGATAATTGATTTCAATACGTGGTATTTTTAAGCGGTATAACTATTTAAAAAAAAATCAGACTCAAGGATCAATGATCAATTTCACATTTTATAGTTCAGTTTCTAGAAAATTGTCAATGTTATAAGTTATATGGATTTCTGAATACATTGAATTGATTGGATTTTGGATATATTGAATATACATACATTTTCCTGTAACCAATTAAATTAAGTGTACTAGTCACAGTTTTAGTTAAAAGTTATGTTACTTCCTAGATTCATTTGAATCAGTCGACTAGAGTTTCATAGAAATTTGAAAAATTTGCTGCATTTGGTTCAAGAGACAAATGCCCCGTTAGCCCAGTTATGACACAGTTGGTTATCTAATATCTCAGTTTCTGATAACCAACTAAAAATTTTGGACCAATGCCACGTAAAGTTTTCGGAATAATTGATTTCAATTCGTCTGATTATTTTGAAAAATACTGAACTTGATTTAACAATTAAGATTTATGCATCAGTTGCTTGGGTAAAAATTCAATTTTTGGAAATTTGACAGGAATTTAATAGGAAAAAGTTAGAGTCGATATGTGAAGAAGTGGAGAATGTAATACGTTAAGACGGTACTGTAAAATATATAACATATCATTCGTTATTTATTTTCAGTTATCTACTTGAATTTCCATATAAATATCTATTACTCCATAAATATTCCACAATCAGAGTTCAAGCAAATTTCGACCAGACTGTGCTAATGTAGCGCAATGAATTCACGATTGACCGTTGGATTATCATCATGCATCGTCTAACTCTGTGGATACGAAAATTAATAAGGTCGTTCCAACAGAAGTTCTAAATTTGTTCTATTCAGTTCCCAACTTATGTGACTGTATGCAGATCTAACGACCATTAACCCCACAAAAATGTTATACAAAGTTTCTTCCTGAGATACCAAGCTGTTGGGTAACCTCTTTAGGGAAATAATATTGTAAACTATGTTACATCGATGATAAGTCAACGACTTGTATTGAAACTTTGTTGTTATATATCTGCAGTATATTTAAAATTGTAGGTGATGACAGTGACACGTCGTAATGGTTCTCAATTGTTACAACAAAGAACCTCAAAATTTTTATTTTCCATTGTTAGTTAAATATATAACAAATACGCTAATAATGGATTTGGAACTACGAAATCTAACGTTCTAACCTGCCATGCCGTCCGATATTGTTTCGTTTACATTAACATAAGCGGACATTTTTAAACAGGCCGCTTAATTAAAATGAGCAGAATAAACAGCGAATATTGCCGGCGATATATGTTTCAATCTTTAAATGTACATCCAGGCATGTATGTAGTACCTACATATCTTTATCACTCGGTAACAAAATGAACAAGCCATATGTACGTATACCTATTACGAGTATTTAAACGAGTCATCGTAACGTCACATTTATTGTTCTTTCCATGTTTAAAAGATAATTTTATTCTAATTATACAGCTTTCAGATTATCGAAGGCGACATTTCGTCGCATTTCTAGCATAATTTGAAATAAAATATAATTACATTTAATGATAAATAATTACAAGAGCGAATTTTATGTGCTCCGAAATTCAAAACGTTAATTACTGGAAAATTATTCCGACTATATTCCGTGAAATCGATACTCTCTAATCGATCGGCCAGGTCGACTTTTGCTCCTGAATGTAAATCGACGATTTGATCAAATCGTGAACATAAAGTGGAAAGTGTATGTAGACGGTGTGCATCATTATAGAAATAAAAATAATTAATAAACGTTGTAAATATAAAAACAATGGTCGGGCTGGGGTAAAGTGCAAGAGCACAGTAATTAAACTTGATATATCGCACACTCAAAACAAATAAATAATTACAGTTAGTGAGTAATTAAGTAAACGTCCCTCTTACGACTGAGTTTGCTTAAAGTCGGTTCAAAGACATATTAAAACTCACAGTAACAATAAATTTGACAAACACTGTGAAACATTAATTCGATATGACTTGGAAAAAGTTTTCAAAATTCCATGTTCAGTGACGTAAGAGTAATACAGAAAAATTGTACCTTCCAGTCATTTCATACGCTACGGACTGCCAGTAACTTACCGTCCATATGTATTTATATAGTAGTTTAGGAAGAGGGATAGTAGTACATGTTTTAAGATTAATGTTTAAAGAATATTTAGAAAAGATCCATAACTCTCCTGTAATTTTTATAAAAACTGCTTGTTAGGTTCAAAAACTAATTAGTATTTTGATCCTGACACAAACCGTCTTCGTAATGCAATATGCTGCCAATTCAGATTTTTATATTGATTTAAGTTAAAAGTTATTGTTATAGAGGTACCCTATCAATAATAGTGACTGATGACGCAATGGTGTATAGGAGAAGATATCTTGCAATATCTTTTAACAACGAAATTCACCTTTTCGTACATCATGGTATAATTAATCAGCAAGCTTAGACACTTAGTGAGAAATAAGCAGTGCACATCACAATCTTATAAAACTGTCGACGGCAGTCTGACAATTTTCGGTCATCTGTATTGATCAGAACAATGGGCTTATGCATATGCAGCACGTACATGTTTCTAATGTATATGAAAGTTCTAAGGACGGAAAACAAACGATTTGACTTTAAAATTAGACTTTTAACTTTTAAATGGATTGGCACCTAAAAACGATCATTACGACTTGAAGAAAAAGTATATACGCTGACAAGTAAAAAAAATGAACGATACCTACTTACTTATGACGTTTGTAGTCGATTCTGGATCTGAAACAAGTAATATGAAATTAGTTTAGGCGAAATGGGAAACAGCAAGCGTAATTAGCGAAGTTATAAATGCATACATTTAAGAATTTAGTTTTGAATGGAACGGGTTGAGGTTTATAGGATTGACGAATTTGTATATATCAATGTGGTGAAATGTATTAGAATTGAACCAATGTTTGCAATAGATTTGTTTTTAAATGAGTTAAATTGGATTTGAGATTTCATGTAGTAACTTCCTAAAATAATGCTACGCAATGCCGTAATAAGTATGTAATCTCCTTTAAAGGAGCAACCGCATTTCAAAGCCAACAAGTAAGAAAAATAATTTGAATGTATCAATGTAAAAAAATCATATTGCACTTTATGAATGTATGTATGTGTTACCATATTAATAAATATGTTGCCTGGGGTAAATGCGTGATGAACATAAATTAATTACGAATTAATTGTGTTTTCAAGAAAACTTGAAGCAGATTAATTGGAAACATTTTATGATGCGGCACACCACGAGCTAATTATTAACAAAGTAAAAGCATTACTAAGCGTAACCGTCTGTGAAAAGCTCATAAAACAATTTTGCTAATACATATTATGTCTATCTTTCCCGTTACCTATACATAAAGGTTCTGTTAACGATTTTAATTGCAAATTTTTTAATAAGTGAGATGCTGCTCGAAAGGGCGTTTACCCGCTCATTAGACGGTTCTACCGTTAGTAATCGCATGTTCTAATGTATAAAAGTGTACCCTCTTAGATTTAAAAGGAAACACGAAGCGCGATTTTTTATGTTATGCTGCTTGTTAGGTTTAATTGTGAGGGCAACACCGAAACGGTTTGGTGCCTTTAGCCGTTTTTCATGCTTTCAGTAAAAGCCAGACGGAGGATATAACGCAGACAGTGAGAGTCTACTGTTGATAAATTATTTACCAATTCGATTAGGTCTTAGGCAGTTTTTGGCTGAAAAGGGGTCAAAG
Source organism: Cryptocephalus moraei (assembly GCA_946251905.1). Taxonomy (NCBI): domain Eukaryota; kingdom Metazoa; phylum Arthropoda; class Insecta; order Coleoptera; family Chrysomelidae; genus Cryptocephalus; species Cryptocephalus moraei. Next base: position 13,210,702 of record OX276460.1, read on the forward strand.
TGTCATAATTGTTACGGAACAGATCTTTGTGTTTGAACTGTGTATTTGGACTATTCAGTTTTAGTCAGTGGTCGTCTTTATTGACAAGTCAAGTAGTTTATGCAACAATTTTATTATCCATTAATCCAATGGTAATTGTTCAAAACGCTTACACTTAAATGGATGCATTATATTTTAGCAAAATTAGTTTGAGGTGGACCTACATTTCATTAAATCACACCATATTCAATTAAAACTTTGAACATTGAACATGTCGATATAAATCTCGTCGTTACCAAAGAATACTACAGCTACGTACGCAAATGATCAAGTCAGAACCCTAAATTGATCGATTTTAAATTAGGGAATAATTAAATTCCAAAGTGCTTAGCGTTCATTATGTTATAAATAATTACTGTCTAAGCGTTTTTAACAATATATTTTTAATCAATGCAAGCAATGCTATCAATTTTATAATACTAAACTACAGCTAATTCCTGTTAAAACGTTTATAATAAAAGTACCTAAAAACCATCTAAATCCAAGCTGATACGTGTATACAATACAATTTCTCAAGGCGTATACCTGAGAGCTTTAGTGGTGTTGCTAAATTAGTTTATTTAATTAGTTCATTTTTCATGCTTTTCATGTATTTAGCTACTTATTTTATTATGGCATTACTAACGTTTAAACTAACATAAACTACAAGGTTTAAACTAATCCTTGCCTCAAGTGGCTATTAGCGGTTTTTTAGCTGTCTCAAGTGACTTTGGAAACAGTATGTTCATATATGAAATTTTTAAAGCTCAAAATCTTGAAATAATTGCGAATTTGAATACAGAACAGGGCTACTGAGTGACCTAACAAAATATCAAAAACAGCCATCTCATTACTTTACAATTAATTAATAGACAGTAAATCAATTAAGAACTAGTTACGCTGCACTTGTTTTAACTTTGGAATAAAGAGCTAGTTCATGCGTATTCAAACAAAACTCAAAAAGCAAATAATACTAATTAAAGTTTTTGGAGTAAATGAGGCATCAACTTTAACTCTGAATTATATTGAGAACAAGTTAGTTTTAAAACGCAAATATATCTTCCTTTTGTTGAAATTAAGATACATATTCTTATTGCACACGAATGTTACTATGGCATTACTAACGTTTAAACTAACCAAAACTACAAGGTTTAAACTAATCCTTGCCTCAAGTGGCTATTAGCGGTTTTTTAGCTGTCTCAAGTGACTTTGGGAACAGTATGTTGATACATGAAATTTTTAAAACTCAAATTCTTGAAATAATTGCGAATTTGTATACAGAACAGCGCAACTGAGTGACCTAACAAAATATCAAAAACAGTCATCTCATTACTTTACAATTAATTAATAGACAGTAAATCAATTAAGAACTAGTTACGCTGCACTTGTTTTAACTTTGGAATAAAGAGCTAGTTCATGCGTATTCAAACAAAACTCAAAAAGCAAATAATACTAATTAAAGCTTTTGGAGTAAATGTGGCATCAACTTTAAGTCTGAATTATATTGAGAACAAGTTAGTTTTAAAACGCAAATATATCTTCCTTTTGTTGAAATTAAGATACATATTCTTATTGCACACGAATGTTACTATGGCATTACTAACGTTTAAACCAACCAAAACTACAAGGTTTAAACTAATCCTTGCCTCAAGTGGCTATTAGCGGTTTTTTAACTGTCTCAAGTGACTTTGGAAACAGTATGTTCATATATGAAATTTTTAAAGCTCAAAATCTTGAAATAATTGCGAATTTGAATACTGAACAGGGCTACTGAGTGGCCTAACAAAATATCAAAAACAGTCATCTCATTACTTTACAATTAATTAATGGACAGTAAAACAATTAAGAACTAGTTACGCTGCACTTGTTTTAACTTTGGAATAAAGAGCTAGGTCATGCGTATTCAAACAAAACTCAAAAAAGCAAATAATACTAATTAAAGCTTTTGGAGTAAAAGTGGCATCAACTTTAACTCTGAATTATATTGAGAACAAGTTAGTTTTAAAGCGCAAATATATCTTCCTTTTGTTGAAATTAAGATACATATTCTTATTGCATACGAATGTTATTATGGCATTACTAACGTTTAAACTAACCTAAACTACAAGGTTTAAACTAATCCTCGCCTCAAGTGGCTATTAGCGGTTTTTTATCTGTCTCAAGTGACTTTGGAAACAGTATGTTCATATATGAAATTTTTAAAGCTCAAAATCTTGAAATAATTGCGAATTTGAATACAGAACAGGGCTACTGAGTGACCTAACAAAATATCAAAAACAGTCATCTCATTACTTTACAATTAATTAATGGACAGTAAAACAATTAAGAACTAGTTACGCTGCACTTGTTTTAACTTTGGAATAAAGAGCTAGTTCATGCGTATTCAAACAAAACTCAAAAAGCAAATAATACTAATTAAAGCTTTTGGAGTAAATGTGGCATCAACTGAATTATATTGAGAACAAGTTAGTTTTAAAACGCAAATATATCTTCCTTTTGTTGAAATTAAGATACATATTCTTATTGCACACGAATGTTATCTTGTGTAATCTCAGTAGGTAGTACATATCATAAATTTGTAATTAGTTGTTACCATATTTATACTTAGTGTTAAGTGGAGTAATTCCATTATTTGATAGCGATATATAATATGTTATTAGACGTTTTAACTTTTAGAAATTTCGTTTTACCCAAGTTAGCCTTTTATTGGCCACAACATAAACTTTTGTTTCAAATGGAGTCCATAATTATTTTAGTTCGTTTCATGTTTAAATAGGATAATTATTGGTTTGAGATGTTGCACTTTTAACAATTTTAAAATATTTGTTTTCTAAATCTAGTTTGTCTAATTTTAAAATTAAAATATAATGATCTCAAAACAATGCCAAAAATTGTAATTATATTAGCTTATATTTACGAAATGGCGAATGTTTTGGTATTAGATACCTACATGTAGGTACTGCTGGTAGATTTAAACCCAAACAAATCCTAAAGTCCTTGTCGACCAAATATCATTAGAACATAACATTAGTCACATTCAAACTGTTTTTTAATTCAACTTTATAACCCATATTAGATCTTGATTAGTTTTAATGGTATATTATTAAATAAGCATATTGTGGTGGTCGTCTCTTATGAAAACGAAGCCACGAGTTGCGGTTTGATTATTGAATGAATAAACATATCTAATAATCTTTATTTACATAATATAAATACTTTAAATTTATAATAAGCGCATTAAATGGGTTGAATAAGACTGTCTATATGGAGTGGGTTAATCAATCAGTCAGTCACCAGCTTGAATGTTGAAGTAAATTTTAGAGTTTTATAATGGAATGGTGTAAATTAAATATCCAACAAGGCGTGCGGAATTTAAAATGAAAACTGTGGAAACATCCAAAACAGGCCATAATGACTTTTAGTTCCAGATGATAAGAACACCTCCTTGGTTAACACTAAGCACAAAATAGAGCCTATTTAATGGTTACTTCTATGTGGATCTAATCAATATCTAATAAGTTAGTTTTGATGTACGACTGACTTAAACACGATCTTATTACCCTTACAAATTCTAAATTGATTGTCAATGGCTGTCTTATTATTTCATCTGTGCTAAATTTATTTTTCTCTCCTGACACATCTCATAGACGCTTCGGACAGTAATTACATGGTAAATATGGGCTCCCGTTGAATACATGATACCTCTCGACGATCAATTAATATTCATCATTTAACGAATCCCCCATATCTAATTAGCTTCTAATAAATACATAGTGAGCCGGTATGGGGTCTCGTGTTCGCTCTTACATCGGATACGAGTGGCCGGTCAAGCGTGTTTAAACCCAACGCTAATCTCCGAGGGACCAACGAAGAACACTTTCTTACGACCCACGTATAATGAGGTACACGAAGAGTTAAATGAATTAAAACACTAAGGTCTACTGAATCGAAATCGATCAAGTTTAGGTGTATGAGTATTGTGGGAGAGTAGTGAAGCTCACAGATGTACATTATAAGGATATAGCAAGCTTGTGTATTATTCTACATATAGTAGATACTTTTGGAATTGTAACACTACTTATCTACCTCTGTGTTGTCTAGATCTAGACTACAATAATGGCTAGTCACAACTTGAAAGGTATCGCCGCAATGTTCTCTAGATCTACTTTTCGGGGTACATCAGTTCCCATTCTGTATTTATTGGACTTATTGAATATATTCTTCATTTGTTCTTCTATCCCTGGTTTTTCCTGCCAATTTAGATATCTAGCTATGGATAGGTCTGCCTTGACCTCTTGTAGATCTTGGTCGGCCTCAATTTCTTCTTCCTCCGGATTCTGCCGTACTACACTCTACACTCTTCACACATCTAAACCATTTGTCTCTTTGTTTTAGTATCCTTTTAATCACGTCTTCTTCGATTTCACCTAATATTACTTTACCAACTTTTCCTACTTTTAGATCCCAATCTTATTATTTTCATCTTCTGGACCTTTCTTCCTCTTAATTTCTTGCTGTTACCTTTTAGTCATTGTTATCGTGACGTGAGTTGTATGTATGTAATATAGAACTATACATCTTTATTTTAGTATTTCTTCTTAGTATTTTGTGTGTTTTACAGTTTTATATCTGTGTGTTATACTTAGCTTTTGGTTAGTATTCTTTGCTTTATTGATGTCTCCTCTACCAGCATTATTAGCAATACTCCGTCAACTTACTTACTACTTCAATTGTGAGCGTACCTATTTTGAGTTTATATGATATATCTGTATACAAACAGGTAATTTATATATTTATAATTTTATATATTATCTAAAATTACACCCATTTTCATCATTTGTTATCATTACTTCTTCAACTAACTTCTTCAATTGTGAGCGTAGCTAATTGGACTTACTTTTATGTTTATGTATTTCATGGATTTAGAATTTTATGAATTATCTAAAATTATATCCACTCTCATCGTTTTTGATTTTCTTTGCTCATTTTGGCCCAATTTTTCCTCTTCTCTTATAACTTCTTCAGAATTCATTCAGGTGTTCTTCTGTTTTTAACACAGTTACTAAATTACTATATCATCAGTACGAGCTGTGATTTGTTCTTCCCTTATTATTAATGTACCCTATTTATTGTTCTAACCGTGTTCTAACGCCATGTTGCCAATAGTGAGTCACCCTGCCCTACTCCCTCGTGTATTTCAAACTCTTCTGTTTATGTAGTTCACATTTTCATTTGTATTAATATTCTAAGTTTGCGTTGCGTTCTCATTTTTTGCAATGCTTTCATAAGTTCCTTTCTCTTCAGCAAATCAAAGGCCTGTTTGAAGTCAAGAAATATAAATTCTATTTCTATTTTATGCTCGTGTTCCATTTCTAATATTTTTTAAGTGTACGTACAGCGTCTATCTTCGATTTTCTCTTCAGAAACCTACTTTGATGTCTAACTAAATTGTGGTCTTGTTAGCTAACCGTTTCTGTATTAATGGGGACAGTATTGCTACATCTATTTAATCTATTTATTTAAAAACTATTTAATACATTAATATATATATATAATAAATATTATAATAATTAAGCCATAATCTATTTAGCCTAACCACTTGTAAGTTGAAAGGCGTCCTTAATTTCAATTTTCGAATCGCGACTGGAATTTATTTCAAAATCGGTGATCTGGTCTATCTTGCACATTTCTTTCTTTGCGTAAGTATATCTTAATTAGCCAAAAGGTAAAACTAAGTTTTGAGAATTAAATGTGTAAAGGTATATTAACAATATAATGTGGCACTATCTGAACAGGGAAATTCATTGAATTCATGTACCTTCTTCTGGAATGAATTTGTAATTATTTCATTTTCTAAGTTCATAAGGATGTTGTCGTGTGTTGAATCGTGTTTATGTGTAAAAATAAACTATATTGCAAAACGTTTGTTCCTATGTTATTTGATGATAAGTTAATTTATTTTATTCTTGCCGAGTTCATAATACAGATATACAATCCAAAATATATCAAATTAACGAATAATAAAAAAAAACAAAAATCATACTTGTGGTTGCCGAGTTATCTATATTATTTTTAAACAAAAAATGCCCATTATATACAACCAACTATCATTTTGAATTCAGCTCGTTTTGTTCTCTAACCTTACTAACGTAGGTCTTGTAGAGCATATTTCGTCAATATAAGATATCTCTCCGAGCACTTCATGAAGCCACACATTTGTTTAGACGGGTTAAACATTTAAAGTATTTTATAAACTCCTTAATCCATGGTGCTGAAATTTTGCATTTATTGAAGTGTCCCATAGGGATTCTAGGAAATTTACCAAATATCACTTTAATGGATTTGTTCAAAAATTTTTAACACTAAATAACTGTACATATCAGGGGTTTCTTGCGGTAAATAATTGACCGATTTTGATCAACTGCAACTAAAAATAAAGACCCTTCATATTGCTACAACTTCACCATAACTATTTCCCCTAGGATAAAAGCAGAAAATTTTACAAACGAGAAACTTAATTTTTCATTTATAAACTTTATTCAATTTATCCAAGACACAAAATTAGCTGTATCTTTTTATGCAGCTACCTTCAGTTTATTACAGTAACGAATACTGCAATGCGTTACTTTCGCCAAAAAGTAGTTAGTGGGTAATGATAACGCGTTAGGTTTTGGGTTCAGTAATGGGTAACGGTAATGGGTTAGGTTGGAAGAAGTCCATTTCTTAAAGACGGGTTTAGAACATCGACTAAGTATGGCTAACTGTACAAGAGTAGATAACATAATTTATCCAATCTAATTTATAGATTTCATTGAATTTTGATTTTTCATTTGTACTGTGTTATTTTGCCGCAGAATTTAGTTATGTTGTATTTTTCCTCCTCAGGGACCAGTTTTCTTAAATACATTAAATTGAAAAATTTCGGGAAAAGTACATTTGACTCGGACCAAGATTTGAACCTGGATCTCCCGATTTTCAGTAGGCTGTGTAACCAATTTACGCCACTTTAGTAGTTCGTATTTCAATTTATTTTTATAAAGTTTTGACTGAAAGTGAACGCAGAGCACTTTCGAAACACGTTTCACAACTAAAAAGATGTTACAAAAGACACCAGAGTTTAATTTGGCGGAGTAACCCAACCCAACCTTCCAATCACTGGTCATATTTGATCAAATCCAGTTTACAACTGATAGGAGAGTTTCCATAACCGACCATCGTTTTCTGTAAAAGTACGCAGATTTAACAGTCTCTCCAGAGACTCACCACTTTCAAATTTATCTAAAAACAAAAAAGTTATCACACTTGTCCCCCTCTATTGAACATATACAACAGAAAAGCGTATAAACTCCTTCAAAAGTTCTGATTTGAGGTGATGACATAGTAATAAGTAACATAGCAAAGCTACTAACAACAGTATAATAAATATTTAGTGTTTCTCAGACGTTCAGACTGAGTGCTGACTCAAGTCGGGCGTGACTGTATGGAGGATATGGGCTGGTATCACGGTGCGTCAATAGTTTTCTTGTCGCCGATACCGCTTAATTCAATCATTTAAGGTTTCATGGGATCGCCGGATTACTGTCGACATGCTCTTTACAACCGTATAGGATTTCTGTATGCCTGCTCATACACGTCGCATTGGGATATTTGGTACAGGCACTTTAATGCGTTTTTAAATTCAAGCCGATAAATAATTATTATTATCATATGACACTTAATCAAGTGAAATGTGAATTTTGACAAGTGAAAAGCGAAACTAATTTATAGATAAGCAGTAAAAAGAGCTACCTGAGAACGAAGCTTTCGTGGAGAAGTTCCCTTCAATAATTCGTTTCATAAATGACAAATGAAACATTTATTTTTTGCACTCAGGTTGTTACGTTCCTGAAAACATGTTCCCGAGGTTCCATCTTTAATTTAAGGGCTGATGATAGGCCCCAGTTGACTCGAAATATGCTGTCATTTTTTGTAATATTTATTTGTTTATTTAATTAACATTTACTTAAAATTTAACAATGTTAAGTGTACTATAACATTAATATATTTACCAAAAGTATCACATATAAAATTTACCTTAATGAGCTAGTCAGACCACGAGATTAAACCACAGACGAATAATATATCTAAACCCGTCTATTTACAAAATTATATATTGCGAAGATAAATAGCACATTCAGAGCATATTTCTACATTGTTGCCTGAATTTAATTGACGAATTCTCTCTTACGACTTGCCTGTACATGTGCATTGCATTCTATGCTTTCGTTGTACTTAAATCTGAAATACTATTGAGTTTCGATAGGAGTGGCAACATCGATTCGTACGCTTTCAAGGTGGCATTTGTTTGTTTACATTGCACTTCGTGAAGCCTTTTAGACACAATTCAGAAAAGACACAATGTTAATAGATGCATAGTATATGCAAAGTATATAGTAATGAAGAAAAGACTTTCATGATGAAAAAATCCTTCCATAGCTAAATGAGACCAATTTTCAAGGAAATTTATAGAGGTTATGTATTGTCTCGGTGATATTTCTTATATATAGTGATATATAGTGATACATCTTATTTTAGGGTTCTAGCAGATCCCGTTAAAATAAATATTTGGATTCCAGTTTTGGGACTTAATGACACTAACAACATCAGACTATATCTGCTTTAAACTTTTTAAAATGATTGATATTGAGTGTAAGAAGGTGCAGCAAAATATTAAACAAATGCCGTAAACATAATATTTTTCCACTTAAAATGAAAAAGTAATTGATTTTGCTAAGAATCCCTGGGTTAGATCAGGCTGTCATCTTAATATAACGATTTACAACGCAAGGTCCTTAGGAACTGACGATCGCTTAGCTGAGTTCGAATATGAATTAGACAAAATCAAATGGGATATCGTAGGTATAGCCGAGACAAGACGAAAGGGAGAACAGTGTATTAAATTAAACTCCGGACATGTGTTGTTCTGTAAAGGAGATGAAAATACTGGTATAGGAGGGGTTGGAATTTTAGTTAATAGAAGGTTAACCCCAAACATAAAGATACTGAAAGCTCTGTCAGACCGAGTTAGCTATGTCACACTTAACATAAATAAAACAACAACCATGAAATACATTCGAGTCTATGCCCCAACCTGCTCACATGAAGACGACGAAGTGGAACTGGTATACGAGGATATAGCAAGAGTACTCAATGAAAGCAAAACAACACATGTTATTATAGGAGGTGACTTCAACGCCAAAATTGGAAAAACTACAGATCCCACACAAAGATATATAGGGCATTTTGGTTTAGGAGCCAGAAACGATAGAGGTACACTGTTGGCCAATTTCCTAGAAAGGGAAAAGCTCTACCTGATGAACACCTTCCTTCAGAAGAACGAAAATCGAAAATGGACTTGGAGAAGTCCAGATGGAAAAACCAAGAACAAGATTGATTTTATCATCTCAAAACATAAACATATAATCCAGGACGTAGACGTGATAAATCAATTTACTACTGGAAGCGACCATAGAATGATCAGATGCAAGGTGTTCATAAATGTCAAAATGACATAAAAGACAACTTAACGAAAAATTCTCTAAAAACCCAGGACAACCAAATGAAACTATAAACGAAGCTAATGAAAAATAACAAAAGCAATGAGAGAAGCTGCAGAACTCACAGCCAAACCTTCGAAAAAACCTGACAATAAATTGACCGACGAAACTAAAAAACTATTAGAAAAAAGAAGAGAACTCATAAGGAGTAGAAAGAGAGACACAATAGAATATGTAGAAACCAATAAAACAGCAAGAAAAATGGCAAAGCAGGACATCCTGAGCCATAAAACAAAACAGGTACAATCCTTGCTAGAAAACAATAAGGGTCTGAACATATTTAGAAGACAAAACACGCAGAAGAAGGAAATAACGAGAATAAAAGACAAAGCGAATAACATAATAGAACATAGAACACAAATACTGAAAGAAGTTGAATTGTTTTACACAGACTTATATGAATCAAAAATACTAAACGAAGCAGTAAAGGAAGAGAATGAGAACACAAACAGTAAAATTATTAATGTTAATTCAGAGTTAATGCCAGAAGTAGACATCGAAGAACTGGAAAAGGCTCTATTGCAAATGAAAAATGGACGGGCGGCAGGAGAAGATAGCATACTACCGGAAATGCTGAAGGAAAGCGATAGAAAAACTAAAGAAGAACTAGTAAAACTATTTAATACCTGCTTGACGCAAGAATGCATTCCTCATGACTGGGGGAATGCAGTGGTTGTTCTTATCTATAAGAAAGGAGATCCTTCGGACCTCGAAAACTACAGACCAATCAGTCTGCTGTCTCAGGTGTACAAATTGTTCATCAGAATAATTACAAACAGGTTAGAGCGAAAATTTGAAATATACCAACCAAGAGAACAGGCTGGATTTAGAAGTCACTACAGCACTACCGAACACCTCCATACAGTAAAACAACTTATAGAGAAGGCATCAGAATATAATATACCTATATGGATGGCCTTCGTAGACTTCAGAAAGGCCTTCGACACTATAGAAACCTGGGCAATAATAAAATCTATGAGAAATGCCAGAGTGGATCAAAGATACATACTCTGGTTTTGGAGGATGTCTTCAAGAAAGACAATTGGAGGGAAAAGGGAATAAACATCCATGGTGAATATCTAAGCAATTTAAGGTTTGCTGATGATGTCGTCTTGTTTGGAAGAGATAAGCAAGAACTAACTAAGATGTTGGAAGAACTACATGTAGAAGCTGCCAAAATTGGACTACATATGAATAATACAAAAACACAATTCATGACAAACGTTCTTGATGCAGACCAAACCATTACGTTTCATGGACAAACTATAAACAAAACACAATCATACATATATCTTGGACAATCAGTGACACTAAGCAAACAAAACCAAGAAATTGAGATCGATAGGAGAGTCAGATTGGGATGAGCAGCCTATGGTAAATTAAAATACGCTTTCAACATGAAAATCCCCATGGCATTAAAAACAAAAATCTACAACGAATGCATTCTCCCATTCACTACCTACGGATCCGAGACCTGGGTCCTGACTAAAAGGATTATTAACAAACTAAGAATACATCAGAGGGCCATAGAGAGAAGAATACTGGGAATATCACTGAGAGACCACAAAACAAACCAGTGGATACGAGAAAGGACAAAAGTAACCGACATCATACAGAGAATCAGTTCCTTAAAGTGGCAATGGGCAGGAAATGTTGCAAGACACAGAGAGAATTGGAGTGGACACATCACTAGATGGAGACCTTGGGGTGAACGAAGAAGTATTGGCAGATCACAACAGAGATGGTACGATGATCTGAAAAAATTCGCTGGGCTGATCTGGTACGAGAGAGCAGAAAATAGAAGTGTATGGTCAAACACGAGAGAGGCCTATATCCAATGGATAGATAATGGCTGAAAAAAGAAAAAAAAGAAAAAGAATTGATTTTTGCAAAATGTATTAAGGTGATCGAAGCAAAGCTCTTATAAACAATGTGTTATTTAATCAAGTCTTAAGTCTCCTAAAATAAAAAACGATTAATTTAAAAGTGAATAGGTACTTTATTGTACACGACATCAGTGATTGTGTTAAGTGATTAATTTAAGATTTTACAAATAATTTAAATTCCTGGGTTTTTAAAGAATTTTATTCCTGTAAAGACAGTTATGAATCACTTTAATCATCCTTGATTTAAATAATTTTGGATCAACAAACAACAATTTTTCTGAAGAAATTCATCCCAAATAACAACTATCCGTATATACCCAAAATCCACTTCTCATGATACTGACGGTATTACTGCTGCGTTGCCATAGGTATACAACACACAAAATACCATCTTGAAACATATGATTAATGACAATACGTCACAAAAACGTATTTGTTGCAAAATAATCAGTCAATACGTTTACATATTCGAATATAAGAATTTTTTTCTAATTTTTAATGCAACCTTTTGTAAAAGAGTTTAACATAATATGAAGGCTTAGGTAACTAGGTACCTTAGGTTTTATTCCATTAGCGGCAACAACGCGAGTTCTATTAGGATCCCAAAAGTTATTATCTCCTTCTTTTCTTCCCGTTGAAAGCAATATACACATACACGGAATATGGCAACATCTTTCAAAGCAGTAATGTGTCGTGGAGTACATTGTCGGTCATGTGTCATCCAGGGGTAATTCCAGTATATCAATATCAGGCAATAACTGATAATAAAATGAATGACTGCATTCAGCTGTAACAAAACTCTTACTAAATAGGTAAAGTCGCATAATTTAACTCTCAGTAAACCGTTTGGAACAGTGGATCCTTATTATTGATACGCCTATGGATAAATGATTTGTTGCCTATCACAATTCGTCAACGGCTGCTATATTTAATTTCTCTTTTGCACCGCGTCCATTACCTATGTTGGCATAAATAAATATGTGTATAAAATATATTACAAATAATATAAATTAATAAATATTACTTTCTTATGAGAACACCGGACCCAACTGTTAGTTAAAATTTTTGCCATGGTTATCTTACACAGATGGAATTACAATTTCAATCCAACGTTTCGTCAATAAACACCCAATAATATTTCATTTCCGTTATTAATAACAGAACACAGTATTGGCCAAATACAAATTTACTTTTATATAGCCAGTCAATATTGAAATATCCAATATATTGATAATATTTATAAACAGTTTCCTTCACTCACATCCTGCGAAACAATCTTTTACAAAGCGCACAGTTCATATTGGCCCAATATTAGGTTGAAAACAAGGGCCAATAATTTTCGAATATTGAGATGTCATTGCTACGTTACCTGGATAGTCTCCAAAACTAAGCAAAATAATTTTAAGGTACTATTACATTATTTACACATTTCCCTTGCCAAAATGTCCTCAATGAATAATGTTTATACCCTGTCGTTCGATTTTAACGCAGAAGTAGGTTTTACAGTCACGTTTAAAAACGTGGCCATTAAAAGTAATCTAGTTTACGTAGGCAAGTAGGGACATATATCGCTCGACGAAATCAATTATTTTAAATTAAATAAATAATTGGACTTCTAGTTAAAATTGTCGGGTGTAGCAATAATTTATACTGTCACAAATGTGTCACAGGTGCACTTTATGACATTTTTAAAGGTCGTAAAGGATGTGAAAATATTGAAATGCTCGATTTGTAAACTATGATAGGTTGTATAGGTTCTGTCTAACTACATACGTAAACATGTGGGTTAACTACAATTTATAACATTCTCTATATACTAGAATGAGAGACCTTTGATTAACCTAGAGTGTTAAGTAGGTAGGTACTTACTTAAATGAAAATACGATTTTCAATTAAAAAGTACCGCTACTCTATTTTACGCCTCTAACGCAATATGGTCTTACATGTCGCCAATAAAGTTCTGTACACTTACAGCCAATCATTAAATCAACTTAGGTCGTTATCAACTCAATTTTTAGCCAAATTTGTCTTAATTTCGACATGAGTTGTTTTAAAGTTCAAGAATGATACCTGAAGCTCTAGCCCTTTCATTTCTGCAATGATTAAGGAATTGTTGCCTTGTGCTAAGATGTTCCTGAATAGAAATGAGGTAGCACTGATCAAAAGCAGCTTTCAATACTGCCATTACGGAATGATCGGTGTCTATAAGGTTTTGAACATATTTTCAAACCATATCGAACTGAATCTAAAATGATTTATTCTAACGTTGCCTTTAAGTATCGCTTTAATAGATGTTATTAGATCACAAGTTTCTATAAATCACTCACGTATATCGTATATGATATCATAAAGCTTCAACCATATAAATATCTATAAAAAATTATACGTAGGTGGTATTTTGTAAATGTTCAATAGATTGACTAATGTATTCCTGCATTAGTTTTGTTTCCTTGGTAAAATAAATTAATAAACTAATTCTGGATTTAAAAAGTTATGTCCCGTGTAATTAATTAATTAAGGGAACTCCATTGAAAATGTGAAATTCAAGGTAGAATATTTTAACTGTCACATTTTATACAAAATTCTTCAATTAAAACGTCCAAATTTGCTATGGCTTAAATTAATAAATCCTTTAATAATATCCCAACCAAACGAAAATTACAAAATTGTTAACAAGATGTGAATTACCCAAATTAATAGTCCCCTGCTGTTTCGTTCCACTGTTTTCTCACTTACTATCTTCTATTTTTATCCCTTAATTGCCGAAAACAAATCCGTCATCCATTCTCACTGTTATGGCGAAGCATTCAAACTAAGATTCGTACACGCAACTAACTATCTGTTATCTTGCATCAAGTTGTGTCTAAATTAATAACATCTCGGTACACATTAATCTGCAGGCATTATTAAAACAAACGAGAAGCGGAGCAATGCTTTTAAACAAAGAACAATAATTATGGTTAATTCAGTGCAGAAATGGTAAATAATAATATAACTCTTTAAGGTTTGTTACACCCTCGAGGAAATTACTCGGATCGGGCACTTTCCACGCGATTATATTTAATAAAGTAATGCGTTAAGTAAATCAATATTAAATTGGATTTAAGTGCTAATGATTGCTTAATTAACAGAAAATTTGTGTATGCACGTTCCGATAAGGTAAATATTAATTTAAACCGTTACGATAGGTAAGCGAAGTTTCACAATTTGATTAGGAATTTCAAATTTATAACTTTCATAAGCTTAAAATAAATAAACGGGAACTGAGTTTACACTTGCGCAAGACAAAAATAAAATCAGTATAAACATTTTAACACTTTCTTAATATGATTTCATTCTTACAAAAACTGATAAATTAAGCAGCTTTACTATTAGTATTTACTATTCTGTATTTACCGCCAACAGTTTTTCAAAATATACACTGTCTCGTATTAGACATTCCAGCCATATAAAAGTCAATAAAAACGAAAAAAGAAATGCACAAATATATCGCAAAGTTTCATGGTTTAAACAGAACTAGTTTTGTATTAATTTGAACATTTTCAGGTATATAAGCAAGCCACTAAATATAAGTTTGAGTATGACGGTTGAAGTTTCATATGTGACTAATTTCTAAGGCTCGAAAAATAAACAATACAAGTATGTCACAGCGTGCACGCAATGTGCAACGGAAAAATAGCGAAATATACACATTTTGCCCATATCTATAATTGCATATATAAATTTCTATTGTCCTTTGAATTGGATTACGAATCTATTGCAGTTCAGGGCTGTTTTAATTATTTCGGTGAAATTTATGGATTCTAGGAATTATTTCTTCTTCTTCTTCTGCCTATCCACTAATGGATGTTAGCGACCACTTTTTCTATGGCTTCTCTATCTCTTGCCGTGTGGATCAATGTTTGTATGTCACCAATGCCGGTCCACTGTCTCACGTTCCTCAGCCATGACATTCTCTTTCGTCCTATTCCTCTTTTACCCTCGATCTTGCCTTCGAGCATAGCAGGAGTTGATATTTACGGTTGCGCATTATGTGACCCAAGTATGCAGTCTTCCTCTTTTTTATAATGGTGTAGAGTTCGCGTTCCTTGTTAATACGTCTGAGGACGTCTTCGTTCCTTATTTTGGCTGTCCATGGAATCTTAAGAATTTTACGGTATATCCACATTTCAAATGCTTCTAATTTGTTTCTAGCCTTTACTTTTAGAGTCCAGCCTTCCACGCCATACAGT
The DNA here is from genome assembly GCA_946251905.1 of Cryptocephalus moraei. NCBI lineage: Eukaryota > Metazoa > Arthropoda > Insecta > Coleoptera > Chrysomelidae > Cryptocephalus > Cryptocephalus moraei. Next base: position 13,226,434 of record OX276460.1, read on the forward strand.
AGTATGGACCAAACGTAGCATCCAACAAATCTCAATCGGAGACCAAGATCCAAGTCGCTACAAATGAACACTCTTTGGAGTTTCAGGAATGCGCCTCGAGCTTGTTCGATTCTGCTTTCAATTTCTTTGTCTGATGACCATTCTTCATGAAGCCATGTTCCTAAATACTTAAATCTTTCTACTCGTTCTAAAAGTTTTCCATTGTACATTAAGCTGACATCTCTAAATGCATCCTTCTTCTTCGTGACAACCATGAATTTAGTCTTTTTTGTGTTCATATTTAATCCCATTCCCTGACTATAATCTCCCACTACATTAATAGCTGTTGTAGATCATCCATGTTATTTATCTATACTCCATTGACTTGGATTCCAATTTCCTTACCTTCAAGCGACTCTTGGAAAATGGCTTCTGAATATAGATTAAACAAAAGCGGCGACAGTATACACCCTTGTCTCACTCCCCTACGAATCTTGATTTGAGTTGTTAAACCGTTAGCCACTCTGACTTGTGCTGATTGGTGCCAGTATAGGTTTTCAATGCACCGAATGTCTTTTTGGTCCAGATCAAGTCTTCTGAGAAGCTGCATAAGTGTATGGTGTCGGACTCTATCAAATGCCTTTTCATAGTCTATAAAGCATAAACATACGTTTTTTTGCTGGTCATAGCAGTTCTGTATTAAGATTTGTGTTGCAACTAGTGCCTCTCTTGCGCCCAGCACCTATCTGGAACCAAACTGCGAGTCGCTTATGGCGTTATCACATTTGTTGTATATTCGTTGATGTATATTCTCAGGAATATTTTTAGGGAATGGCTCATGAGACTGATAAGTCTATGTTCCTCGCATTTCCTTGCGCTTGCTTTCTTTGGCACAGGAATAAAAGTTGAAGATGACCACTGTTCCGGGTATTGGCCAGTGTCATATATTTGGTTGAATAACTTGTGGAGTACTGCAATCCCTCTCTCGTCTAAAAGTTTAAATATTTCTGAAGGTATTTCATCTGGTCCGGCTGCCTTATTATTTTTAGAGATTTGTATAGCCTTTCTTATTTGGTCTTAGGAATTATTTAACCTCTCCATAATAATCTCTTCACTATAATGTTTAAATGGTTATCATCCTTGTTATATGTTATATGTTTGGAAAGAGTTGCTATGGAATTTTTGACAATTGTAATGAACTGATAATATTTTTAAACGAATTGCAATTGTCTTAAAAACAACATGAATTTAAAAATGTGATGTTAATGTTTGTTGACTTTTCCAAGTTACTTATAGCAATTATTGTAGTTTGTCGTAGGTATTTCTAAAGAATAAAAAGAATGCAATACAATGTTAATATTTTTCAGTCATCGTAATTTTACTAAGGATTTGAGAAGTTTCCAAAAATTTGTAATGACCGTATTGAACTGTAATGGACTTTGGAATGGAAAATGTTAATTTCTTGTTTAACATGTAACTTGTAACACTTTAACTAAATTCCGATACAATTAAAGAAATTAAGGTGTTTTTAAGAAACATACAACGGTCCGAGGCTATTTTAATAGCAATAACAATTTTCTGAGGGAAAATATCAAGTTTTAAATAAACATTCGGATACCTTAAGAAAGTTGAGGAATTTCCAAGCTAATTGTTACATTTTTAAACGAGTTGCAACCACCTTAAGATAAACAGAAAGTCTGAAATGTAACTTATAACGTTTTGGCAAAACTTTTCATACCTTTAAAAAGGTAGAGAACTCTTCAGAAAACTGAGAACTGTACCAAATGGATTAATGACACTTTTAAAAGGAGTTATGTTGACAACGCAGCTTCATGTTGCCTTAATTTAAAACTTTAAATTTAGTTAATTAAACTTTAACATATTAAAATTTATTTCAAAATGTCATCAGTTCATTATGGTTGTCAAAAATTCCATTGTTTCATAACATAAATAACGTTCAATACTGATTTAACAAGGATGGTAATGATTTACACATTATTGTGAGATATATAATACACAGAGAGGTTAAAATAGTTCCTAGAATGCACAAGTTTTACCAGAATAATTAGGACATTCCAAAAATAAATTTGTAATGAATAATGGGAAATTTATAACAGCCTCCTTCTTTCTTTTCTCAGTACTATATTGTGAATATGAAGACATTGAAATGGATATAAGTACATTTACTGTATTGCAGAGGTTAGATAAGAATACAAAGGTATTATTATTGAATTAAGTTTCATTAGGCCCTGCATTCGACAAATCCAAATATACAACAAAAATGGAAGTGGAAATTTACCACATCATATGCTTGCCACATACATATGTCTCTATTTAGTTAGGCAGTGCAATAAATTTTAGCTATTTTATAGATGAAATTAGTGATTTTTATAAGGCTAAACGTTCGATAGAATACTAACGTTAAAATGATTTTACCAGGGCTTCGGTGTGTATATCCACGAGAAAACTCATAAGCAGAATAAACGCTTAACGATACATTTATCTACATTAAAGCAGTAACTTTGCATAACGATTTGATGATAACGGCAACATTGTCATGTACGAATTTTGCTACAATTAGGATGAACCATTAGTATGATTCAAACTAATAATTTTTTCAATAGGACGATTTTTATTTCCTACTTTTGTAAACGACTTCCTCATTTAGGCTGCAAGGAATATAGAGCAAAATGCTATTTTTGTCAGTTTCTGTAACGACTCTAGTATAATTTTAGCGTAATAGAGTAATAGTCAAAATGAAATAATAATATTAATATAAACAATAAGAATTTCTTTAGATATTTTGTCGGTATTGTTATTAAAAACATTATTTCTAACCCATTATGAATATTTTGATTTAATTATTTGCCTTGCAATTGCAAATACATCAATGCACGAAATAAATTAAACAAATGCATTCGCCATTTTATAGGATAATTTTGCACACATATGACATATGAAGTAAGTACATTTTTAATATCGTAAAAAGAAAGCAGGCATAAATTTCATTGCAGGCAATAATTTTGACATGATTAAAATTTTAGGGTGTTTGCAAGAATATTAAATATTGCAAAAATAAAACAACATTATCTATCGTTTTTAACTAAATAACCAGTACAGTGGCCATAATAATGCCAACAAACCTTCTTTAGACGTACAATAAGTTTTTAATTATATGCAATTTAAAGTATAATTGCAGATTTTTGAACGAGATAAATCTATTTGTTTCACAAGTAATGAGAATAGGAAAATATATACATATTTTTTTATGGTAGCGCACAAAATATATTATAATACATTTATTTTATTACACCTTGGGATGTGCGTAAATTAAATGAAATAAGGCAATTACTTGCTAATTAACTATATAAAAGTATTCAATGGATTAATAAAGTAAATGAGGAACTAAAACTATTTGAAATACAAAAGAATTAAAATTTTCATGTGCGCTTTAATATTTTGTAACAATACGATAACATTTTCTATTGCTTCTGACTCGACAACTAGTACAGTGAACCAATAAACTTGCTTTAGAATTACAATAAGTTTTAAATTATGTACAATTTAATATGTAATTAAGAGAGATATATCTATTAGTTTCGTAATAAATAACGAGAAACAGGAAAATATACATATTTTTTTATGATCGCACGCAAAATATGTTTATTTTAATATTCTTGGGATATGCGAGATTAAATTAAATAAGGCAATTACTTACTAACCAACTAATTATTTATTTAATGAATTAATAATGTAAGTAAGAAACTAAAACTGTTTGAATTGATTAAACTAACGTCGAACCTAAAATTTTTATGTGTGCTTTATTATTCATATATAAAAGATATGACGAAAGGATTTAAATGCACATGCTGGGAGATATACTTCATTACGTCAAAAACCATGTTTACAATTATGAATTGTCATAATATGTACTTCTTCACCTATTTAAATGCAGTATTGTGTCAAAAGTTACACTACGAAGGAAAGGTATTACTTTTACTCTACAATTGTACTTGTGATTTAACATTGTATTGCATAAAACCCTCACATTTATACGAACTTTAAACAATCTTTAAACATAGTTCTACTTCATTGATATACAGTGGCAAATTGTTGATTAGAGAATTGCACATACAAAATATCGCTTAGTTAGATACTAATTAGAGGTTAGGTATTGCGGTGTGGTGTTATTATCCACATCAAATCTAAATTTCATTCAACACTTTAAACCAAAGGAAAACACCAAGTCTTAACCAACTGAAGCTAGCCGGTCGTTCATTGAACACAAAATCTTCTTTCAATTGTTTTAACTATTATCAAGAACGGTACCTATCTTTAATTTTGTGTTTGAAACAGACATGAGCATTTTAAGGTTACTTAAGTGTAAAGGAAATCTTTTCAGAAATAAACCTACATCTCTGTGTCCCTTAAAACAAAGTACTGTTTCAATTACTTTAGAAAAGTAACCGGAGATTAGGGATACCTACCGTTAACGCGTAACGCAACTCCAAATAGATCTCCCCTAAAGCTCTCAAGTTAGTTATTGCCTGTTTAACTTCGCAATGCTTGATTAACGAATTCAATTAAAAAAAGTAAGAGCGGCGTCGATGACGTGAAATGACGCACACGGAACTCGCGGAGAGAAAGAAACACCTACCTCTACCTAAATAAAAAGAGCAGTTCATTCCCTCTCATTACGTGTCCCGGGGACTATGCACTTAAAGCCGACGTAAAGAGATACCAGTCCGGCTTTTGGTGTTTGCACTCACAAGAATGCCGATTATGCTTTATCTCAGGTATCTTTTCCGAGAACTCAAAACAGGCTGTGAAATGTATGAAAGAATGTGCGCCTTCTATTCCATCCTAAGATGGGCCTCAACACTTTTTTACGGTGTAACACACATTTTAAAACATTTCAAACTTCATTTCGAAGAGAGAGAGAAGAGAGAGAGAGAGAGAGAGAGAGAGAGAGAGAGAGAGAAAGAGTTCCGACTCGTTGCTTTTTCGCTTAAATGTATGAATTTTAAAATTTTACAGTTACCTGGCGGCGTAGCAATTATTACGAGCTTTCTAAATAGTTCAATCGAATTAGGTATGGATTTACCTAAATCGCATATAATTGAACAGCTATAAAGTCTAGTGAAGTATTTACTTTGACACTATAACGAAATTGGTGGCGAAATCATAGTTATCCATTTAACTATTAACTATTTATATTTATATTTGCACAGGCAATTCGTCGAAGTATTTTTTGTTTGGAAAAAAGAAAGCATCAATCAATCACTTCAATTTTACTGAATACTTTTTAATTGCAATTAACTGATCGCCTCTACATGGGGGTCAATTAATTTTAATAATAAATAATATACACTAGCACATACCTTTCGTCTGAGTTTGCGCTGTTAAGTTGACAGACTGTTTCATTATACAAAGACGTTAACGACATATTTGCTCCTAAACAGTTTTCGTAAATCGATTTATTCACCAGTGAATAAGACTCTTGTGTAAGAAATGTACATACGTATATATTGATGGATGCGTGTAAATTACAATTTGCACACATTGTTGATCAACAGAAAATGTTAATTAATAAACCCAATAAACAGGACACAGTATAACTAGTATATATTGTGTTTCCAGTCAACATTGTAGGAGTTCTAAACCTGTTCGAAAAGTAAGTATTTTCTGGAAATTATACTGTGTCAAAATAACCAGTGGAGTAATAAAATCTCATTATAAATGCAAAACCGATACAAGGTGGCACCCTCTAAATTTTGAAAGTTTTGTAATGTCTTGTACGCTGCCATAAGGAATCCCTTTGTATTATGAGTGTCCCACCCGGAACACGTGCGTTTATTGTACGTCTGGCTATTGGAAACATATAGGGAATAACCATTCGCTGGCGCACGGTCGGAAAAAATGCCCTATTTGCCCCTCGATTAGACAGCACCCACTTCTGCACATAATAATCCCTTACGATAAGTACCCCATTCCGAACCGCCCGGTTTGGCACTAATGGACAGGTGTACTATTTCTTGTTTTTCGAAGAAAAGGTATTATTTGCCTTACAATAAATAGACATACAGCATCGGCACTAGACAATCACGTTTAAAGTGATAATGTTATTTTTTCTCGAATTTCAAGCAAACTTTGAAAACATAACAAGTAAAGATCATTGAGAAAAGAAAAATATTTGAAGGGTCCAGGGGAAAAACTGGCCAAGTCCAATAATTTTGTTATTAAACATGACACACCATCTAGTAATGAAGCGCCAGCTCTTTACATCCGTATATTCAAACTGGGGAATAAATGGATAGGTCGCAAGATAAAGCCGAAATCAGAATTCATGTATATGGCAACAACGGGCTAAATCTGAGCGGTACTGGCGAAAAATAAGCTAAGTCCATGTAATACGTATCAGCTCCGTTGCGTGTTTTTTCTTGTTTGTCTTCATGATTAGACCTGTGCTCGCAGTATACACGTAGTTATTATAAATTTGTCAATAAGTAATCATAAAATGGATGTGGATGGCAGTGGAAGTGCAAGCGATGCTGCTGGTGAAGTGCACGAAAGAAGAACCAAGAAGAGGAAGACTTATAGTAGAATGAAGGAAGTAAACAAAAAACTGCGTTTGCAAACTCATGAGTTGGGTGATGAATGTGCATGCAAACGGTTAAAATGCGATGAGAAAATACCGTCCGCTGCGAAACAGAAACTTTTGCAAAATTTTAATAACTTATCGTCAGTAGATGAACAGAACTTGTACTTATGTGGCCTAATGAGTCTTGTTCCTGTACAGCGAAGGCGACCCACGAAAAATAAAGAACCAGCGTCGTTGAGAGATTATGTCGTCACTTACAAAGTAAGATATTTACTTAACGATGTAACCGTGGAAGAGGAGGTTTGTCGCCAGGAATTCATTGCTTTGCACGAAATCACACAAGGAAAAATCGAGCATTTGGTGAAGGCCCAGAAGGAAACTGGAACTGCCCCAAAAGACAGAAGAGGATCTCATACGAACCGTCCAAAGAAGTTACCTCTTAGTACTACTCAAAATATAATGGATCACATTGCTTCTTTCAAAGGACGTGCTAGTCATTATAGTACTAAAGATACCACAAAGATCTACCTACCGGAAGAACTGGATTTGAAAAAGATGTTTTCTATGTTCAAGAATAGGTATCCAGATTGTGTTGCGTCATATGAAACTTACAGAACCATTTTCACAAGCAATTTCAACATATCTTTTGGTTACCCAAGAACAGATACATGATTAGACCTGTGCTCGCAGTATACGCGTAGTTATTATAAATTTGTCAATAAGTAATCATAAAATGGATGTGGATGGCAGTGGAAGTGCAAGCGATGCTGCTGGTGAAGTGCACGAAAGAAGAACCAAGAAGAGGAAGACTTATGGTAGAATGAAGGAAGTAAACAAAAAACTGCGTTTGCAAACTCATGAGTTGGGTGATGAATGTGCGTGCAAACGGTTAAAATGCGATGAAAAAATACCGTCCGCTGCGAAACAGAAACTTTTGCAAAATTTTAATAACTTATCGTCAGTAGATGAACAGAACTTGTACTTATGTGGCCTAATGAGTCTTGTTCCTGTACAGCGAAGGCGACCCACGAAAAATAAAGAACCAGCGTCGTTGAGACATTATGTCGTCACTTACAAAGTAAGATATTTACTTAACGATGTAACCGTGGAAGAGGAGGTTTGTCGCCAGGAATTCATTGCTTTGCACGGAATCACACAAGGAAAGATCGAGCATTTGGTGAAGGCCCTGAAGGAAACTGGAACTGCCCCAAAAGACAGAAGAGGATCTCATACGAACCGTCCAAAGAAGTTACCTCTTAGTAATACTCAAAATATAATGGATCACATTGCTTCTTTCAAAGGACGTGCTAGTCATTATACTAACAAAGATACCACAAAGATCTACCTACCGAAAGAACTGGATTTGAAAAAGATGTTTTCTATGTTCAAGAATAGGTATCCAGATTGTGTTGCGTCATATGAAACTTACAGAACCATTTTCACAAGAAATTTCAACATATCTTTTGGTTACCCAAGAACAGATACATGTAGCGAGTGTGATTCGTTTTTGGCCAAATTAAAGTGTTTGCAAAATGATATCCACAAGGCTGATGACAAACAAAAGGCTATTCTTAGCACAAAAGCCACTCGTTTGCGAACAGAAAATGATGTACACAAAAAGCGTGCTCAACAATTCTATGTAAGGAAGCGACAATCCAAGACTGCCAGCAGTCAAGATGAACTAAAGTTATGTTTATTTCCCGGTTTAAACTTGTCAATAATACGTATTCTGCAAATAATTTTTTTTATTTAGGAACCATTTACTATGCAACAGGGGAAAACTCGTTAAGTCACAGACATTCTAGATAAAAAATTGAATTGCGCATACATCCTGTCACCCTGAACTCCCAGAATTTTAGAAAATAGAATTAAATATATGTAAGTTTTCGTTCTTAGCTTGTTATGGTCACACGATACACACTTAGTGAAATATATTAGATTAAAGGTTTAAAACGCGATTATCTCAAAACTGTGAATTTGTGACTTAGTCGGTTTTTCCCCTGGACCCTTCATTTATTATGCCCTTTCACAGTCACTTCCTGCTCTGACAAAATTAACGTTAGTGGCGGAACATTAATAGAATCAATGAGTGTGTATTAATCAATCAAGCTACGAAAAAGATAATAAGTATTTGGTTGTGATAGTAATTGAAATTTTTATGTAATGCAAGTTTTCACACTGCACAAAATAGTTCATGCAAATCTCTCCATACATAATGATTTTTAAAAACGAATGAATGAACTAATGAAAATTGACGATTTGAACAACAATTCAACAATATCTGAATTATCAAATTGGAAAGTTAGACGTCAAAAATCCAACACATTGTTATAAATAGGAGATATAAAAAATATTACCCTGAAATATCATAAATAAATACCGAGTTCAGATATTATTATATTATATTAATCACGAGTTAACAACAAATCAGGTAAAAGTGTCGACCTTTTATTAAAAGAATTATAACGGTTTTAAGCAAACTTACATCGACCATTTTAATGCATTTATTAATTTTGGTTCATTTCTTTAAGGACGCCTCTGGTCCCCGGCGAAATAATCGTTTTATTACTCCACCGGTTTTTTTGACAGGGTATAGTGAAATGAGACCAGATGAAACAAATTCAGAACATCTGCTCGAACAAACATAGGTAAACCTGTAGTTTGGCCATCTTAAGAACAAAATACATGTCATAACGAACCGAAAAATGGCGATGTGTCCATCGCAATAATTTCTCATATTGTAACATTCGATAGGTGATATTTGAAAGACAATTCTTCAGGCGCATTTAGTGAAAATTTCGTAAACCCGAAAAATGACAAAAATAGAAACGATTTAGTAAAAATTGTTACGAACTATATTGTACATATTTAACGTGAGAAGAAATATTCAAAGCTTAAAAAAACAATTGTTTATTTTTTGATTATTCTTTATTTGATGATTTAGAGAAAATTTCGAAAAACCGAAGAACGACAAGAATAAACTGCCCCTTAAAACGATTCACTTAAAAATTAATGATATTTTTGTACACATTCGACAGTAGAATAAATACTCAAAATTAAGAGAAAAATATTGGAGTGGATTTTGAGAAAATTTCCAAAAACCGAAAAATGACAAGAGTAAAGTGTTCTTTAGAGAAGATATAGCCAAAAATGTTATTAAGCTTTATTATACATATTCGATATTAGAATAAATATTTGAAGTTTAAAAAAATATAAAGGAAAAATATCAATTCAGAGAAGATTTAGCCAAAAATGTTATTACTTATTAACCGTTACTCTATACATTCGACATTAGAATACAGTTTCGTAGTTTTCTAAGCTTCAAAAAAGACAAAAATGAAAAGAGCAAACTACCCATTTATACAAGGCGATTTTAAAAAGTTAAAATGAGGAAAGATAAAAACATTATATCCTACAATGATAGAAACTCTAAATATAAAGTTTGAACCCTTTGTGATATTTAACTACGGATACATACATTTTTGTTTTTACATGTTTTTGAACTTAGAGGAACATAAAGAGTCTAGAAACGATCATAACTCAAATTCGAAAAATTGACCCAATTACTTCCCATATATGAGTGCCTCATATGAGAAAGTAATGAAAATAAGTTGATGTAAGAAAGAATTGAAAAGTGAATCAGTTACCAATCTCTCAACGGGTAGTTTATTGCATTTATTGAGTGATCAATACATACCATACTATTGTTAGTTTAAGATTCAATATACCATAATGAATCCAGGGAATCAAGAGGAAATTTTATTACATCTCCTAAAATTAGATATCATTCTCGATAAAAAAAAAAGTGTAAGCATCCAAAAATTCCAAAAATTGGCTGAGTTATGACGTTTTGAAATTTTGGCACGAAAATCGCGGTTCAAGTTTGACAATGTTTACGACTGTCTCCTGAATAATGAGATTTCTAATAAAAATCAGCTTTAAACTGTGTTAAATATATTGGATCAGTGTTACCTACCTAAAATGACCGAAATGCCAATTTTGGCTCTCCGAGTAAACTTTTCTACTGGAACGGTCACATATTTACGATAAATTGTTTCCAGTTTGAACGGAACTCTCTCATAATTAGACTATGTACAATAGCAATTTTGTATGATGTAATCGTGATGATAATAATCAAATTTGTGTAACCTATGCACCTTATTTGATATGATACCACTACGTCCTCTTAATCAATCCAACTAAAAGTTTGTTCTGATGTCACGCAACCGTACTCTAAATTCATCCACGAGGGCTATTCTCTTCATGTCCTCGTATCGATACAAATAATTAATATCGTCTGAATAATTTGCCTAACCGCAACTTATCAGGAAGTGGGCTCCTTTGTGTGCCCCAAGAATGATCGTAAGAATGCGAGAGGCTTCAGTAGCTTAGGTGTATACATATGTATGTAATAAATAACTCGATGATCCTGCTGCTGAGAGGTAAACAAACTCGCCGGGCAATTGAAATTATAATAACATTAACATTGTCGATTACAAACATTACAGGTCGGAATCGGCGCTTTTATCGGCGGATCTTACAAGAGGGAAGCAGATAGATAAATGCATAATATGCAATCAAAAAACCTTAATGAATTAATGAGTTAGTTATACTGTAACGCAACCGATTAGATTCGAATTGACTTGATTTGGTCAAATCATTCATTTCATTCTGTGTGATGCTGACATAATTTTTAAAATTATGATATTCTAAGATGGATAAAACTATTGCAAACAACGTTTCTTTATCTTACTTCCCAAATTGTTTATAACAAATTAACAACTACAAGATGTAATTCGGTTTAGACCATTTTGATCGATAGGTAAAATAACGAAATGAAGTAATTTTCAATTGCAGCTTTGTCAACCTCTTAATTGCATCTGTATTCCTACAGATTATGCTTTTATTGATCTTTCACTGTCTGTGTTTGCATATTTCATTCGCACTGATTTCTTCTTGATACCAGCCATTGTAATTACCTAAAGGAGATTCAGTTTGACACTGAACAACCTGAAATAAATTCATCTGCCGAAGACAGTATCCGAATAAGGAGATGAATTGGTACGTTTTTGTTAATATGGTATATAGAATAATAATGTGGTATGTATAATGTAAACTATATCATTAGTGTTATTTTTATATTTTATGTAAAAATATTTTGTCAAAGTACGTAAGTTATTTGAACACCGTATTTATTTTGGAATCCGTTGTGCTATCACAAATATATTTTTGCAACGTGAAGTTAACGCGTAACGTTTTTGTAATATTAAAGTAACAAATAATTTTAAACAACGTTGATTATTATCGAAATGTACATATTACTATTGAAAAGTAGGTTAATTATTTTCTTACCAATGCAAATAAGATGTTACAATTTTGCAATATTTCCTACCAAATGCCTCTATTAGTATTATATACATTACATATATTTTTAAATTATATTTTTAAATAATGGATATAATTTGAATGAAGTCATACATGGTAATTACAATAATAATGGCAAATACTTCTTCAACTTCATATTAAATCGATCACCGCACAAAAACTCAATTAAGGTGCATACTAATTATTAGGAATCTATGTTAAAGAACAATGTAAAATTGTAACATGTACATGAGCCCTTATGAGCTGAGTAGGTACGTGAATATGTCAAGGAAAACTACATTACAGTCTATTACTGTTATTTAGTTCATCTGTACTAAGGAAATACTTTGTAATATTAACTATGACATCATACAGGAAAACCCCATCGAATTTCGACAGTGTTATCAATTTGAACAGTTATTCGTGTTGTTTTAATATTCATGTATTTTCTTTATCGTTACTGTAGGACTGAAAAGTTTCCTTTGTTTACAGCTTTTTAACACATTAATATTAGTTGTTGCACGGTAAGCCAAAATCAGAATGTTTTAAAAGTAATATTATTTAATAAGATAGCATCAATTATTATAGTCCAGTCATTATAGGGTGTTTACCTAGGAAAATAGACATACTTAGTATATTAACACGTAAAAACTTCTATTTTGGCATCATACACCTTTCCTCAAAATTCACATATAATTGGATGGCCGCAAGTTTTAAAGTCGGGGGTCAAAAGTCAGAAAAATCGATTTATTCTATATTTTTTGGAAATATCTCGTTTTCTATGGGTTTTACGCTATTTGTATTTGTTATTAATATTGTACCGAATTAAATTCTCTACAACTTTTGTCTTTAACATTTCTTCATACCTCTAACTGTTTTCGAAATAGAGGGCGGAGAGCGCGCGATCAGAGAATCATGTGAGGTCATGGTAGTCCTGATCAAAAACTCGTAATATTAAGGTAATAAATTATTGCTAAATATATAATTAGGATGTATTATTAAATTTTACATTAAATTCAATCTTTCTTTCTAACAATTCTAAAATTTATCAACTCAATAACACTCAAAATCTCTTTCTGTAATTGAAAAATTATTAAGGAACATACTTCAATTACATTTTAATTATATTCTCATTTACACTAATTGCATTTGAAGTAAAAAATAATGAAATACATCTTGTTTAAAATCCGTAAACTCTTATAAATCCATCAAATGACACTTTTAATGAAAATATTATATAAAAATTTATTTCTCTTCATCTTTATTTATTTAGAAAGTCATTACATTGGTATAAATTAGATTAGAATTAAAATATAATTTAAGTATTTTCCTCAACAATTTTTTAATTACATGGCCAGGTAAGTATTATTAAATAAATCGACACTTCATTAAAAATAGATAAGTAACCAAAAAGATGAATTTAATGTAAAAGTTAATAATAAATGATAATTAAATATTTAGCAATAATTTATAACCTTAATATTACGAGTTTTTGATCGGGACTACCATGACCTCACATGATTCTCTGATCGCGCGCTCTCCGCCCTCTATCTCGAAAACAGTTAGAGGTATGAAGAAATGTTAAAGACAAAAGTTGTAGAGAATTTAGTTTTGTACAATATTGATAGTAAATACAAATAGCGTAAAACCCATAGAAAACGAGATATTTGCAAAAAATATAGAAAAAAGCGATTTTTGTGACTTTTGACCCCCGACTTTAAAACTTGCGGCCATCCAATTATATGTGAATTTTAAGGAAAGTTTTAGGATGCCAAAATAGAAGTTTTTACGTGTTGGGTATGTCGATTTTCCGAGAATTTCACCTAATTCAACCTAAGATGACTGGACTATTAGTGAATAAAATTGGAAACTGGAGTGACATTTGAGAATGTCGAAATTGGGTAAACTGTTTTTCGACGTTTTAAAGTGGGTAATTTTCCTAACAAGGTACAGAAAAGCAAATGCCAAAGCTGCATTTAATTGCAAACAGAAATAGACAATGACTTGCCACTTACACAAGAAATCGGTGATAAAGTTTAATATATTTGTTTTTAATAATAAGTAGTCTAAATAATAACACAAATAACTTAACTTCCCACGTATTCATTCTTTTCAAATTACACATCCTCAAAAATAATTTATGAAGTATGTAACATGAATTCAGACAGAATGAGCCAAAATAGAAAATATTGTTACTTAAATCGTAAAATAATGCCTAGTATCAAATCTATCAGTAAGTAATACTTTAATCAAAAATAACTGACACAACAAAGTAATAATTAAACAATAACCTGAACTTCCTACTTATTGATCCTTCTCAAGATTTTGTCTGAAAACTCACATCCTTCAAAATAATTTACAAAATAACATGAATACAAAATCAAAAATATTGTTACTTAAATCCTGAAATAATGCCTAATGCCAAATCTATCAGTTATTAAGCAAAAACAATTGGTAAAAAGAAGTGAGTGACGTCAAAACCGAAACACACAATTCTGAAATATTTTCACAAAAAGAAATTTTCTCACGTGCATGTTTCACTTATTTCAGTTTTAGGTCGTAAAACACGTTATTAAAAACAAATTATTTGATGTTACCGTTATTTAATAATTAATCTAATAAGCAATGTTAGTAAGGAGTACATTTACATATATGTAGGTCGTATTGGATTTACACCATAAATAACAAATTTATTTCATTAAAAGGAAACTTACACAACTTAATTGAAGATAATTATTTAATATACTTCGATAATAAAAAATATAACTCCGTAGAAATCCTTTACAGAGAATGCAATTTAATTAGTGATTTGCCATTAAATTCTTACCTTAATTTCGTTTTCGCATGAAGTATTCCTCAAGGGCGGTCGCTGTGGCACCAATAAAATTGAAAACAAAAAGTCACAGTCACAATAAACCACTGAATCTTCCCTTTGATTGGATCAAGGCCGGTGTCATTCACCCCATTGGGGGAAATTGGAGCGGGTTGCAAAAACCAAAAGTGCTAAAGGATGAATGGCAGATCAGAATGTTGGTGTGTGTGTGTGTGCGTGTGTGTGTGAGTGTGTGTGTGTAGGATATACCAACTACCAACTAACCCATCGCCACTATGCGACTACTTCGGGTACATTGTCTGCCCATTGAGGAATGCGTTGGCTTGCATCGCGCGTATACACAAGAAGTGGGGGAAACGAGCCGCAAGAAGTGAAAGAGTTTCGGATGTTTCCCATTCATCTCTAAAATTGTCTAGAATGTCTAGTTATACCGTTTTCTTTTCTCTCTCTCTCTCTCTCTTTCTCTCTTCTCTCCTCCTCTTCCTCCTCCTTATCGCCGTCTTTCTTTCCGCTTCTTTTTACTGTACACCCATGGGCACCTCGTACTACCTACTAAGTGAGAAATATTGGCAAACGTCATTTTCGAAACTTAACGTGCAAGAGAAATTGGTAATTAAGGGATTAAAACAGCGAACGTTCCATTTTAGCAACATTCCTTTGGACAATTACGATTGGAATTTGGATTATATACGTGGTGGCCAGTGCTGCAGTAACGAATATTTTTCTTCGATAAAGACGATGTTAATGGCATAGTCAGTGCCGCAGTGAAGCTCTACAAAAGAGTGACAAAACTACCAAAGAATTAAAAATTGTTAGTAACAAATCAAAAGACAATAATCTATAATGGACTGAATACGAATATATGGGGATATCGACTGAAAATTCTAAGTAAATACATTAAAGATAGAAAGAGATTACAATATTCACAATAAGCAGAAACTAGAAATAGTCAGATCACTGTTTCCTTTTTCTCCTTAGAATTTGATGAGGAATTGAAAAACACTAACAAATCTTCCTTTGATCATTGGAAAAAATGGTGCTGTGTAGTTAACATCTTGAGACTTTCTCATAAGGCTGGACAAAATATTCATTGCAATATTATTAAAGTTCCTTTATGGGAGGTTGTAGAAAAAAATAATTGAAATACAAGTTATAGTCATTGGTTAGGTCAGTTCAAATCTAAGATTTGATAAGAATCGGTAAAGGCGTTTTGCAGAAAATTGAGAAAAACTGAGAATTCACAAAAGCAAAGAGCCCCTCGCAAAAGGTCAGTCAGATAAGGATTGAATAGTAAAGCAAATATACAAAGTTAAAAAAAAAAGTTGAACCAGTTTTTGAGACAACTCAAAGAAACACAAATATGACAAGAGTAAAGTGCCCTTTGCCCTTAACTAATTCTAATGAAGTTTATGTGGTGGCGAATTTTCTGGGGACCTAGTCTAGATACAAAATTTCAACTTTCCATTATTATTACACATACATAGATACATAAACACGCAGACATGTTTCCAAAAACATGTTTTTCGAACTCAGGGGACCTCAAAAAGTCCAGAAATGCCAATATCTCAAATTCCGAAAATCAGCAAGATTACAATACAAACTTTCTCGTATTATATGAGAAAGTAAAAAATAGATGGAGCAGTCAGACTCGACGAGCTCTAGGTCCAAAAAAATTCTTCCACAGATTGTATTAGAAGGATATAAAATAATTCCTAGTGAATACCTTGATCTGTTCAAGGAGTTACTTTTGAAACCATCCCTTCCAACAGTTTAAAAAGTCGCAAGGGTCTTATATGGAAAGGTAAGACTATCGAAGGGCCATTTGCCTATAGACCGATATGTTTATTGAGTTCCTTAGGTTAACTATATCAAAAAATTATCAAGGAACGTATTGGTGAATATTTGTAAGAAACAAAGGGATCGTCAGATTTATAAAACTACAGTTTTTGCTTCACAGTTTGTGGTTGGCTGAGTATCCACTTCTGAATTAAAATGGTGTTCTATGATAACCCTAGATGTGAAAAATGCACTTAATAAGGCTCTATGGAAGTTCATTACTTCACCAATGACAAAAAGCGGTACCTACTCCTAAATATATTTTAAATATTATAAAGGATTACTATTCACACAGATTTCTTACCATGTTTAGGTAAAGAAGTGGTAGATTAAATACAGAACTACTTCAGGGTTCTAACTTCAGGGAACCAATGTTATGTAATACCCTTTATGATGATGTTCTTCGTTTGAAAGTATCTGAAAATGTTAAGTTAATGGCATTGGCGCATGATTTGGCTATATTAGTCAAAGAAAATCTTCCCTGTAAGTCAAAAGTGACTGTAAATGATACTTTAGCGAAGAGTTCATACTGGATGCAAAATCATATGATTTAATATTGGCCCCCAAGGAAAGCAAAAGCAATTATTTTAGAACAAGGTAGAAAAAGAGGATTTATTAATTTTAAATTCTACATAGGGAAAATATTCCCAGAAAAACTACTAAAAATCTAGGTGTACATTTTGATGACAAATTAACATTAGGGTCTCATTTATAAATGACTGCGAAGAAAGCAGAAGAGAAATTAGGCACGTTAACTAGATTGATGCTGAATATTAAAGGTTCCGTATCTGAGAAACGTAAAATTTGTAATGGATTTATAAATTCTGTCATTTTGTATGCGACTACTGTCGGATATATGTCCTAATAATCAGTGAATATAAAAATTACCTAACTGTGACCCAAACGGGTCTGGTACGGAATCCCGACAATCATAATCCCGACAATTACAATCCCGACAATTATAATCTCGACAAATAGAAATCCAGACAAATCAGAATCCCAACAGGTTACTATTGTTTCACTTAGAAAAATATAAACCACTCAAACACTGCAGTTTTACCTTTGGTATATGCTTTAATGACCGGTAAAAGTGAAGATGGATATAAGCGGTTGTTTTAAGGTTTGTTTGATTTTCCTGAAGAAAATAACGTAGAACTAAATCCTTCAACAATACTGACAGACTTTGAGTTAGCACCTATGAACGCTTCATAATCTGAATTTCCAGCAGTTTCCAACAAAGTTTGCTTTTTTCATGTATGTCACTGTGGACGGAGGAAGATTCAAGCATGTGGTTTGGCTTCTGGTATTCATACATTCATCAATACATGGTATTCTGTATACCCCTGGTGTTGACAAATGGTACAAAAAACGTAGGCCGTGAAAGCCTACGCTCTTGGATAAGACACCTCTATGGGGAGAACACCCAGGACTACTTCGACGACCTTAGAAGCTCCGCAAGAAGAAGGCCCAGCTGCTATCCTCACTGACCTTTTTGCTGCACTGCAGGGACATTGATATAATTCCGAAGTTTCTACGTTTCAAGCGGAATGTCAATACAGCTCAGGCTCATCGCATCTACAACCGGATGGAAATGGCATTACTCAGGGAACGTATTCACCAAACGAGACGTAATTTAGCATTTACAGACCGTGAACTTTTAGGAATACATTTGACCCTAAGCAACCCCATGGCACAGGAACATTGGGACAAAGTCGACAGGATCACATACGCTTCTGCAGAGGCAACGATGACCACGTCAACAGAAAAACAGAAGGAGAAGATTAGGAGGCTAATACTAAAAGTATCCACAAAGTTAGAAAATCCAGGGACGGTGGTTAACCTTTCGGATCGCAACCTGACACCCGAAGAACGATCTATACTGGAAAAAGCAGGAAACTTTGCCATTACTCCAACTGAAATACCAACAGAGGAGATCATCGCAAATATAGAAGACGGTATTAGAAATCTCACACAGGAAGAAGCGGAAGAGATAAGAACGGAGTGTTCCAGAATTTTACAACGAGGCAAGATCCCAAAAAGCAACTTAACAGGTGCAGAGAGAAACGCGATACGTAATCTTAACAAAGATCCGAGCATTATTATTCTGACCGCAGACAAAGGTAATGTAACGGTCATCATGAACACAGAAGCCTGCATAGAGAAGATGACGAATTTGCTGGATCCAAACACCTACAAAAAACAAAAAGGGGACCTCACGGCAAAAATAGTAAGGAAAACCAACGACTTGATCAAAAAATCCACCTTGGAAGAAGAAGTAAAGAAGGCGATTCAGAAGTCTGAGGCTTTACTCCCACGACTATATAGTCTGCCAAAAATCCACAAAGTGGATGTACCATTGCGTCCGATAGTAAGTTCCATCGGATCACCAACGTACCAACTAGCTAAACATCTTACCACCTTGCTAATACCTCATATAGGAAAAACTGACACTTACATCAGAGACTCAACACATTTTATAGAAAAATTGAGAACTATTACCCTCAACGCCACGGATCTACTCGTGTGTTTTAAACTTTTAACGTCGTATCCTAGTTCACACGGGTTCCGGTTAAGGAAACATTAAACTACATCTCGAAATTATTCCCAGAAGACATCACGGCCCTCTACGAACATTGTCTCACCACTACATATTTCCAGTGGAACAACGGGTTTTATGAACAAATTGATGGAGTAGCCATTGGGAGTCCATTAAGCCCGGTAGTGGCTAATTTCTTCATGGAAAAATTCGAAAAAAAGGCGATAAAAACTGCAAGTAAAAACCCAAAACATTGGTACAGGTACGTTGACGATACATTTGTTATTTGGGAACATGGAGAAGAACTACAAAAATTTCTGCGACATTTGAACATCATAAACCCAAAAATCCAGTTCACGATGGAAAAAGAAGAGAACAATTGTATTGCCTTCTTGGACGTTCTCGTCATTAAACAGAAAAATGGAACATTAGAACACACAGTGTATAGAAAACCAACACATACGGACAGATACCTGCACAAGAATTCCAACCACCATCCTAGCCAAAAAAGGGGAATGATTAAAACCTTAGCTACTAGAGCCACACGCATCTGCCAAGGGGAATATCTTCAGGAGGAGAACAAACACTTAAAAAAGGTGTTACAGAGAAATGGATATACAAAACAAGAGATCACCAGGGCCCTACGAAAAAGCGAAAAAACTACGGGAGGCAGAGAAATGGAACAACGAGGAGTGGCATACCTACCTTACAAAAAACAACATCACAGATAGAATAGGGAAAGAGATGAGGAAGAAAGGAGTGAAACCGATATTTCGCCCCACCCGAGGAATACAGGAGAGTATAAAGGGCCCCAAGGACAAGACGAACCATTTGTCAACACCAGGGGTATACAGAATACCATGCAAATGCGGAAAAGTCTACATTGGCACCACAAAACGATCCACCAACAGAAGGATAAATGAACACAAGAGGAACTCCTGCCTAGGACAAACAGAAAAATCTGCGGTAGCAGAACACACTTTAATGGAGCCTGGAGACCATCAAATCCTGTTTGAGGACACACAGATTTTGGCCAACACTCAACATTTCCACACACGACTACATAGAGAGGCAATTGAAATTTTCAAACACAAGAACAATTTTAACCGTAAAGAAGAAACTTTAAAGATAAACAGTACCTGAATTCCCATACTTAACAGAACGAAAATTAAACCATTGAACAAGGAAACGTTCAAAGAAGGACAGGTATACGAGGAACCGGACAAACGAACATCTTAACAGATAATCAGGGGAGCACAAAAACAAACGCAGCAGGTCTAGGATTGTCAAGTTTAACGAAGTGTCACGTCGAAGATTCAGTCGAGGGTAATTTTCGAAGCAGTCGAAAGGTCAGGTTACTTAAACTTTCTGGACCACGGCCAAATAGCCCGGAAAAACGCATTTGCACAGTATTAAAAATTGTTTTCTTTTGTGACGATATTACAATATGTTAGCATCTTAGCTCTTAGCATAAATGATTGTGCATTTCTTCTACTTGGTTGTATTTTATATCGCTATTTATTGCCAGGATTTATACTTGTCGGGAATTCAACTTGTCGGGATTTTCATTTGTCGGGATTTCGATTGTCGGGAATGTAATTGTTGAGATTATGATTGTCGGGATATTGATCGTCGCCGGACACAAACACTATCTCCAATTCGTATACTCTGTGCTTACAGAACAGTTTCTGTAGAAGCTGTTTAAGTAATTACAGGTACCCTTCGTTCTATCAATGGAAAGGGACAAATATATAAAGATATCGGTCCGAAAGGTATCACGATGAAGATTTTTGACGTATGCCAAAAAGACTGATATAATTTCCAATAAGGCACAATGAACCAAGAAATTAATACCAAATATTTCCATTCGGTGTAAGTGTAAATTTAGAAAGTGGATTATATCATAGTTCATTTAGATGTTTTTTACTTTTCGCCTAGGAAAAAGCGAAACATCTGCATGCCTTACAGTAGATAATCTTATTTTAGAGAATTTTAAACACGTCTGTATACACATGCATGCATACAGGGGTGTATGAAAATGCGAAAAATTACAAGTGATGATATTCCTTGCAAAATTTTTAGTACCTAGTAGTCTTCGAAGTTATCAATTCTATTTCCTCCGAATTATTTGAATCCCCATCTTAGAATTAATCTTATCTTAATCTCAACTTCAAAAGTTACATGTACCCGACTTGTGCTTTATATTTTTTGGGGTAAAAACTACTCCTTATTAAAAAAAAAGATAAAAAGACATATTTAAGAGTTTCATTAATAGAATTTTTATTTAATGATGCAAAATAAATATTCTTCCATGTTGTCGAGCAAGACTTATGTTGTAATTCAACATCTCAACCCTTAGAAACCACCCCTTTTGCCGAAATAAATATAAAACAATATTTTTAACGGTTTGAAACGTTATAATCGTACACTAATAGTAAGTAGTATTTTAAAAGTCTCTTGGTCCTTTGAGCTAAGGAGTAAAACTGTTTCAGAGATATTTGAAGTACAAATGGTACACAATTTTTTATCAATATTGGTACTGCTGCTTGTATCGCTTGGTCTTTTACATTCCCAATGCAATTTCAAAGTTTCAAGATGAATCCTGAAACATTAATTTATAAATTATTTACCAAATATTCAATTGAACTATTTGAAGTGTTGTTCTTGACTCTAACGTCTGCAGTTTGTAAAAAGATGATGTTTCTATCAACTTTTTTGCAAGAACAATTTTTCATCTTATATTAACTTATGTCACCTTATACTATATAACGTTAAGGATTCTAGTCCCTCTATAGACTCCCCATCGGATTATGTTGCTAAACTTATGCACTATTTCACAGTATAATAATTATATTACTTCATGACAATAATTACACACAACTTCACAAATATTGAATATAACACTATGAAACTAAACTGTTTTTATATGTTATTACACTATACTTATATCAGTAATCCAATGTATTTAAACGAATTTAACTGAATTTTAGATATCGAAACTATAAAAAAACATCATATTCCATAGCAATATTGGAAATACAATAAAAAATACATGAAATAGCAGTTTGCATAAGAAGTATGTACTAATTAATAACAATTCTAATATATTTTTGTTATCAAATGACGCTTTTGTTATTGACAAAAATACTGTATTGTTTTTAATATTATTTTCAATATACAATTAATATAAATTAGATATAGTATTTCTAGCAGTTTTTTAAATTTAGTTAGCCCACCACCGTTTATAATGACATTTCAATAACATACAGTATTCATATCAATTGCATGAGATCAATTGTATTTCAATAACAATAAGACTGCAATTTAAATATACTGATATTATTCAAACAATCTTGATTTGTAATGAAAATCGTCTAGATATAACGATAATAAAGATATAAAGTTAGAATTTTTTAATAAATCCATGCAGCATTTAAATTTAAAGTTAGGTACTTTGCTTAAATTAAAGTTGGAATGTTTGTAATATTGTTTTATCATTTTCTGAAATAACATCAAAAGTACGTTATTACGAGACCTTTAAACAAGACTAGGTTTATCTGTAGAGGAACTACTTGTTTTCATCAACAAGAAACTAGATAGGTACATGAAAACAGCACTAAAAGGTGCCAAGCTCAAGTTTTATTCCTCTTTTGGCTCAACCAGGATTTAAAAAATAATAACACATTACATTGTAGGCATCGCCAAAGCAATATGACTGAATACGTGCGTGTGCATGCGTGTGTCATTAAAAATAATTTTAGAATTCCTTTATCAATTAATCTTGCATAATCCATGTACAATAAACCACGAGTACACTATGTACTTCGTAATCAGTAAGCTAACCTTGATAAGTAATTTAGAGGTTTATCAAGAGTTTGTAAACCTGAAATAACTCTAAGGCGGCCGAAAGTTCAACGAACCGGGTATTTAGTAATTTATTTACATTTTTATTGTATATAATAGTATCTAAATCTAAAAATACGGAGACTCTGAAAGAAATTTATCAAGTTCAGAGAAATCCGAAAATTCACTCAGACAGTCTCACCTGCCGAAATCGGAAGTGAAATAGTATTTTGTTACTTCAATTAACAGTTAAATCTCAGGGTAGCGGGTCGTAAAATTTTTATGAAAATTTAATGGCATTGTTGCCAGTTCTCTCACTTATTCCCACAACTTAAAAGTTTTGATTATATTTGAACTAGATAAATAACTGAAATTAACTAATTTTAACTGATGGTAACGAAATGGGCTTAACCTCAGTGAATTTTGTTATATTTACAGCTGTTAAAGGTCACCAAAAGGTTTTCTTAAAATGAAATAACATACGCGTCGATCAATCAATTTGTTGAGTAAATCACAACGAATATAAAAAAAGTATTAAGTAGCCAAACATTTCAAGACGTTTTACTTTATAACCCGGGACGTTTGAATTACATAATAATATCGTCCATAAGAAATGTTGAGAAGTCTTATAGAGGACTTAGTTAGAATGTGTCTTGGTGCTGTCTGGGTTAGTCGTAGTGCTAAGTCTTTATACATCCTATGTGGTATCAATCAATTAGTTGAAACAACAAATTTTATGTCTTTATTAATAAATAATATGAAATAAATAATAAATGAACTTCGATGTTTGACATACAATTTCCGCAATGTAATGCTATTAACTACTGTTGCTAAGCAGATGAAATCACCTGTGTTGAGTACAGTTAACAGTTCGATTAATTATTCGCATTTATTGCCTTGGTACGTTTGGTAATTTGAGGCAATTTTGAAATGTCTTTTTTTAAATTACTTCGTTCCCGATAATTGCTTAATTTTCTCCACGTGCATACAGTTAGGTATTGCTCAGAGGGTAAGGCTATTGCACGAATACAATTGCGATGTATCACAGACGACATAACAGAACTGACGACATACCTAGTTAGTATGGGAAAATGGTCACCAGGCGGGATTTCCAGGATCCTACGTGCTTCCTCTCTCTGCTTCTCCTTCACTACGTATGCATGTTCATATATATTTCAAAGATTTACTGTTTACACGAGCAAAGGATAATATCATCCCGTTTAATATTTATCAGGCGTTACGACAGAACTATGATCGTTGTCGTTACGTAAAATGGTATTATAATTGTTACGAATCAACTTAAATAATTAATGTAATGAATTCGACGATTCTTCGGGCATAGTTATCGAGGAATTGTAGGTATAAATTAGTCGCCTACGCCATCGACATATTAAAGACGTTTTGTGATAGAAATGAAGCTTCAACGGATCCGTTCTAGAAATAACTTATGATCAGTTACCAAGGTCCACAAATGGCATAGTTAACTGACATATTTATAAGTTAACTTTCTGTTAAAAGTACTCATCGAGTATGACGGCATAACAATGAAACTGCAAAAGTCCCTTTTACATCCATTAATAATGTCATACTATTATTATTTATATTATTATAGTTATTATATCCTTATAATATAAAATATTGTTAGTATCTATAGGTTCAACAGATAAAATTGTGCACGATAAAAATAGTCTCCAATTTATCGTTCGGATTAATATTGATTTAACATCAATGTGTTCAACTTGCCCCCAGGCCTTATTATACATGTAGTCCAGTCATCTTAGGTTTAATTAGGTGAATATCTCGGAAAATCGACATACCCAGTATATTAACACTTAAAAACTTCTATTTTGGCATCCTAAAGCTTTCCTCAAAATTCACATGTAATTGGATGGCCGCAAGTTTTAAAGTCTGGGGTCAAATACACAAAAAACGATTTTTTCTATATGTTTTGCAAATATCTCGTTTTCTATGAGTTTTACGCTATTTGTATTTCTTATCAATATTGTACAGAATTAAATTCTCTACAACTTTTGTCTTTAACATTTCTTCATACCTCTAACTGTTTTCGAGATAGAGGGCGGAGAGCGTGCGATCAGAGAATCATGTGAGGTCATGGTAGTCCCGATCAAAACTCGTAATAGTAACGACCGAAGGTTGTCCAGCTTCTCAAAGTTGGCCATGGTAATTTAACCAGAGTAAAACACCAAGTCTTAACCAACTCTTTATTAAAGATGAGCGACCGGTTTCGGCTTCATAGAAGCCATCTTCAGGCTCGCAAAAAAGTTGTTTTGTTTTAGGACTCCTGTTGTTCGAAGTGTGCGGCGTCACACATACAAAACAAATACGTTGACATACACAGTTAAAATAAATAAAACTTAGATATTAACACACATCGAACAAGAATAACTACATGAACTTCTTTTAGGACATGGATCACGCCCTAAAGGCGTGAGCTTCCTCATACTTGAGAGGTTGGGAAGTAACTCGTAATATTAACGTTATAAATTGTCAAAAAGGGCAAGGTGAAATTCAATGGTAAAAGTATTTGTAAAGGGCAAGGTATGTTCTTAGCATAAGCACCCGTTTGCAATAATTACGTATTCCGGGAATGCCAATAATCCCTTGACCGTTACTACCTGTGGGTCATGAGGCATGCCTTATTAAGTAAGGTAAAATTTTAAACACTGCCCGCAACTAACCTACGCCGTTCAGCGACTTCCTATCATGCCGCTTCCGAACTTTCTCGTCGGTCTAGAATCTAGAAGGATCTCGTCCATGCGGAACAATCTGGAATTCTACGAACTGAAATCGATTGAAATATAGTATACAATATACAATAGAGTAAATAAAGATACCTTTAGTTGGACACAAAATCTTTGTTTTTCTGATATCAAATTTTTGTAATCTTTCGAACTTCACTTGTTAAGTAGTAATATCAGTTTAGAATCGTCGAAGCAATTTTACATTTTAAATATGTACAATTAAATTCGAATTTGACATACATTTTTGTGTTACATTTTGATCCTGAAACATTTTGAAATTCACCAAAAACATAGAGCTGTTAATTAATTACGACCTAATATTCAGAGAAAATCGATGCATAGTGTGCAAATAGGTTTACAAAATTTTCGCTTATTAGGCGATGAAAAATTCTTAGTGTACCCCATTACAAAACAATATGGTATACGTATTGTAAACGTATAAGCGTACATGATATTGTAGTCTTTTTTGATATTTTTGACAATGCCAGGAAATATCTGAAGTCGAGTTTGGAACGGTTGTAAAACACATTGACTTTATATAACATTTCTGACACATCAATAGCTAAGAACATTTTACTTTTTACCGAAGATGGGTATAAATTTACCTGAAACATGTTTCAATACAATATTCAATGGATTACTTTTTTAAACAAATTTACTTTTCTTATTTGGATGGGGATCAGATATAGAATTACTTTTGTTGACTGATTGCTCCCATCTTTAAATTATGGACTTCTTGAGGGGATAAGACTACCTTAACCGATGTCAAAATTACAGAGAAAAACTTCTCCTCCCTCAAAACAAAATCAGTTTTTTGGAAAATTTCAATACCCTGCAGCTCATACACGAAGCGTTTCGGGATACGTTTATTGCGATCTCGCGTGTAATTTACGGCTTCCAATTCCGAGACACCCTGTATTATTATTATAACTTGCTTATCGAGTCGATTCATTGAAGCTTCTATTCCGCGGTATAGGAAAATAGAAAATAGAATAACGTGAAGGAAACAAAAAGCGGCGGCGGCGGCGGCGGCGGCAGATATAGAAATAGCCGCCGCGGCCGCACAGAGTAGCGCCACACAGTTATGCAGACATTAAAAGGTCGCGTCTATTTCTCGCGTAACTAATTTTAGGATCCACGGCGGTCGGCCGTCGCGACGCTCCCCTGCGAACATCTCGTCTACGTATCTCGCTTCCGGTCGCCGTCCTTTTCTAATACGCCGCCTCCTCGCCCTCTCTCTTCCAGGGAGGATTTAATTTCCGGATGTCCTCCCAACGACAAGAAGAGAGACACTTTGGACGGATCTGCCGCTTAGTTAACTAACTGGGATTAATTTTTTGTCGGAGCGTTTATGATTTGCTGTGCTTCTCCTACCGACCGTCCGTTAATTTAGTGCTAGGACACGAACGAGAGGGAAGTTTGTGTTATATCTTTGTAATACGCACATCATATTAAATGAAGTCTGAATTCCAGGTAGCCGCGTCATATACGAACTATATTTTAAATTCTATTCTATCTTATATGAAATCTATACTACAGCGTGATCAAGAAATAATGTTTAAGTTGGCAATCCTGAATTTTACTTTAAAATGGTAGAGCTGGTAGCTGGAACCACTTTCGGTTGCTTGACAGCTACTTCGACGATTAACATAACAGTGACAGCATTGACACTTGAGCGGCGCGGCGATTCAATTTTTTATTATAAAAATATAAAAATGGTACTATTTACATTAGAACAGGATATTTTTATTGGCATGGCTTATTTTTGGAGTGCAGTTCATGACCCCATTCCTGGATGGCAATACTCCTTGGCCCTTTGCACCAATTTGAAGAAATGTTTCCTGAAGTTGTATTCACTATCGATGTTTTTAAACAACACTGCATGCGCGTAGTTCAACGAAATTTGAATACAGGCAATGTGAAGAAAGTAAGGCCACCTGATAGACCCTCTGTACTCACTGAAAATGTGGTGCAAGACGTCAGGCTCCGACTGCAACAAAGTCCTCGCAAATCGGTTAGGAAGCTTTCTCTCCAAACAGGTTTGATCCTTATCAAAAGTTCACCAATTTCCACTTATTCCTAATTTCCCATATTCCGTTTCGTGACTTTACAGGTTTATCATATGGAAGTTGTTCCACTGTGCTGAAAAGCAAACTGAAATACCACCCGTACAAATTTTCGATGGTCCAATCCCTAAATCCTCCTGACCGTCCACAACGCGTCCAGTTCTGTAACTGGTTCAATCAAGAGATATGATGACATCCTGGATAAAACCTTTTTTCCGATGAAGCCTGGTTACACCTCAATGGCTATGTTAATTCTCAAAACTACAGAATTTGGTCTGGTGAAAATCCACATGTTGTTATAACAACAACTTTACATCCTACTAAAGTTGGTGTTTGGCTGGCTGTATCGCAGCAGAGAGTAATTGGTCCTGTGTTTTTTTACTTCACAGTTAATTCTGAACGATACATTCAGCACATTCTCCAGCCATTCGTTGCCCAATTAACCGTAGAGGAGCGCGAAAATGGCTACTTTCAGCAAGATTCGGCTCGAGCACATACGGCTCGTGCCACAATACAACATTTGCGGGAAGTTTTTGGCCATCGAGTCATAAGTACGGGAATCTGGCCAAGTATGTCACCAGACCTGACACCTCTAGACTTTTGTATCTTTGGGCACCTTAAAAACAAGGTGTTCAGTAATGTTCTACATGCACGTGAAAAACTGGAAGCTGCCATTATCGAGGAAGTTGCAAATATTTCTCCTCGGATGTTAATTAATGTCTTCGAGAGCCTAAAACGGGGAGTGAATTTATGTTTAGAACATAATGGTGCTCAACTCTAGCAGTACCTTTAAATATTGATTTTTTTTCTGGTGTGGGTATTTTAATCGTAAATAAATTCACATAACCTAAAATATTTGTGTGCAAAGATTTCCGGTGTAGCGTTGCAAACCCTTAGGCAAAAAAATCCTCCAGGTAGGATTGCCAACTTAAACAGTATTTCTTGATCACTCAGTATATTATAGATGGAATATATTATCGAAATTAATTCATAGTAAAAGTGTATACGAAACAAATGTAAGAGAATTTTTGAATCAGCCGGGATTTGAACCCGGGTCTCCCAATTTTGCGTCAGGTATTCTACTAACTAAACTACTGAGATACGTACCAATTTCATTTTCGATGTTCATGTTAAAGGTTTTCGGATGACGTATTGGTTGTACGCAACACACCGTACCTCCTCTCACGTTAATAATGTGGTCTCTTACGTGTTCTGATTTACTCTAATTTATTCTTTTACATTTGTTTCGTATACACCTTTACTATGAATTAATTTCGATAATACATTCCATCTAAGTCACTTATAAATCAGAATACGTAAGAGACCACATTATCAACGTGAGAGGAGGTACGGTGTGTTGTGTACAACCAATACGTCCTCCGTATTATCCTCTCAAAACGTTTAACATGAACATCGAAAATGAAATTGGTACGTATCTCAGTAGTTTAGTTGGTAGAATACCTGACGCAGAATTGGGAGACCCGGGTTCAAATCCCGGCTGAGCTACAAATTCCATTTTCAAAAATTCTCTCAAATTTGTTTCATAATTTATACTGAGTAGTTTATTAGTTTGGAATAGTTTAGTTGAACGCATTCTACCAGTCTCCTCATTTACATATACTACTACTACCACCATTTCTATCATCCTCATGTGCATGTCATGTGCATGACAGATCACTCTTGATATTGTCCCTCCAGCGCATGCGTGAACTTCTTAGTAATCTTTTACCATCGGGATTCTTTTACCACACCAGTCTCTCCGTATGTCACCTTTTAATGTGATCGGCTCATCTCAACCTTTGGAATTTGATTTCCTTCACCATGTCTGCGTCTTTGTATTCTTTCTCTACCTCTTTATTCGTTCTTATTCGGAATTATTGGATTTGCTGATCCCTAATCAGTCCAAAGATCTTTCTTAAAATCTTCGTTTCAAATATCCTGAGCTTGTTCTCGTTTTGTTTCGTTAGCGTCCACGTTTCCCTCCCATACGTTAATATTATTGGTCTAATTATTGATTTATATATCTTTAACTTCGATGTTCTTGATATCATTTTACATTTTAGGATTGTACCAATTACCCATTGTAATCACTGCTGCTAAACATTTGAAACTTTCCACTCTTTCGAAATTATGCTCATCCATGGTAATATTTTCATTTGACCTGTCCCTTCCTTGTCTTCTAATTGTACCCATATATTTGATCTTTTCCTCATTTATCATTAACCCCATCCTTCTTGCTTCTCTCTCTATATTCATTAAATCCTCTTTCACTTTGATGCTTGAGTCGCCTATAATGTCTATGACATCGGCGTATGCCAAAAGAACTTGCGGACCATCATTAAGAAACATTGCTGCCTGTATTCTGGCTGATCTCGTAGCGTACTAAAGGGCGATATTGAACAGAATTGGTGATAAGGTCAACAGTGACGTTGTTGTCTCTACTTTTACTCTACTGGTTGATCCCAAGATACACGCCTTTGTGATATTTATTAGTTTTTTGGGTATACCCACAACTATACCCTTAGTAGACTGTCATATCCTTGTCGAAAGTTGATGAATATTTGGGGTAATTCCTCACCGAATTCTCACCATTTTTCCATTAATTGTGTAACTGTAAATAGTTGGTCTACTTTTTAACTATGTTTTCTGAACCCACTCTGATATTCACTTATGATTTCCTCTACTACGGAGACAACCTCATTAAGACGTAGTTCGACAATTATAGGCAGAATCAATAAGTGAAAGGTCCCTGTAATTTTCACATTTCAATTTAGCACCCTCCTTATGTGTAGGGATGATAATGCTTTCTTTCCAGGAGTTAGAAATCTGCTCTTGCTTCCATATTTCTATTATAAGATTGTGTACTTGATTGATTAAGGTTTCTTCGCCATATTTAAAACATTTTGCTGAAATTTTATCTTTCCCTGGATCCTTGTTGTTTTTGAGTTTTTGTATTGCTATATTAAGTTCTTTTTAGTTGGTTCTTCAACTAGTGTTTCTGCTGTTAGAAACACTTTTTCTTCTGTGTCGTCTTCACGTCATATGTTACAAAATTTGTCAGTGTTCAATTCTTGTTATAGTTTTAGTTCCAGGTCTAAAACGTGTTTTTGAAATCTGATGTTATTTGGTAGAAATTCTTGGAGTTGTTTCTGGTTCCATGTTGGTCTAAATTGATGGTTCATTCTGTATGTGTCTTTTCTTCTTTCTGGTGGTTTTTCTTGCCTGTGGATATTCTTGGAAAGTGCGTAAGTTGACCTCATTTGGATTTCAGTTTCCTTGCGAGTGGTCACATTGTTCATGTAAATGCATCATAAGACTCGTTCAGCAAAACGAGACCAAGGCTCTTATGTAGTTTGTTAGTTACTAGAAGCTTCTCTGGTCAGTAAATCGACTGTAAAATCGCTTTAGTTCCCTTTAAACCGCGACTAAAAACTTCAGCAGTAAAACTGGTAATTCCAATAAATAAATACCTGTTTGAAATAAAACAAAAATTATCTCGGTGATAAATTTGAACTCAGAAATGCGCTGGTATTGAATTTTAATTGGTATCTATTCTTAATTTTCCCAGCGTCAATTTTAAACTCTCACTTTTAATTGAGACATAAGTAAGAGGATAACCTTCTAATTGGCTCAAAATGGGAAAATTAAGACGCACGTCCCGATTCTCACACACATAAATTGAAATATCGATTCGTCCGATGAGTGGGCAGTTATAGCCGCAATTACCGGGAATAAAACGCCTATTAAAAGAAAAGTGGGATTGCCACAGGAATTCCATACCGCAATGGTCAAGATAACGTATTGTATTCAATTAGTTGCGAAACAGTTCGCACGGTATTGAAATGTGCACATTTTTATATAACCCTTTCGAAACGTTCGTTATCGATAGAATTATATATGTTGTTTGGATAAAGTTGATACAAATATTTTGGAGTTTTGGGACACAACCAAAAAATATTGATTACATTCTCATACATTGATTCCTTCAATAAAAAAAATTATGTAAGTAAGTAGGTTTATTCATATTAATACATGTGTATATTACATTTATACACGACAGATTTGATTTCATATAGTCACTACATCTATAAAAAAAAACAAAGAAACAATGGAAGAAAATACCATAATACACATCGAGCTAAAAGACAAAAAAAAACATGTAAAATAAATAAAAACGTAAAAACACAGTTAAGCTGACCTTCATATCACAATATCTTTAGGTATTTATAAATTCTTCAATAGAGTAGTAAACATGATTTTGTAATAATTGTTTTGGTTTATATCTAAATTGCCCAAAGGGGGGACATCCCTGAAGGAAGATTAATGTAAACCTTAATCACCACCTAAGAGCCTCCATTTTGACATTTTCAGGAAGCCATATGTCACTACTAGATCATATTTTTTGTGGGTGTCATTGCGTTATCAAGTGACTATCCATGGAAAAGTCTTTTTTTTTCAAAATACTGTTCAATTTGTTTTGCCAGACACTTTTTGAACATTTGTGACAAACATTGGAAGGAGCGCTATGGGTCGTTAAATTGCTTCTACATTTGGGTCGCCTTTCTTAATTATTGGCGTTATGAGAGAGCCTTTAAGGCAATCCGGAAGGATTTGTGATCCATTCATTTATAGATTTAATGAGAGGCATAACAATATGTTCCTTATTATGTTTATGTTCACCCTTATTACGTGGCTCCGTGCCACGAGCGGTCGTGCCTCATGCGGTCAATGTGAAAAATTGTGCCAGATGCGGTCACTCCAAAAATATTTCTACCTGATGCACAGGTGTCATCCCATGTGCGGTCGTCATTTCCGAATTCACCGAATTTCTCGGTAGACAACCTCGGCCGATATGGAAAACTGATTACTATGGTTTTCGATGTTTTGAGGCGTAAAAAGAGAATATATGAGATTTGTTTTGTCGTGTAAAGTATGAAATACTTGCGAGAGGGCAAAGAAAAACAATGTACTTATTTTCAAATTGTATTAACCATTAATTAACCATTAACATAAAGTATATGTAAAAGTATTTGTTACCTTGCGAAAATATTTTCGAGGGATCATATCTGGGACGTTTTTTGTTTATGACCGCATAAGACACTACCGCTCATTGCGAGCTGGTACCGAGTACCCCGATAAATTGGCCTGTCCTGGGATTTCGAAACTATTGACCGCACATGGCACTGACCGCATCTGGGAAGACACGAATATATTCACCTCTAAATATAATAATAAGAGTAAATAGTAATAATATGTAATAATAACACATAAAAGCACTCCTTGGCGGAATGACAAACTTGAAATTTGTGTGAGCTAAACCAAAGAGACTGGAAACTAAATTACCAGATAACAGTCATAATTTCCAAACAAAAAGATAAGAAGTACAAAAAGAAATATGTAAGCCAAGCCCAAAATGCATACCGGCAAAAGACGTGTGCTGCACTCAACTAGAATATAGGTAACTCAAGAGCAAATAAGGCTGGGAAGTATTTAAAGAAATGAGAAAACAAAACAAAGGTAGTGCAAAAATTAACGTAATTGGGGTAAGAAAAGCGTCTGGCCTTAAAAACAAAATATCAAGTTATGGAAAGCTACCTCAGAAGCCCTCATGAAAATGATGGTAATAATATTTTCTAAATGTGTCATTGGAGATACAACACCAGAGGAGTGGGGAAGAGCTGTGATTACGCCTATACACAAGAAAGGTAATAGAAATAGGTAATAGAAAAAATAGAAAAATCACTCCTACCAAGATTTTCTATCAGATTTTTGGTTATGTTTGCCAAAGT
The DNA here is from genome assembly GCA_946251905.1 of Cryptocephalus moraei. Taxonomy (NCBI): domain Eukaryota; kingdom Metazoa; phylum Arthropoda; class Insecta; order Coleoptera; family Chrysomelidae; genus Cryptocephalus; species Cryptocephalus moraei. The sequence continues at coordinate 13,260,043 of OX276460.1, forward strand.
ATTTATTAAAACACTGTATAATTTTCTGTATGAAGTTTTCATTTTGGTTATTATTCTTCGTTCCCCTGTGTTCGTTAATAATTTTCAACCCTTCAAAGTATATCCTAATATTATATATTTATTGTGGATTTTACCCAGGTATAACATTTACACTCAATAATTTTATTGCAATCGATAAAAATAATCATTTCAATGTTCTCTACTAAAATCTGAATTAACTATGACGTTTCTAATTTGGGTTCTTCTTCTTCTTCTTCTTCTTCTTAGTCAGCCCTCTGTTGTCCACTGCCCACTGCTGGACATAGGCCTCCCTCATGCTTCTCCATGCTGATCTGTCCTGTGCTATCTGGAACCACCTCCTTCCCGCATATTGCTTGATATCATCGAGCCATCTTCTCTGTGGTCTTCCTATGCTGCGCTTTGTCAGTCTTGGTCTCCAGTGTACGAGCTTGTATGTCCATCTCGACTGATCTTGTCGTGCGACATGACCCACCCGGTCTACAATACGGGCTATAATATCTACGACCTTAGTTCTTCGTCGGATTTCTTCGTTTCTTATTTTATCCCTAAGACTGATGTTAATCATTGTTCTTTCCATGGCTCGTTGCATTACCCTCAATTGATTAGCGGTCTTTTTTGTCATCGCCATTGTTTCGAGGCCATAAGTAGCCACTGGCAATATGCACGTGTCGAAAACTCTTCTTTTTAGGTTTGTAGGAATCTCACTGTTTCTAAATATAAATTTCAGCTTTCCGAAGGCTATCCAAGTTAGTCTTATCCTTCTCTTAATCTCTGCTGTTTGATTTTCTTTTCCTATTCTCATTGCGTGTCCCAAGTATATATATTTATATTCCTCCACATTTTCGAGTTTTGCACCGTCTATATATATTTGTTCTGTGGTGTTGTTATTTAAGATTTTGGTCTACGAAATGTTCATTTTCAATCCGATCCTTTTAGAAGCATCATTTAGTTGATTTAACATCTCCCTCAGCTCCTGTATGCTGCTACTTATAATGACGATGTCGTCGGCGAAACCTAGGTGACTCAAGTACGATCCATTTATATTTATGCCTTTGGTTTCCCACTGCAATGACCTAAAGACATTCTCTAACGCTAGTGTGAATAGTTTTGGAGATATGGTGTCTCCCTGTCGGACTCCCCTATTTACTTTGATTTTTTCTGTCTTTGTATCCTCGTTGATTCTTACATGTAGTGAGGCATTTTCATATATATTTCAGTAAGTTGGTGTAGCGAGAATCTATTCTTGCATCGTCCATTGCCTGTGTAAATGCCCACGTTTCAATAGAATCAAACGCCTTATGGAAATCTATGAATGCCATATACAGTGGTACTCGGCTGATTTTTCTATTAGTGTTCTCATAGTTTGTAGATGGTCAATGGTGCTAAACCCCCTGCGAAACCCCGCCTGCTCCACCGGCTGATACTCATCGGATCTGTTGCTTAGCCTGTTGGTGATAATCTTGGTGAGTAACTTGTACATGTGAGACAGAAGGCTGATTGGTCGATAATTCTCAATATTGCCACTGTCCCCTTTTTTGAAAAGCAGAATTTGGGTTAACATAACTTAAATACATTTACATATTCATTCATTTCTGATTAATCCCTTTATTGATTGTATTTTAATTTATTAACAATAATATCTTTACATTCAAGTTCAACTAACTTGTAGGCTTTAAATTCAATTCAAAATTTAAACATTCAAGTAAATATTTGGTTCGACGCCCTTTTTGTTGAATCTATTTCAATTTTCGATGGGTTTAATTTGACTTAAATTAAAAATTTTTAAATTAAATTTTAAAGTAAAAAAATTAATTTAATTTATTACTTTCTTAGTTAAATTTATAATCAATTTGATCACATTCATTAACGTGGGTGTAGGGATATCTGGGTTACGTTTTTCGAAAATGAGAATAATCAAATTTTGCAAAAAAATACAAACATACGCAATATACATTGAAACATAACTGCAGGAAGAGTTGTTGAGAGACAAGTCGTTTTGCGAACTAACGTAATATTTTAAAATAGATCATTCGACAGTAGTTAAACGCTTAATGTGGCTAGTCATCGCTATTAAACAAAGTTATTACCTACTAATACACCAACAATATAACTTTCAAAACAACAATAACGTCTCTGCGTAGATTATTACTAATCTCGCATTAACCTTTGGGAAAAAGCAATAATTAAATCGCATAGGAAATTCAGAAATAAATAAAATGTTATTTATTGCCAGTAAAATACCACCACAAGATCATTTCACTATCTCATCGAAATTATATCTTTGAAGCATGTCCTTGGCAAGTTTTGCGTTCCTTTGTCTCTGCTAAGTGTGAGATTGGATTAGTTCCTTATGTCTTCGGTAACGTGGCCCAGTTTATGTAATTCTGACACTGAAACAGATCACAATTATCATCTACATTTAACTGCAATAAATTAGATTATAGGCAGTTTCGATGAAAATCCCAAATGAACAAAAGGTAACAATATTTATTAAAGGAGGGAATAATAGTATCACTGCATGTGTTGCCCTACTTTCTTCTTCATTCCATTAGCAATTGCCATTTGCGAATCCTTGTTCCATTGATAATAGTTATCAGATATGCGAGGGTAATTACCTAAAAGCATTGTTCTTTGAGGTCCTCTCCGTTTCTCTCTTACACGAATACAACGAATTCGATTGTTATCCGTTAGAATAATGGCACGGTGCTCAGGAATCATGTATTGTCTAATTATCCGGAGAATGTCTTATGTACGTGGGAAGAGTTTTAATTTTGTTAATTTTTTTTTATTTTGGGAATACACGTTACAATGTGGCGACCGATGCTATATAAACATTCCCGACATTCCTCGACCAAAATATGTCATTTGCGTGTTAATGACTGACATTTACGTGAAATTACCTCAAATTACACAAGGAACGTATCTTGACAAGAAATCTAATGCATTTCTAATGTATTGTTAACTGAAAAAATTGGACACTAGGAGATTTGTCTTTTTCTTAGCTACGAGGCCATCTTAAAGGATATTATTACTATTTATGATAATTTGTGATTATTATTACAGTGAATCTTAAAAAATTTATTACTTACAAATTCACCTACGCTCATAATTGATTTAATGCCCATTTTGAATGAGTTAATATAATTACTAGCTATAATAGTGTAATAATCATTACACACTTACATGTATCTGTTTGTACCACAAATGGGGCGATCATGCAGCCATTCTATTGTCATGTTAAAACTTTAGAAAATGTAACCAATGTTGAATCAACAAAGCCCATAATAAACTGCACTGAAGTGCCGTTTTTGACCCATAACTTTTATTTCAATTGTTCATACACTTAAATTTATTTAATGCAAAATATGTACTTATTAAAAATTAATACTTTGGTTCACATTATATACCTCAGTCATTAACGCCATTGAAAGGTATTCAATTTCTAATGGATTTCTTTGATAATGAAATTCAATTTGCATCAAAAGTATTTGAAGTTGAGTGTGAAAAGGATTTATAACAACACTACATGACGGGATAAGGAACTACGATAAGCACTTATTGATGAAGGAAGTCCAGGATGTCACATATTTGGTTGTCTGTAAAGTCGGTATACGGATTTTTACGTGATAACGTCATAAGGAAACATCGATGAAAAATGGAATACGTTTAGAAATTGCATAGAATTATTATCAGTAAATTATCATTAGAAGGTTTTTTCGCACTGCTGTTGGCCGGTCCAACTGGTCATTTTAGACACATTGTTATGACATGTGTGAAGTTTAACATTAATCTTGAACCTTAAATGAATTGCTGCGCAGGATAATTGTTTCCATTGAATACTAAATGAAAGCAGTCGACTTTTTACACGATCATTTATATCATTCATCATAATGTTTTAGTCGAAATCGTAACATAACCTATTATTACTGCACTCATTGACCGATGCAAGAACAAATATATGAGATTATATAGCTAGTCGAACTATTAGAATGCAAGAATTGAATACCTTATTACCGCAATTGTTATTGTAATAGTGATAAGCAATGTTATGCACAGTAAATATTAAGATAACTTTATAGATAATAGTGTGCTGACTGCTGTCGCCGTCGTCGCTGACGACGGAGTGGAAACAGTGCCATCAGAAGTCCCCTTCTGAACCGCAAAGGTCGACCTCTGTCCATTGTTGTCGCTCTCACTCTAGCTCACACGCATGGGTCTGGCGTAACGTTACAATGTTTTGTGAACCGGCAGGTAGCCGGCACATCGATTTATGAGACGTATCTATATCACGTCAAAAGATACGACAGAAATCACCTAATACACATAGCAGTCAAAGAAACTAATAATGAAATTGCTTTTGCCCCGAATACGTGAAACCTCTATAATACGGACAACCGGGGGAGCAAAAATTTTGTCCAGATTAGGGAGGTGTCAACATAAGGGAGTTAAACATGAATGTTGTTAATAATTTGCTTGAAATGGTTTTAAACAAATAATTACTTTTTTAGAAGTATACAAACAAAAGAAACCATTGAAAAAGAATATTTTTTATTTCACATGTAGTATTTCACCATATGTATACATAATACATATACAGTAAAACCTCCTGTTGTGGACACCTCTGCAATATTGACACATAGGTTTATGGACACTTTTTAACCGTCGATTTGCCATAAGATATTAAGGTAAAATTTCCTCTACAATAGGGACACTCTCTAATCTGGACATGGACATATTTGCGGCATATATGTGGACACTTTGTTTTGGTTTTACCGTATTTTAAGCCGAAAGGGACAAATTTCTCGTAATTCGTTAATCTTAATCGGTGTAAATTTTGCATGTTTTCTAAAAATTTTCTGATCGTTTAAAATGAATTGGTATTGATAGAAGGGAAAAATTTCTGGATTTGAAATTCCCGTTAACTCTTGCTCTGCGAAATTACTCAGCAACGTCTCGTACTGTTTTCTATTGGATGAAAGGTGAACTCGTTTTTTAGAAAATGTGTATATTAACGTTATGTGTACACAAGTGTAGATACATTATAGTCCAATCAATAAAGGCCTGAAATCAAAATGGATCACTATAATGATGCTTTTTTGATATATGATAGATCAGGGCGATACAAAACGAAAAGTCTATATACAAAAAAGTCGCAGTGCCCGGCGTCTTTTGTTATTTGCAAAAACAACACATATAGCTTATATCTCGAGAACGCTAAGAGATACACGAAAAAGAATTGCACCACGTGAAAGAGCGTGTCAAATTACATGATCTACATCCATAAAATAGAAACATTTCATTCAAAATTTGGGAATTTAGCCGAGATTATATCTATCGCCTTGCAGTACATATATATAGATATAGCGAACGTTGTATTCAAAGTCAGATAGGCCGCTGCCGCCTCTCACCTCGCGGTTCCCCTTGGGCGTCATGATTTTGGTGCGCAGTGTTGCTTGCTGCTCTCTATTTTACGTAGACTTGCGTTTTAGGCCTGCGTGATACCCCAGGGTGCTTCAGTTTTCGAGTTACCGGTAATTTTCGGAGAACGTTTGACTTTCGGTGCGCCGGAACCTGGACGTGGACGTCATCTCCGAGAGTTTTCCTGACAAGATTGCCAAAACCAATCCGAAAATCATCGTGGGAGCGTTTTTTGGGGCGCTTAATCCGAATTTCACATCGAAAACGATCCGCCGGACTGCCGGACGCCTAGTGGAACGGAAACTGGGCCTGAACGTCGTCTCCGAGGATTTTCCAGACAAGATCGCTAAAGGCGAACCGAGAATTACGATTACGATTATTAGGGATCTTAGCTGGAAAAATTCTCGGAAACGACGTTCAGACCCAGGTTCCGGTGCACCAGGTGTCCGGTGGTACGTTTTCGGGGTGAAATTTTGATTCTGCGCCCCAAAAAAACCCACATAACGATTTTCGGTTTGTCTTCAGCGATCGTGTCTGGAAATCCCCCGGAGACGACGTTCAAGTCGAGATTCCGGTGCACCAGGTGTCCGGATCGAGATACGTTTTCTTCATCGAAAAAAGTAGCATAAGTACGTTCAGTGGATCGTGATTAATTTCTAAAAAATCTATGAACTTAAACTATTTTGTAGTTTCAAAGTATTTTTAATACTTGAATAATTTTATGCCCAGTAATTCTTGAAAATGTCAGAAATTTGTGTGCATGAACAATTTTCTACTACACCTCATTTGATTCGTTTTGCAAACACTAGAACTAAAGCACATCTAAGTTTTTTTAAATCTTTTGAGAACTATTTTTATCTGATTCATTTTTTTTATGCAAAAAGTATGATTTCAAAATTGTAATATGCCTCTCATATAATAATATTAATTTCACATCTAATAATTTATTTAATTTACATTCTATCATATTTTAAATAGTTGCTGTATTCGAAGGACGTAATAATATATATTTTACATCGCTGATAAAAGTGAAAGAATCATAGATTTATTTAAACTAGTTTGTTATTGAGGTGAAAATATGAGCGTTTACAGGACATAATAATTCTCTTATTACCTGTTTAAGTAGTTCTATTAGGCGCTGGAGGTTTATCTGTCATTGTTGGTAGTAACATGAACTTTGTTTTCTGCCACCTCCAATCTTGTGAAGATAGTGTATTACGGAGCCAACTATGTATCTGATAATAAACACGGTTCACATATTCTTTCAAAGAGGCATCTGTTGGTGGTTAAGCCAAAGATAACTGTTTTTTTGCAATACCAAGTAGTGAAAACAAAACATTTTAAATCTAAGTTCATTTACTGTACATGTGCCCCCATTTCTTACACATCATATAGCTCTATAGTGACTTTTTCAACTGCAGAATATAAAGTTCTTATATCCTGTTGTGGTAGTTGAAATATGGAAATCTCATGTTGTAGATGTTCATTTTTTGAAAAACTGCTATAACGCTCTTCTTCCCCTTATTAAATAATGCATTCGTACTGTCACAATCAGAAGCATGCGCAAACAGTATGCGGTTTTAAGTGTGTGATTGTCAACTGAGCATAGAGCATTTCCTTTTCTACCACTAACCATCTTATAAAAATTTACATTTTTGAACTGCGGAGTAAACCAATAAGCAAAACCAATAAATCCACATCATTTCTAACAACCGCAACAGGCACCTGTGATTGATCAATCAATTCTATTGCTGTTCTCACTATTAAGGAATTTGCGGCTTTCTGAGCTATTTCGTTGCTCAAAATATGTTAATAATATTACAATATACGTTGTATTCAATTCTGAGTATACAATATTCATCTTATAAGATCTTCAGCTTCTCTTGAATATATTGTTTCAAACCCAATGTAAATAGGTAATATGTATAGCTTGACTATAGCGTCTTTTACGGCGGACATTGAATTACGACTGAATTTCGATTTTTTGAAAATATTCATAAAAGAATAGTAATATATTAATGTAATTGTTTGTAGACCCATTTACTTATAAGATGAGTATTGTATACTCAGAATTGATTAAAACTTACGTTAAAATATTATTTACATATTTTGTATCATTATTATTATATCAAATGGTATGAACATTGTGTATTTTTTATTACATTTTTATCAAAAAATAAATTTAAAATTTATTGTTTTAATGACAATGATTCATGTATTATAGTTAAACAAGTATTTTCCATGTTTAACAATGAAAACCGCACAAAAATAAAAAAAATTCCCAAACATTGTTTCATCTAATTAGGTGGTAAATTAGTGAATACATTAATAAACTAATTGCATCTTCGTACTGTGCTCAGAACGGTACCCCAAATCAAAAGAAGAAACATCAGCGTTCGTCAACAACTTCCAGAGATATTGCTTATGACTTATGACATAAGGTGCCACAATAAAAAAAGCATTTTGTTTCTTTTATTTTTTAAACAAACTTAAAATTGGTTTTTATCATATCCATTAATTGATATCGACAGAAAAAATGTTTCTGTAGGACACCATGAGCTTAGAATCGCGAATTTTTTTTATTTGTCCGTAGATGGTTATTGCAAAAATATAAACAAATTGAATTTTGCAATAAACTATTTGATGAATCAATCTGAAATTTTTACCGCATATTAAGCACTACAGTCCCTGACTTTTTACGGAATAAAAAAGTCGCAGGTTGAATTTTGCAATAACAAAATTGTTGAATAAACAAGTTGCCGATTTTGACTTTCTGTACCATTTTTCTCAGCAACAAATAAAAATAATGAGATAATTAGAAACATTTTAAAGGCCTTTCAATTCCCTAGAGGATGGTGAGCCCCATTTACCCAAAAGTAATTTAGTTTTTACTTGAGAACAAAAATAGTCAAAAAGAGAATTTTTTAAGTTTAATTGTTAATAACAGTGCCTAATGTTTGTAGTCTCGTGGGGTCTTCCTATACGTTTTGTTTCTGTAGGCCTATATTACCTAAAATTTTGGGACTCCTGACCGATGACTCGATGCCCTGGCAAAATCCCTAATTGATTGGTCTATAATTGAATCAATATAAAATTAATGGCAAATAACCCATATGATAAACGTCGACGATTAGTCCAAACCCATCTCTCAGGAATTAGCTATATATGGACGTAAGAGGTAACCGCAATGTTTTTACATGAATAGATCGGGAATAATGCCTAGAATAAGGATTGACTTATACTCCAGAGCGCAGAGGTCGGGAACATTAAAATGCAACAATTTAAAAAAAGCCAAAAAACGCGCTTTTACGACTTGTTTTGCTTCTAACTTTTTAAGTATTTATTTTGGAAGAAAGTTAAATAGAGAAAAACGTTGCAGAATCACTTTTTACATAATACGGCATAGGATAGAAATCCAAAAATCTGTTAGCGGTTTTGCAAAATAGCAATAAACAAAAAAAAATCGGCCCAAAACAGTGGTTCCTTATTTTATTATTTTAGGCACTTTAAAATGTAGTTATGACTTCCATATCACAGGTAGAAAATCTTAAAGTTATAGTAAAAAAATCCTGTAAATTTGGTTTCGATCGGTTTATTAGATTTTGCATAATAATTTTGCAATCCAGAAAAATCGAAAAATATTTAAAATTTTCAAAATTGTTTAATAATTTTTCCCACAATTCGATTTAATAAAACTGGCTGAGCATATATAAGTGGGAACAAGCTTTCATGTCCTTTTTTTCAGAATTAAAAAACGGTCACAGTCATTGTTTAAAGCTGGTGTCGTTTTTTTTTTTGTTATAAACAAATAGATTATCTCGGCGAATTTTTTTGTTAAATGCAATTATGAAAACATAGCCGGAAAGCACTCGGAGAGACGATTATTTCTATATATAATAAGTTGCTATTTTGTTCATTAGGTTCTGAGATATAACTCGTCAAATTTGATTAGTGTTTAATAAAATGGTTAATAACGGTTAATAAAATTACTATTTTTTCTCATATCATAAGAAATAATAGTTTCTCATAGTAACCAGTATGATATTTTTGTTGAAATTAACATTAAAAAGATTGAAATTTACATAAAAAAAAGTCCTCGGTTCGAATTTTTTCACACCAACACTTCGACACCAACTTTCAACAATAACTGTGACCGTTCTAATAAATATTTTTTAATTCTGAAAAAAGAACATGAAAGCTTGTTCCTTCTTATGTATGCTCAGCCAGTTTTATTAAAATCGAATAGCGGGAAAAATTTTTAAACAATTTTGAAAATTATCAATACTTTTCGATTTTTCTTGATTGTTCTTATTGTGCAAAATCTAATAAACCGATCGAAACCAAATATACAGGATTCTTTTATTATATCTTCAAGATTTTCTACCTGTGATATGGAAGTCCTAACTACATTTTTAAGTGTCTAAAATAATAAAATAAAAACCATTGTTTGCCATATTATGTAAAAAGTGATTCTGCAACTTTTTTCTCTCTTCAACTTTCTTCTAAATTCAATACTTGAAAAATTTGAAGAAAAACAAGTCGGAAAAAACGCGTTTTTTTAAGTTTTTTTAAATTGTTGCATTTTACAATGTTCTCGAACTCTGAGCTCTGGAGGATATGTCAATCCTTATTCTAGGAATTATTCCCGAGGTATTCATGTAAAAACATTGCGGTTACCTCTTACATCCCCGGATCCCCGTCAAAACAAATGGATTAGATTCGACTAGAGATTGCATGTGTGTGAAGTTAGCGACGAATCTCCAGCGACGAATTTTGAACGAGATTATTGCAGCGATTGAAAACGTGTGACGAAAACACAAGTCTGCGTAAAGCAGTGAGCCGCAGGGCCCGCAGGCAACAGGCAACAGCGTACGCAAATATCAGGAAGCAGAGGTGAAGCGAGACGCGAGAGGGTAGGTAGCGGCACAGGTCATTTCGAATGCAACAGTCACTATATCTATATATATGGCGACGCGATACTGAATATAATTTCGTTATAAATTCGCAAATTTTGAATGGAATGTTTCTATTTTATGGATGTAGATCATGTAATTTGACACGCGCTTTCACGTGGTGCAATTCTTTTTCGTGTATCTCTTAGCGTTCTCGAGATATAAGCTATTATGTGTTGTTTTTGCAAATAACAAAAGACGCCGGGCACTGCGACTTTTTTGTATGTAGACTTTTCGTTTTGTATCGCCCTGATCTATCATATATCAAAAAAGCATCATTATAGTGATCCATTTTGATTTCAGGCCTTTATTGATTGGACTATTAGGTTGTAAACTGACCCTTCCGGTCTTGTGGTTTTGTACTCTCTCTGTTACTATGCGTAAAAAAATGTATTGGCGAACATTTTAATGCACCTGTATTTACACAGTGAACACGAGGACATCACATGAGCGTTTCGAATCGTCAACATTAATTTTGCCTGAATTTATCGTTGAGTAAAAGGGCTTAAAATATTCAGTTTAAAACTTTCCTGTCTATCGTATGCATTGTTATGAATTTAGGAAAAAACCCCGGAACTAAAACCCCCGGAAAAAATAGGTACCCCCGGAATAAAAACCCCCGGAATAAAAACCCCCAGGAAAGAATACCCCCGGACGAAAAACCTCTAGAAAAAAAATCCACACACTTATATATTTACTGAAAAAAGTTTTTTATACATAATATATATGTATATAGTACCTACAATTTTTATACATTTATTAATCATTCTTACATGTCTTATGAATTCTAGGTACCTCTACTTACAATTTTTATACATTTATTAATCATTCTTACATGTCTTATGAATTCTACCTCTACTTACAATTTTTATACATTTATTAATCATTCTTACATGTCTTATGAATTGTGTAAGTGTAACCGTACCTACCAACAAAGTTTTGGGTTACCGCGAGTAGTTTTCAAAAGATCCATTATTTTTATTTAAAATCGTTCTTTATGCCACTTCAACGAGAACTTCGAAAATGTCAACTTACCACCCAAAACCCAAATGTTGATGCTTAACGAAACCCACACCCTTTGAAAGCAGGTAATCCAACAACAAAGCAAATTACAAACTACATAATATTATATCTTTACGCTTGTTTTTGTAAAGATTTATAATTGTAACACAATAACTGAATTTTTCTTGCTTGTTTGTTAAGAAGTTTTATGTGTCATTTTATACTTGTGTTTAAATTGATTTCGTGTAAAAATTGTAGGTGTATTATATTATGTATAAATAGACTTTTTACATTAAATATAGCAATGTGTGTTTTTTAGAGATTTTTTCCTGAGGGTTTTTATTCCGGGGGTTTTCTTTCCTGGGGGTTTTTATCCCGGGGGTATTTTTTCCGGGGGTTTTATTTCCGGGGTTTTTTCCGTTTTTTTTTTCCGGATTCGCATTGCTATGGCACCGCGGAAAGAATTAACCGTTAGTGTGGTCAGGACGCGGTAGCGGATAGGGACGATTCATCGCCGCCGTTTCAGCGCCGCCATTTCATCGCCGCCGTTTCATCGTCATACCCAGTTCATCGTCGCCGTTTCATCGCCAGCCGATTCATCGCCAAGTATACTTCCAAATAGTCGGATGATGGATTCCTAATTCAGTCTGAAGTCGTCGATGTGCCGCTTCCGCGTGGTTGTTGGTTCGATCTTCGTCGCGCAGTACTCGATCATGTAGGTTCCAGACACCGTCTATTTTGGCGTCCAATATAATTGTCTTCGAACCAGTTCATTAACGGTTGCAATTCTAGCGGCAACTCGTCTGCTAAAACATCCACATATTCATCAATATTATCAAAGCGAACAAATGCCAAAGCGACCACCATTTTAGCCTTTAATGCAAAATCTGGATCACTGTTGTATTGTACTGTAAATCCCATGTCTGCCAAATGTTTCTTCATATTCTTGGCCAAATGGAAGAAACAATCTTTTATATTAACACCGGGAAAACATTCTGTCATTGCAGATATAGCTGCATGCTCAAAATCGCAGTTGATGGTTTCCGGATTTAAATTGGGCACTAAACCCTTAATAGCTTCGAACATTTCTAGGGACGTCCTTTTCATTTTATTGGGCAAAAGGGCATAAAATACAGGATGAACTCCACCGTGTTTCTTTGCCATAACCACGTAAACCTGGGAAAATAAACGTGGCGAAATCGAAAAAGTTCCGTCAGCATACCAAATTGGAGATGTTTTCAGATGTCGGAGCCACGTTTCTAAAAATGCTTAATACTTCCAGGTAAATCGTAATGAAATGATTATCACAGGTGTTTATTATCCAGGTAGATTGTAATTAAAGGATTATCATTGGTGTTTATTTGGAGACGCACCTGCATTTTAAAACAAACTTGAAAATTAGTTAAAAGAAATAACTGAAAATATGATTTTACAAATAATGGCCGGCGATGAACAGGTCGACGATGAACTGACTGGCGATGAAACGACCGGCGATGAACCGGCGGCGATGAATCGGCGGCGATGAATCGGCGGCGCTGAAACGTCCTAGACCCCGCGGTAGTAGGTATGGTAGAGTGATAAATAGGCAAGGGTGGAGAAAGATATGTATAATACTTGTCTACGTGACATTCGTCAAGTATATAGAGATAATGAATGAATCATGCCCCCGTTGTAGGAAGTCGCCTCGAGGGAGTGCGGCTGCGCTCTCCATCCGGGGAGTCCCCGGTTGACCTATGTATAGTGGGTGGTATATCCACAGAAGGCGGTTGACCCATGTATAGTGGCTGGTATACCCACAGAATGGGGCAGCACGGCCATCCTGACGATCTTTCGTCCTCGAAAGACACTCTGGAGCGGTGGCTTTGTGGTACTAGCGTTGCTCTCGACTTACGACTTACGAGTACCCACAGGGCTCCTGCCTGAGGGCGGAAGGGTTGGACTCTCGGAGTGGTCGAAGGAGGAAGACTAAAGGCGCGTCCAGACTTGTAACAAAACATGTTGTGTAACAAAGTTATACAACTTGTTGGAAATTTATAGTGAAAAAATGTTATGTAACACGAAGTTATATAACTTTTTAGTGGTTTTATAGCAAGTTATATGTTACCCGGAGTGTGTCGGTAAAGATCAAAGAAAGTTAGATAACATTGTTTTACAACAAGTTACGCGCTCGTCCACATCAATCTGAGTTTGACTTTTGTGTTTTGTTAACAGCCCCCCAGCAGTTAAAAGCCTTTCTCTTGCTGGTATAGCATCTCGAAATTTGGTGTCCTTTTTTGAAATCGTATGACCAATGTTGGTCAATATAGTTTCAAAATCAGAACTACTCATTCTGGCAAAGTTCTTAAAACTCCCATCATCCCGGATTTCTCCGCTGAAGCGATCTCTGCCGTTTTTCAGCAGATCTTTCATCAGCTGAGTTCCACTGTATTGGTGTCGTGCTTGCAGTGATGGTCGTACCCAGTGTCTCCGCTTCTTTCGCTGACGGTTTGCTAGAATTACACAAGCTGCTGCTGCGAGCACTACATCTTCCACAGATGAAGTCATGATCACTACTGCATCATTGAGTGTAGTGTGGACGCCTTTTCCAAAAAAGTTGCATAACTTTGGTTATATAACAAGTTATATAACTTTGGTTACATAACAAGTTGTATAACTTGTTATATAAATTATGAAATTTGTTACAAATGTGGACGCGCCTTAAGACACACGCCGACGTTTGTCTCTGCGGGAGTGTCGTTCCATGGCTAGCTCCGACTTTCAAAAGGTGATCGAATAGCGATCGGCGGATGTCCGGGAAAACGAACAACACTGAGGTTTTTATCACTTTATCACTGTTCTTCACACTTCTGATGTGGTCAGGACGCGGTAGTGGGTATGGTAGAGTGTTAAATAGGCAAGGGTGGAGAAAGATATGTATAATACTTGTCTACGTGACATTCGTCAAGTATATAGAGATAATGAATGAATCATGCCCCGTTGTAGGGAGTAGGGAGTCGCCTCGAGGGAGTGCGGCTGGGCTCTCCATCCGGGGAGTCCCCGGTTGACCTATGTATAGTGGGTTGTATATCCACAGAAGGCGGTTGACCCATGTATAGTGGATGGTATACCCACAGAATGGGGCAGCATTAGTAACAAACTTGACGTTATAAAATTTTCCGAAACTAATAAATGTGGAGTGCGAAAAGTGGCGGAAAAATTCAAAATTTCCAAGTTACATTGCTAACATTTTGAAAAAAAAAGAGGAAATTTTGGCAACTTGGAGAAGCGGAAATGAAAAGGAAAAACGCCACGTACGCAATGTATCAACCTCTCTATTGGACCTCTCATTCCTATATCTGGATGTATGGATACATGATATGGCGAAAAACGCTGGCGTTCAATGTGGTATCGAAAATTTTCAAGTTCCGAGCCAGACACAAGATTTCCTATAAATCTATTTGTGGGGAATCGTCGATAAAGACGTCGTTGAAAATTGAGAAAAGAGAATTCCAGAAATTGTGAAGAATTATTCTCCCCGGGATATTTGGAATTTGGACGAAACTGCACTTTTTTTAAAGCGCTCCCTAATAAGACAATGTGCCTGAACAATGTAGTAGCGGGAAAGCAGCAAAGGAAAGGTTAACCGTTATGCTCTGTATACAAGTTTATCAGGCCACAAAGAAAAACCAGTTGTTATAGGAAAATCAGCAAAGCCTAGATGTTTTCATGGGATTACAACTGAAAATCTTCCGGTTATTTAGAAATTAAATAAGAAAGCATGGATGACAGGAGACATAATGAAGGATTGGCTTGGTAAGTTATGAAATGTGTAGTTATATTATTGTAGGATATTAACGAGTTGTCAATTTGCGTAGGTACCTTGGATCAGAAAATGGGAAGAGAAAACAGAAAATTATACTGTTTTTGGACAACGCCACGTCACATCCGCAGCTTACCTTAAAAAACATCGAGCTGATTTATTTTCTTCCAAACTGCACCTCAATATGCCAGCTCTTACACCAAGGAATCATTAAAAACTTTAAAACAATATAGCGCAAGTATGTTTTGAAACACTTGTTAGCTTCAATGGAAATTAATGAATCATCTAAAGAATAATTATCAAAAAGCATAAATGTTTTGCAAGCGATTACATGGATCTCGAAATCTTTGGAAAACGTAACAACAAACACCATTCAGCATTGCTTTAGAAAAGCCGGGTTCAATGTGCAGAACATATTTCAAAATGAAGTCGAGGATAATATGGACTTGGCCCCATTAAAAGAACTCCTAACTTCATGTCATTCCCAAGTTGCTTCCGACGATTATGTTCAAATAGACACTATTTTATTGACGGAAGATAATGATTGCAGTATCAGAACTACAGAAATGAAGGCATTAGGACCAATACGCGGAGTACGCTGAGAGAAGAATACAAAGCCGCGATATCAGGGAGGAACTCGAAGTACATGACATAGTAAGGTGGGTGGGAGAAAGAATGACCCCCTACCGAATAGCAAAATGGGCACGAACACAAAAACCCAACACATCCCGACCACCAGGAGAGATCGCACGAGAGTTGGACATCGGGGCCACATGAGGCTTAATTAGTAGGTTTACACAGGAACAACGCTATTGCAAGAGGAAGAAGAAGAAGGTTATTAATTTTCATTATTTCCCTCTGTTGCAAATTTCTAAACAAAAAATTCATTTATTTTATTTTGGCCCTAAAATCACTTTCATACGCCCTCAAAGGGGGGCATAAGGGTTTTATGGCACGGAACTGCTTAGAGACATTTATGGCACGGAACTGTTAAAACAAATTTTGTCATATTCTTTCATATACAGATTGGAGTAGGATGGGATAAACGTAAGAGCGAGAGAAAGGCCATATATTTCTGGTTGGCTAAACAGAGAAAGAACTTTTGCGATGTTGCTAGCTCGCGAAACATCACATTCATCCGCTCCGCACACACCCGAAAGTGTATAGCGATACGCGACCGCGATACGCGTTAACTTGGACTGCCAGCTCGGCCGGCAACGTTGCAAAACATCCATCGCTGTCATACTAACGAACTACTGTTAGTTTCTCGTTTGCTCTTGTTGATTTCCCAGTTTTCCCACCATGCGTTTCGATAGAAAAGATCTGTATAAGTCCCTTGACTTATCTAGGACCAATTTTCCTTGCACAGCTCCAAATTCTTGTTGAATTTCCTCTGAATAAACGATTTCGGCATCTTCAAGATCCATTTTGTCGTCTTTTTAATCAATGTCATTTTGATGAACAACTGTCAACACAGCAATAACCCTAGTAACAGCCGAATAGCCGACTAGGACAAAACACTGAAATTCGTATCATAAATCGCGACGGGATAACCTCCAGAAAATTTTAAATGTTTATTTGATTTTTTTATGAAGCAAAATAAAATAAAACGTTGTATGTACCAGGGGCATAATTGTCGCTTATGGCCCTCGAGACATTAAAATGATTATTAAAAAAATGTAAATTAATTTCAACATTCTCTCGTGCCATAACTTCCTGATTATGCCCTTATACATAAATAATTATTATCGACATTTATAAAATGCCATTTTAAAGGTGTTTCATGTTTCAAATGTTAATTACTTAGAACCTTTTATTGGCTATAAACTTTTGTTATGATATATGATATATGATAATAGCGAAAATTTGAATTTTTTGCACTTAATTTGTTAATACAATGTGTAATTTCTGTGCATGTAATTTTTGATGTGCCGCGCTCTATTGATTTGAACCTATCTAATTCTGACAACAAGTGTCACTTGTTGTCACACATTGTCAAACTGGCAATCAGTACTGCTGGTAATTAACTGCCCTTTTCAGTGCCAAAACAAATACTACAAATAGACAAATACTTAGAATTCGATTTCTTTTGACAGAGAAAAACCATAAGTCAAAAGAGGTTAAGTAGGTTATTTTGAGGTTATGTACAGCTAGTAGAAACTCATATTTTCGCAAGGCGGGTTTTTTTATTTTACATGGGAATTCCACAGCCGACTAGATGACAATCATTTTGAAACACATGGTATATAAAATATGTGACCGAATCTCTCGCGGGAAAGTGGTATCTAGATCAATATTACCTAAAACGCTTCTCTAATACCTGGATATTTCACAGTCCTAAACAGAGTCTTTTTTCTTATTTCCCTGGTCTGTACCAATTTCCTACCAGTTTAGTCTTTTGAGCAGATATTCTATCAGTGTTCTAAACAATTTAGGGAAAATGATATTGCCTTGTCGTTTGTCGTACTGTTTTGTTATGTCTATTAAGCCACATCATCCACTTTATAAGTCAGAATTTACTATAGGCTTATATTTTATTGCTAACAAGCCGTACCCGGTATGCGTTGCAATGCTACGTATATTTTGAAAAAAGAAAGATAAATAAAAATTAAAGATGATCCGGTGAACTTCGTGTATCACCTACATATACCTACTTTTGAAAAATATGGTCAAAACTTAATATGTACAAAATTTTTATCTACATTTATTTAAATATAACACAGTTATACACATAATCAGTTTAAGACTTTCTGATGTACTATATTTATTGTCTTTTTTTGCGGTGCGTAGGTAAATATATAAAGATGGTGGTTTTACGACTCGCGAACACGCGACGTATAATTGCCCATGCGCGAAACAGGGAAACTAAAAGTTGATTGCGCAATATATTATCTTTTTAAATTTTTAATAAATAATTTATGAAAAATTACCTTTAAAGTGGGCATGAAATTTTCCTGTACAATATGCAAACGACGTCATTTGAAAGCAATTACTATATTTTTGGATATTGGCTAAGAAATGTTTAGAGTTATTTCCCACCCCAGAAATTAATGAGCGTAATGCCGTAATGAGCGGGGTGGGAACAATTGTGGCAATTTTACTTTACCACCAGCACAACAGAATCCAGTAGATT
Source organism: Cryptocephalus moraei (assembly GCA_946251905.1). Classification (NCBI taxonomy): domain Eukaryota; kingdom Metazoa; phylum Arthropoda; class Insecta; order Coleoptera; family Chrysomelidae; genus Cryptocephalus; species Cryptocephalus moraei. The sequence goes on from OX276460.1 coordinate 13,278,368, forward strand.
CACCGCTGTATTTTAACACTTTAAAATATTGACAAATGATTGTCATTTTTCCAATCGTGGCGGATTGGTCGCCACAATAATATATTCCGGGTCGTAGTGGAATGCTACTCGTTCCTGGTTTACAGGAACACTGCGTCTGAGGAATCGCTCTATTCCCTTGTGCCGTGCTAGCTGCTGTTGTATTTGATGTGCCCGAACTCGTTCCAATTTAAGCCTATCTACTTCGTATTTATTCACTATGAAACGCAATTATGTCATACCAATACGAATGTTATTATCTGCCTCTCGCTGGTCGTCAGTGCGATTTGCACGTGAGGTAGCTCGTCGCACATTTGATTGATTTCGAGGACCTAAGTCAAGTCGTCTTCTAGGTGGCATTTTAAAATCAATAAAGTTCTCGCGCACTGACAAACTGATGATAGATTTTAATAATCGTCTTGACATTTAGTAATTTGACAACCAATTGACACTATACTTTCATTTGTTTGATTGGTTGCCTTGGCGATTTCTACCCAAAATTACAATACGTACCTTTATTAGTTGGAACATATTCTCGAAATTAATTCAATGTAAAGGTGTATATGAAACAAATGTAAGAGAATGTGTTAAAATGGAATTTGTAGCTCAGCCGGGATTTAGTTTGGTATTTATTTATTTTTCGGTAGTTTAGTGGTAAGAACACCCGACGCGAAATTTGGAGACCCGGGTTCAAATCCCGGCTGAACTACAAATTCCATTTTCACATTCTCTTACATTTGTTTCATATATACCTTTGTTAGTATTTCAGTTAATATTATTTATGTTTCTCGCCGCTTAAGCCTTCCCTGAATTTGCACAAATATATCAAGATCAAATTTAGCAAAATCGGTCCAAGCCATTCTCGAGTTTAAGGCTTAAGAGCCACAACACACATGGCGGTTTTCGCCGAGCTAGAGTGTGAAGAGTGTGAAGCCAAATTTAAAATTCAAACAGCAAAGCAATACTGCAACACTGTTTCGTCTTTTGCCGATTACAAACCGCTATGTGTGTTTTGCTTCATAAGATAACGTGGTACGAAACAACGCCGAAAGTAATAAAAACGCGGCTGCAGCTCGTTCTGACCAGGGAACGAGCGGCGGCAGCTCGGCGCTTTGATACCGCTCGGCACGTGTGTTTTGATCCATTTATTCACATTGAAAGATGTGCAGCGAGCGGCTGCCGAGCTGCTGCCGCTCGGCGAAAACCGCGAAACGAATAGCAATTCATTTATATATATATATATATATATATATATATATATATATATATAGAGAGAGAGAGAGAGAGAGAGAGAGAGAGAGATTTATTACGCAAACCACGATTTCGTTGCTCCACCCCTTAGCGAGAAAAAGAGGATAATATGACTTAAGACTTAAGCCACATCGTCCACAACTGTATCTCCGGAACCGCAAGAGATCTATACATATACCAGGCGGCATATTTTATTGCTAATTTATAGCTGACCAGAGGGACTAGAAGCGCAATCCCAGAGCCACTCCTTCAACCCTCAGCATTAAACTCACCCCCGAAATATCAGAAAAATTGTAAAAAAATAGATGACCGTTAAATACAGCCTACGCTCTTTATTGCTATTTAATTTATCAATTTTCGGGAAAAGTTTGATTTTATTGCTCCACCCCTTAGCGAGAAAAAGGGGATAATCTGACTTAAGACACATCATCCACACCTGTATCTCCGGAACCGCAGGAGATATATACATAAACCAAGTGAGATACTGGTGTGGATGATGTCTCTTAAGTCAAATTATCCCCATTTTCCCGCTAATGGTTGGAGCAATAAAATCATACTTTGCTTGGAAGTTGTGATATTAAATAGTATTAAAGATTCCGGGCTGCATTTAATGGACATACATTTCTTATACCATTTTTATAATATTTTGTGGGTGAGTTTAATGCTAAGGGTTGAAGGGGTGGTTCTGGGATTGCGCTACTAGTCCCTATCGTCAGCAATAAATTAACAATAAAATATGCCGGTTGGTTTGTATTTCTTGCGGTTCCGGAGATAAAGATGTGGATGATGTGGCTTAAGTCTGAAGTCACATTATCCCCTTTTTCTCGCTAAGGGGTGGAGCAATAAAATCGTAATTTGCTTGAAAGTTGAGTAATAATTGAGTAATAAATAGTAGTAAAGAGCCCAGGCTCTTTTGATGGACATACATTTTTTTACGATTTTTGTGATATTTCGGGGTTGAGCTTAATGTTAAAGTTTAATTTAAAGTTAAAGTTAAACTTGAAGGGGTAGCTCTGGGATTGAGCCAGTAGTCCCTATCGCCAGCAATAAATTAGTAATAAAATATGCCGGTTGGTGTGTGTATATATATCTGTTGCAGTTCCGGAGATACAGATATGTATGATGTGGCTTAAGTCTTAACTTACATTATCCCCTTTTTCTCGCTAAGGGGTGGAGCAATAATATCGTGTTTTGCGTAATAAATTAGCAATAAATTATCAATAAAATATGAGCCAATATAAATTCTGACTTATGAAGTGGATGATGTGGCTTAATAGACCATTTTTGTGTGCGAAGCGCACACCCTTCAGGGCTTGTTTAAAAATCGATTTATTCTTCAAATTTGAACCAATTTAGTCGCGGTTTTCTAATGAAATATCGGCGTTAGATACCTATGAAAATCTAATATCTCTTAGAAAACTGAGGCAGTTTTATTTTTGAACAAGTACACTCAAGGAAAAACGCACAACTAATGCCCTTGGTTGACGTGCAAAATTTCCTGTAAAATCCAACGGGAATAACCGACGATCAGACGCGCATTAGCTGAGTGAGTGGTCTCATTGACCAGACGGCGCTTTTCCTGTATCGTCGCAATTCATAAAGTTCAGTGAACATTCAAAGCTGAAACGTGACGGAATCCGCTCGATGCATTTCATTCAAATTTACTTTAGAAAGAGATATGCACTGCATAGAATGCACTTTCGGTAAGTATATGCATTGTGTACGTACGCACACCAGAGAGAAAAAGACAGAGAGAGAGACGGCACGGATCATCTTCCAGGCATTGCCTTACCAAGTGAATTCCTCTCGTACAGTTCCCTCTCCTCTATTCCGTTTTATCTCTCTCGCCTTCTCTCTCTCTCTCTCTCTGTCACACTCTGTTTTGTTCCCATTTAGATGTCCGATACGGCGCTGTTACTATCCCAAGGGCCGTTTACCTTTTACTGCATTCTCATGGCCTAGTTTTAAACGGGTTATTTTGAAGACGCCAGGACTATGTTGCGTCAGCTGCCGCCGTCGCCGCCGCCGCCGCCATAGAAAAGGATCAAAGTGTTAACCTTTTTCCCATTTTTTTGCGTTGCGTAATCTGCAAAGAACAAAAAGGGAGAGATATTCCCACGGAGCGATTTTTGTGAGGATTCTCCTGGATTTACGAGGGTTTAGGGCTCGTCCAAAACGCACAAGAGCTGTCATCTTTGAGCCAAACCAAACTTGTGACAGGAACACAATTATTTACTTCCGGACTTTAATGAGAGGTACATAATAATTATGAACTATTATTAACTTAACCAACCAGCAAATTATTAATAATATGCGTTACTTTGCCTCTATTAAGTTTTACTGTAAATATAAAATACTGTAATAAAAAGCACCCAAGGAATTTTATTTTTAATTTCTCTGAGCATGCGTAAAAGGCCTGAAGCTGTAATTGTAATTTCCGTGTATTAATACAGGAAATTCGTCAAAAAAAACCTGATAGAGATTGTGACTGTGACGTAGGCAATCGTGCTTTTAGTACATTAAGTAGTGAGTGTTGCATGTGAGACGAGACTTTGAAAAATCTCGTCTTGTCTCGCAAATAAAGTTGAAAGTCTCGTCTCGAGTCTCGTCTCGTCTTATGTCTCGCGCCAGAGTCTCGCAAAAGTCTCGCAAAATCTCGCGATTTCGTGCATATCTTGCATTTTGCCGTTTTATTACGTCAGGTTTCTCCTTGCTCCTCAATTATATCGAAATGCTTTTCAAATTTGCTTTTTCGACAAGAACTGAAATAAGCCAATTATTATAATAGGTCGATTATGACATGAGAAGGCGGGTGAGAAGTAGGTAGACGATCTCCAAAGGTCGGTGAATATAAAATAAATTGTAGAGGTACATATTAAAAACTAATAACCGTAAAGCTTAACAAAAAAGTCTGTCAACAGGGATAAAATATCAAACTTTTTTCCCGTTACAGAAAAAAAAACCTATTTTATTCAACATAAAATGTGAATATTTGTATTCCTAAGACTTCTACCACAATCCAATTTTTAGTTAGACGTTAGAAAGTTAGACGTCAAAAATAAAAAAAATTGTTATAAATAGGAGATACAAAAACTTACCGTAAAATATTATAAATAAATACCGAGTTCATATATTATATTAATGACGAGCTAATAACAAATCGGGTAAAAATGCCTACCTTTTATTAAAACAGTCAAAACGGTTTTTAGCAAACTTACATAGACCATTTTAATGCATTTATTAATTTTCGTTCATTTCTTTAAGGACGCCTCTGGTCCCCGTCGAAATAATCGTTTTATTACTCCACCGTTTTTTTTGACAGGGTATAGTATAATAGTAGTACACGTGGCAATATCTCGGAAAGCTCAAAAAGGTAAACATTGCGTAACAGTTATTGTAAACACAGGCAGCTCGCTATTATGCGGCTTTAAAAATATGTTTCAATAACATTCGCGATAATTAGAATAATTAATTACTATTTGCCACTTTTATCAGCGAAACTTCGATACTTTTGCGAGACTCTCGTGCGAGATTCGAGACGAGACTTTTTGAATGTCTCGTCTTGTCTCGCAAGGAAAATTTTAAGTATCGTCTCGAGTCTCGTCTCGAAAACGAAACGAGACGAGACTCTCGCAAACGAGAATATCGTGGGCATCACTAAGTCATTAAGGGTACTACTTACCATATGATCATGATCATCAAATTTCTTTTCGTATTTTTTTATTTATTAACAATTAAACTCATGGACAAAATTAACGCACCACACAAGTAAACTTGTATAATTACAATACAGAAATTAATATTGCAATAACCAAACCAGGAATGTTCTTAGTTAAACCCCAAAAAATGAAACAACAATCGTTGCTAAATATTTACTGCCGACGTTTTGTCACGCTGTTATACACGCTGTGATACAACGGACGTTGTATCACTAATTGGTACAGGAAGACTACATCTTCGGGTAGATATATTAATTTCCTTTCCTTTTCTCCAACGCGATACAAGCGAGCCGCCATTTTTAATCTGGTTGACAGGGCGTTTTTGCTGTCCCACGAATCTTTTAGAGCGGAAAACGTTAAATTCATTATGGAAACTTTAGTTAAGAATATGTACCCCACTCACTTTATTTCACACCATATAAATAGAAGAATACATCAATTAACAAATAATCCTAATAGTATCAATAGCCTAATTACCCCACATAACGCAACCCACACATCACTGGATAAAATTTTCATAAGACTTCCCTATCACAGCAATATGGAAAATTCCACTCTAAAAATCCTAAATGCCTTAAACCTATATCCAGCTTGGTATTCTTTTACATCGTTTAACAATCTCATTTTCTCAAAAATTAAGGATCCCACCCCTAAGGAATACCAAAGCTGTGTAGTTTATCAAGTAACATGTGTCGATTGCAACCCCCCGAAAGTTTACATTGGAGAAACACAACAATACATAAAAAATAGAATGCAACAACATTTATTAAACATCTCTAGTAACAATCCGACACATTCAGGTTTAGTGGAACATGCCTTAACTAACAATCACAATTTTGATTTTACAAATATTAAGATATTAGAGCAGGAATCAAGTTGGTTCGAAAGACTTTTCAAGGAGGCCGTCCACATCAAAACATCCAACAATAATGTAAACAGACAACAAGATTTTCAGAATTTTGCTCAGGCGTACTACCGATTATTTGATAACCTAACCACTTGATACATATGTTACCGTCTAAACTCTCTCTTTTCATCCCCAAATTTACAGTTTTCATTGCCTATCCTTTTTACAGTAAATATGTCCACCATTAGATGTCACCTGAAACCGACATATGTAATTTTCAAAAACTCAAATATGTAAAAAAAACATATTCATAATAAAAAATGGTAACACTTAGTCTTACACCTTTCGGGTACCTCATCGACCTTAGTTGTATTTCACCACTGGTCCAACACGCTGTCAAAATTGGGGGGTTTCTATTTTTCAATAATGGCCCTCCAATACATCTCATATTGACGATATACAGTGGTCCTATCTATGTATTGCATACAACTTGTCTTCACCTACAATGTAAGCGTTAACATTGGTTATATCAGAGATACTTACCACTTTGCTTTGTAGAGCCATGATTATGTCCGCAACAGCGTGACGAAACGTCGGCAGTAAATATTTAGCAACGATTGTTGTTTCATTTTTTGGGGTTTAACCAAGAACATTCCTGGTTGGTTTCCCACGTCTCCCCGAGAACATAAATCCATTCCAATATTGCAATAACATTTTCATAATAGCTTATAATAAGGTCCTGTCTAGTAGCTAGTAAATGAAATTAGCGAATCATGGCGTTATTTGTAATCATTTTTTATTAAAGAACTTTTTTTCTTGAAAACAATGCGAACATGCAAACAAAAAACAAACTGAAACAATTGGATTTTTAGACTTAGAGCTGTTTTAATATCATCTATGTCTTCCTCTACTCCTAGTTACTGCTTCCATGCGTCTTAGCATACTGAAGATCAAATTTTGAACGGCTCCTTGAGGAGTATTTTCCCATTCCTGAATTGCTGGATCTACCAGTGGATTGCGGTTGGCAGGTGGAGGTGTACGACGTCGAATCCTATTTTTAATATCGTCCCATAGATACTCTATCGATTGGATTCATGTCAGGACTCTTGGCTGGCCATCCCACGAACGGAATAGTTATAGGATTTAAGTAAATAATAACCTGCCCACCCATATGAGGAAGAGCATTGTCCTGCATGAAACAAGCAATTCGGTCCCACATAAGGAGCAAATGGCATCGGTGCACCCGAATTGCGGTGCGGATTACCCTGCCCGCTAATACCCCAACCGAATTGCGGTGAAGAAATATTTTCTACCTGTTGCTATAACCCGAATTGCGGTACCGATCCCACAGTTGTAAACTCGGTCATCGGTCCTGTTCGTTTCAGCAAACCTCAATTGTTTATCCTTGTCCCAACAAGCGATAGCGAATAGAACGAAAACAGTTCGAAAAAGTTCGATACATTACTTTTTATAAAATTACACAGGTACGAATTAACCTATCTTGGGAGGTACAACGGAGTTATTTAAAATTATCGTTAAATTATCATTCAGTAGGTAGAGGTATCGCTTAACTTGCTGGACCGCAATTCGGGTTAGGGATTATATCACTTTTTCAGAACTGATATACCTGTAGGTCCTCGCGCCGCAATTCGAGTGCGCCCAATGGCATTACACGGTCAACAACAGATGTGTTCCAGATAATAAGCCGAATTCATTGACCTATCACGTATAGGGACCAATTCTGCAATCGAAATAGATGCCTCTCCAATACATTACAGAGCCACCACCACCACCACACGGAACCCTTGGAGAGATATTGCAACTTACAAATCTCTTTCCTGGCCTTCTCCAGACACGCTCACGTCCATCAGGAGATTTAAGGCTAAATCTCGTTTCATCTGAGGTAAAACCCAAACGCTCTCAATCATTACGAGTCCAATCTTGATGTTGTCTCGCAAAACGCAATCTTTGAATTTTGTGCTCTCTGGTGAGTAGGGGTTTCTTGGCTGGTTTTCTGCACTCTAATCCAGCTTCATTTAAGCGCCTTCTAATCGTTCAAAAAGATACAAGAAGATTGCGATAAACAAAACATAAATATATTTGACATTGATTACAATACAATATATTTGATAAACAAATTTATACAATTTATTGATAAGCTAAAAAGTACTACACTTTTGTAATGAAGTTGTATGATTGTTAAATGAAATTGTAGGTCATTTAGTTATTTAGATTATTAGAAATTATTTAATATGAATCATTTAGAATTATTCTAGTTTTATTGTTACATCATTAAGTAAAGTTGCAAGTGCTTAACTGCAATATTCAAGAGGTAGTGTTTGTAAAAATTTGAAAAAACAAAATCAGAGATATACAGCTATCGTGGCAGAAATTATTAACAATTTCATTTACTCTTGTTTATAAACTTTTTCCAGGTTTTATTAAGCAACATTATCTCCAAATAATTTGTACCATAGCTCATATTGAAGGTTTCTTTGAAAACGCTTCAATATGATTATTTCATTTTTTTTTTCATCTGGTGTAGCAATATTCCCTACAAACCAAAATTACATTTTTGACTTTAAATTCCTATTGGATAAAGGAATACAAAACATTTTTGGCTGACATCATATGACTTCTGTTCCTCTACACCTAACATATTGTAACGGAAAATCAGGCCTTGAAATTAACACAAGACGAGAAGTGTCCGTTCGGCGAACCGATGTGAGTTCTTGGAATTCGAGATCCTTCCAGGCGACGAGGAAATATAAATTAGTAATTAGTGTTAGTTATTAGTGCTAAATAAATTAGTTAAGTATTTGATTAGTGCAGTGAAGTTATTTCGAACAGTAAAACGTGTTACAACAAAAAACTGTCAGACCTACGTCACACACACACACAGTCGCATAAAGAAAGTGATTCCCTTGTATTATCCACAATCCATCAAACGTTATAACTTTTTTAAGGAAATGACTAATTAGACCACAATCCAAGTCTGCGTTTATTTAAAACTACTTCCCGGCTAAAATTTTTCATTCATCAATCCGACGTCCACTAAATTTAGAACTACCGTAAGCGTACGTTTCTTTTTCGCATTATCTCTCTCTCTTTCTCTTTCGTTCCCTCTATCTCTCCCTTTCTGCTATTTTCGCAGTCGACCGCAAGTCGCAACGTCGCAACGCATTCAGCAAAGACTCGCACACATGCGGGACGTGGGACGTTCACATGTCCGGAAATTGGAGGAAATACGTCACAGCGGCCGGAACCGGAACTAAAATCGTTATCGACACAAGGAATGTGATAACGTGTGCTGTTCTCACGGTGAAAGGGTAATTTTACTCCTAATTAGGTGGACGAGTTACACTTATCAAAATAAGGAGAGAATAGCTCGGAAACAAGAATTTAATGGAAAAATAGAAATGATGGAGTTTTTAAGTACCTACCCAACTTTGTTAGAGCAATTCTGGTATTGTCATTAACGTGGAAAAGTAATGCAAATGAATTGGGAGCAACCACAGAAAATATTTGTTTGCTTACTACCTACCAATTAATATTGATATAGAACTGCGCTTTTTGCAATAGTTCCAGATAATTCAGTCTCACAGCAAAACTTTTCTGATTCTGACAGTATTGCCAGAATCTTGTGTTTTTTACCATAAAATCATATATATGTATTAAAATTGTGACACTAGTGTAGCAACACTTGCAAAATTGAATCAAATGTTAGTCAATCAGAACCCTTTGAAAGTCCTTATGATGAGAACACACAAAAAATCATCAGTAGTAGGTACAATCAGTCGGAGAGGTTGATGAGGTATTTATAAGGGAGTTAGTGTTGTACCTAGCGGACATCGAACAGCTATAATTTAATTTCTGGCTGTCTTAATCAGTGATTAACTTAAGGGTGAATTTAACCAGTGTTAATATTTGTTACCCATTAAACCAGCGGTTTACTTAAATCCCAATTAAAACAGTTAAATCTTAATCTGAAACACTGCTACTTAGTTACAGTAACTGTCGTTACTTAACTCAGCTAACAATTTAGTCACCAAAGTCAAAGTGAATTTGGTCTGTTCATGTAGAGATTGAGTTGTATTCCAGTCAATTGGGCAGGGTCATTCGAGGTAACCAAATTAGTGACGTGAAAATTTGGTGAAGAAGGATCCCTAATATGTCGCAATATTAAGTTAAGTAGTATCAGACCACATAAGAATATAATTACGAAATAGGTAGAATAGGGCCCGTTATACTTACTACATAACTTATATCACCTAATAGGCTATAGTCTACTTGCTGGTAGCAAATTAGTAAAATATGTACTGCACCATACTGTCCATACTCCACCCATTTGGTTACATTTTTCATATGTGGCTATGTCCCCTATGTGTATTATGTTAATCTAGTAGGTGTTACGAACACCACCTAATAGGTGACAAGACGAAAATGTTTGTTTCACCAATTAGGTGGCCAATTTGCACTAAAAATAATTGTTTTGGCCAAATTGGTGTAATATGGTGCGAAAAATTAGTAACTTTCTACGCAATACAATTTGTAACATAACCTATCTGACGTAAATTTTCAGTAATATCTCACCTAAATTGTTAGCTGGGAACTGATCAGCTTGCCTAACCTGAGACACACGTAATCGTAAGCTTTTCCGGAGATTAAATATGTTCTGTATTTCAATTTCGATTAATTCAAGGATAAAATAATCTACAGTTGTTACTGATGAACAACAAATATAGAAGGATTAATAAAACTTGCGGTGCCGTCATCAATGACGTCAAATTCATTGCCAGTTGCCGTTGGTATAAGATAAAAATTTGCTTTAAACAGAGCGCACTATTATCCCAGTTAAAACCAGATAGCACACTGTCGGATGTTAGCCGATAAAATATAAGTTGGTACCCGTGGGCGCGGTTGCCGGACAATTCACGTATTGGCACGAAAGTTTTGTTATGATTTTGAGGTTATACTTCGAAATATTTGCTTGCTTCGGTAAATTTTAAATTAAATCCGTGTTTGGGTGTTTTCGAGAGAAAGGAACTGCAATAAAATGCCTAACTAAACCATTGGATAGTCGGTGTCGGCAACTGGTCTCGTCTCTAATCAGTTACTTTGAACTGGAACGAGATCATGGGGGCCCGTTAATGCCGTTAAACTGCGTTAGAGAGGTAAAGTATTGATACTATTGGTTGTTAAGCTTCTATGGCCCTTATTGGAAATATTTTTAGCGTGTTTCAGCTGCACTGAAGATCAGTGTGTGTACTGTGAGTGGAATCTGGCAAGAAGTGAAGAGTGATGTGGTGTTAAAGTCGCCGAAGAAAAACCGTCCACATGTGAAGGGAGTCACGATTCAAAATCACCTTGATATTGGTTCTATTCGCAATCAAATTTACGAACTGTATGAAAGAAGTAAGAAAGTTTTTTTACATTGTATCCTTGATTGTATTCACCATATACAATATACTACAATGAGTGATAATTTGATGTAATTATTTCAGAGAAAACTGTTACTCTTGAAAGTATTCATCAAAAACTTGAGAATATGAAGCTCTTTGAGGGATGTAAATCATCACTTCGTATCCTTTTACGAGATATTGGTTTCAAATGGAGTAAGGATAATCCATGAAGGGGGCTAATGGAACTTCCAGATATTACATTTAAAAGAATACAATTTTTGAGAATGTATCAACAAATTAAAGAGGAATCCACATTCAATTTTGTTTATTTGGATGAAACTTGGATATTCCAAAATGGAACATTGGGCCACTCGTGGCAAGATGATAACAGGAAGACTGTAAAGACCACAAACGTTGATGGGAAAAGGTAAACGTTAGAATGCCATAGCCAGTCGATTAGGTTTTTGTTGGTCATATTAATCGTTAGTAACTCATCGCAGAATTGGTATGAAAGGTTTAAGTAATAATTAATAGTAATTTATTATTGCAGACATATCATTCTTCACGCTGGTAACAAGAATGGTTTTATTCCTGGGGCTGAATTAGTGTTTTCCTCTAAATCCAAAGGTGACTATCATGGGGAAATGAACCGAAACAACTTTTTGCTGTGGTTTGAGAATCAACTTTTGAAAAACTTGGAAGAACCGTCAGTTATTATTATGGACACCGCATCTTACCACAGTACATTGGTAGATAAGACTCCGACAAGTGGATCGACAAAGCCTGTTATAAAGGATTGGCTTACAAAACATAACTTTCAATTTGAAAATATAATGTTGAAGAGTGAACTACTTCAAATTGTTAATCAGTAAGTAGAAATCAAAAGGACACTTTCGTGTTTATTTAATTTTTTTTTTCTAGAAATAAACCGGAAAAAAATCTAACGGATCAGATGGCTGAACAATATGGCCACAGAGTGTTACGTCTTCCTCCCTATCATTGTATATTCAATCCAATCGAGTTGATATGGGGCATGGCGAAAAATTATTGTAAGCAACACGTAGGTCGAGATGGAAATGCAAACAATAACTGTTTGGACATGTGGAAAGAAGCATTGTCTGCTATTACTTACACCTGTGGTCTGGATGAACTCAATCAGACATACAGAACAAGTAATTGAGAAATGGTGAAATCGTGAACGAATGTTTGATAGAATGGAAGTTAACAATTTAGTGATTGACTTGAACAGTGACTCAGAGAGTGATAGTGATTTCTAGGAAATATTTAATATCTATTTTCTTTAACATCTACATGAACATGTCATCTGTAGTGACTGTGAATCTGAAATCGAGCCTGATATGTCTGGTATCGCACCTTTACCTACATCAGATTCTCACTAAAGTAAATACATTTTACTCTAGGTATGTGCACATAATGTATTATTAGAATATTGTTATACTGTAACTGTAGTGCATGAATATTTATATAGTAAAACTTTTTTTTAGGTGAACATAAAATGAAGGCTCGATGGACACATGTAAAGCTGCCAATAGAGGGTTGATATATCTTAATATAGGTACATATACATTGCCATATACCTTATTCATCCTAGAACACATGATCCTATTTGAATTGTAATTAGTGTATATAAATGTGTTTGTAATTAAGAATTTCATAATTTCTAATATAATTAATATTTCAAAATCTTAATATCTATTATGTTTGTAAATAATTGTATAATGGCATAATAGTGTATAATGCAATATGTATTATGTAAATGTATAATAATACTAATAAAATCACACTGACTAAAGGAGTAAATTCCATATACTAACTCATCCTAACACATTATGATTCTATTTCATTTCTAATTATTGGTGTATACTAATATGCTAATAGGTACCTATGTATTTTCAATTATTTAAGAATTTCAAAATAATCTCAGAGCAAAATTCTTGAAAGACGAAGAAATTGTATACTTTTCAGTTATAAATTTACTAGCCAAACCAACAGTCATGTTAAATAAAAAAAAATGCTGTGGCAACATGGCGACGTGCTGACGTCATAAATTTTGATGACGTGACCGCAAGTTTTATTAATTCTTCTACAGATATACTATATCTATTAGCTTTATAAGCTTATAATATATTATCTAATAGCTATACAAATAGCTATGTATAATAGAAACTATATCTATGGGTGTCTATGGTAGTTATGGCTAGTGGGAAACAAATAGTTGTAATTTAGCTGGCCGCAGTGTCTAAGGGAAGATTTCATTAATCGCAAATTTAAACAGATGTAATATTTTCTGCTTTTGGTTTTCTGAAAATTGTTACAAGTTTTGAAATAAATAATATTTCAGACTGACAAAAGTTCTGCTGATACGCATTGAAAAGGTGTGCAAACTTAACCGTCATTGTGAAACCACTAACCGAGATTTAGAGTCATACTTATATGCTACTACATGGTGTACACGTGCAAACTTTCGTGATGTTGTACCGTTATTAGGCGTTGTAAACACACAGAAACACTATCATGAACTACAAATTAGTTTAAAGTTATTACTTATTTGCTATTGGCCCAATTCAACCCAGGTCGTAGTTGAAATTCTAAGTTTGGTTTAATAATAGGTGGAATTAACTGCGAAATACAATGCATGCAATGCGAATATCTACGTACCTATCTTTATAGTACAAAAGACCTCGACGACGTCCATTTTCTGCATTCTAAATTATTGGATATTTAAGTAAATGCAGTAGTAACACTTGAAAAGTGTACCTAGGTAGGTATGTATTGACATTTAAAACTCTCCTAGTCGTACCTACTTTTTTTTTTAATATTTGTAGTTTTTGTCGGATTTTTTGATTCTTGTTACATTAATTAGTAATGATTAAAGAATTCCGAGGTGTAAGTCAAGTAAATTCCTCGTAAACATGAATATTAATACCTATAGTTAGATATTTAAATTGGCATTTTACATGACTTGTGAGGAATTTCTTAAGAAACGTGGAGGCGTAAAGTCAACATATACGAGATTGTTGTCATTTCCGGTGGCAAAAAATGGAATGCACAGGAATTCTCTTACTGGAATTTTGAAGCAGAATCGTAAAGATCTTTAAATGAAACATCATTCAATGGAATTGAGAATCTACCTGAATTACCCGGAAACGAACTCAACAAAGTTTTTATAAGCTAAATTATGATTGTGTCATTCTATTATCTTAAAACACCAGAATATTTTTTGAGCATTCCTTAGGAAGTAACATTTAGGTGGAACTGGATTGTACATAATAGGCGAGAAATTCATTTGTTGGACTACATTCGGCAACTATCTAAGTACAATTTATGTTCCAGTCATATTCGCGTTTATTGAAAGTACATAACTACCTACATAGCATTGTTTTTCAATTTAAACGATGACATGCAGGAATGCTAGAATGCTGCTATGAGTAATTGGTTTATAAATGAATCCTTTCGAGAGTGAAATAAAACTTTTTGAACTTATTGAATGTTGAATTTGTTTTAGGAATACTTCAGTAGATTGTACTTCAGTCATTGTGGTAATTAAGAGTACATTATAATATAGCTAAGCTGCATATTAAAATATAGTAATACACCAATTATGCTTATGATAAGTTTCATATTTTTCAATTATTCAGGTGGTACATCACAGCCCCCAGGTAAACATCACTGCGACAATTATATCTATGTGGGTACACTTTTTTCTAGTTTCTCTAAAAACACGCCAGATATCTACATATTCACTGAATTCGCAGTTCATCCTAATGAAACATTCCATTTATTTTAGTCATCTAACGTAGGATGCAGTCGTTTATTGTAATCAATATAAAAATGACAACATAATATTAAAGGGAATACCTTCGAAAGTGACCCTGAACCGACTTGTTGATTCACAAACAATTTGAGTTGTATAGGATTGGTGCAGTAATTATTACTCAGGGACGGACTTATTTAAATAATACGTGAATGTGTAATACGTCGGAAGCATTAAAAATATTAAGTAGGAAACGGTTTAATTTTTTAAGTGCATTCGCCAGATATTAAAAATGTGAGTGTGAATGGGAAGTCCAAAAGAAGAAAATCGAGCAGCGATGATTTAATTTTAATTTGAGGAGTTATTTCGTGTAATTAGACAGCTTTTGAATATGGTCAATGGTTTTCAAAAAAGTATTAATATTTTTTATCCAACAATAACCGTTAGATACCTACGTAATTAGACAGAAATACGTAAAAACTAGTTTGTAAGTCATTATTCCACACCCACCAAGTTATAATTATTACTAATCGTGACCCGTCGATGCCTCTTTTGCTCAAACTTAAACCAATTGCCATATTTATAGATTTATTTATTTATGGAGACCTAGATTTTAGTGTGTGTATGGCAATGTTAGGAAGATCCTCATGTACTGGCAGAAGGTGATTTGACAGTATTTGACAGCCATGGAACAAGAGTGCTTCTTAGACACCACCTAATCCCCCCGATAGTCTCATTTAGTGTAGCCAACAGTTTAGCCAAACTGGAGAGCAGTATTCAGCAACGGAGTAGACCAAAGCTGAGCGCTGAAGTGTGTATGCGTTTGCATCTCAAGTGGTGCCACATAACTTATGGAATATGTTCTTTTTGGTGTTGATTTGGGCTGACGTATTATCTAAGTGCCTTTTATATGACAGCGTTTTACGAAGCGTAATACCTAGGTATTTTGGGTAGGGATTATGTCGCAGTAGGTTGTTACCAAAATGTAGGGCAGCGCCAGGACGGTTTGGACAATATTTAAATAAATAATTATTGCGCGGGTAACTGTAAGGATTGACTAAAATTTTGGAATCAGACAGATTAATATATGCGTCTTATGTACATATTTGCATTTTTTTGAAAAATATTGCATCATTATGAGTTACATACATATTATATAACTATTTCACATATGTCCTAACCCTCCCCACTGACAGGAAGGGTCTGGACAATTATTCAATGAGCAAAAATATCTTAAAAATATTTATTTAACACATATCTTTCAATATTTTTAAAAACAAACGTTAATGGTTACATAAAACAATGTTTAGAAAACAATAACTTTAACTTAAGATAAGCTGAACTCGGTAAGATGGATATTAAAATATATCATATTTGCATATCGCACACTTCGGTCTGCCAAACGATTTGGCAGTTTTAAAATCACTTCTTTGTATGACACAAATGCTAAAGGCTCTTCAGTGAATCTAAACCGGTTGGAAGCAACTTGTTTTTTTAAAAATTTTGCGTTGTAGCCACCAACAACAACTTCTTCTTAGCGGTATAATGTCTAACTGATTTTTTTTTGAAAAGCTGTACAAACAACCAAATTGTCGACTTCAAGTTTTCTAAGGTTTTGCTCCTCATCCTCATCCTGCTCGAAATCCAAGTCTGAGGACGAGTCTTTGGAAGCAGGCCACTTCAGTTTTATTTATATTGGGAATGGGTCTCCAGTCAGCAAAGTACTTCTCCAGCACTTATTAGTGAGTTGGTAGCAGTTTCTATAGTTCTGCTACGAGCAGCTAAGGCTAGGTTGTCAGCAACACCAAATTTCTTTGATGTTGTCTGGGCTGACCCTTGAGGAAGGCCGTTATTGAGCTTCCTTATCTTGCTCGTGCTTTTCTCTATTACTATTTGAAAGGGCATGTCACAAAGCATGGTATTTATTAGATTTGCTATTTGGTTGCATGGTATTTTAATGAGAAACTCGTAAAGAAAACACTCTCTCCAGATCGTGTCATATGCCGCAGTCAAATCAACGAAGACTACAGGGGTTTTCAGTCGGTGTTCACAACCAGCATCAATATGTGTTGTCAGACTCAGCACTTGGTCCGCACAGCGGCGTTGTGGTCTGAAGGAGGTTTGGTTAACTGGGATACACTCCAAGATCGAGGGGCCCAGCCTGTTCATCAGCATCCTTTCCAGAAGGCTGTAGCATGAGCTAAGAAGCATTATTGGGCGGTAGCTCTCAAGCATGTTCTTCGGTTTATTTCGTTTCAGTACTGCATTAATTTTAGCCTTCTTCAGTTTTTGCGGGAGGTATCCTCTTGATGGGATGTCAGAATAGAATTTATTCAGCCACATTCTTGTACGTTTGATACAGTTTTTGAGAAATTTTGAGTGTGTCTAGTCAAACTCAGGACGTTTACCAGATTTGGTGTCATTTAATGCTGTGTTTACTTCCTCCGTGGTAAAAGGTCAAGAATATTCAGGATGGGCGTCTTTTGTTCGAAGGAGGATTTTCAGTTCTTTTTTAAACCGTGTGTTGTGCTCTTTCATATTGGGAGCTTTAGAGAGCATTTATAGAGATGATAATTTTTATAAACGCCCTAGGATGCAGTGCGTTTTGTTTTTGGATTAAAGTTTTTGGCTATTTTCTAAATTCATGATTTTAGGTTTATGTTGGAAATGTCAAGATGAGGATAAATCTTAGCAATGAATCTCACTGTACAACTGTATCCATTCTGGGAGTATTCCAACTTCTTCTGATGGCTCGGGAAGTTTTTATCTCCTATCTTATGATCAGAAGTTTTAAATCGACTGGCATTTTCTTATATAAAGTTTTCTTATGTGAGCCAATGTATAGTGTGAAACATGCTTGAATTTTAGCATCACAAGTGCCTGTAGGAATTACTGGCATTGATTAACTAAAATCTCCAGCCAGTACAATAACACTGCCTGCTATTAGAATTTCTAAGACCCTTAAGAGTTGTATTAAATTATTCGAAATCACCTTTAGGCCATGGGAACTTTCATCCCAGATTACTATGTTATATGATTGTGAAGCTTTGGCTAAATTAGTCTGCTTTTTAAAGGTACAAATTTGCTTCTCTGTATAATTAAGGTTCAAACTCTACTTATAGGCAGAGTGAACTTTCTTTACACGCTGCAATAACGTTGCAGCTATTCTGGAGCATGTAGCTGCCAAAGCTGCTTCTTACTTTGACCGAAAGCAATTTAATAACATATTTCCACTGATGCCAGTGCATATAATAAAGTTGTCTGGTACCAAAGCAAGTATTGCTTAGTATATCCTAATAAACAGTAAACTGATCTTCAGTGAAAGTTTTTATCAACTTTTAAAGGTTGTAATTAGCTTTTCGTAGATATAGACTGATTAATCGAGTAAGCTTCAAGTCGTGCGAAACCATAGTATCTTCCTAATTTTTGAACATTGTTTCAGTCAATATCAAGCATACGATCTAGATTTGGGGTAGCCTTGCAATTTTATATATTGATTATATATATATGACAAGCATTACGTCAAACATAAAAATATGCTTAGGTACTATTAATATTGACGTAATACGAAAATATTGAATGTCAACTTCTTAGGATTAAAAATTTTGAAAGATCCCTTCTTAGCCAGCACTTACGATTTGATATCAACGTTCGCTGAACATTTTCCATTCTGTACTTTTGGGCGTATGAGTATGAAAGACAAAGAATATTTTTGTATAAAATGACGATATTAATATGAGATAAGTTAACATAACTGATATATACTAATTATATTCTGGAAGAAACTTAATCAGCGACAAATACGGATTATAAATTGATTGTTGGACATTTAAGGTCTAATACAAGGAAATAGGGTAACTAAATTAAAATATAATTGAATTATAGATGAAATTATTGTAAAGTTGTCTCAATTTCAAACATCAAAGTATTGTTCGAAATTAGTTGTCAAATTATTTGTTTCAAGAACTTCAATAGTTTTAAAATTTTAAAATTGCATTTTCAATCATGTTGAATGAAATTTCTACATTGTTCCAAACTTACAATCCTACATCTAACAAATTTTAAACAAACATTTATCACCAAAGGAAAAAACAGTTATAAAGGCCGTTTGACACTCAACTAGATCTAAACCTATTTACATCTCTTTGCATACAGTAAATATGATATTAATTTAGTATCTTAGAAATTTTTAAAACACAGTTTTAAAAAAGCATCATATCTAGTTAAGTCTCAGATGGCTTTAGAGTGAAAAAAATGACAAATATTAACAGAAATTGTTATATACAAATTTATAAATGGAAATAAGCATAATTTTATTATATTTATTTTTGTTACCTAACGTGACCATTTTTTATTATGGACAATTTAAGGTAGGTATATCAAAATTTGTAACGTCTATAGCACAGTTTATCAATTCAGGCATCAATCTCTATGATAAGAAATGGCTATTTCACCAAATGATTGATTGACTGATCGTACTTAAAATTGTTTACATCTATAGCACAGCGTATAAATTTAGGCACCCTTATGTTATGAAATTGCTATCTCACAGCATGATTGATCACAACTGAAATTCGTTACCTATATAGCACACCTTAACAATTTAGGCATCACTATGATAAGGAATTGCTACCTTACAAAACGATCAGAACACCTGGGATTGATTGGTCCGCTGGAATGGACGCTTGGTTAACGCAGTTGATGCGAGTTATGTTATCTCACTTTGTATATTGAGTTTGGAGAGAATATGCGTTATGGAGCGAGTAGCGAGTTGATTTTGATTCCATCAACTCAGCTTTTTCCGGATTCCGGATACGGTACTGCGAAAAACGACAGCAACACCGTTAATAACAATCTCTCACTGACTGGCAATAACAACGGCAATAATGCCGCCGTCCGTAAATAACGAAACATTGTTAGGTTTACGCTCTCCCCTTTGCTGCTGCATACTTTTACGTTATTCCAAGCATTTTATATCTAAAAATAAAACGAGTGTCGGTCGTTGCGTAATAATTCTGTTTGCATGGCCTCCGCTTCATTCATGCAACGATCAATGTCACCGGCTTTATTAAAAACATGAATGAAATGAAAGCAACGCTGGACTGAAAGCTCTTTGTGAGTGAATATGTTGCACCGCACCGTATAATACCTACGTGCAACACAAACGACAACTCGGATGGGTTCGTGGAAAACGTGGAAATTGGGAAAACTTACACGTAGGCACCTTTGAAATTAGTGATTCTGCCGTTAAACGGTCCACTGACTTTCCACTTGGTCTAGCCTTTGTCTTGGTATTCAAATAACAAAAGAGTTAACAAAGCTGTATTTGTTGCTTAAGTATCAAGTATCACCGTATGAAAATCCTGTTTGAAAATGTTTAAAAACCTTCAATATACTTTAGGATTCTAGAACTTTTTAAAAAACCAACCGAATTAGTAAATATAACAGATATTTTGAGACGCAGTTAAGGATCTTAAAATACATTAGGATTTTACATAGTATCGTTTTAAATTATAAAGATTTCCTAAATGAAATGTTCTAAATTCCTGATATTCTACGAATCTCCTTCAGGATTTTAGACAGTTTTTGGAAAGTTCGAGGGGGAAAGTTCGAGGGGGAATTACGACTTTTGAGGTAGTCCACAAGACTTTATCCATTTAAAAAAAAAATTAATAGTTTGGGGTAAAACATTTTTGAAATATCAATGATGTTTTCCAAATTTTAGAAATAATTTGTAATATGTTAGGTATAGTATATTTATTACCATAATAAATAATAATTAAGAATTCTATAAATCTAACATATTCAGGATTTATTTCAGTAATTGTTCAAAAATGGTGCATTATCAACCAGTTTGAAAGTAAGAAAACACAATTCTTTAAGAATTTTGAATTCAAATTCTGAAAATGTTTCATTCACTCATGTTTCAAAATAGATCCAAATTTAAAAATTGCGATTTTTAAAAAGCACATTTAAACCTCTACCAAACGTAATACGAGTATAATATACAAGGTGGCCGTGATATAACCTTACAAAAAAATTCTGGGTCATTAGGAGGATCCAACAATTCCGAAAAACCCATATTTGGTAGGTCCAAAATGATGAACAAAAATTAACCCCTATCCACACTCATTTGACGCCACTGACCACAAAAATAAATACATACATATTTAACCAAAATTTAATTGTTAGTTATCTAGTTACAACAAATTGACATACTTCCAGTGGAACAACGGGTTTTATGAACAAATTGATGGAGTAGCCATGGGGAGCCCATTAAGCCCGGTGGTGGCTAATTTCTTCATGGAAAAATTCGAGGAAAAGGCGATAAAAACTGCACGTAAAAAGCCAAAACATTGGTACAGGTACGTTGACGATACATTTGTTATTTGGGAACATGGAGAAGAAGAACTAGAAAAATTTCTGCGACATTTGAACATCATAAACCCAAAAATCCAGTTCACGATGGAAAAAGAAGAAAACAATTGTATTGCCTTCTTGGACGTTCTCGTCATTAAACAGAAAAATGGAACATTAGAACACACAGTATATAGAAAACCAACACCTACGGACAGATACCTGCACAAGAACTCCAACCACCATTCTAGCCAAAAAAGGGGAATGATTAAAACCTTAGCTACCAGAGCCACACGCATCTGCCAAGGGGAATATCTTCAGGAGCAGAACAAACACTTAAAAAACGTATTACAGAGAAATGGATATACAAAACAAGAGATCAACAGGGCCCTACGAAAAAGCGAAAAAACTACGAGAGGCAGAGAAATGGAACAACGTGGAGTGGTATACCTACCTTACATAAAAAAACATCACGGATAGAATAGGGAAAGAGATGACGAAGAAAGGAGTAAAACCGATATTTCGCCCCACCCGAAGAATACAGGAGAGTCTAAGGGGCCCCAAGGACAAGAGGAACCAATTGTCAACACCAGGGGTATACAGAATACCATGCAAATGTGGAAAAGTCTACATTGGCACCACAAAACGATCCACCAACACAAGGATAAAAGAACACAAGAGGAACTGCTGCCTAGGACAAACAGAAAAATCTGCGGTAGCAGAACACACTTTAATGGAGCCTGGAGACCATCAAATCCTGTTTGAGGACACACAGATTTTGGCCAACACTCAACATTTCCACACACGACTATAGAGAGAGGCAATTGAAATTTTCAAACACAAGAACAATTTTAACCGGAAAGAAGAAACTTTAAAGATAAACAGTACCTGGATTCCCATACTTAACAGAACGAAAATTAAACCATTAAACAGGGAAACGTTCAAGGAAGGGACAGGTATACGAGGGGCCGGACAAACGGACATCTTAACAAATAATCATGGGAGCACAAAAACAAACGCAGCAGGTCTAGGAATGTCAAGTCAAGGAATGTCAAGTGTCACGAAGTGTCACGTCGAAGATACAGTCGAGGGTAATTTTCGAAGCAGTCGAACGCTGAGAAGACTACCACATCGCCTCTGAAGATGTTTGCCGCAGAAGCAGACGAAACGTCAGGTTACTTAAACCTTTTTGGACCACGGCCAAATAGCCCGGAAAAACTGTTCGCACAAATTGACAATTTGCTTTCAAATTTGATAGACGTTTTGTTTTGCCAGTGATTTACTTGTCAGTTTGCATATGTCAGTTGTCATTTATATGTCGTCGCCTTTCTTGTTTTCTATGTATTTTTTCTCTTGTAATCATTTTTGTACAAGAAATCTATAACCTAACCTAACCAGTCTTTTTCAAAGACTTCACTTGCGTTTGTGTTTCCAGTTTGTAAGTAAATAGCAAATTTCATGGGTCAAGACACTAAAGGCGGAAACAGACTATCGTCACGTCACGTGAGTTCACGTGCTGTCACGTTAACTCACGTCACTTTGACGTAACCTCAGTCTGGTTCTAATACATTTAAATACCATGTGAAATATTACTCCGCACTTTTTATCCGTGACGTGAGTTAACGTGACAGCACGTGAGCTCACGTGACGTGACGATAGTCTGTTTCCGCCTTAACGGATAATCATGATTGTGGTTTTAGGTTAGAATCTGCCGATAAACACAATATTCAACAAAGAACAACGATTTCAACTTTAAACGGCAACGTCAAGTTTATAAATCGGCTTTAATAAATAACAAAAGGAAACCAGTGTTTATTGAAAAAAAAACTTTAAACTAAATTAGAACAGTAATATTATAACAAATGTTCTATGTGATTTCCGTTGATATTTATGCACAGTTGAGTACGTCTGTTGCAATTGTCATAAGCAGCGTTCAGTATTGCTGAATTATTGCGTATGTGGTTCGCAGCGTCTGCTATTCGTTCCCGGAGTTGGTGTTCTGTGTTTATTTCAACATCATACACTAAACTTTTCCTGTGACTCCAAAAATAAAAATCCAAAGGGGTTAAATCAGGGGAACGGGGAGGCCACCGTATTGGACCATTACGGCCAATCCAGCGATTTGGATATCTGCGATTTAAAAAGTCGCGTACATTTTGACTGAAATGAGGAGGTGCCCTATCATATGTAAGAACCAAATTTGCTTGCGTCTTTCCAAAACCATGTCCTCCATAACATTCAGTGCCAAGTGAGGAAGATCTTTGCGCAGAAAACGAAGGTATTCTCTTCCATTCATTCTTCGGGGCAACTCAAAAGGGCCTAATTTTCCATCCAAGATTCCAGCCCATAAATTTATGCTGAAACGTGATTGAAATCGGCCATGACGTACTGCATGTGGATTAGCATCAGCACATACCTCTGCATTATGATAATTCATTACACCATCACGTGTAAATATTGATTTATCGCAAACCAAACTGTTTCTGGAAACTAAATTATCACAGTTCTGCTGCTGTTGAAACCATTGGCAAAATCCAATACGCCTAGGATAATCTTGAGGGTCTAAGTCTAAAGCTTGCACCCGTTGGATATGGTATGGATATGGATATAATAATTGTTCTCGCAAAGTTCGCATTACAACGTATCGGCAAACGCCAACTTGGGAAGCGAGTTGTCGAGTACCCGTACCAGAATTTTCTTCTGTGATATCTAGAATGGCTTCTTCAGCATCAATGTCGAAGTCAGGGCGGTGACGTCCACGATTGCGCATTTGAGGTACCACAAAGCCAGTTTCACATAGACGTAGGTGTACCCCAATGAAGGAATTACAAGAGGGAAGAACTCTTCCTGGAAAACGCTCTCGGTAAAGTCGCCTAGCCGCTGTTGCATTGCCACGTGCTTTTCCGTAGAGTAAATGCATTTCCGCATATTCTTGATTTGTAAACTTCATTTCTACCGCAAATTCAAAATTATTAAATTTGACAAATGTCATTCAGTTTACTAGTTGGTACAGGTACCGATTATCGTTACTAGACAACAAAAATCACCTTTTTTATCCTGATTAACTCATTGGCGTGCAGCAAATTTTGAACAAATTTTCAATTATTTGTATCTGGAAAACGAAAAGAATTTTACCAGATTTTTTTTGTATACGAGTTCTACTCATCGTCACCTATTACCGTTCTTTTTTATAAGATTATATCACGACCACCCTGTATATAGAATAGAAACATTCACTCAAATCAAAGATTAAAACAAAAATAGATTGCCTAGATTTACTAGTTTTTAAATTCGAAGTCCTAATGTCTACTAATCTAAAGGTACTTATCATGTTATTTGTTATTAAAACAGTTTTATCATATTGTTACTCCAATTAATAAAGTTTAATTTAATAAAGTTTAATAATTAACTTTTCATTGTTATTAAAGATTAATTTGGTTTTCAAATATCGTGTATTAAACAAAATCTAGAAAACTATACAACAAAACTAGTAAATACACGACTCCATTGAAAAGTAATGTTCAGGAATTTTTTTTAAACAAATACGAAAGCAAATTGCTCCTAACTACAGATGTCATCATATTCATTACACTCCATGTGAATATTCTGAGGTCATATCAATTACATATTCCGGCTTCACATTGTATTAGGATGATATAATGCAGCCCCATACTTAGGTACAAAATGACAGTGAAACTATTTTGATGCGCTTTATTCATTTAAGCTCGTAAACTAATTAAACTAAAGTCATTAATTAGTGTAATGATGAGTAATGTAAATAAATAAATAGTCTCCTGGACCTAAATGTCATTTGAAAATGTGTTACAATCAGCAAAAATCAGGTAAGGTTAAGTTCATAAATTGTTTTTAGGGTGTTTGAAGGCATAAAAGATATATTTGAAACGTATCAGACTTTGGTAATTGTCTCACATTCAATGAGGTCAACAATGTGTTACGTAATCATTGCAGCAAATTAAAATATAATTAATTATCGTGAAAGTAAGTAAAGTGATTCTTATTAAATGTGATCACACTGTGAATATCCCAAAACGGAAGACCAGGAGAGTTAATTTATATTTTGTTAATTTGATGTGATCTTTTAGTTGACCATTAGTAACTGTTTTTAAGGAAACAAACTTAAAAATAAAATTACTGTTTCTATGAAAAAAATTGTCTTACTTTGTACTAAAATAATTAAACGTGCATTAACCAACATATATATTAACATGAAAATTCAATTGGAATTACGTTGCCTACGTTTCCAAACACTTACTGAATATTTACGTTGAAGTCCCTTCAAACACATCCACGAAATAGATTGGAGATTTAAATAAAACACACTTTTCTAATAAGTTATGCTATATTATATTTCTGCATTGTTGATATAAACATTTACCTCTACTATCACAGTTGTAGTTATACAAATTTTTAATTGGCTAACGTCAGGGAGGGCTAAATAAAGGCAATGCACACTTGTTTAACAATTAACTATGGTAAAGTTTTAAGTACAACTACAAAACTGTTAAGTATGCAATAGTTATCCGCTGAGCAGTATTGCACAAACAAAACTGTAACAGGTAACAAAACTTAGGAAAACAATTTGAAATTAACATAACTTCACTAAGCATTGCAGTTGAAAATGCTTTGGAACAACTAACAGTATTTTAGATAAAAAAATATAGTACAATGTTGTTTAACAACGCGTGATTATAGATGAATAAACGTGTACTTTTATCTTTGAACGTCGATTGCACGAATAAAACTTAAAATACAATAGAACAAATGACTTAAGCCCCACAGCTTAACATTGGACTGTACCAAAGTCTAATTTGGTGATGACATAATTCAAACGAACAGATGCAACCGGCCATAAAACTCTAAAACCTCTCTTTGTCGTTCAAATTGCACTCACTGTTCGTCTCAAAAAACAACCACGAATTGGACCCTAAATAATATTAAAACCTAATCTCGTACGAAATTATCCCGGTTACTTTTCAATTATCTACTTATATGGACGTTCACAAAACACGTAATATCTTAATCAAAACCGTAAAATCATTCGGACGCCTTACACAACGTATGCTTCGTATGTTAAGAAAATTAGATCCTCTAACGTTCTCTTTAGTTATCCTAGACCGACGTCGAGGGTCATCATCACGAGGAAACCGAGGATCGCGCCCCACGTCGCCAGTTTACCATTGTCTCTGAAACAAAAGAAACGTTGCAAATGTAAAATCGCATAGAAATGTGATGAAAACGCACACATACGAAAGACACAAACTGAGAACAGCAAGATTCACGTATTCCCATCTCATTATTTGTATCCATTTTAAGAGAAATAATTGATAAATTTCAAAAGCAGTAGGAACTCTCTTTTAAGTTGATAAATTTTTTACAAAAATAATGTGAAAACCAAAAGTTACGCTGGTAATATCGGATTACCAATGAATTGTAACAAAAAGTCTATCCATGCAAACTAAATTGAAAGGCGACTTTGAGTCTTATTTTGTGAAATAACACTTTTCGACTAAATTGGTGGGGTTAAGAACCTTTGTATATCTTGGATATACTCTGGAAAGAATATGTCGAACAGAATACAAAGAGTATAGAACATTGGTGTGAATTTCCAAGTCCCAATAAAGAGAATGCAATTCATATAGTAAATGAAGCATCAATAATAATTCTCATTAAGTACAACAAAAGGTCTTTAACATATATACTCCTCCATCTTTTGTTAAAATTTAACATTTCAAGCGACGTTCAGTAGTGTTTTGAAACGAGCGATCCACAACAGCTTTGTATGTTTTCAATTACCTCTTGACATCCCTTAAAGAAAGCATTTTTTGAGATTTCAGTAAGCTGTGTCAATCATTAAAAACTAGAAGAGTGCAGAATCTGTGGAATTTCCAATCAACTGAATAGTGCAACTTGCTAACATTTGGTTGTTTTGATAACTATTTATCATGTCATAACCAATATGTACCAAATGGTTTAGATTATGGGAATATGCACAAATCATTAGATCTAAAATGTATTCCAAGACAAATTGGTGTGCTTCAGGGTTCTGCACTGGGGCCAATTATTGTTACACTTGATATTAAACAAGATGCATCTATAACAAAAGATACTTTCCATGTAATAATGCGTGTGATGAGTAAATATGCTTCAGGGTTCTGTACTGGGGCTAATTTTTGTTACACTTTATATTAAACAAGATGCATCTGTAACAACAGATACTTTCCATGTAACAATGCTTGTAATGAGTAAATAAAGAAAAGAATGATGTGAATTTCAATACAAAACAAATTATATAACGCAAATCCTTAAAATTTTAGAACCTAAATCATATTTTAACCACACCTCACTATTGCAGATACAACTGCAACACATTTACAAAAATTTTTCGCTATACGGTTTAACGTGACCATATACTCTAGTCATCAACGGTAAAATACCGTGTTACAGTGGAATTTTGGGAAACAAGGTCGATTTCTTTGAAAATTGGGATTTAGGTAGTATTTAAGTATAACGTTCTTCAAAGTTGAACTTGTGCCGAAGTGTGCTTTTTCCCTAGGGGTGGAAACCACCCCTTCTAAGAGGTAAGAAACTTTTTACTCAAAATAAACCTGGAAATCGATAGACTGACCAATTCTAGGTAAATTTTGTTCTATAAAGTTTTTTTGCATAGTTGATATTTTTCGAGTTATTCACGATTGAAGCTACACATTTTTCATTGAAAAAACGAATGTTTTTTAACCGTTCTTCACCAATACCTTGAAAATCTCTCATTTTATCGGAAAAAACAATCAATACAAAAATGTAGCTGATAAAAAAAATAAAGAGAAACGTTTTTGAATGATCTCTATAAACCTAATAAGGGATGAGTTATTGCTCGTAGTCCAGTCAACATCATCAATGGTAAAATACAGTTTTACTGTGTGGAATTTTGGGAAACAACGTCGATTTTCATGAAAATTTGAACTTAAGCTCAACTTACCCTCTTCTTCAAAGTTCGGCATGTGCCGAAGTGTGCTTTTTCCCTAGGGGTGGAAACCATCCCATCTAAAGGGTACGAAATTTTTTTAATGAAAATAAACCCGGAAATCGATAGACTGATCAATTCTAAGTAACTTTCGTTCTATAAAGTATTTTTGCAAAGTTGATATTTTTCGAGTTATTCACGATAAAAATAAATGTAATGTATCATAAATCATTTCAAATTATGAAATAGCGAAAAAAAAATCCCTTGCTTTCCAAGCTAGAAACTTAAAAAAAATGGATTTTGTAGAGAATTCCAAGCGCTTTAACATCAAATTAGTTAAAAGTTTTTACAATGCGTAGTTTTGAAAAGGGTTGCGTTCAAAGGGCTTGGATGAGCTATAATTAGTACGCGAATGCAAACTTCGAAACGCCATATCTCCGTCAATTTTTATGATACAAAGATAAATAAGAAATCAGAATTATCAGTGAGACAAACCCTGCAATTAACATTTGAAACAGTTTTTAATATCTGGAATAGTTATTGATTTATTTAAGAAAAATGCATTTTTTCCAAAATTACGATAATGAAATTTTCATTTTAAACAATTATTTTTTTCTAAAATAAACATTATAAACCGGTTAAACTTCATAGATCATATCAACAATACCTAAATAAAGTTAAAGGCAAGTGGGTTACACTTAATTTTTATCAGGGTGGTAATGACGAGGGTGTAATTTTTAAATTAAAGAAAAAACTAGAAAGGTGTTACGTCATTTTTGTTATAAATCAGTCAATTCATATGCATAAGACTTATATCAGTGCTCATTTTAAAGGGTACTTTATGTACCTACTTTAAAAAAGGTCTATTGGGTTATCCCGAAAAATTTTAATATTTTCAAGTTATTGAAGGTTGAAAATTCTCAATTTCGCGGTTCTCGAAAAATAACCATGTTTCAGCGAGCAATAACTCAGTCCTTATTGGGTTTATAGAGATCATTCAAAAACGTATCTCTTTGTTTTTTATTAGCTACATTTTTGTACTGATTGTTTTTTCCGATAAAATGAGAGATTTTCAAGGTATTGGTGAAAAAGTTTAAAAAAACATTCGTTTTTTCAATGAAAAATGTGTAGTTTCAATCGTGAATAGCTCGAAAAATATCAACTTTACAAAAAACTTTATAGAACAAAAGTTACTTAGAATTGGTCATTCTATCGATTTCCAGGTTTATTTTGATTAAAAAAATTTCTTACCACTTAGATGGGGTGGTTTTCACCCCTAGGGAAAAGGCACACTTCGGCACAAGTTCAACTTTGAAGAACGTTATAAATACTACCTATATCCCAATTTTCAAAGAAATCGACCTTGTTTCCCAAAATTCCACGCGAAAATGGCTGATGACTGGACTAATAAGTTTAAACTGAGAAGTTGAGTTCTGTATCTAAAAATTCAAAATATGTTTTGGAATAAAATGAAACTGAATGTAAGTTTAGGTATACAATACAATAAATACTTAGTGTATTTATGAATGGATGAAAAAAGATTTTTCCATCCTAATTTCCCAGAATATTTATGTATCACAGCCACTATTTCAATTTTGGAGTCTCGATTTTTGGAATATGAGACGATTGCTTTCTAAAAAGTAAAATTTTTAGGTGGAGAGAAAGATATTATTGAAGTTTAAATCTTGAGAAGGACATCTTTAATCAGTGGGTACATTTTACATTTTAAAAATACAATCGTGACTTATCTTTTGTATTGCCATTGTCTACTTGAATATTTGTTAGGGTTTTCCCCATCAAACCTAAAGACACCAGCATAGAAAGGTCATTCTGCTTTATTGTTTCATACCGTGGATAAAAACGACTTTAAAAAGAAGTGCTTGACATTTAAAGAAAAATAAATGTCCTGAACGATTACGAAAGACAAAATTGAGTCACCGGCAGCTTATAGTTTCTGTTTACTACTTCGTATAAAAATTATTTTGAAACAATAGCAATTTAACTTTGGTCGTCTGTAGGATTGAAGTTCAGAAAAATCCTAATCTCAATTTTGATACTCAATCAAAATAATATAAATACACTATAGGAAAATTGCAAAATTTCATTTCCCGCTTTAACAATTTGTACTTACAATAACAATTTTATATTAATACAGCACTACAACGATTGTAGCGAAATAATATTATACTATTATAAAATTGTAACATTCACTCATTCACATAATTAAAGTTGGTGACGGATTTTAAGAGACGGGTTATAGTCCAGTCATTATAGGGGGTTCACCTAGGAAAATCGACATACCCAGTATATTAACACGTAAAAACATCTATTTTGGCTTCCTAAAACTTTCCTCAAAATTCACATATAATTGGATGGCCGCAAGTTTTAAAGTCGGGGGTCAAAAGTCACAAAAATCGATTTTCTTCTATATTTTTTGGAAACATCTCGTTTTCTATGGGTTTTACGCTATTTCTATTCATTATCAATATTGTACAGAATTAAATTCTCTACAACTTTTGTCTTTGACATTTCTTCATACCTCTAACTGTTTTCGAGGTAGAGGGCGGAGAGCGCGCGATCAGAGAATCATGTGAGGTCATAGTAGTCCCGATCAAAAACTCGTAATATTAAGGTTATAAATTATTGCTAAATATATATTTATCATTTATTATTAAATTTTACATTAAATTCAATCTTTCTTCTAATAAGTCTAAAATTTATCAGTTCAATAACACTCATAATCTCTTTCTGTAATTGAAAAAATATTAAGGGACATACTTTAATTACATTTTAATTATATTCTCATTTACACTAATTGCATTTGAAGTAAAAAATAATTCAGTTCATCTTGTTTAAAATTCGTAAACTCTTAAATATTAAATCTATCAAATGACACATTTAATAAAAACGTTAATTAAAAATTTATTTCTTTTCTTCTTTATTTATTTAGAAAGTCATTACATAGGTATAAATTAGATTAGAATTAAAATATAATTTAAGTCTTTTCCTCAACAATTTTTTAATTACATGGCCAGGTAAGTGTTATTAAATAAATTGACACTTCATTAAAAATAGATAAGTAACCCAAAAATGAATTCAATGTAAAAGTTAATAGTAAATGCTAATTAAATATTTAGCAATAATTTATAACCTTAATATTACGAGTTTTTGATCGGGACTACCAGTTAACCTCACATGATTCTCTGATCGCGCGCTCTCCGCCCTCTATCTCGAAAACAGTTCGAGGTATGAAGAAATGTTAAAGACAAAAGTTGTAGAGAATTTCATTCTCTACAATATCGATAACAAATACAACTAGCGTAATACCCATAGAAAACGAGATATTTGCAAAAAATATAGAAAAAATCGATTTTTGTGACTTTTGACCCCCGACTTTAAAACTTGCGGCCTTCCAATTATATGTGAATTTTGAGGAAAGTTTTAGGATGCTAAAACAGAAGTTTTTACGTGTTAATATACTGGGTATGTCGATTTTCCGAGATATTCACATAATTCAACCTAAGATGACTGGACTATTAATAAAATAATATATGGGCGAATGGCGAACCTAAATGGGTTTTTAAACAAGACTAGAGTTAAATTTTCTTCAAAATCTTCGCGGATATTCGCTGGGCAAAAAACGTAGGACACCCTGTATACAAATGTGTCGAGTTTATGACATGCCATTTATACAATTAATACATACTGCAAATTAGACATTCATTATTACATTACTACAAATTATTTCATATTTACGACGACAAAAGTTATTGATTCGCAAACATCAATGGCACGTTATTCCACATAGAACCTTTAATTTAATTTCCTATTACATTGTACAGGAATGCGGTTGAAACCCAGACATTCGGTTCGTTAATTGAAACACGAGTAAGGAAATTAAGTCCCATTCTGTTTATTAAATATGGACACCAGGATACCACCTTATTATCGGTCTATCGCAACTAAAATTTAATTCCCTGACTAATCGCGTCGCAGTTCTTAATTATAAACCTGTTTAACTGAAACTGAAGTTTTAGACATTATTAGTAAACACTTTATCCAGTATGTTTTAACTTAATCTCCTGTAAAATGGTGCGAGCATGTGGTTGGAATGCAGACATTCAATGTGTTAATATGCGCGTAAGGCTATTAGTTCCCATTCTGTTAATAAAATATAACACAGATTACCCTTGGGCATCATAAAAGTAACACAACATTATTTTATATCAACGGCAAATAAAATTTAATACAACAGAGACTTATCATGTCTCACATCAACTATCGTAATTCCTTTATCCTCCATCGTGCTTCTTTTTCATGAATGAAAATAATTTCTACACGAATAGCGGACTGGTCCCTCTCTCCCTCTCTCGCTCTCTCACACACACCGCATATCTTTATGTGAACTTCGTGACCATTCACTAATAAAATGAGAAATTTAGGTTAATAGTTTCGACAAATATTGGATTACATTAGCTCTGGCGATAGGCTCAACAACGGATCCTCAATGTAAGAATTCATTTAAATGAAACCGCCCGGTGTGGAATTTGAAACGATAACTTTTTACGTCCGGACAGTTGGTTTCTTTTCCTCCTTAATTTCTATCACTAGAGACGCGATTAGAAAGGAGAGCGAGCTGGTGGTCTATGATGATAATGGAAGAACACTTTTCTAACAAGGGATCGTCACAACAAAAGGAAGGTGGATTGTAATACGTCTGTTTTGTTGGAATTACCAAGTGGAATTTTCTAATTTGTGATATCTGTTATTTAATGTAGATTAATATTAAGAGTAATATTCTCCATGTTAAATTAATTTATTACAAGTAATAAAAATAGATATGAGGTACTTAAATAAATAATGATACTCACTAGTGTAACAAGTAATTAAAGTAGCAGAACATATTAACGAAGAAGCCAAAGAACTATTAAGAAATCACATAATACTGTAGTACATACTCCCTAATTTAATTAATTTGTAGAGCATAAAATTATGATAATAGTAATAATCCATATAAGTGATTATATTGATATGTAATAATAGTAATAATAATAATAACAATAATAAGGTAAATGAAGTATAGGCACTTGACTTGTTTAATAAAAAATGTCTGAATGGGCCAGATGGCAAGGGGTCTTAGGTTCGAGACGACTTCACTTCTGGAACAAAGAAATAAAAACGACTTTGAGCAACTCATACTCTCTGTTAATTTATAGACAATAATAAACTCTATTACTTTATACTTGGTGAAATTGTAGAATCAAGTAATCAGAACAAATATCAAATCAGACAGTATTACAGTCATAGTCATAGTTTATCGTTTTTCTCTCTATTTTCGTCTGGCTTGTGCAATGGGTATTAGGGGAGTAACGCGCAAAATACCCACCAGACCTCAAACACACTAGTACTGGGCGTGCAGGGGGTACTAAGGGAGAAACGCGCGAAGTACCCGCCCCAGCTACTAGGAAACACCAATATCATAAACATCTAGGGCCGAGTGTGCAATGGTACTAAGGGAGAGACGCGCGAAGTACCACCCGAGATCCTAGGAAAACGCAATACACTAGTACTGATCGTGCAATGGTACCAGGGGAGGGACGCGCAAGGTACCCGTCACCTACTAGTGGCAATTACCCCAAGAACGTGCAATGAGTACTAAGGGAGAGACGCGCGAAGTACCCTGCCTTGAGATAAAAGGCGGCACCGTGCTAACAGTGACTGACTATAATGTTTGGAATACCAAATAGAGACAACTACGAATATTTCTGATTTCTAAATATCGACGGTTAATTAATTAAAGAGTTAGTTAGTTAATCAACAGTAGAAGAATGAATGGCTCAGTGATAAACTCACCAATTAGTGGCTTCTTCCAATTACTCTGCTCAATACTAATGTCTTTTGCACAGTGAAATAAATATGTATCACGAAACAACACCACCTCTCATGAACGAAGATATACGACTAACACGCCTTTTTAAAACTGTAACGTAGATACTCATAATATTCCCTTTTCCCGTTCTTAGGGATGGGCCCGACACTTGAGTCGTGTTTCGATAATATTCCACTTTCAGAACGGAATTTCGAGCTTATCTCATATAAGGCGAACCATGTGTTGTCTTCTCTAGGCGAAATATAAATAAAAATTCAAAAAGCAGAAGGAATGGAAGTAAAAGGGGTAGAAAGTAATAGATAAATAAAATCAGTCTTACAATACAGATTGAGGAAATTGCTAAAGATATAAGAAAACCTTTCTTAGAATAAAAAGCAACTAAAACAAGATATGTTTCCAGAAAACGTCACATCATAACTTTTGGAACACTCATGCAGATCTAAGATGCGGAACCACACCTGTATGGACACTTATCCTTTGCTGGCAGTAAAATAGAGCCAAGTAAAATTCGGCAATTGTGGCAAACGGCCAATGTAGGTTTACGACGAAAAAGTAATTTCGAGGTTTTATGGTGGCGTAAGTTGCTGAACGCTGCACTGTATGCAAAGAACATTAATAATAGGACCGCAACTATAATTCAAACCATAATAGCAGAATGCATCTCGCGTTTATAGAGCGATGTGTCGATAAAGCGGTAGACTTTTGGAAACTAGTGTTGCGTGTTGCAGATATTATTTGCAAATCCTAGATAAATTATTAGGACAAAAACTTATCTAGAATACTCACATCAGTAAATAGTAACTGCATCAATAATTTTATACTTTTAAAGTTGCTAATATCATGCAAAGATAGACAGTGGAACAAAACTTAGAAATTTCGATGAAACTGTCATTATCAAAGAGCGTATTATACGGAGAAGAAAACTGAAATATATGTGCATATATACATGCACCGAATTTTTAGAAAATATACATGAACTTAGCCCATGTATGCAAAAAATGTGTAATATGTAAACATTTTACCTATTAAAAAGAAACAAGAAAACATAAACATACTAATCTCTATCGTAAAAAACATGTTTCAATTCTTATTAGTTTTAGAACGAATTAAAACAATTACTAATTAAGTCTATTATTAACTAAATTAAAACATTGTCCACGGAATTAAATATATTATTGCTTCGTGTAAAATACTCATTGCTACTATGTACTTATTTCTAAAATAATTTATTAGGTATAAAATAATGTTCAAAGTTAGGTAAAAGAAAATTGTGTCCTCTATCAGAATAAACATGTTTAGAAACGGAAAAACCTTACAAAATTCAATAATTCACTTTTAAATAATCCTCATCACTTTTTTTTTTTGTTAATAAAGAATTACCTATTTTAGCTTTAACATTCTGACAGTGTGTCGAATTGTATGTGTGTATGTGCTTATTTCTAAAATAATTTATTATAAAATAATGCTCAAAATTAGAAAATTTTGTCCTCTCATGTTTAGAACCGGAAAAACCTTACAAAATTCAACAATTTACTTTTAAATAATCCTCATTACCATTTTTCTTGTCAATAAAGAATTACCTATTTTAGCTTTAACCTTCTGAGAGTGTATCAAATTTGTCTATCATTCGAGATGAGAAATTGGGAGAGTCATCCATTGCGTTTCTAATATAAGTTTTAAAATGTTAATGTGCAATATTATATGCCACAAAGAATATACATAATAATGTCAAAATATGCAAGATATGCATTAGTAACTAGTGACAATTAACTTAAAAAAATACAATTCGTCTACATACTTAAAGGTATGCAAAATATAAAATATATGCACTTTGCTTGTAATCTGGCCTCTAGTCATTATTAAATAGCATATGGCGATAAGAACTTGGAGCACTATAAAAACCAAATTTCACAATAATTTTATAGTACAAAGAGCGCAGTATCGATGATGATGAAATTTTATAACACCATGGCAACACAAATTCTTACTTGCAATGATTAAACTTCGATATAATTAATAATGATAAAGTTTTCTAAGGAATGCTTCGTTTTATTCCCTGATATGATTTCACAAGTTTTTAAAAATATCATATTTTTCGAAACAAATTCTTACCGTTTTGTAAGAGTGCAACCATGACAATCATGTAGTTCTAAAACTTCTTATAGTCCAGTCATTATAGGGGGTTCACCTAGAAAAATCGACATACCCAGTATATTAACACGTAAATACTTCTATTTTGGCATCCTAAAACTTTCCTCAATATTCACATATAATTCGATGGCCGCAAGTTTTATAGTCGGGTGTCAAAAGTCACAAAAATCGATTTTTTCTATATTTTTTGCAAATATCTCGTTTTCTATGGGGTATACGCTATTTGTATTTATTATCAATATTGTACAGAATTAAATTCTCTACAACTTTTGTCTTTAACATTTCTTCATACCTTTAACTGTTTTCGAGATAGAGGGCGGAGAGCGCGCGAGCAGAGAATCATGTGAGGTCATGGTAGTCCTTATCAAAAACTAGTAATATTAAGGTTAAAAATTATTGCTAAATATATAACTATCATTTGTTATTAAATTTTACATTAAATTCAATCTTTCTTTCTTATAATTCTAAAATTTATTAATTCAATAACACTCATAATTTCTTTCTGTAATTGAAAAATTATTAAGGGACATACTTTAATTACATTTTAATTATATTCTCATTTACACTAATTGCATTTGAAGTAAAAAATAATTAAGTACATCTTGTTTAAAATCCGTAAACTCTTAAATATTAAATCTATCAAATGACATATTTAATAAAAGCATTAATTAAAAATTTATTTCTTTTCTTCTATATTTATTTAGAAAGTCATTACATTGGTATGAATTAGATTGGAATTAAAATATAATTTAAGTATTTTCCTCAACAATTTTTTAATTACATGGCCAGGTAAGTGTTATTAAATAAATTGACATTTCATTAAAAATAGATAAGTAACCAAAAAAATGAATTTAATGTGAAAGTTAATAATAAACGCTAATTAAATATTTAGCAATAATTTATAACTTTAATATTACGAGTTTTTGGTCGGAACTACCAGTTGACCTCACATGATTCTCTGACCAGCGCTCTCCGCCCTCTATCTCGAAAACAGTTCTAGGTATGAAGAAATGTTAAAGACAAAAGTTGTAGAGAATTTGATTCTCTACAATATCGATAATAAATACAAATAGCGTAAAATCCATAGAAAACGAAATATTTGCAAAAAATATAGAAAAAATCGATTTTTGTGACTTTTGACCTCCGACTTTAATACTTGCGGCCATCCAATTATATGTGAATTTTGAGGAAAGTTTTAAGATGCCAAAATAGAAGTTTTTACGTGTTAATATACTGGGTATGTAGATTTTCCGAGATATTCACCTAATTCAACCCAAGATGACTGGACTATTATGACTCCTAATTTTAAATTTGTAATAAGAAGTTTTAAATGTAAGTAAATGCCAGACATGTATATTACGACCATTTCTGATGCATCCTCGTCATATTCTCAAAATAGCGTATATAATTCTACAAGAGTACAAAACATGGTAACTTTTGTAGATTTATGTAAAATATGAAAAACGGTTCTTTGTAAATTCTGCAGGGCAAAATATTTTAAATGTCACAACATAACAATATACATCAACAACTGCTTATAGCCATTATTGAATAAACGTTGCCGTGCAAATAGATTTAAAAACCAAGACACGAGTACCACTTCCCCAAATCTTTATTAGTCTTATTCTTTCGAGATCAAAAGAGAAGGCATCCAACTCGAAGACCTTCAAGCTTCCCGTTCCGGGATGAAATCACGTATTTGTATTTTCTCTGAACCATTACCATTAATTTCTTTATTATATTTCGAAGAAAATCGCGAGTCACCTAAAACATGTTCTGATTTCACATCGCAAAAATTTTAAACTGTTAACTTAAAAGGACGCCCACATACAAAAGTGATGAATACGAAACACATCGTAAAATATGACAACCGCATTCATAAAACTTGATTAAAGCAACATCGAAATTTATTGTAGTACAACACTTAATATGTAAGGATTAAAGAAAAATTTTGCAAAACACCCTTTTTTTGAAATTGTGTATCAAATATATTTAGGTAGATATTAACGAAATGTTAATCCACCTATTGGTTAAGTTAATTAAAGCCTTTCGACTTTAGTGGCTGAGTAAAATGCATCGGTATATGAAATATATATTTAATTAGGAACTAATAGAAATTACGGAAT
The DNA here is from genome assembly GCA_946251905.1 of Cryptocephalus moraei. NCBI lineage: Eukaryota > Metazoa > Arthropoda > Insecta > Coleoptera > Chrysomelidae > Cryptocephalus > Cryptocephalus moraei. The sequence continues at coordinate 13,316,886 of OX276460.1, forward strand.
AACTATTAATGAAAATTAACACTTTTGTTAAATCACTGTGTAACGTTTTGTAGTGCAACGTTCCATTTAAATTTACATACCTATCCGTATCTAAACAATTTAAATACAACTGTATAAAACAACGCGATTTATATTAATATAAATGGGTGATAAGCAATTTTGTTGATGAACCAAACTTAATAATTAATAACCTTGTAGTAAGTTTATGTTAAAGCAATTATCAGGACCTACAGTTGCAGCAACTACTTACTACGACTCACATCAAAAACGAGTGTAAATAGGTCTAATGGGGAAATTGGGCAGATGATAATGGCGAATGCGCACCGTAGTATACAGACGTTGGTACTTGGAGTAATATGGTGGTTCAAGAAAATGACCATGATTCATAGTTCGAAATCAAGATGCTGAATGTCTTCCTGTTGAATTGATCTGTACATCACCTTGTCAGAAATAAACCTTGCACGTATGTTCAACGAACAAAGGGAACTAAGATCAATATGAGATGTATTAGCTCGTGGAGCAGTTTTTAGTTTCTTCAAGGGTCTTTAAATGTTGAAGACAAAATATTTTGCCTTCGATGCCAGTGTTTCTTCTACCAAACCAAGTAAAGCCACAAGTGAAATATACAGCTAAAGTATAGCGTTTATCCTAACTATGAAATTTCCTAAGTGAAGACCAATTCATCACAACTTATACAAGTCTGAAAGCAGATAGATAAAAAGTTCTGTAAAATTTTAAGGGTCTAATTTTAAAACGCAGTGCATGTAAATGACATACCAAATTTGACTCACTTAAGTAAAGGATTGCAGATATATTTTTTTTTTCGAAAATTAGAAAATTAGGGTTCGTAATGAAACTTGATATTGTAACACGAAATGTAAACAACCAGCTTAAGCTTATCGGACCTAGGGGGCCTCTACAAAGCGGAGACCGCTCTGCTTAATTGGGTCATAAAAACTCTTGGAGAATAATCGCGAATATTTATTTAAAGAAAGAATGATTTATTACGTTCGGGTCGTTTCTAAAACAAACATTATTAGGAAAGAATACACCAGAAGGTTCCCGAATAAAATTGAGACATGTACAACGTATTTCTAAATTATTGTCATCTAGTTGGCGTTGGAATTTCTGTGCATGTAATTTTTGATGTGCCGCGCTCTATTGATTTGAACTTAACTAATTTTGACAACAAGTGTCACTTGCTGTCACACATTGTCAAACTGGCAATCAGTACTGCTGGTAATTAACGGCTCTTCTCAGGGCCAAAACAAATACTACAAACTGACAAATACTCAGAATTCGTTTTCTTTTGACAGAGAAAAACCAGAAGTCCAAAGAGGTTAAGTTGGTTATTTTGAGGTTATGTATAGCTAGTAGAAACTCAAATTATCGCAAGGCGTTTTATTTTTATTTTACATGGGAATTCCACAACCGACTAGATGACAATAATTTTGAAACACATTGTATATACCTAATGACGGGCTTGCGGTCGGAGAGGCAGATTAAACGAGAAGCCGCGTGAGTAAACAGTGCGATAAACGGACAAGTGAAATTGTATAAATAAATTAGCAGTTAAGAGTGTGATATAAATTAATTAGTTAGGCAATAGTCTAGATAAATTAAGTAGTGTCAAGACAGTGTGTGAATAAATTAGAATAAACTTTACAATATACAGGTTAGTCACTAGCTGTGTCGGTTCCTATGGGAGACACCTTGTATATGCATACAGAAAGTTTTTAAGGTAAAGATTATTGAAGAAAATGTATCAAAATATCTCCCTCTGATCGGAGTACTTGTTGATTTACCAATATGGAGCACATTTTGAGTTAGCTACAGAGTTACAATTAAAATTTTCCAAAAACTATTCCTGCATTCGAATGCGATAGTCACTCACCCGCATGCACACGTATAAGCACACGCATACTACATGCACATACAAAACGTTTCCATAATTGGCGTTCGAACGTTGAAATTCCGAGAATTCGTGGAAAATGTAATGAATCAAAGCACGGACACCTTTCGAATAAATTTTGACGAGTTATTTTTCATTTGTTGTGTGTTGTTTTCCGCATGTGAAATGCAAAAACGTTTAACAGTCGGATGATTCATTCGACAGACATTCGTAATAACTTTGTGAAATGACCGCGGTACAAAGTCCGACTTTGGGTAATTCGCAGAGGATACGACGTCGGAATATTTTCAACTATACGGAACGTTTATTTTTTACGCAAGTTTTGTGTCGCGTCCTCCGAAACTATTTGAATAGCTCAAATTGTAGTCTGCTTTTGCTGCTTCGCGATTAAAACTGTCAGGAAGTGGAGGTGAAAACCACGAAATTCCTCTGATTTTAGCGTTGCTACGTTATGATTTGGGAAAACTGGCCCCTCGGTTCCATTTGTACTATTAATACAAAAGGGAATATATAGGCCAACCAATAGAGATTTTTCTGCGCACTAAAACCTAACCGGTCAAAACCTATACTATCGTGTAGAAGACAGTTTGTAGATGAGAACCCACCTTTTAGCCCCAGCGAATCTGTGTTGGGATTTTTATAAACAAATTATAGTGCAAAAAATGCATTTTTTTAGTTTTTTACGAATATTGCGAAAAGTAATGAAAGGATCGTTATACGACCAATGGAACTCTTGTAGAGAATCATAAAACCTAGGAAATGGTTAACTGTTCAACACGATCGCATCATTTTTCACTGAGAAAATACGGAAAATCCCCCAAAAATTTATCTTTCTTGAAAAATTCGTAATTTCGTCCAATTTGAGGCTGGAGAAACTAACTTCGGGGTAGTGATAGGTAATGATGTGTAGTTTATGTGTGCAGAAGATGGTTTCCGACCGATGCGCAGTTTTTGCACAATCGCGTTATAAACAATTTTCGCACCTTTTCTTGCAAAATGTGCGATTTTATGGGAAATAAATTATTCATAATTCTGCAAGCGGCATTAAAAATAAGAAACCAGTATCTTCAAAACGTATATCTTGGATTTTCACGTAAGAAGTGGGAAATGTACTGAAAAAGGCCCTGAAAGTTGCTCCGAACGCTCGAGATCGCATAAAATGCTGGCTTTTTCCCCCACCCCAGCTGCCTGAGACTGCCTAGAAGCGATTTCGAGCGTTCGGAGCAACTTTTAGGGCCTTTTCAGTACATTTCCCACTTCTTACGTAAAAATCCAAGATATACGTTTTAATGACACTGGTTTTTTTTATTTAAAATGCCGCTTGGAGAATTATGAATAATTAATTTCCCATAAAATCGCACATTTTGCAAGAAATGGTGCGAAAATTGTTTATAACGCGATTGTGCAAAAACTGCGCATCGGTCGGAAACCATCTTCTACACACATAAATTACACATCATTACCCATCACTACCCCAAAGATAGTTTCTCCAGCCTAAAATTTGTCGAAATTACGAATTTCTCAAATAAGATAAATTTTTGAGGGATTTTCAGTATTTTCTCAGTGAAAATTGATCCGATCGTCTTGAACAGCAAACCATTTCTAGGTTTTATGATTCCCTACAAAAGTGCTATTGGTCGTATAACGATCCCTTCATTACTTTTCGCAATATTCTTAAAAAACTAAAAAAAAGAAATGTATTTGTGGCACTATAATTTGTTTATAAAAATCCCAACACCGATTTCGCTGGGGCAAAAAGGTGGGTTTTCATCTATGAACTATCCTCTACACCTACACTATAGTGTGGGTTGTGACCGGTTAAATTTTAGTGCGAAAATGTATTCTTTTTTAGCTCTATTGGTTGGCCTAATATACCTGACTAACTAATAAATAATTTGTGAAGCTTGAGAAACAAACCGGTGTGAAGTTAGCAGCCACTTTCCAGCAGCCAAAAATTCTGGCAGCCATTTCATTTAAACGTGAAGTTAGCAGCCACTTTCTAGCAGCCAATTCTACCTTGCAGGAAATAAATGAACTTTTTTTTTGTCAAAGTATCAATCGTTCCTACTAACCGCAATTATACCAGTGGCGCCAAAGGGTCACAAAAAATTACAATAATAAATTAAATAATTTCAAAACTCCCACCACGGAACCATAAAGAGTATTTAATTGGGGTGCAAGAAAATAGAGTCTCGGGATGAAATTCGGGCTGGAGGTTCCTTTTAACATTAGTAATCATCCTACCAAGCGCCAATCCCTTCGGTGCCGTCTGAAGGACGTTATGGCCTTCAACGCGAAAGTATGGAAAATATTTAAAGGGGGTGCAAGAAAATAGAGTCTAGGGATGAAATTCGGGCTGGAGGATTGGCGCTTGGTAGGATGATTACTAATGTTAAAAGGAACCTCCAGCCCGAATTTCATCAGGATACTCTATTTTCTTGCACCCCCTTTAAATATTTTCCATACTTTCGCGTTGAAGGCCATAACGTCCTTCAGACGGCACCAAAGGGATTGGCGGTTGGTCGGATGATTACTAGTGTTAAAACGAACCTCCAGGCCGAATTTCATCCCGAGACTCTATTTTCTTGCACCCCATTACAATATTTTTCATACTTTCGCGTTGAAGGCCATAACGTCCTTCAGACGGCACCGAAGGGATTGGCACTTGGTAGGATGATTACTAGTGTTAAAAGGAACCTCCAGCCCGAATTTCATCCCGAGACTCTATTTTCGTGCACCCCCTTTAAATATTTTCCATACTTTCGCGTTGAAGGCCATAACGTCCTTCAGACGGCACCGAAGGGATTGGCGGTTGGTCGGATGATTACTAGTGTTAAAACGAACCTCCAGGCCGAATTTCATCCCGAGACTCTATTTTCTTGCACCCCATTAAAATATTTTTCATACTTTCGCGTTGAAGGCCATAACGTCCTTCAGACGGCACCGAAGGGATTGGCCCTTGGTAGGATGATTACTAGTGTTAAAACAAACCTCCAGCCCGAATTTCATCCCGAGACTCTATTTTCTTGCACCCCCTTTAAATATTTTCCATACTTTCGCGTTGAAGGCCATAACGTCCTTCAGACGGCACCGAAGGGATTGGCGCTTGGTAGGATGATTACTAGTGTTAAAACGAACCTCCAGCCCGAATTTCATCCCGAGACTCTATTTTCTTGCACCCCATTAAAATATTTTTCATACTTTCGCGTTGAAGGCCATAACGTCCTTCAGACGGCACCGAAGGGATTGGCCCTTGGTAGGATGATTACTAGTGTTAAAACGAACCTCCAGCCCGAATTTCATCCCGAGACTCTATTTTCTTGCACCCCCTTTAAATGTTTTCCATACTTTCGCGTTGAAGGCCATAACGTCCTTCAGACGGCACCGAAGGGATTGGCGCTTGGTAGGATGATTACTAGTGTTAAAACGAACCTCCAGCCCGAATTTCATCCCGAGACTCTATTTTCTTGCACCCCCTTTAAATATTTTCCATACTTTCGCGTTGAAGGCCATAACGTCCTTCAGACGGCACCGAAGGGATTGGCGCTTGGTAGGATGATTACTAGTGTTAAAACGAACCTCCAGCCCGAATTTCATCCCGAGACTCTTATTTTCTTGCACCCCCTTTAAATATTTTCCATACTTTCGCGTTGAAGGCCATAACGTCCTTCAGACGGCACCGAAGGGATTGGCGCTTGGTAGGATGATTACTAGTGTTAAAACGAACCTCCAGCCCGAATTTCTACACGAGACTCTATTTTCTTGCACCCCCTTTAAATATTTTCCATACTTTCGCGTTGAAGGCCATAACGTCCTTCAGACGGCACCGAAGGGATTGGCCCTTGGTAGGATGATTACTAGTGTTAAAACGAACCTCCAGCCCGAATTTCATCCCGAGACTCTATTTTCGTGCACCCCCTTTAAATATTTTCCATACTTTCGCGTTGAAGGCCATAACGTCCTTCAGACGGCACCGAAGGGATTGGCGGTTGGTCGGATGATTACTAGTGTTAAAACGAACCTCCAGGCCGAATTTCATCCCGAGACTCTATTTTCTTGCACCCCATTAAAATATTTTTCATACTTTCGCGTTGAAGGCCATAACGTCCTTCAGACGGCACCGAAGGGATTGGCCCTTGGTAGGATGATTACTAGTGTTAAAACAAACCTCCAGCCCGAATTTCATCCCGAGACTCTATTTTCTTGCACCCCCTTTAAATATTTTCCATACTTTCGCGTTGAAGGCCATAACGTCCTTCGGACGGCACCGAAGGGATTGGCGCTTGGTAGGATGATTACTAGTGTTAAAACGAACCTCCAGCCCGAATTTCATCCCGAGACTCTTATTTTCTTGCACCCCCTTTAAATATTTTCCATACTTTCGCGTTGAAGGCCATAACGTCCTTCAGACGGCACCGAAGGGATTGGCGCTTGGTAGGATGATTACTAGTGTTAAAACGAACCTCCAGCCCGAATTTCTACACGAGACTCTATTTTCTTGCACCCCCTTTAAATATTTTCCATACTTTCGCGTTGAAGGCCATAACGTCCTTCAGACGGCACCGAAGGGATTGGCCCTTGGTAGGATGATTACTAGTGTTAAAACGAACCTCCAGCCCGAATTTCATCCCGAGACTCTATTTTCGTGCACCCCCTTTAAATATTTTCCCTACTTTCGCGTTGAAGGCCATAACGTCCTTCAGACGGCACCGAAGGGATTGGCGCTTGGTAGGATGATTACTAGTGTTAAAACGAACCTCCAGCCCGAATTTCATCCCGAGACTCTATTTTCTTGCACCCCCTTTAAATATTTTCCATACTTTCGCGTTGAAGGCCATAACGTCCTTCAGACGGCACCGAAGGGATTGGCGCTTGGTAGGATGATTACTAGTGTTAAAACGAACCTCCAGCCCGAATTTCATCCCGAGACTCTATTTTCTTGCACCCCCTTTAAATATTTTCCATACTTTCGCGTTGAAGGCCATAACGTCCTTCAGACGGCACCGAAGGGATTGGCGCTTGGTAGGATGATTACTAGTGTTAAAACGAACCTCCAGCCCGAATTTCATCCCGAGACTCTTATTTTCTTGCACCCCCTTTAAATATTTTCCATACTTTCGCGTTGAAGGCCATAACGTCCTTCAGACGGCACCGAAGGGATTGGCGCTTGGTAGGATGATTACTAGTGTTAAAACGAACCTCCAGCCCGAATTTCATCCCGAGACTCTATTTTCTTGCACCCCCTTTAAATATTTTCCATACTTTCGCGTTGAAGGCCATAACGTCCTTCAGACGGCACCGAAGGGATTGGCCCTTGGTAGGATGATTACTAGTGTTAAAACGAACCTCCAGCCCGAATTTCATCCCGAGACTCTATTTTCTTGCACCCCCTTTAAATATTTTCCATACTTTCGCGTTGAAGGCCATAACGTCCTTCAGACGGCACCGAAGGGATTGGCGCTTGGTAGGATGATTACTAGTGTTAAAACGAACCTCCAGCCCGAATTTCATCCCGAGACTCTATTTTCTTGCACCCCCTTTAAATATTTTCCATACTTTCGCGTTGAAGGCCATAACGTCCTTCAGACGGCACCGAAGGGATTGGCGCTTGGTAGGATGATTACTAGTGTTAAAACGAACCTCCAGCCCGAATTTCATCCCGAGACTCTTATTTTCTTGCACCCCCTTTAAATATTTTCCATACTTTCGCGTTGAAGGCCATAACGTCCTTCAGACGGCACCGAAGGGATTGGCGCTTGGTAGGATGATTACTAGTGTTAAAACGAACCTCCAGCCTGAATTTCATCCCGAGACTCTATTTTCTTGCACCCCCTTTAAATATTTTCCATACTTTCGCGTTGAAGGCCATAACGTCCTTCAGACGGCACCGAAGGGATTGGCGCTTGGTAGGATGATTACTAGTGTTAAAACGAACCTCCAGCCCGAATTTCATCCCGAGACTCTATTTTCTTGCACCCCCTTTAAATATTTTCCATACTTTCGCGTTGAAGGCCATAACGTCCTTCAGACGGCACCGAAGGGATTGGCCCTTGGTAGGATGATTACTAGTGTTAAAACGAACCTCCAGCCCGAATTTCATCCCGAGACTCTATTTTCTTGCACCCCCTTTAAATATTTTCCATACTTTCGCGTTGAAGGCCATAACGTCCTTCAGACGGCACCGAAGGGATTGGCCCTTGGTAGGATGATTACTAGTGTTAAAACGAACCTCCAGGCCGAATTTCATCCCGAGACTCTATTTTCTTGCACCCCATTAAAATATTTTTCATACTTTCGCGTTGAAGGCCATAACGTCCTTCAGACGGCACCGAAGGGATTGGCCCTTGGTAGGATGATTACTAGTGTTAAAACAAACCTCCAGCCCGAATTTCATCCCGAGACTCTATTTTCTTGCACCCCCTTTAAATATTTTCCATACTTTCGCGTTGAAGGCCATAACGTCCTTCAGACGGCACCGAAGGGATTGGCGCTTGGTAGGATGATTACTAGTGTTAAAACGAACCTCCAGCCCGAATTTCATCCCGAGACTCTATTTTCTTGCACCCCATTAAAATATTTTTCATACTTTCGCGTTGAAGGCCATAACGTCCTTCAGACGGCACCGAAGGGATTGGCCCTTGGTAGGATGATTACTAGTGTTAAAACGAACCTCCAGCCCGAATTTCATCCCGAGACTCTATTTTCTTGCACCCCCTTTAAATGTTTTCCATACTTTCGCGTTGAAGGCCATAACGTCCTTCAGACGGCACCGAAGGGATTGGCGCTTGGTAGGATGATTACTAGTGTTAAAACGAACCTCCAGCCCGAATTTCATCCCGAGACTCTATTTTCTTGCACCCCCTTTAAATATTTTCCATACTTTCGCGTTGAAGGCCATAACGTCCTTCAGACGGCACCGAAGGGATTGGCGCTTGGTAGGATGATTACTAGTGTTAAAACGAACCTCCAGCCCGAATTTCATCCCGAGACTCTTATTTTCTTGCACCCCCTTTAAATATTTTCCATACTTTCGCGTTGAAGGCCATAACGTCCTTCAGACGGCACCGAAGGGATTGGCGCTTGGTAGGATGATTACTAGTGTTAAAACGAACCTCCAGCCCGAATTTCTACACGAGACTCTATTTTCTTGCACCCCCTTTAAATATTTTCCATACTTTCGCGTTGAAGGCCATAACGTCCTTCAGACGGCACCGAAGGGATTGGCCCTTGGTAGGATGATTACTAGTGTTAAAACGAACCTCCAGCCCGAATTTCATCCCGAGACTCTATTTTCGTGCACCCCCTTTAAATATTTTCCATACTTTCGCGTTGAAGGCCATAACGTCCTTCAGACGGCACCGAAGGGATTGGCGGTTGGTCGGATGATTACTAGTGTTAAAACGAACCTCCAGGCCGAATTTCATCCCGAGACTCTATTTTCTTGCACCCCATTAAAATATTTTTCATACTTTCGCGTTGAAGGCCATAACGTCCTTCAGACGGCACCGAAGGGATTGGCCCTTGGTAGGATGATTACTAGTGTTAAAACAAACCTCCAGCCCGAATTTCATCCCGAGACTCTATTTTCTTGCACCCCCTTTAAATATTTTCCATACTTTCGCGTTGAAGGCCATAACGTCCTTCGGACGGCACCGAAGGGATTGGCGCTTGGTAGGATGATTACTAGTGTTAAAACGAACCTCCAGCCCGAATTTCATCCCGAGACTCTTATTTTCTTGCACCCCCTTTAAATATTTTCCATACTTTCGCGTTGAAGGCCATAACGTCCTTCAGACGGCACCGAAGGGATTGGCGCTTGGTAGGATGATTACTAGTGTTAAAACGAACCTCCAGCCCGAATTTCTACACGAGACTCTATTTTCTTGCACCCCCTTTAAATATTTTCCATACTTTCGCGTTGAAGGCCATAACGTCCTTCAGACGGCACCGAAGGGATTGGCGCTTGGTAGGATGATTACTAGTGTTAAAACGAACCTCCAGCCCGAATTTCATCCCGAGACTCTATTTTTTGCACCCCCTTTAAATATTTTCCCTACTTTCGCGTTGAAGGCCATAACGTCCTTCAGACGGCACCGAAGGGATTGGCGCTTGGTAGGATGATTACTAGTGTTAAAACGAACCTCCAGCCCGAATTTCATCCCGAGACTCTATTTTCTTGCACCCCCTTTAAATATTTTCCATACTTTCGCGTTGAAGGCCATAACGTCCTTCAGACGGCACCGAAGGGATTGGCGCTTGGTAGGATGATTACTAGTGTTAAAACGAACCTCCAGCCCGAATTTCATCCCGAGACTCTATTTTCTTGCACCCCCTTTAAATATTTTCCATACTTTCGCGTTGAAGGCCATAACGTCCTTCAGACGGCACCGAAGGGATTGGCGCTTGGTAGGATGATTACTAGTGTTAAAACGAACCTCCAGCCCGAATTTCATCCCGAGACTCTTATTTTCTTGCACCCCCTTTAAATATTTTCCATACTTTCGCGTTGAAGGCCATAACGTCCTTCAGACGGCACCGAAGGGATTGGCGCTTGGTAGGATGATTACTAGTGTTAAAACGAACCTCCAGCCCGAATTTCATCCCGAGACTCTATTTTCTTGCACCCCCTTTAAATATTTTCCATACTTTCGCGTTGAAGGCCATAACGTCCTTCAGACGGCACCGAAGGGATTGGCCCTTGGTAGGATGATTACTAGTGTTAAAACGAACCTCCAGCCCGAATTTCATCCCGAGACTCTATTTTCTTGCACCCCCTTTAAATATTTTCCATACTTTCGCGTTGAAGGCCATAACGTCCTTCAGACGGCACCGAAGGGATTGGCGCTTGGTAGGATGATTACTAGTGTTAAAACGAACCTCCAGCCCGAATTTCATCCCGAGACTCTATTTTCTTGCACCCCCTTTAAATATTTTCCATACTTTCGCGTTGAAGGCCATAACGTCCTTCAGACGGCACCGAAGGGATTGGCGCTTGGTAGGATGATTACTAGTGTTAAAACGAACCTCCAGCCCGAATTTCATCCCGAGACTCTTATTTTCTTGCACCCCCTTTAAATATTTTCCATACTTTCGCGTTGAAGGCCATAACGTCCTTCAGACGGCACCGAAGGGATTGGCGCTTGGTAGGATGATTACTAGTGTTAAAACGAACCTCCAGCCCGAATTTCATCCCGAGACTCTATTTTCTTGCACCCCCTTTAAATATTTTCCATACTTTCGCGTTGAAGGCCATAACGTCCTTCAGACGGCACCGAAGGGATTGGCGCTTGGTAGGATGATTACTAGTGTTAAAACGAACCTCCAGCCCGAATTTCATCCCGAGACTCTATTTTCTTGCACCCCCTTTAAATATTTTCCATACTTTCGCGTTGAAGGCCATAACGTCCTTCAGACGGCACCGAAGGGATTGGCCCTTGGTAGGATGATTACTAGTGTTAAAACGAACCTCCAGCCCGAATTTCATCCCGAGACTCTATTTTCTTGCACCCCCTTTAAATATTTTCCATACTTTCACGTTGAAGGCCATAACGTCCTTCAGACGGCACCGAAGGGATTGGCCCTTGGTAGGATGATTACTAGTGTTAAAACGAACCTCCAGCCCGAATTTCATCCCGAGACTCTATTTTCTTGCACCCCCTTTAAATATTTTCCATACTTTCGCGTTGAAGGCCATAACGTCCTTCAGACGGCACCGAAGGGATTGGCCCTTGGTAGGATGATTACTAGTGTTAAAACGAACCTCCAGCCCGAATTTCATCCCGAGACTCTATTTTCTTGCACCCCCTTTAAATATTTTCCATACTTTCGCGTTGAAGGCCATAACGTCCTTCAGACGGCACCGAAGGGATTGGCCCTTGGTAGGATGATTACTAGTGTTAAAACGAACCTCCAGCCCGAATTTCATCCCGAGACTCTATTTTCTTGCACCCCCTTTAAATATTTTCCATACTTTCGCGTTGAAGGCCATAACGTCCTTCAGACGGCACCGAAGGGATTGGCGCTTGGTAGGATGATTACTAGTGTTAAAACGAACCTCCAGCCCGAATTTCAATCCGAGACTCTATTTTCTTGCACCCCCTTTAAATATTTTCCATACTTTCGCGTTGAAGGCCATAACGTCCTTCAGACGGCACCGAAGGGATTGGCGCTTGGTAGGATGATTACTAGTGTTAAAACGAACCTCCAGCCCGAATTTCATCCCGAGACTCTATTTTCTTGCACCCCCTTTAAATATTTTCCATACTTTCGCGTTGAAGGCCATAACGTCCTTCAGACGGCACCGAAGGGATTGGCGCTTGGTAGGATGATTACTAGTGTTAAAACGAACCTCCAGCCCGAATTTCATCCCGAGACTCTATTATTTGCACCCCCTTTAAATATTTTCCATACTTTCGCGTTGAAGGCCATAACGTCCTTCAGACGGCACCGAAGGGATTGGCGCTTGGTAGGATGATTACTAGTGTTAAAACGAACCTCCAGCCCGAATTTCATCCCGAGACTCTATTTTCTTGCACCCCCTTTAAATATTTTCCATACTTTCGCGTTGAAGGCCATAACGTCCTTCAGACGGCACCGAAGGGATTGGCGCTTGGTAGGATGATTACTAGTGTTAAAACGAACCTCCAGCCCGAATTTCATCCCGAGACTCTATTTTCTTGCACCCCCTTTAAATATTTTCCATACTTTCGCGTTGAAGGCCATAACGTCCTTCAGACGGCACCGAAAGGATTGGCGCTTGGTAGGATGATTACTAGTGTTAAAAGGAACCTCCAGCCCGAATTTCATCCCGAGACTCTATTTTCTTGCACCCCAATTAAATACTCTTTATGGTTCCATGGTGGGAGTTTTGAAATTATTTAATTTATTATTGTAATTTTTTGTGACCCTTTGGCGCCACTGGTATAATTGCGGTTAATAGGAACGATTGACACTTTGACAAAAAAATTTTTGCAAGGTAGAATTGGCTGCTAGAAAGTGGCTGCTAACTTCACGTTTAAATGAAATGGCTGCCAGAATTTTTGGCTGCTGGAAAGTGGCTGCTAACTTCACACCGGTGAGAAACAAAACCTACTGTACAACTGACATTCGCTACATGTTGGTTTTAATAAGTTTGTATGTTACTTTTATCGAAAGTGCTCGATGTCCTTTATTTCCACCACAAAATATATATGTGTAGGCTTCTTTGTGTTCTTGGGGCGTGTCAAAAATCGACCGAACTTAGTTTTAACGCACGTTTATTACTTAAAGTCAAAAGACAGTCAACAAACATCCCCTCTCAGATACCTACTCCCTAATTACAGAGGGTGCGAAAGGGACATCATCGTCGATGCTCGGTTTCACATATTACGGTAGACATATGTATGGAAAAATTCATTTGCAAGTACTTATGCATTAACAGTGAAGCCTGTACATAGAATGTTAGCGGGATCTTTGACGTCTCTGGTTATGAATTTGTATTTAGAGTCACGTACTTACTTACATTAGACATTGCAGAATTAAAAGTACCGGTTTTAAGGAATTTGTTACAATGAAATTACTAAAATATGAGTCACAACATTCCAACATTCATTTCGAGTTATATAACCTATATACCCATTCACGTAGTATTGCTATTTCACTTGGATTTGTTTGTTTAAATTGATTTAAAAGTACAATGTGTAATGTTTCAAATTATAACCATGAGTTACACACACCCAGGAATCTACGAACCTGGTTAGAAAATTAAATTGGAAAGCGCATGCGGAACCAAAAGAAAACTTCATAAAACATAGAGTCTCATCGATCAAAACATTCCATAACTAATTTATGGGAGATTCCATGTCAACTGATCAGGGAGTGAATGGGGTGGTTTTTAAATCGCTACCAGAAGTATCTAGTCGTCTTTAGGATATAAAAAGACGTCCGATCCTACATTTTCAGTACCTAATTTTGCACCATTTTGGATTTGTGACCTATTTTGTGTTTTGTTCATTTTTTTGCGAGCCATGACAAATTTTCGTTTTTAGACTGCAGATGCGAGAATTCGAGTTTAAAAAAATTCTGAAAATAGTGGTTCGATGGAAAATCTTCCCAGGAATCCATTTCCGGCCTCAGAATTAGGATTGGATGCTCCCCCAAGCGAGAAAATCGAAAAACATATTTTTTTTCAAAGTGCGATATCTAAAAATTGTATTTTTTTAAAAATATCTGGAAGCTGCCAAAATTTTCCTTTTTACATATAATTTAAGGTCAAAACAAATTATCGTTGTGTATTTTGGTTTTACGTAATAAAACACGCAAAAAAATTGATTTTTGTGGAAAAATGAAATATTTCTGTCTCTAACCCTGTGAAAACTCATTCAAACATTCAATTTTACATTTTTTGACGTTCCAGTACTATACCTACCTTAATAGTAAAGAAACATTTTCGGTTCATTCTAAAGCCTATAATCTTGATCTTAGCTTTTTTTGCAATTTTTGAAATCAACAAGTTGTTCTAACTCACCAATTGGCATATTCAATTTTTTCACCGGAGGGAGGAGCTCTAGAAAATATACAAATTCATGGGAAACACGTAAAAATACATTGTAAAAACCCAGAAATTTATACTTTATTCATCCAATCTAACTGGTACAGAGAATCAAGATCTTCAATGGTAAATTTCTTGAAATGTGTTTGAATTTTGTGTGCCTGAGCTTGAGTCGAAAACCAATGCCCAATTCTCGTGTTTACATTTGACCATTTGCTTATTGTGTACACAAAACTGATGAAAACTTCTAGTGCCTGGAATAGTTTTTGCTTCCTTTTTGTCACTGTTTTCATGAAAAAATTTAAGAAGCTCGTCCACTGTCATGGTTAGGCTTTCATAGGGTCATTTCAAACTCGCAATAGCAGCTTGACGCTTGTGATGAAGGTTTAAAAATTTTATCTCTTTGACTGGAACGTCGAAACTTAAATTTTGTCATGAAAACAGTGACAAAAAGGAAGCAAAAACTATTCCAGGCACTAAAAGTTTCCATCAGTTTTGTGTTCACAATAAGCAAATAGTCAAACGTAAAAACACCAGTATGGATGAGAATTGGGCATTGGTTTTGGATTTAAAAGGTAAAGTTGTGAAATTTTGGGAGGAGAATTTGGATGTTACTTTTCTGTTCAATAACAACTGGCATTTGGGTCGCATAATTCACAGCAACGAAGATGATCTTGTTGCAGAGACGTTAGTGTTTAGCTATAATTCTGTCTCAAAAGTTTACTTCTTTCCTGACTCACCTATTTGGCTAACTGTATCTTTTCCCCATGTTATTTGTGAGGTTAAGCTCACTGAAAAAAAGAAATCACCGAAAACGTCCACTTTGACCAAAG
Organism: Cryptocephalus moraei; assembly: GCA_946251905.1. Taxonomy (NCBI): domain Eukaryota; kingdom Metazoa; phylum Arthropoda; class Insecta; order Coleoptera; family Chrysomelidae; genus Cryptocephalus; species Cryptocephalus moraei. The sequence continues at coordinate 13,332,160 of OX276460.1, forward strand.
CTCAGGCACACAAAATTTAAACACATTTCAACAAATTTAGCATTGAAGAGCTTGATTCATGAAATTCTCTGTACCAGTTAGATTGGATGAATAAAGTAAAAATTTCTGGGTTTTTACAATGTATTTTTTACGTGTTCTCCCATCAATTTGTGTATTTTCTAGAGCTCCTCCCTCCGGTGAAAAAATTGAATATGGCAACTAGGCAACTAGTGAGTTAGAGCACCTTGTTGGTTCCAAAATAGCAAAAAAAAGCGAGGATCAACATTAAAGGTTTGGAATGAAGGTATAACACTGGAACGTCAAAAAATGTCAAATTGAATGTTTGCATGAGTTTTCACAGAGTTAGACACAGAAATATTTCATTTTTTCGCAAAAAATCAACTTTTTGCGTGTTTTATTACTTAGAACCAAAAGACACACCGATAATTTGTTTTGACCTTAAAGTATATGTAAAAAGGAAGATTTTGGTAGCCTCCAAATATTTTTAAAAAAATAAACTTTCTAGGGGGAGCATTTAATCGTAATTCTGAGGCCAGAAATGGATTCCTGGGAAGATTTTACTTCGACCCCCTATTTTCAGAATTTTTTTAAACTCAAATTCTCGCATCGGCAGTCTAAAAACGAAAATTTGTCATGGCTCGCAAAAAAATGAACAAAACACAAAATAGGACACAAATCCAAAATGGTGCAAAATTAGGGACTGAAAATGTAGGATCGGACGTATTTATATATTCTAAAGACGACTAGATACTTCAAGTAGCGATTTAAAAACCACCCCATTCACTCACTGATCAGTTGACATGGAATCTCTCGTATACAATACTAACTTATAGAGTTGTTCTAATACCAACTTACAGTTATGGAGTACAACTACAGGAAACTGCTCCCAACTCCAAGTTAGAAACCTTGGACAGGTTCCAATCAAAGGTTCTCAAAAGAAAACAACTTCGTGGTATATACTGTTTCTCATGGATCTAACCTAACACATTCATTATACTAAATTAATTTTGAGAGCGACTAAAACACAAAATCGTCAAAAATTTACTTTGACAGAAAAACGTCCCGTTCATTAATAGCCACTAAAACACTTTTAATAAGTGATCTATATTGAGATATGATTGGAAGGTTATAAATAGTAATAATAGATGTATAATTAGATGGAACACGGAATTTCCATGAAATCTTGTTGTAATCTAATGGTAATTTCTACAATTGCTTATGATACATCTAGTAATAAAAGTTTTATCACAAATCTACATAGGCTATATATAGCCAAGGAATGTAGTTATTAACACGAAAAGAGAATTGGTCCTAAAATGTGTCTACACGCATTTACAGCTGTTTTAAATATGTGTCTACAAAAGTTTCCATCAAATTTATCAATCAATTTTAGCACGCCAAATTTCAATAAAGCTTGGGAGGAATCATGTTACGTAACAAGTGGTCGTATGGCCGTTGTGATTTTATTGGAAATACAACACACATGACCAATATCGGCAAGTAAACTAAACATTTCTATTAGTTTTTAACAATGACCGTTTTAGAGCAGTGACCGTAAATAAGAAGTTACCTTCTACAACACAGCCCTATCCAACTGTGGGTGTAGGGAATTTTTAAACTGGCTGTTAATAGGGATGATCGTTTGCAGGAGTCTTATTAAATCAACACTTACTCTGTATTCGCTTCAGGTATGATATCGTCGACGACTACGTATATCATAGCTCCAGCGGCGAATGCTAGGGCGTAAGGTAGAACTGGTTTCGCCATGTGCACAGCTACAGCACCAAGAACACCGAATATTGGCTCCACCATGCCGCTGAGTTGACCATACCTACAACAAATTATAGTGTTTATGACCGGTTAATACAAGGATGAAAAAAATAATAAGGAATTAAGATGCAAGGAATCAATTCCATTAAAAGTTTGAAAACTGTAACAGCTAAATTCGTAGATGTCGGATCTAACATCCATTAAGAACATTTTCTGACTGAAAGTTGGAATAGCTATTCAAAACATCAATGTGATTATTACGTACATTTGGTTACTATAGGAATATTTCATAAAAATGTCTTTAAAATTAAAGCTATTGGTATTAATGGTAAAAATGGTATTAAATTTTGTATAAATTAAATTACTGTATTGTATTAAATAAAGAAAGATATGAAAGTACAACGTGATCAAGAATGACTGTTTGAGTTGGCAATACTGAATTTTATTTTTAAATGGTACAACTGGAGTAACATCCGGTTGATGACACTGACATCGTCATTGGCAGATGCCATTTGCTATTTCAAATTATAATTTCTGGTACTCTTTTCAAATTTATTTATTTAAGATGGTTTGCACGTCACAACACGATATTTTCATTGGAATGGCGTACTTTTGAAGCGGGATTTATAACCCAATTACTGGTTGGCAGTACTCTCTCGAAGCGACATACCAGCAATTTCAGGAAATGTTTCCGGAAACTTTGGTCACTTTTGCTGTCTTTCAGCAACATTGCAGGCGAGTAGTTGAACGTTATTTAAACACAGGGAGCGTAAGCAAACAAAAATCAACTTGTAGACCTTCTACTCTAAACGAGGAAGTTGTCGAGGATATCAGAACTCGAATGCAAACAAGTCCTCACAACTCTTTAAGAAAGCTCTGCCTTCAACAGGTTTGGTCCTTATGCCTCCTATTCAACCAATTTTCATTCTTACCCATAAGACTTCCACTTTTCCATGTTGTTCTAATTCACGGTTTTACAGGTTTATCATATGGAAGTTGCTCCACTGTGCTTAAAAAGAAATTAAAGTACCACCCTTACAAAATTTTCATCGTCCAGTCATTAACCCCTCCTGATCACCCGCAGAGAGTTTCATTTTGCAATTGGTTCAATGACATATTAAATAATAATGATATCCTTGACAATACCTTCTTTTTCGACGAAGCCTGGTTTCATCTTAACGGCTATGTGAATAAACAAAATTACAGAATTTGGTAAGGTGAAAATCCTTACGCTATCAGAGAGACACATTTGCACCCCGTTGGTGTTTGGTTGGCAGTCTCAAGGACGCAGGTGTATGGCCCGATATTTTTTAATTTTACCGTCAATTCGGAGAGATATATCCAACACATTTTGAGGCCTTTTATAAACCAATTAACAGACGAACAGCGTCAAATTGGATATTTTCACCAAGACTCTGCAAGGGCACATACGGCTCGTGCTACTATGGGATACTTAAGAGAGAATTTTGGCGACAGAGTACTTAGTCAAGACATTTGGCCAAGCAGGCCACCAGATCTACGTCCATTAGATTTTTCGTTATTGGGGCTCTTGAACGACAATGTCTTTAGAAACATATTGCATACTGAAGAAGAGCTGCGAGAGGCAATAGTTCAGGAAGTGGCAAACATTACCCCCAATATGCTGGTCTGGACCAAAATGGGGGGGATTTTGAGCATTACCTTTAGCTGTTTAATTAAATTATTGTTCTGTATTTCGAGTTTCATTTTTTAAGCGTTAATTTTTATTCACATAACCTACAATCGTATCGCTGATTGTTATGTCAAATAAACATATCCGGTTGTAGTGTTGTCAAAAGACCAAGTAAAAAATTCTCTAAAAAGTGTTGCCAACTCAAACAGTCATCCTTAATCACCCAGTATAACATTAAAAGTACTTTTTCCAGAAAGTTTCTCAAAATAATTTTTACACGAATCGCTACAAAAGTATTTAATTAATTACATATACACAGTGCCCCACTGAAATCATAAACGAAATTTCTAAATTTTTATTGCATTTTAATTCGAGAACATTTTTATGCAAACAATTTACACACGGATCAGAGATAAATAAGATATACATTTTTAGTAACCTTTAATAAACATTTTTAGTAATCAAACTGCTTTATATAAGTTATTATAAAGATGTAACGTAACTATAACAGTTATGTCTTTTATTTTCCTTGGAATATTAAAACTTCACATTTTGGTATAATGTTTTCATATAGTCCTATGTTTTAATCAAGATTCGGAACAATCTCGGGGAAGTAATGTCTATCTTGTGCAGTTTGAAATAGTCTATGTGAGTCTAAGCCAGTCCAACCTCTTCTCATTTTGAACGATGAATGTTTGCGTCTTCCAAGTCCTCCTTTGCCTTCTATTTTCCATTCTTTCTTTATTAAGCTATATAAGAACTTCCTCATTGCATCCAGGATACTCTCAATAGTGTTCTACATATCCACATTTCTGAGGCTTCCAACCGTCTTAAGGTGTTTAATCTGAGTGTCCAGATTTCACAGCCGTAGAAGAGAACTGAGTAAATATAGAAGTGAGCGAAACGTAGATGCAAGTTGATGTTGAATGACCGGTTAAATAATGCATTTCTCACTTTGTTAAACGCTGATCTGGCCTGTTCTATTCCAGATTTAACTTCTAAATCAGGACTTAGGCCTGATGTTAGACAAGAGCCCAGGTACTTAAACCTCTTTACAGTTTTTATGTGTTATACGTATATTTGTATGTCTAGTGGTGGATTATTTCTTCTGCTAACAACCAAACCAATATCTTCCTTTTGACTGGGTTTATTTTAAGGCCCAATGGATCTCCTTCCTAATTATCTGTTTGCCTAAAAGTTCTACCCGAAACTCATTTTTCGATAAGTTTTTAGGTAAAAACATATATAGAGGGATGCGCAGAGTAGGATGAATATACATATTCGAATGAAATGATTCGCACCCCTTTGTAGTACGAATTATGGATGCACAGTTTTCTGCTTAAATTTATTAAATTACTAAGTAAAATTTTGCAATAATCCAATTAAGTCTTTTGAAGCTTATGAATAAGTTAACTGAGAAAATTTCGTACTTAGTTAGAAATACATGACCAGTTAGAATGTTAACCTGAAGTTGGAACTATCGCAGCTAAGCAGCAGAATGGACAAGGTGAAGCTACAGACATCAATAAATAATTTAGAAAATTTCACTAACTCATTTAGCTACAGTTGGATTAGTTTGACGTGTGAAGTAACTTTAAACTTTTAAGCACTTTTAAAGCTTATGAAGAATTTGAGTGAGAAAATTTCGTCGTTACAAAACCGTAAACCACAAAAATGTTAATTTGAAGTTGGAAGTACTGCAGTTATACAGCTAAGTAAACACAGTAGAGATTCGAATAAATAACCTAGAAAACTGCGCACACTCGTTAATGTTCGATAAGATTAGTTTGATGTGTGAAGTAACTTCAAAACTTTGCAACAATACAATTAGCACGTTTGAAGCTTATGAAGCTAAATGAGAAAATTGCGTCGTTAAAAAATGTGAAACATGAAAATGTTAATCTGAAGCTGGAAGTACCGCAGCTATACAGTTGAGTGAACAGAGGGGAGCAAGAGATTCGAATAAATAACTTACAAAACTTCACCCATTAGTTCAGGTACGATAAGATTAGTTTGACGTGTATAGTAATTTCAAAACTGTGCAAAAATCCCATTAGCAATTTTGAAGCTTATGAAGAAGCTGAATGAGAAAATTTCGTCGTTAGAAAAACGTGAACTGTAAAAATGTTAATCTGAAGTTGGAAGTACCGCAGGTATGCAGCTGAGTAGACCAAGTGTAGCAACAGGCTCGGATAACTAATTTAGAAAACTGCACACACTCATTCAGGTACGATACGATTAGTTTGACATCTGCAGTGACATTAAAATTTTTAGCACTTTTAAAGCTTATGAAATTTAATGAGAAAATTTCGTCGTTAGAAAAACGTGAACAGCAGAAATGTTAATCTGAAGTTGGAAGTACCGCAGCTATGCAGCTGAGTGAACAAAGAGAAGCAACAGATTCGAATAAATAACTTACAAAATTTCACCAACTCTATCAGGTACGAAAAGATTAGTAGACGTGTAGAGTAACTTCAAAACTTTACAACAATCCCATTAGCAATTTTGGAGCTTATGACGTAAATGAATGAGAAGATTTCGTCGTTAGAAAAACGTGAGCTGTAAAAATGATAATCTGAAGTTGGAAGTACCACAGCTTTACAATTGACCAAGTGAAGTAACAGACTCGGAACATATTAATTTAGAAAATTTTACACACTCGTTCAGGTAGGAAAAGATTAGTTTGACGTGTAGAGTAACTTTGCAACAATCCCAATAGCAAATTTGAAGCTTATGAAGAAGCTGAATGAGAAGATTTCGTCGTTAGAAAAACGTGAATCGTAGAAATGATAATCTGAAGTTGGAAGTACCGCAGCTTTGCAGCAGAGTGCACCAAGTGAAGTAACAGGCTCGAACAAATTAATTTAGAAAACTGCACACACTCGTTCAGGTACGATACGATTAGTTTGACATCTGAAGTAACTTTAAAATTTTAAGCACTCTTAAAGCTTATGAAGTTCAAAGAGAAAATTTCGTCGTTAGAAACACGTGAACCGCAGAAATGTTAATCTGAAGTTCGAAGTACCGCAGGTATGCAGCAGAGTGGACCAAGTGTAGCAACGGACTCGAATAACTAATTTAGAAAATTGCACACACTCGTTCAGGTCCGATAAGACCAGTTTCACGTGTGAAGTACTGTACACTTAAATATTGGCAATAACATAACATACAACGACGACCATTTAAAAATCCCGGACAGGAGGCGTCCTTGCCTAAGTGGAGGCGCCAGTTGCGCACCCACTTCCTGCCTTATGGACACGTACAATATTAATGTAGGTATAGTATGTTAACCAATCCTTTAGTCGGGTACGTTATCTGTTCAAACGTAGTAATGATAGAGCAAGTGTGTGTGTGTGTGTTTGTCGGGTGGTACCCCCACGAGGAGGCTCGTTTTGGTACCTCTCTCGCGATGACCGGCGTCCCTGACAAGGTCGTTCCCAGCTCATTAGAGTCGAACCATTCACTCCGGACATTAAATTACCGATACACGCAGTATACGCCGCGATCGCAGTGGCGCAGTACCCGACACGTCAGCAGCAATATTAAAAATGATTAATTAACTGTGCGACTGCCAAGTGGCACTACTAATTAGACAATGTAATAATAATTAATGCATCGACTATTGTCTAACCAACGGCATCTTCAATATCTTACTTTCTTATTTAACAAAGAGAACCTCTCTTATGCACGCTGACGAGTTAAAATAGCTGTAGTCTACCTGTAAGTAGTGAACAACAAAACGTTTAATTATGGCGAGTAGCAATCGAGTACAGACTTTTCTTTGAATATATCTTATACAACACGTTTCAAATTATTGGACAGATACATACCTACGTATGGTCTAGGGTCGATGATCAGCTAAAACGATACGATTTCCATGACAATTTCCTTTTATACCCCACTCAGATAATCTCCTCGCTGTACCGCTACTGGCAATGAACGCTTAACACACTATTCATCGGCACTAAGTTGGTGTTGATGGGTGGTAGTGATTAGAAATCGGAGGAGAAAAATGGAGAAATGTGGGCCTGATTTATAGGTCGGATGTGGAGGAGAGACGGCCACTTCAGCCCATAATTAATAATCCGTATAATACGGTAATTTTCGGCCCGAGACATCGATTACGTAAGAACAAGGGGGACATCTAAATCGTCCCATTTACATTTAGGAATGAAGTGTTAGTAAATGAATAATATAATAAATAATTTAACCGAGAGTATTTGGAAATTAGACAATTTTGAAAAATTTGCACAAGTTCACATTTCTTCATTATAATTTAATATTGGTAAAATTTTGACTGAAAAGAAGGCAGATTTGATTTCAACTTAAGTAATGAAGTGAAATATTTCAGGTATTTTCATATGCAGGAAAATTTTAGTACCTACTGTACCTACAGAGTGTTAATTTAAAAACTTTGGATTGGGTATAACTCTGAATAACATTACTTTGTTTTTAGAAAATTCGAAAGGGCACGGGTCATCTCGTAAGAATTTATCCCGGTCCGCATTTGACCTTCGCCGAGATCGGTCAACTCGTAAGAATATTAGTATAGTATAAGTAAGTAATAATTATAAGTAAGCAAGTCTTTGCCACGTTGACTTTTAACAAAATCCACAACTATCTCGGTGCGATCCATCGTCACCGTTTAGTTGGAACGTAACAAACCACCCCCTTATATCATATTCTTAGTTTCAACAAATATCCGGGCTACTTCGTTGCAATTATCATCCCCTCGATTATTTCTGAGAATCCTCTTACGAGTTGACTCATCCAAAACTACCCTTTAAAAATTTACCTGCCGGTTCGCTTACGAGATGACCGATCTTAGGGTGGGGCATTAAAATTCCTTACGAGTTGACCGCCGCCGAGTCGAAATTAGGTTAGGCAGATTAGACTGGCAACGAGTTAAATAGTGGTACCATATGTACGTAACCCCAACCAAGTGATACCTCATTTTAACAGCCTTTGTAAAATACTCAGTACGAACAGGTTAGTTCGAATAAAAACCTTTCACTGCTTGAAAAATTGCAGCCTGTCCAATTGAAATATTCGCAGATAGATACTCTTACGGCATTTGGAACAATTAGATCGTCGTCACACGTTATGTATTCATTCCTCTGCAGTCACATCATTAGAAAAACGTTTAAACGGAGCTTCCATTTCAACACTTGGGATATTGTCGCTGTCAAAAGAGTCTACGTTACTTACTTCGTAACCTGCCTTTCAACGCTATCAGATTTCACCACATTTTATGGATTCTCCTATTTAACGAATTCTCCAACATTGTTGTACAATCAACTGTATGCTTTACTGGCATCTTTCTATAACTATATTTAAAAGATTGTATCTATCCCAAATCCAACGGTTGAAATATGGAACTTGTACGAGTATTAGGAGGAATGAATACCAAACCCACTTTTCCTAATGTAAGACTAGGGTGACAAGTAGCATTATCAACGAACATTAACATAGACAAGAAGGGTCACTCTCCGTCGGAACTTTCATGTCCAGCTTACAGAAGCGCGCCGACGATTTCGACAAATTCCTGGAGGCGCACACGTGTTCGTGGTTATACGAGGTTCATGCAAACCGCTAGAGATTAAAACGAATAAACGTTCACTTACCAGGGTGATTTAAAAACATCTAGCAATAATTGTTATTCTAACTTATTCCGCTTAGTGGGAATTAAAATAAAAAAGGGAATATCGTCAGGATATTTAATTGGTGAATCTAAACATAATCATAAAAAGAACTGGTACCTAGCAAAAGTGAAGGGAAGATGAAAGTTACATCAAAAAGTAATAATGTAGTAAGCTACAGATGAGACTAGTAGGTATAAAAATTAACAATAAAATGTTTGCAAATGCCAACTTAAATAGGTGTTCTAATTTAAAATGTATACAGGTTGCTTAAACATAATTATGAAAAGAACTGGTACCTAGCAAAAATGAAGGGAAAAATGAAAGTTACATCAAAAAGTAATAATGTAGTAAGCTACAGATGGGACTAGTAGGTATAAAAATTAACAATAAAATGTTTGCAAATGCCAACTTAAATAGGTATTCTAATTTAAAATGTATACAGGTTGTTTCAAATCCGAGGCCATCAAAGAGTACCAACTTACCTAACAGTAAAATACGGGTACTGGGAAAAATAATTATCGCGATTCGAAAATTGTGAAGATTGATACACGAACCATTAAAAACCAAAGGCGTTTAACCAAATGAATTAAAATCTATGAATTTTGAAAGTCTTTCATACTGAGTAGCCCGTTAACAACTCAATTAAAAAAAATGTATTTAAGTAAATGTGAAATAAAATATACCTGCAGGTTATCAAAGATGTTTTAAGATATTCAATTTTATGTTAGGTTTCATCGATTGTTTCGAAGAATATCTATTTTTTATATCCCGGTTCGCAAATTTAATTGTAAAATAGATCCGCAGCCTAAAATATAGGTTTAAAAAATATTTATGAGGAAACTCTTTACAAGGATGTGTAAATAGTAAATTTTCATATAATTTTCTAAGGGTCGCTCCAACGTTCTCGTGACAACTAATTTTATTAAAATTTTCAACAAAGATTATATCTAGTTGTTTAACATATTCTACAATATTACTAGGAGGTACATTCAGACCTCCATAGTTTTTAGAAGTCGAATATGCTTTATGCACTAAAAATACAGCCGCTTCTTTTGGTAATGTCTTTTCATCATTATACTTTGTGCAAGCACTACAAGAGTGTTGCAACAAACATTTCCTTAATAGATAGCCAGAAATGTAAACTAGAGCATTGCCATCCGTACTTGAAAGATTTCTATAGTCGCATGTGAAAACTTTTAAAGAGCTATTATTTGCCAATATAGGTACATCAATATTTTTATATTCCTCTAGCATATCAGGAGTTACATTGAGCAAAACTGTATTAATATCATTAATACAATTGGCACCTTCAACCTCATTAAAATATTTTAGAGAAAATAATTTCTTGAATGCCCTACAAAATTGAATTGGGGTTGGATTTCTCGAGTTTCCGCAACAATTTCTTACAGACCAAAAAAATTTTCAATGCAATCCTGATTAAGGTTTCTTGTTAAAAGAAATGAATAATTCCTGCATTTTAAGGTTTCCCATAAAGACAGAGCAGAGGTAATAGTAATTTTCCAGCCATTTATAAAGTGCATAGTATTGTTTATACATTTTTCCACGTATGTTACCTTTCCATCATTCTGTTTTACCTGTACTAATTTAATGACCTGTAAGTCATTCAACAAACATTTTATTTCTTCCAAAAATTGCAACTGTTTTTCTGTACCCATAAATGCGTTAAAGTTATTTAAATGGGACGAGTTTAACAAATCAAACAAATCATTTATTGTTTGTAGGAATTTTGCAGTTAGCGTTGCTTCTGATGGTAAAACCTTGAAATCTATATAGGTATGTAGGGCAGCTGAAAGAGAGTGACTAAAGACTTGTGAAGCATATTTTACCTTCATTTTTTGAAAGCTATTAGGAAACATATGCTCATCAGTAAGTTTAGGACAAAGTCGACTCATTTTTTTTTTTGTCGTGATCATAAAAAATGTCTAAATAACTTTTTTTTATGAGGCCACCTGACAAACGAAAGTTATACGAAAAAAAATTGTTCCTTGTCGATTTTAAAAGATGAGGCACATCGTAGAAGTAGAAAAGTTTAATATTATCTACAAAAAAATAAGTACGGGTGGGTGTTAAATTGAGTAGTTTGTTTACCAATTTTCTAAAATTAGAACCTTGATCTGACACTACAGCCATAACGTTAAAACCCACTTGGTTTAGTTTTTTAACACTTTCAAATAAGACATCTTTTATATCTTCAGAAGGAGCTGTTGAATTATAAAAAAATAGGCTATAGGTTGCTTCCAACTGCTAGCAATACCTCGTGCCATAACAACTAATGCAGAGGTTGCTACTTTGGAGCTATCTGTATTATTTCCTTCCTGAAAACCTATTATCTTGTCACGGGTTATGTCATAAAAAAAATGAGATTTTAAACTAACTTCATCCAAGCAAATAATACAGTCTCGTTCTTTTTCATTCATTATTTTAGCTCGAAGTTCCAGCAAACGGAAAATAAAATCATTGAAACCGGGATTTATTACCCATTTTCTTGTAAAACGGTTTAAAGTACTCTTTGATGGCAACCTATACATTGTGGAAATTTGCTTGTATGCCTTAGGCCCTAGAAAATATACACTTAATGCAAATTGTTTCAATTCGTCTGTGTACCTACATCCCTTAGCTGATTTATTTAGTAGGTTTAATTGGTTACCCTGACTTATGAAACATCCTGTAATATAAAATACAAAACAATAACAAAAATTACCTTCTATATTATTGGGTGATACTTCTTCAATATTTGTTTGTATCGCAACATCTTTTGGTGTGGTAGCCTCACCTGAAATATTAAGTTATAACTATATTTTAAACACTAATGTGCCCTAACAAAGTTTTACCATTCACCAAATGCTTTATACTTACTATTTTTCAGCAAATTCAGTGACGGAACAGCGTTATAAAGCAGATGCTTTCTTACATTTTTTTGTATAAAACTTCCTTCAGGAAAATGTAATTCGCATACTGTTAATTTCTTAAGTTGTTCAGGAGTCCTATTGGCATACCTATGACTATTAACAAATCCCAAGGCCTGCTTCCAACGTTGACATCTAAAAACATTATACATTAACAACATTATCACGAATACCGTAGATCGTCATATGCACAAAAAGGTCACATTAAAATCAAAAGATAACACCACTTTTTGTTATTATTAGTTATAATATAATAGTATAATATTTACATTTTAAATCAAATTTATCATTCCAAATACTTGACGTACCTGCTTTCGTCTTTTGGGCAATGAAATAGTGATATTTGTGCCCCTTCTTGAGTATAACATCCATCCACACAACAGATTCGTGGCATTTTAATGCAGAACCAACACAAAACACTAAGTGCGCAAATGTTTATTTTATTTTTAAAGGAAAATTCGCTCACTCAAAAGGACAACTGGTATATTTCTTTACATATCCCTACGACTGACAACCTGTATATGCATATCGCACGTAGGAGACTTACCGTGCTCTTTATACGGTAGCATCCGATATTCGAGCGAGATAGGCATAACGAGGGGAGGAGCTTAGAGTGACCCTTCTTGTCTATGTTAATGTTCGTTGGCATTATCCAGAAACAAAGTTACTTTTCTCTTCTCTATACATTTTTTGGTTGAATCTGTCCAATAATTTCGTCATAATATTTGTAATTATCCAGGTGGCTTTAAAGGCTATCCAAAACATTTTCAAATGGTCCAAATGGATTCCTTTGAAACATGCGGGAGTGTAGAGTTTCCATTGATTAACGGATTTCCCAAGTCTCAAACAATATTGACTGAAAAATGGCTGACTTCCTCTTGTCACGCTTCCCGCCAAAACCTTTGAATCCTCCTGAAACCGAATCGCGTCTGAAAGCTTAAAACATAGTCCAGTTATCGTGTTGAATGTATTCTTTGCACGACGTTTTGACATTTGTCTCTCATTTTTCTGCATTATTTCTTTGGCCATCGATTCACCACCGATACACCACCACTACAAGGTAATATTTTATTTAAAAATTATTTATATTTAATAAGTAATTTTTATCTTAATTATTACCCAACTTTAATAGGTTCTTTCTGTGTAATATTCCAGGAAGTTCACATTTTTGGTTTTAAGTACACAAGACAGTACGACATAATGAAAGTTGTATACCAGTCTTTGGTTTTGGAATTTTGGTTCATTCCATTTTCTCGCCATGATTGACAAGTGCCTTCCTCATCTTTTAGATTCCTGCTTTTTCCCACTTTAACACTATAGATAACACCATAATTAAATTGCTACTGTTTTAAATTAATTTTGTTGCGAAGTAATAAATAGGAAGTACCAACCTTCCACTAAGCTACCGGTGACTGGATTTTGTCTCTCGGAATCATTCACATTTTATATATATATAAGCGGGGGTCCTACAGCTACTGCCGCTTCCCGCATCTCATTCGCCATAACCTCCTATCATGCCAATCATTTTCTTTGAGGTCTCTTTTCATCATAGCTTGCTCTATGCCTTTTTCCCATGTATGTGCTGGTCGTCCTCTTTTCCTTCTATTTGTTGGATTATAATCTGCCGCAATGCGTGGTAATCTATCTGGTCCCATCCTCATAACGTGTCCATACCAGATCAATTGTCGTTGTTCAATTCGTTCTACAATTGTGCTTTTCATTTGTGCGCGTTCTTTAATTCTCTCATTTGGGATACGTTCTATTCTTGATATTCGACAAGATCTTCTGAAAAAGTCCATTTCAATAGCTTCCAATTTTTGTTTCTTCTTTTGTGTTAATTTCCATGTTTCTGCACCATATGTTGTTATCGGTTCTACTATGCTATTATAAAGTAGTTTCTTAGTTTCCAGTCTAATTTTTGTTGACCACAATATACCATTCAGTTGTTGTATGACTGTCTTCCCTTGCCTTATTCTGTTTTCAATATCTTGGTCATCTTTACCGTCTTGTGTAATTAGACTTCCTAAGTATTTATATTTTTCAACACTTTTTATTGTGTCGTCTTCGATTTTTAAATCCGTGCCTTGTTTTCCTACACAAAGGTATTCTGTTTTACTAACATTCACTTGTAGACCATATTTTTTTAATTCTTCCAATAATTTCCTCATCATGTAACTGATATCGTCTTCATCGTTAGCTACTATTAGTTGGTCGTCGGCAAAGAGCATTGTATACAAGTTTGATTCCCCAATATCTATCCCCATGCCTGAGCATTTTCTTCTCCATTCGTTGAGGGTTTCTTGCAAATATATCTTAAATAGAGTTGGTGACAAGCTACAACCCTGTTTCAACCCTTTTGTAATTTTTATTTTGTTAGTTATCTGTGAACCTGATTTCACCACGCATTCCGTGTTTTTATATATGTTGTGAATAGCTCTTACATCGGTTTCATTAATACCGCTTTTCCTCAGTACCTTAAATAACATATTTAGAGGAACCGAGTCGTAGGCCTTTTCCAGGTCAATAAACATAATATGTGTTTCCATATTCCTGGCCATTCTTTTTTCTAAAACCTGCTTTAGGGTAAACGTATTGTCAAGACAGGATCTCCCACTTCGAAAACCACTTTGTTCTTCGATATCCATGATACAGGCCTCTAGTCGGGTTTTTAGTATCCTGCCATACAATCTTCCCATTGAACTAGTCACGCATATGCCTCTATAATTCTTGCATTGCGTTTTGCTTCCTTTTTTGTGGATGGAGCTCATATATCCAAAATTCCAGTCTTCTGGAATATTGTCGCCATCAATCATACATTTATTCATAATTTCAACTACCTTCTCTAGTAGCACATCTGGCCCAAACTTGACTAATTCAATAGGAATATCTCCAGGCCCCGATGCTTTTTTATTCACATTTTATTTTCTTCCAAAATCAAACATTTTGGATGTTTGAGCACACAATGACCAATTCTGTGCTTCTACCTTCTATGGTTGTGTCTATAGATTTTATAGGCAAACCGTAACCAATAATGAAGCAGACAACGGCAATACAAAAAGATACAGAACAACGAGATCTTTCCCAAGATTTAAACTTCGATAATGCCTTTAAATCCACTTGAAAATCTTACTTCTTAGAAAAAAATCACCTTACATTCAACAAATCGATATTTTAAAAGAGAAATGGCCGTTATACATCAATATTCTGGAAAACTGGAATGGGAAAATCTTGGCCCGCTTTCGTTATCTGGAGTGGCCGTAAGACGGGAAGCTTAACGAAATGATGTTAATTAGTAATTTGTTTGGGGAATGTGAAAAGTGTCTTTTAACGAGAGATGACCGCTAATAAGAGTGCTCGCTATAGGAGGTTCTACATTTATTCATGAATGCATACATACATCTACATGATCCGATTAATCACGCCGTATAACTTAAATTTAATCTCGCACTAATACAACGTACAACTAATTTATCAAACTTCCAACTTAAGTCACATTAAAGTTGTTTTCACTCTGTAATTTCTCCTGACATTGCACCAGTGTCTCATGTGTTGTTTACAGGTTGATTTCTTTTAGACACTTATCCAAGCTTCCTAATAGCAATATTTCAGACTGAAAAGTAAAATCATAGTACTAAAATCCTACTAAAACTTCTCACGCCTCATCAGAGTATTAAAACCCCCGAAAAAGCTTTCGCGTGGTCTCCTCGTCGAGACGGACGCGTAAAGCGAATGACTTTTATGATCTCGTATAGTTGGAATTCTCATGAAAAGTTGTTAATTAGGATCCGTCGCTGTTGGGCAAGTAAATGATAAAAACACCATTAAGATCTGATGTGTAAATTGCACGAGACACGGAATGTTTAGTAAACAAAACAGTTTATTTAATATGTATGCAATGTACCACGGAATGAAACGAACACAAAAATTACTACTCACCATAAGCTCTTCCATACTGAGAATCCCGCTGCGTGTAAAGGAAGGCTCACCGCCAGACCTTCCGGAAAGTTTTGGATTCCGATGCCGATTGCCAGGTTTCTGGAAAAATCGAAATGCAAATCGGTTAATTATTAATTAAAAGGGGTGCAGTGTTAAAAATAAACACAGTTTCTAGGGTTCAAACCATGCAAAAAACACATTCCAACTCTATTGTATTCCTCATACATGTTTTCTCGAAAAGACAATTGCTACAATTATTAAAATATATTTTATACAATTTTGCACAAATCCTGAAAAAATATAATAAATCCAAAATTAAACGAAACTGGCTACACTTTTGACACAAATTTGTATTCTTTCCATTTTGACATATGTCGGCAAATTTATTGTGTTGGCGCTTAATACAAACATTCTGTGGCACGCAGAAATTGTCATTTCGTGATTATGTGTAATTTGACATTTGAGGATAAGTGGCCCTTTTCAACTAATTCTGCATTCCGCTTGAGTTTCGAGTTTTGTGTGTAAAGTATAAACGACGAGAAGAAGTGTATCAAAACAACAGAATCTTTGCTGCGTGTCCTTCATCTATTTGCATGGTATTTTCCTCTAACTTAACATGGCCCACGGTTTTTTGGTAAGGGATCAATTTCCAACTGAGCCAGACCATATATACATATGGGCACTGGATACTGGATTTTCTCGTAGTACTATTAATAATTCTAACACTGTATCCGGAGATAACCTATATCGGATTCAAATCATCCTTACTTACAACTTGTTTAAAGTTGTAATCTATTTCTCGTATCATGCCATTAAAGAAATTTATATACGAGCTGTTCATAAACTCTATCAAAATGTGTGTGTCTCAGTTAAAATTGGAAATACCTAGTATAATTACAACATTCCAAATAAGTAAAGGGCTTAGGCAGGGATGCTCCATTGCACCTCCCCTATTTAAGATCTATTTAAATGGTGCAGTATCACAGAGGAGACGTAAGGTTAGTGCAATGGGGATACCAATTAGGGACGATAAACTACAGTTCACCTTACATCTTGCTGATGACCAGGCAATTATAACCGAAGAGAGGTTGCATATAGGCTACATGGTGAGAAAGTTACAAGAATCATACGAAGAGTGGAGTTTAACAATAAATCTCATAAAAACCGAATATATGGTACCTAGTAGGTGAACAGGGCGAAAACTTGAACGTAGGACCAGTGGCTATATGACATACTAAAACGTATCGATATTAAGGGGTTAAACTGCCAGGAAAAGCGAGGAAGCAGTGATGAAATCTTAAACTTAAACACATATATGTCTTTAGTGTAAAGCATAGCAATCTATGGTTCTAAACTGTGGGAACTGAAAATGGGAGATAAGTCAAAAATACTAGCCACGGAAATAAACTATTGGAGAAGGTGCTGTAGACTAACAAGAGAAGATAGCACACAAATCCTCAAAATAAGAGAGAAAATGGGTGTTGATCTGGATATTCTAGATCCAATCAAGGCATAACGCATAAAATGGTATGAACATCAAAGACGTATGCCAAACGAAAGATGACCAAAGAAGATGTGGGATTGGACTCCACCACAAAGATGATATAGAGGAAAATCATAGAGAGAGGAGGTCGACCAAGCCATGAAAGGTAGAAATTTAAGAGAAGAAGACTGGAAAGACCAAAAGAAGTGGAAATTAGAATGTGCGAAATGGCGACAGCTGTAGTCCAACCCACTATATTCGTAGTAGGTATATAGTAACTGTGGTTCATACAGTTCGTGGATCACTTAAATTTCGTTCAACTTGTCTATTTCATCCCATTTGATTATATTGAAATTCTATATATACGTATTTATATAGAAAAATTACCTTATGTTCATCTAGATAAAAAGTGAGAAAAGAAAAATACTGACGAATTGAACGATCAACGAATCATAGATAGATTGACATAGTGACATAACGAAAGAAAATTCGAAACTTAACAATGGCGCATGCGCTCTATCCAATAATTAGTTGCTGTACTACTGTGAATTAGGAAGTAAAGGAAGTGAATTAAGGCGCCAAAGGTGCTCGTACATAAAACTGTGTTATACTGGAAGATTAATCACACTATTTCCTGTAGATGTGTTTAACGCTATAAATACAAGAAAATAATCTACTAAGGGGAGATATATCGACTCTCCCAAGATGGCGCTATAAATCATGATATATTTAATGAAATGAGTGCGGAACAGCTCCCGCCGCGACCAAGAGGAAACATTAAATTAATGGGAAATTACTAATAGAAATAATAAACATACTTAAGTGGTCGGGATCAGGAATGTTCGGGAGCAATATTCGAGGAAATGGTCATTCGTGTAAGAAATAATAGATGGATAAATAGGTTCGTTCAGTTGTTATTCTTAAGCAATTTCAAAAAAGGCGTCGTTCGAAGATAAATTAAAATTCCAGGCGACGTTCTATTCAACGTTCCGACATTTCATGGATTTCTCAGCACCAGCTGCTCTGACTCAGCTGAGAATCCTTTAAATTAAATACGTGTCATATTTACTCGAGGCACATGAATCGCAAATGATTATTTATGACTTTATTATTACGCTATAAAACAAATAATAATAACACATAATAAATTGAATGAGGATGAAATGATGTTGATTCGTAGCGTAAATTGTACAATTTATTAGCATATAAAGCGAACAAATGTACAAATCTCATAACTCAAAAGTGACTCTTCACTATTTGGAATGAGGAAATTTAGCTTAGACGTAGAAACCGTGCAGAAAAATTTATTATTCCAGATACAGAATTGCTTTTTTTCCAAATTGAAAATAGTCCAGGACCATCTGTTTTGACAGGGATGTAAGGGGTAACCGCAATGTTATTACATGAATACCTCGGTAATAATGCCTAGAACAAGGATTGACTTATCCTCCAAAGCGCAGAGGTCGGGAATATTGTTTAGAATGCAACAATTAAAAAAAAAATAGAAAAACGTGTTTTTTTCCGACTTGTTTTACTTCTAACTTTTTAAGTAATGAATTTAGAAGAGAGTTGACGAGAAAAAGAAGTTGCAGAATAGCTTTTTACATAATATGGCATAGGTTATAAATTCAAAAATTTATTAGCGGTTTTGCAAAATAGCAATAAAATAAAAAAAGCTGCCCCAAAAAGAGGTTTTTTGATTCAATATTTTAGGCACTTTAATAGTATATTAAAGTATGAGTGGATATTGAGCTCTTTCAAACACGAGCGAGTTTTCGAGCACGACGGCGTAGCCGGAGTGCTCGAAATAGAGCAAGTGTTTGAAAGAGCAGTTATCCACGAATACTTTACGCGATTTTTTTTATTGGTACCTACCTTTGAAATCATAAATAATGTAAAATTACCCAAATACCCAATATAATTAATTTGAACGACACTCGGGACGCTTTGTGCAGGCCCGTCGCACGTCGTGTCACCAATCAGGTCGCCCCGCTACGGCCAAAAACGCTCTGTAATTGGTTGATTTCGTCGTTGTTGACACGTTTCCATGGCGACCTTAAAACACGCGCGTGCGATAAAGCCCGATTTACGCACGCCAAAGCATGGTTCAAATAGGCAAAATAGCGTACCAATAAAAACAAATAGAGTTAGGACTTCCATATCACAGGTAGAAAAACCTGAAGTTATAATAAAAGAATCCTGTAAATTTCGTTTCGATCGGTTTATTAGATTTTGCACAATAATTTTTCAATCCAGAAAAATCGAAAAATATTGAAAATTTTTCAAAGTTGTATAAAATTTATTTCCACTACTCGATTTTAACGAAATTGGCTGAGCATATATAAGATGGAACAAGCTTTTATGTGCTTATTTCAGAAATAAAAAATATTTATTAGAACGGTCACAGTCATTGTTTAAAGTTAGTGTAACAAGTTAGAAGCAAAACATGTCGGAAAAACGAGGTTTTTAATTTTTCTTTTAAATTGTTGTAGTTTAAACAACACTCCCGACCTCTGCGCTATGGAGAATAAGTCAATCCTTATTCTAGGCATTATTCCCAAGGTATTCATGTAAAAACATTGCGGTTACCTCTTACGTCCATCTAAAGCAAATTTTTGACAGATGGGTCTTGGACTAAAAAGCATGTTGCAGCTTCCATAATAAAAACACTTATTATTAATTTCGTGGTTTATATACAGGTTACGTATCTATAGACCCACTAGGAAAAAAAGATAAGAAACAGTTAATTGTCCAATTTTCCGTTTTGTCTTCATTTTACGACAAACCACATTTAAAACTTTTCCTTACTACCATAATCTCAAGTTCAGTTTTTAATGTTTTACGTAAAAATATAATTTTAAGTTTGTCAGTATTATTTTCAGTAACAAGTCGAAGACAACATACATGTGTTGATATTTTAAATCATGAAATAGATACATAAGTAGTACAACAAACTAAGAAAACGCAGACTTTTTGACACACGCGTTATAAAATCTCCCGTTTCAACTAACATCAAATTATTATTATATTTGAAAATGTGGGCCAACGCTGCTAATTGAAGAGCTGATTTCATATTTAAGACAGAGTACCACAATAACCAAAAAACCACCATTTTATTTGAATCAGCTGAAACGCTTATTAAACTATTTAAATAACGGGTGATTTATTTGATTCGTAATTGGAGTGGGCTTTGGAATTTGAAAGTTGTTTATGCTTTACCGTAAATGCCGTTACCATAGAAACTACGCCGCCCATGGAAGTCTGTCTAGTGAAGTAAGCACAGACATGGCATTGAATCAAATTTAAATATCAAAATATGAAATTCGTCTCTATTGATTTTTAGCGGATCGTTATAAACTTTTTTTTTACAAATTTGGATTTTTGTGCGAAAATTACAAAGTTTTTGGAAGTCTTGTTTGTAATCAATCATTAGTTTCCAATTAAACAGACAGTTCAAATTCTATAACTACTGTAATTTGATAGTAATGTTTTTCTTTTCGAAAATTCGCTCCATTTTGACTAGATGCCATATCTCAGGTGAAACTAACTGAGCTACTTTGTAATAAAAACTTGTATTCCTAAATGTTTCTCCGATCAGAGAGTTGTCATTTAAATGATTGATAACAGTTTGGATTTGGATAACCCCATGGCGTCTTAAGATTTTCTCCTTATTCTTCTTGGTATGGTTTCAACCTTTTTTACATTTTTTATTCGAAAATTATGAACCTAGAAACCCATATTTGGTTCAAAAACTAAACCACAAAACAGAAAACTTTGTATTTTCTGTAGTAAAAAGTAGTTCTAAAGTACTGCAGAAAGTACTTTTTTATGAATTCTCATCCAAACAAAAAATTAAATTGTCACAAGCCCCTTCATGGAAAGAGAAACGTACTTTGATTACAAATATGTATGGCAGTGGCTTAAATATATACGAGAAGACTCAGAACACTCGTGCTTATTCTGTATGAAGTGTTTATTCAATGACATAACTGGAAAATTAACTTGTTATTTGAGGGAAAATTTCAAATTAATTGTAAAAATCACGAACGGTTGTCAAGCCAAAACTGTAATTGCTAATATTATTCCTCAATTGTTTGAAGCAAAAGTAGAGGTATATTCACCTAGCTATTGCTATTATTGGTCACATATTTTAATAAAGGAAACAAAATCGCTATAGTTCTGTTTGTTTGAAATTTGAAATTTTGAAAATTACTACTGAATTTACTGTATTTCCATCTATTCTACCTGGACATTTTTCGAAATTCCATTTTCGTTAAATAAGCCATAAATGGCTACACTACTGATGGACAATGATATCAGGTAAACATCAGACGCACTGGCATTTGTAGCGTTCGGATCATGTATTTATGGAATAAAGACAACACAAAACATCTACATAATATGTTTAAATAATATATTTCTCCAATATCTACACAATATATGTTAAAATAACATATGTCTTCAATTTTCAATTACTATTATAATATTTTATTAACTGTTTATATTATATGTATTATAGAAATCAAAATAAACACTGGAAAAGACAGAACAGAGCCAATAAAAATTATATGTTAAATGCGTTAAGTCTCCTCAAATTATGGAAACCTCAGCAAAAATTCGTCAAAGTTAAGTCAAACATTAACCCACAACTAACGTCGACAGAATACCCTGTCTGAATCCACCACCTTCTTTCACTTTCCCAAATTTCTCCCAAAAAGGTCCCTAATTGAAATCCCACTCTTACTCTCATGACCAATCAAATATCCTTTACTATCCCTCCGCCCAACAAGCTCCCCTCTCGCGAAGTGCTTAGCTCGGCGTAATTTTGAATTTATGGCCTCCTTCAAAGAACCGTTAAAAAACGTTTAAGCCAAAATATGGAATATCTCTTTACCTTACTGTGCATCAACTTACTTAAACTGTAATTACAGGCAAACCGTATAACGGAACATTTTCAATTTTTTACCAACGACAGTTAATAGATTGAGCCCCACTCTGACAATATCAACATTCTAAGTTAACAATGCTTGCTGTAATCCGTGGCCAGACACCGCGACGCCGCCTTAACCACAATTTTCAAGCCGAAAAGAGAGTATTTTCGCCCAGCGTAAACTGAGAATAAACAACAGACAGGACCGGACTACGTCTTCCAACGCGTGATCAACAAATGAAACGTAACACAATCAAGAGAGGCGTTAGACAAGTGTGTGTCACCATCCCTGTTTAACATAATATACTATATCGACGATGTCATACGACAATGGAAACAGGAAATTAACTCTGGAATAAGGCTCACACCTACTAATAATTGCATAACAAAACAATGTTTGCGGATAACCAAATACTTTTACAAAAAACAGAAGACCTACAAAAGACAATTTACCGCTTAAATCAAATATGTAAGAATTATAATCTAAAAATATCAGAAAAAAGATGAAAGTTATGGCTTTTATAGGAAAACAACCGATACGCTCTAAGATTACACTAAACGAAGTGCCCATAGAACAGGTATCACATCTTAATTTTCTAGGGTGTGACATACGTTACGAAGATGAAAAAGATAAAAAAACTACATAAATATCAAATGATGTATGGAACCATACAAAGAACACTGCAAACAATACAAGTAAAGAAACTAAAATGAAGTGCTATAAAGTGATGGCAGCACCAGTATTGACATACAGAAGTGAAACTTGGTCACTAGGGAAACGACATAGACAACGCATAGTACAGTCCGCTGAAATGAAGTTTTTAAGAAGGACAAAAGGTTGCACCATAGGAGACCAAATAAGATATAAAGAAATAAGGGCAGAATTTAACATAGTTTCAGTGAATGACAGAATACAACAGAATCATTAATATGGTGACAACGTATTGAAAGAAAGAACAATGAGAGGTTAGTTAAACAAGTAATACACTGCAGACCAAGAGAAAGAGACGTGGGTAGGCTCAGAAGAAGATGGCAAACATAAAGACGGAACAGGCTGCAAGCCTAATCCTTGAAGAGCAGAAGAAGAAGCGCATTTATTAAAATTATTATAATATTTATTTTGTAAAGAAATGGCTAATAGCTAGATATCGCGCCAAAAAAGACAATGACAAGTTCATATAGGACAAAGACGCTGAATCCAAATGTCCATGAAAACAACTACATTTCGTTGTAGTAAGTAAACATTAAGAAAAATAAAGTTACATGTTACATTTATTCCACACCGGCAGTTTTACGTATGGTTAACCGTCTGTTTAACTCACCTTTAAATTACATTAACTTAGAATCACATCAATAATTTTTAGTGAGTAATTTGCACCTAGCCATCTCGTAAAATGAACTTTTCTGTTCGGTAATGAGAACTGTTTCAAAGGTTAAATTTGCCTGTTTGTAGTCAACCTATTAAATTCGGTAGTGAGTCGAAAAACATTTTTGGCGAGTGTAGAAACGGACTTAAGAAACTACAGATTTTGTGAAAAATAATTTTTTTCATAACAAATACGTACAAATCTACCATTAGGTTTTTCTGAAAATGCAAAATTTCTTGAAGTCTTTGATTACATATCATTAATATATAGAGTTTCGGATAACGTCGGTTAAGAAACAAGTAATCAAAGGTTTGAAATCACCAAAAGACTGAGAAAGTAAACTAAAAAATATAAAAATTTAGATACAAACATTCTGATTACTATTACAAAATAAATTTATCAGTTTTGTGATGAATCTTACGGCTTTCCAAACGAGATTAATACTTAATTCCGAGCTGAGAGAAAATGTTTCATTTCCAGGAAAGGTCACGTGCACGACAGATATTCAAATGTCTGATAAAGAGTTGTTTTTGTCCGAAGTTCCTAATTCCACCGACTTATAAAACTTTTCCCATTTATCATCTCCTTTTTTGTAAAAACCGTCCACTGCGGTGCACGGCGAGTTTTGCGTTCTCATAAAAAGGCAACACACGGCAGAAGGATGTAGTGGTTTAAAGCGACTTCCTCGGGAAGTGTTCTTCCTCATTGTTCGGTTGGTCGGGGGCCCCACGCAAATAGTCTTCCTACACGCATACGCACACACACATACACACACAGACAAATCTATCGTTTAATGAAAACTTGCGGATTTCAATTATAGCGTCTTGAAATACTTTGAGAGTATTTAACATCTATAATTAAATTTTATAACCATCAGAATCCATAAAGACGGATTTTCAAGACAGTAAAGGAGCATATCCACTTGTATTTATAAAACAATAACAAATTAGAAATATACTAATGAACAAAGAAGTGTTGAAGATGTCAAATAATAATAATAAATAAAAAGAGTTGATAGGGTAACATTATTTGTTTTTAAATTAAAATGCTGGTTAACATAGAGAAGTACATTGATCACTTTAATCAGAAATTCATTGCTGGCATGTTATTTACAAGTTTCAAACGTGACATTGACGTAATGAGATTTACTAAATTTCACAGGCAATATAATTGATAATACCGACCAACAAATACCGACATCATTTAATGCGATAAGACTATTTGTTCAGAACGATTTCGGATTTAATATTTGCGGAAAACCTTCCCACCTTCACCAAAAAGCGGCTTATTTCACTGATATAATTGAAAAATCAGTTAACCGTAGCAAAAGCTGAAATGACACTATTTTCGGTAAATATAATTCTCTAATCGAAGTTAAAAGATTTTCCCTGTAGTTATGAAATAGTTCCAGCTAAAAATTTAGGTGTTGTTCACCAAAGTCAAAGTTAATTTTACCCATTTATGTAGAAATTCAGTTATAATTCAGTGAATTAGGTAAGGTAGTTCATGGTAACCAAATAAGTGATATGAAGACTTGGTGAAAAAAGATTCTTAATAAGTTATCAGGTCACGTAACAGGTCGCACAAGAACATAATTACCAAATAGGTAGAACAGGGCCCGTGATAGTGCATATCACCTAATAGGTTATAGTCTACTCGCTAGTAGCAAATTGGTGACATATCTATGGCAACATGTTTCACCTATCAGGTCATATTTTCGCTGTATGACGTATGAAGTTAATTCGGTAGGTGTCACGAACACCACCTAATACGTGACATAAGATTGCCGTTTCACTAAATAAGTGATCAATTTACACCAAAATGGTAATTTTTAGGATCTTATTGGTGTAACATGGCACATTACATTGTGACCAAGTAGTCAAAAATTACCTAATTTTAATACCTGTAAGTTATTCTTTCCAATAGATGCGCTCACATTACTTAATTTGTAAGCAATTTAAGTGAAATGTCACCAAGATATTTTGAGAACAATATGGAGAATATATATACCCAAACAATATAAATTTAATTTCGGAATAATCATATTTCTCAAGTTGAACCAATGATTGTTTAAAATTGTAAGAATATAACATATATGACATAGCAAGTAAAGATCTGACGTATACGAGTTTACGACGTTAAGCTGATCTAATTTAATTACATCATTGTATGGAATATTGCTATTTAACTACGATTTCTAATACTGATGTCGACGAGAAGTATAAGTTTTGGATACCAATCGACATATTTCTGTACAAGTCGTATACTGAGAAGGTGAGCATTTACTAAATAGTTAGGACGTAATTTCGACGTGAGACTTCACTTAATACTTTATGATTTGACTTAATATGATATGATATTGTAACGTTTATTTCTAATTTATTTACACTGTCCTAATTACTATACTACACACTACTTAATTTATCTTAACTATTTCCTAACTAACTAATTTATATCACTCTTAATGTTAATTTTTAATGTTCATTTAAATGTTTATTTAATTTTAAATGTTAATTTAATGTTATTTTAAATGTTTTCACTCTTAATGTTTATTTCACTGGTCCGTTTTTCACTATATTTATTCACTTGCGGCTTCACGTCTAATCTCCTTCCGACCGCAAGCCCGCTTATATACACCTCAATTGTATTCGCGATAGTTCCTGAAGTCACTCGAACCTTCTTATTTTATGTAGAAAGGTCTAGGGGGTAATAAATCATTCATCCTTTATGGCCCAATTACGGAGCGTTTTAAAATGGCCGCCGAGGTCCGATAAGAGTGAACACGTCTCGCGCTGCTGTTTACATTTTGCGTTACAATATGATATGACTTAATACTTTATGATAGAAATTCTATAAATTAAATAATTCTTTACGTAAATTCGACGTCAAAATGTCATCACATTTGTGATATTACCCTAAAAATGAGTAATTTTCTACAATTGGTGAAATGTGACGTAAGTTTCTGTTGACCTCTCAGCTAAATTGTTAGCTGGAGTATATCAACCAATTTGTATCTTCTTGTACTGTATAGTACAATATTTAATACATTTCAAATAAACAAAACTTGGGAAAATTTAAAGGAAAAATCCAAACATGGACTTATAGATCAAAGATATTCAACAGAGCTTTTATAACGAAATAAAGATTTATTGAATACTAGCCGTTACTCAGCTCGGCTGCTCCAGTGAAAATTTTAACTGTAAGCATTACAGTTTAAATTTAATGACCAATTTCACATTTAAGCACTTTGATAACAATAAACACATGACATAAATGTAATTAAGAGATACCTACCAACATATAGCAGAGAAAGACATACATATTATTATAAATAGACATAACCGTGTTTAATTTACGTAGTCTAATTTAAACTGTAAACTTTATAGATGCTGAATGCACGTTGCTGAAAGCAAGTTATACATACTTTGCATTTAAGCCTAATCGAGAAAAGTTGAACATAACCTTAAATACTTGCAAGGAACTGGAGAATCCGTTTCTTTTGGTGCTTGAAATACTTGTTGAAAAGAGTACTGCTAAGGATGTATTTGATCGCACCAAGGCGCTTAAATCGATGAAACGTATGCACTTTTAGTAATCGACGACAAATCGTCCTGATAATTTCTGTCACTAAAGTATTAGTATTAGTATTAAACTAAGACACACTTCGAAAATTAAGCATCGAAGTGCAAACGCATCCTTATGCAACATACAGAGCGACAGGATATTGTACACATCCTGGCTTCATTGTTATGAGAGAGAACTACACTATTCAAAAGTTCAAAACCGCCATTTAAAAAATATAAGCAAATTCCTATAGTTTCATTTTGGGTGTTAAGCAGATGAATGTAACGCTGGCTTAGCGATGCAATAAGATCTGATACCCTCTTTATGCATTGCTGTAGCAGAGTGGTGCATGCCGACATAAAATCAGCAATGGTGCCGCAATGTGCACCTGCAGCATACAAGCGAAGAGCTGTTAACACTTGGTTGACTGGTGATAGAGAATTACTCCTGCAGTGAATTAAATTTATTCCTAATGATTGAATCTTAGTGAACTTACAGATGGTTGGGATATTCAAAATCAAAATTGAAAATTAGTTCCATAAGTTGCATTAACTTGATTATAAGAAATCTTTACAAAAGGGTAACATTGTTGAGTTGAGGCTAATCCTTTTTCATGGCATAATATCACCTGGGAAATCTATTTTCTAACAATTAAGGAAGTTGCAGATTATCTTCCGTATATGGTCATAACTTTCGTAATGAAGATGGATTGTCAATATATCAACTAAAAAGTGTATAGTTGATCAAAGAATAAATGATACATTTTTAAACCCCAAAAATGATAGGAAAATCCAAGTCGTCACTTTATCGCCAAAAACAGTTTAATTAATAAAAATACCTCACGAAAAGCGGCGTATCGCCGGACCACGCATCCGGGCAATATCCGTGGGCGTTGGGAGGTGCAACTGTTATTAATATCGTCTACTAAATCTGCAGTTCGTAAATAATACGGAGCTTAGCCAATTTTAACATCTTATGCAACGCTACGTTACGTACGGTTTCATCGGCAGTCCTTTCATCATGAAAATACGGTCGCTTGTTACTGTCCCTTTACTTGGTATTTGTGTATCCTGTATCATTTCAAGGGGCCGGTAAATTTTTAAGCAATGCTGCTTTTGTGTGTTACCTGAATCCCAGTAAAATTTTACCTGATTCAGTAAAAATAATAATCATTTTAATAGATCGGTGGAGTGAAGCAGTCAGATTTTAAACGAACCATCATTATTGCAATTTTATATTACAATTCATTTTCAGTAATCAGATTGAAAAATAGTAATAACGTTGCGCCTGATTGTGTAAAACTTCGCTGTAGTTTATGCTGCATTACCTACGGCCAATAAATTGTTGCAACCTTCTACGGACATTAATAAAGAGGTTTTCACACGTTTCCGAAATTCTCTTACAAAAACAATAAATAATAAGAAATCGTGTTAAGATCAAAGTACCAGTACAATAATTGATGTAATAACAATAACGACTATTTCCCAGCAAGCACCCAAATTCAGTTAAAAAAGTATACACAACCTTAAAGACATCTCATTCCTAACGCCACGAGTAAAATTGTTTCGAAAATTTTAAATAACCGAATTCGAAAATTTAATAATTTAATAATTTATATAATATAAATAATATAAATACATAAATAATAAACAAAAAAATCGAATAAATTTAATTCGAAATTTTGAGTGGATACCCATATCAATATATGTATATTCAATATGTTATTCAATATATATTGAATAAAACGATCATAATGTTAAGTCGAGATTAATACTAAATTGTGTTACTAATGTTACAGAGAAAATGAGAAATGTGTGTAATAGTTGTATCCCAGCTAATTTTATCCCAGTTTATGTAAAATATTGCTAGGAATTTACGTCACATAGGCTATTTCACCAATTCTATTCGGTAGAAAATTACTAACTTTTAGCAACAATTCGTCCAACCTGGCGCCAAATTTTACTTCAAATTTACATAGAGAATTAGTAAATTTGGCGAATTTTTCGGCGGTGGCAAATTGGGCGAAAAGTACCTGAGCATATTTATTGAATAGGGGAATTGGAGGAAGGGCTCTCGGGACTGACTTAATCCGACAGGCAAACTGGGCGACAGTAATTTGCGTATTCCCTTGCCCGTACCAATATTTTCGCGATAAAGATGGGATTTCCCGTAATTTGAGTATTCCCTTGACCTTACCCATTTTCCTTGCCCTTTCAAAATACTTGCACAATAACACCACCTTTTCGGTCATCGCGTCGAACATCAACTACCTCGTTTTCATTTTACCAGCTACCTATGGCTCGCTACCTGTAAGGTGCTATAATTGGCCTGTATCATAAAACGACCTTATCGCGTACGAAGGTGAACTATATAGTTTGTCGCCCAATCCGCATCCGCCAGAATTTTTGCAATAAGGTAGGTATTAAGTAGCCTATTAGTACCTATTAGGTAGTCTCATGTCCAAATTACGTCCTAGCTAATTTGGTACATACTCACCTTTCCAGCTTATGAATGTAACAGAAATCTATGAATTTAGGATAAAATTTTACTACATGAGGAATTTTAGATAGAAATATTTCATACACTGATGCCATTGAATTAGATCAACCTAATGTCATAAATTCGTGTACTCAAGAAATTGCATTTTCAAACCTTAGACCTTAGACTTGTACTTCTAAAAATAGTAACGCGCCTTACAAATAATCATGATTAAAATAAATTGTTTAAATATTTTATCAAATATATTTAAAACGCTTTAGTCCCTAGAGACATGTCGTTTAAACTGAATATTAATATGTCAAATATGTTGTGTTCTTAAAATTTGGAGTTATTCTTTGTTTAATTTGGAAAAAATAATTATTCCGAAGTTAAATTTATACTGTTTGGAACTATATATTCTCCTCATTGTTTTTTGAACATATCTAAATGACATTTGACTTGAGTTACTTACAAGTTAGGTAAATTGAGAGCACCTATTGGGATGAATAACTTACAGGCATTAAAACGGAGTAATTTTGACCACTTGGTCACACGTGCCATGTTGCACCAATTGGATCAAGAAAATTACTTTTTGGTGTAAACTTAAACTGACCACTTATATAGCGAAACAGGAATCTTAAACTTATGTCACCTTTTAGATGGTGTTCATGACACCTACTAAAGTAACTTAATATACCATATCGCAAAAATGTGACCTAATAGGTAACACATGGTGAGGTATATATTTCACCAATTTGCTATACTTTAACCAGTAGCAATTGAAACACACTACAAAATCTGAATTTACCGAGGACATTCGAAAAGAGCCCGTTATCTCTATACAAAACACATGGGACTTATTTCTTTGCTTATTCAGAAACGCACTGGTATATTTTAAAATGCAGGTGTACGTATTCGTGCAGTCGCCCAAGTGAAATCGTATGTGTGAATGTACGGTTATCTACAGACAAAGAATTAAAGGGTCCATTGGGTCGTAAAATTTTTTTTACCACAGCGGCATTTCGTTTGTGTCTTCTATGGAGCAGGTGTTCTTCTTCTTCGGCATTTATACTCGAGAAGCAGTGGTGTGTGTATGTGTGTGCCATTTATTTATACTATTTGAAAGTGAATTCATTGTTAGAGTTATTATCCGTAATGATACGCCCATGGACGACCAGGAGGCACCACTTAAAAAGCCATTAAGTGTTTTTGTTACCGTTCCAGTTCGGATTGGACAAACTATACCAGCTATGACCGATTATCTGATATAAGTTATGAAGTCGTGCCCTGTCTGTTCTAACAAATACTTATGTTCTTGGGCGAACTGCTAGGTGGTGTGATACTACTGCTTAACATAATATTGGGATTTAAGAATTTTTTTTTCACCAAATTGTCACGTTACTTATTTGTTTACCTCGAATGACCTTTATAATTCATTGAAATATCGTGATATCAAAAATTACCTTGGTCAAGGGTGATCATGGATTTTGAAATTATTGTCGCAGCTTCGATCCTACACTTATGTAAACCATTTTATGAGTGTCAAAATCTGTCAAGTCATTCTGCTAAAGTTTTCTAATCCTACGCAGTTTTGGAATTATGGCTCTCACCACACAGCACCAAATTTACATTATTGACGTTATTATTAGTATTTCATAACTTGTAGTTCCTTGCTATCTTACAGCTGAAATAAGTAGGTAACACATTTGTAAGTTATTGATGATGTGAGTATAGCTTGACAATAATAGAATGATGATGGATCACAAGGATGATTTAAGCTAAGACAACTGTTTTACATTCCATAGCAACCCTTAACCAAGTTTGATATTACGGTGTAACTCTATTTCTAGATACAGGTTTGAGTTTGGTGAACAACGCCCAAGTTGTTAGGTGGGACTAATTTGTTCATTGTTGAATATCGTAATGGTTTATTCAAAGCTCATGCAAATACAATAATTAACGATGACAGCAAAGATATCTTATCCATCGATAAAATCAAGAAATTAAAAAGGTTTCTCATAATTAGAACTGGATTTTTAATTACCATTTCCCTAATTCCTAATTTTAGAAGTCTTGTATCAATTCAGGCCTCTATGGCGCTATGTAAGTGCGTTTCTAAGAATTTGTTGACAAATTATAGGAGTTGCACGTACTAATAGCAAAGTGCGTTTAATAAATTCTTCTTCATTATTAAAATTGGTCTTATATCTGCCTTTCCAAAAGGGTATTTGTGTAGCATTTTCTCAACCTATTTTGCATCTGGATTCCCTTGATTAATTCCTACCTAACGATCATCTCCAAAACATTTCTATTTTTTGCTATTCTGCTTTCATTTTCGTCGACTAGAGCATTTGGCCATCCCTGACTATTTTTGGTTTTTGATCTTCTATTTATATTCGAGATGAAGGCATTAGTTTGGTTGAAAATCCAGCATGCAGCACAGGGGAGTAAATTTCCAAAAGCGAATTAACTCCAGGACATTCAACATTAATAGCCACAAGTGTTAGTTAATTTGATAACCTTTTGGGATCGCACGTCAACTCACTTTACACTTAACTTTTCGTAACATCTTCATGAATAAATACAAATACGGTATCAATTCCAGAAAAAAAACCATAGTGTATATGTATACGGGGAGTGTGCCTTAAGGTAATACGATATCTCCTCCAAACGTTAAACCGGAAATGACTCAATATCTCCTAGCGCTTCTCGAGACACCGGAATCCTCGATCTTCGTCTCTCGGGCAAACATCGCTTCTCATCTGCTTCTCGTTTCTTTTTCTTCTTGCCTGCTTGTTTCTTCTTCTTCTTCTCCTTCTCCTTTTTCTTCTGGCTCACCGGCCGGCCTATGAATGCGTGGAATGCGGTTGCAGTGTTTATGTATGTGTGTGTGTGCGGTTCGATTCCGAGGATTCACGGACAGTTAGAATGACATGTGCATGGTCGACGACCCCGCCTAAGAAAACGAGAGAAGAGGAGAAAAATTATTGTTTACGAAGGGTTGGGTCAGTGGAAAAACGATCGGTCCACCTCGTCGTTTCTCTCGTTTTTTCCTCGCAAGCTCTCGGCTAATGCGAATGGTGATTTGGTGATCATCAAGTTTTCAAGTGGGTGCAAGCAATTTCATGCAAAACGTACGAATCAACTCTTGCTAATTTAAGTAAACTGTTAAATTACCTTTTCTTTAAAAGGTGTCCGTGTAAATCTATTTCGTTCCAATTGCTATGCTGGCAATGGCAGATAATGGCATAACTAACTACAGTTACTTGTACCTATAGTTAAAGGGCCATTCCCAATGTTCCCCTTGTTATTAGTTTCGCCATAGAACTTTCTGATTTTTTTAACAGGCGTTATTACGATTCTGAGGCCCCTTAATTGCTTGCGAAACGTAAAAAACCAACTCTTGCTAATTTGAGTAAGGGGTTGAATTAAATTTTCTATAGAAGGAACCTGTTCAACCCACTTCGTCTCAATGTTTGAAAGTGCATCATGCCATGCTGCAAGAGACAGGAAATGGAATAAGCACAACTGCTTGTACAGTTAAGTTTAAGAGCCATTTCTAAAGTTTCCCTTATTATTAGTTCTTGCCATAGAAATTTCTGATCCTTCATTAAAGCTAAATTACGACTGGGAGGCTTCACATTCTTCCCATTCTTGCAAGCAATCAATTTCTTGCAAAACGTAAGAATCAACTCTTGCTAATTTGAGTCAAGGGTTAAATTAAATTTTCTATATATAAGGTACCTGTTTAACCTACTTCAGTCGAACGTTTGAACGTACATCATGGCATGCTCCAAAAGGCAGAAAATGGCATCAGTACAGTCACTTGTACAGTTAAGTACATGAGCCATTACTAATGTTCCCCTTGTTATTAGTTTTGCCATAGAACTTTCTGATCCTTCAACCAGGCGAAATTATGATTCTGAGGACTCTTAATTGCTTGCAAGCAATTTCTTGCAAAACATAAAAATCAACTCTTGCCAATTTGAGCAAAACGGGTAAATTAAATTTTCTTTAAAAAGTACCTGTTCAATCTACTCCGTTTGAAGGTTTGAACGTATACCATACTATTCTGGAATAAAAAAAAAACAGCATAAGTACAGTTATTAGTTAAGTACAAGAACCATTTCTAAAGTTTCAATTGTTAATAGTTCTTGCCATAAACTTTCTGATCCTTCAACTATGCTAAATTACGACTCTGAGGGTTCATATTCTTCACATTCTTGCTAGCAAGCAACTTCTTGCAAAACGTAAGAACCAATTCTTGCTAATTTGAGTAAAGGGGGAAATTAATTTTTCTATAGAAGGTACCTGTTTAACCTACTTCGATCCTACGTTTGAACGTACATCATGCCATGCTAGAAAAGGCAGAAAATGGCATCAGTACAGTTACTTGTACAGTGTAAAAGAACCATTTCTAAAGTTTTCCTTATTAATAGTTCATGCCATAGAACTTTCCGATCCTTCACCTAAGCTAAATTACGATTCTGGGGGTTCACATTCTTGCTTGCAAGCAATTTCTTGCAAAACGCAAGAATCAACTGTTGCCAATTTGAGTAAAGGGTTTAATTTAATTTTCTATAGAAGGTACTGTTTAATCTTATTCGATCCAATGTTTGAACGTACATCATGCCATGCTGCAAAAGGTAGAAAATGGAATAAGTACAATTACTTGTACAGTTAAGTACAAGAGCAATTTCTAAAGTTTTCCTTATTAATAGTTCTTGCCATAGAACTTTCTGATCCTTTACCTAAGCTAAATTAGGATTCGAAGGGTTCACATTCTTCCCATTCTTGCTTGCAAGCAATTTTTTGCAAAATGTAAGATGTATGAATCAACTCTTGCTAATTTGAGCAAAATGGTTAAATTAAATTTTCTATAGAAGGTACTGTTTAATCTACTTCGATCCAATGTTTGAACCTATATCATGCCATGCTGCAAAAGACAGAAAATGGAATAAGTACCTACAATTACTTGTACAGTTAAGTACAAGAGCCTTTTCTAAAGTTTTCCTTACTAATAGTTCTAGCCATAGAACTTTCTGATCTTTCACTTAAGCTACATTGCGATTCGGAGGGTTCACATTCTTCCCGTTCTTGCTTGCAAGCAATTTCTTGCGAAACGCAAGAATCAACTGTTGCCAAATTGAGTTAAGGGGTTAATTTCATTTTCTCTAGAAGGTACTGTTTAATCTACTTCAATCCAGTGTTTGAACGTACATTATGCCATGCTGCAAAAGGTAGAACATGGAATAAGTACAATTACTTGTATACTTAAGTACAAGAGCAATTTCTAAAGTTTTCCTTATTAATAGTTCTTGCCATAGAACTGTCTTATCCTACACCTAAGCTAAATTAGGATTCGAAGGGTTCCCATTCTTCCCATTCTTGCTCGCAAGCAATTTTTGCACAATGTAAGAATCAACTCTTGCTAATTTGAGAAAAAACGGTTAAATTAAATTTTCTATAGAAGGTGCCTGTGTAACTTACTTCAATAGTATGTTTGAACGTACATCGTGCCATGCTGCAAAAGGGAGAATATGGAATAAGTGTAATTGCTTGTACAGTTAAGTACAAGAGCCTTTTCTAAAGTTTTCATTACTAATAGTTCTTGCCATAGAACTTTCTGATCTTTCACCTAAGCTAAATTGCGATTCGAAGGGTTCACATTCTTCCCGTTCTTGCTTGCAAGCAATTTCTTGCAATACCCAAGAATCAACTCTTGCTAATTTGAGTAAAGGGTTAAATTAAACACTATATAGAAGGTACTTGTTGAACCTACTTCGATCCGATGTTTAAACGTACACATGTCATGCTGCAAAAGGCAGAAAGTGGAATAAGTACAATTACTTGTACACTTAAGTACAAGAGCCTTCTCTAATATTTCACTTATCGTCAGTTCTTACCATAGAACTTTCTGATCCTTCCACTATGCGAAATTACGATTCTGAGGGGTCACATTCTCCCCTTTCTTGCTTTGCATGAAAATGTAAAATGTTGCCTTCTATGTACTGTCAAATATGGATTGTATGAGTGATTTTGCTCCCTCCAAATAATTCTACTTTAAACACTGATCTTGTAATACTACGGAATACATTTCAACGTAGTAACGTACAATTGTTGCAATGGTGTTAGTATTAAAAAAGCTCACTTTGCAACAAACGTACAAAAGAGGGATGAACAAAACGTCTATTAAGTTGCGGCAGACACTTTAGAGGATACATTTGGGACTAGTCCGATAATTTGTTGCGTATTTGTTGCTTAGTAATTAATATCGTTGCGCATGCCGTTTTTGAGCAATGCGCTGCTCTGTAACTTAATATTAAGTTACGGCAGCCACCTGCCATATCTCTGGAACAAAGACAGCTATCGAGACGAGCTTGACGATGTACTTTGTTAATTTGGTTTAATTTTCTTTTAATTACTTTAACGATATTTTACCAAATTCACTCTATTGCCAATGCCATACCCTTAAATGTCTTGCAAGTTCCATCACTGCGAGATTTTTTTGCTTATATTGGACTAATATCCATATCAATGTCACCTGACTACAAAAAATAAAAGAATAGCTGTTAACAATAATGACAAACTTATTTAAAAAACTAAACCCAAGTCTTTCAGAAAAAGGCCTGTTCTACAAATTCTCGCGACGATCACTAAATACATTTTGACCCCTCTCAAGGACCTCGTCATTAATACAAAAAATAACAAAAAACCTTTTACAAAACCTTCCTAACATGAAAGTGCATATCTTAAAACACTAAATACAATTTAACTTCATTATTAGTTAATAATAAAGATCCCATCCATTCTCATATGAAAAGTTTGTGGACCTTGCAATGCTTCATATAACGGCAGTACTTATCAAAGAATCATAGAACACCTCAAAAGATTCACATCTTTTGCTTATGAAGAACACTGAAAGACCGCTTTTTCCACGACTGAAAACTCCCTCTAACACTATACAACTTCCAACAGTCCAATAAGAAATGAAATCCAACGACTGCCTTAATATTCAAACTAACCCAGATATAAATTCTATTCATCTTCATAGAAGACTTTAGTTAATAGCAAAACGTTTTCATTAATTCGACAGATCTGACTCGAATTACATTTCTATTGTATTTACTTATTTATGAAACTCGTGTCCATTTAACTACCTGGATATGTAAGTATAAAGCTTTATTAAATTAATAAATAAAACAACGTTGTTATTCTTGACTCTTTCACTGATTGCAGTTTAATAGTTTCCTGCATAACCAATAATATAAGGCATGAATTTATAAAAATATCCAGACTTTTCCCATTGATATTATATGTGCGACGATAACGAAGCTTATAGAGATTACACTTTTGGAGTTAAAAGATCATGCATTAGTAAAATCTGACAATCAATCAAAGACTTCACGAGCAAAATTAAAAACAATAAAAGGATTAAGAAGGTACGATACGCTTAGTGACAACGTAATCGGAAATAATTAATTAACGATAAAAAAATTTATTGACAATTACTTTTATCTTAGGAGAATATAAAATAAATTGCCCCAATAGAACATTTATTTCTAAATCTTCCACGGTATAGATCCTGGATTTGATAAGTACGATATGTGAATGGAACGTCATCAAATATCATATTGTACCAAAAGAGCGTAAAACAGCAATGAAGCAAAAGTTTGTTATATAGCAACTGTTTTGCTTTAATCGACGTAAAATAACTTAATTATGCGCTGTCATAAAGTGATTATTAATAATTAACTGCCAAAGTTTGTTACATAGCAACTGTTTTGCTTTAATCGAGGTAAAATAATTTAATTATGAGTAGTCATAAAGTGATTATTAATAATTACTCGAGTAGCAGTTACCATCTATACATTTGTCGAGTCCTAAATCGCTCTAGGTGACTCACGTATTATAACGCCCCTCTTTTTTTGTTTGAAGGTCTTCTAATTTTCAGCAGTTTTTCATTTTTGGTTGGACTGCTTTCGTATGTTTTTGTTCTTGATTGAAGAACAGAAGATTGAAAAGAATTTTCCGTAATTCCAGAATAGAAAGAAAATTGTGAAATCATAGATACTTTCCAAATTGTATTTTATTATAATTTAAACCTCTCATTATCTATGTTAGTGATACAACAATGTATACTACTATATAATTGGTTAATATGTATTTGTTTCATGTTCTTATAAGTATACTTTAACCAGTAGCAATTGGAACACTTAATAAAATCTGAATTTACCGAGGACATTCGAAAAGAGCCCGTTGTCTCTATACAAAACCATGGGACTGATCTTTTTGCCATAATACAGCGGCCACGTGTGCTTTCCTTGTGATGTCTTCTTCCGCACTCATACTCGAGAAAGCAGTGGTGTGCTAATGTGTGTGCCATTTGGAAGTGAATTCATTGTTAGAGTTATTATCCGTAATGATACGCCCATGGAGGACAAGGCGACATCGCTCTTCACTACTTTAAAAAGCCATTAAGTGTTTTTTTTTTGCGTTCCAATTGTGACTGGGCATAGTATACTAATTTATGAAACTTCTTTTTATTTGCAATTTCATAAAGCGATATCGAGGTTTCCCAAGACAGAATTTCACAAATGTACACTTTTCACACGAAAACACTTTCATCTAATAGAGTTATAAAGAAAAAATTTTTAAAAAAAGAAGCTTTTAATTGCCACTAACAATTTTTCCCCAAGTTTTACGGTGCGCCTAGTCAAATTACCTTACCCTAGTTTTTCTGTTGACCGCTCGGTGTTTCAATTAAACGAAAAGCGTACCGATTCTAATTCTCCGATTCCCATAGTTAAACGGTATAACATTAGGCGTGCAATTACTTTCGAAAACAACTTATTTTAAGGGTATTCTCGAACAATACGTGGAAAACCCCATTCACAGATTGCGGTCTTCATCAAAATACTAGAGCCGAGGAATCCATTCGTTTCTCTTCTATTTGTTCTCACTAGCGGAATAATTTTAAAAGACCGAGGAGAGCAGTTGGCGTAGCAAAATTGGTTTACAGCTTGCTTTTGGATATCGTACGAATTACGTCAACTCACTTTTCTATCATTTTACCTTACTTTAAGTTAAAATGGAGCATACAACATACATATATATGCTCATGTTGTGTAAGCGAGCCATTATTAAATTTATGCACTTAATGAACATTTACTCAACTAGTTAGAAATGCAGTCATTCTTCATACACTGCATGCAATTAGTTTTACTAACAAGTGTAGTAGAGCCTATTCCAGCAAGACATTCAATATACGCATAGCTATGTAAAGTCGAGAGGTCACTTTGGCATTTTTCCAGATTCTCAAGTATATTTTGAGCGGAAAAATTTTTAGAGACCATTAAAATCAACTGGAAAAAGGGGAAATCAAACCTTAAACAGCAAATTAAGAAATTAGAAGGAAATGAACAATACTTAAACTTTAACAAAAATTAAATTCTAAAATTACGTTAACATCAGAAATTTAATCAAAATCAATTTCAGAGGAAAATCACAGTAAGGAAAAGATATTAAAAAATCCAATTCAGGCTCTACGATAACTCCATATCTTCCCAGAAAGAAGTAAAGATCTTATTAGGAAACGGTCCTTAAAAGGGTTTATACACCTGTTTCGAAGGCCGAGAAGAATATAGAATATGTTGAAGCATACTCAAAGCTACTGAGAAATATTCTGAAATATTTATATATTAAAGATATATTATTAGATTATATTAAAGATATAGAGATTATATTTAAAACATTGCATTTACGGAAATATCTAAATCATTTCTATCCTTCGAATTTAAAATAAAATTTAGAGTTGCCTCTCCTTAAACATGTATTGGTTTCCAACAGATCTGTGTAATAATAAAACAGATCAATCCATCCTTTTGATTAGAAATTACGATATAACAAAAAGTTATATGATGAATCATGATTATTTAAGGAACTCAACAATATCAATGTCACGTAATACTTGGAATAGACTTCGGGATTTAAAGGTTCTCAAATTCTTAAAAAAAATTCTAACAATAGAAATTAAAAGTACTAATATACTTTTCATTGCCAAAATTAAATAGCCTAATTAATTAAAAAATTGAAACTATGTAGACTTTATTTTTGTAATTGGAGCTAATGACATAATCTGGTAGAATATTAACAAATTTACTAGTTGTAAATTTTAAAGATTGTAGAGCATAGGTTCCTTATATTAAAGCTTCTAGATGGTTTCAAAAGTTGTCACAGTGACTACTGTCATTGTCGTGTAACAGCAACAAATTCTTGTACTGGCCTCTACCGGAAAGTAACTGCAAATTCCGCAATTAACTGCGTACGCTACTCTGAGCATCAAATTTTCCACGGAATTCTCACGAGAACAGAACCGAGTGAAAGATCCGTCCGCCAGTATTTACTGCCGTCCACCGTCTCTCTGTATGGAATGCAGTGCTGCAAGTAGGTTGTGTTTATTCTCAATGAAATGGTTCAGCTATTTCCTTCTGGGTATTGTGTTACCAATACACGATAGGTATTTATAGACAACGCCGGATGGACAATTAAAATTTCGAAAGGGTCGATATTCTATTGTCATCGTTCTGCATGATGCGACCCGATGGAAAAACGGTGCCGCCGACCGATGCAAACGAACTTTCGATGAGGAATTTATAGGACGCATAGACAGACAGACAGAAAGGCACATAGAGAGTATACAGATATGTAGAAACTGGCGCGTGCGCGTGCGCTAACTTCACTCATCGGTGATGGTTGTAAGAAATGCTGTTTTCAAATGGGAAAACTGGAGGAAATTCAAAGACAATCTCTCTCAGATCTACTTTGGTATTGGATAGACTTTCGTCTCTTGTCATTGGTAGCCTAGTGCTTTGGCAACACTTTTGATCATAATCCCTACTCATCTGCCCATAGGTTAGGTCACCTTGGTGTCCTCCTCTCTCCTAGTGCGTCACCTATTACTATTTCTGGAGAATTCCATATTCTTTCACATTTGTATTCTCTGCTTTCTTAAACGTACTCAATAACTTAGAAAATTAAACGTTATAAATTTCACTTATTAAAGTTTTTCTACTTATAGATCTCCCCATCTCCGACGTTGTTACATGTCATGACATTCAGGGAAACGAGTCTGGATACTCTTGGGTTATAGTCGG
Source organism: Cryptocephalus moraei (assembly GCA_946251905.1). Classification (NCBI taxonomy): domain Eukaryota; kingdom Metazoa; phylum Arthropoda; class Insecta; order Coleoptera; family Chrysomelidae; genus Cryptocephalus; species Cryptocephalus moraei. The sequence continues at coordinate 13,373,064 of OX276460.1, forward strand.
TTTTAAATTTGTTGGTTCTTACCAAGGACGATTAATATAGGTATCAAGATCTATATCTATTTACAAAGAATATATTGTGAAGATAATAGCACATTCTAAGCCTTTTTTACATTGTTGCATGAATTCAGTTAACGAATTCTCTCTTACGATTTGCATGTATATGGCAATGGGTGTATTCGTTGTAGGTAATCATAATCTGCAACAGCATTGGCTTTCGATAGGGGTGACAACATCTTTTCGTAAGCTTTCAACGTGACATTTGCTTGATTACATTGCACTTCGTGATGTATTTTAAGTAAAATTACAAAAAGACACAATGGTTATTAAGTGTATGATGTACCTACAAAGTGTAGAGTAATGAAGAAAATGCTTTTGGATTATTCTTTCATATCGTTAAATATGACAAGATTCCAGTTTCCAGATTCCAAGATATCCAGTAGATCTCGTCACAAAAATATCTAGATTTCCGTTTTGGGACCTAATAAACCTAATAAAATAAACAAAATCAGTCTATGTTTGCTCTAAACATTTTAAAGAAAGTGATTTTGACTTCATAAGACTTCCACTTTTCCATGTTGTTCTTATTCACGGTTTTACAGGTTTATCATATGGAAGTTGCTCCACTGTGCTTAAAAAGAAATTAAAGTACCACCGTTACAAAATTTTCATCGTCCAGTCATTAACCCCTCCTGATCACCCGCAGAGAGTTTTATTTTGCAATTGGTTCAATGACATAATAAACAATAATGATATCCTTGACAATACCTTCTTTTCCGACGAAGCCTGGTTTCATCTCAACGGGTATGTGAATAAACAAAATTACAGAATTTGGTCAGGTGAAAATCCGTACGCTATCAGAGAGACACATTTGCACCCGGTTAAAGTTCGTGTTTGGTTGGCAGTCTCAAAGGTGTATGGGCCAATATTTTTTAATTTTACCGTCAATTCGGAGAGATATATCCAACACCTTTTGAGGCCTTTTATAAACCAATTAACAGACGAAGAACGTCAAATTGGATATTTCCAACAAGATTTTGCAAGGGCACATACGGGGCTCGTGCTACTATGGGATATTTAAGAGAGAATTTTGACGACAGAGTAATTAGTCAGGGCATTTGGCCAAGCAGGTCATCAGATCTCACTCCATTAGATTTTTCGTTATTTGGGCTCTTGAAGGACAATGTCTTTAGGAACATATTGCATACTGAAAAAGAGCTACAAGAGGCAATAGTTCAGGAAGTGACAAACATTGCCCCCAATATGCTGGTGAATATCTTCGAGAGCCTAAAAAGGAGAGTTAATTTATGTATGGACACCAAAATGGGGGGTATTTTGAGCATTACCTTTAGCTGTTTAATTAAACTATTTTTCTGTATTTCGACTTTCATTTTTAAGCGTTAATTTTTATTCACATAACCTACAATCTTATCGCTGATTGTTATGTTAAATTTTTGTCCAATAAACATATCCGATTGTAGCGTTGCAAACCCTTAGGCAAAAAAATCCTCCAGGTAGGATTGCCAACTCAAACAGTCATCCTTGATCACTCAGTATATTCACCATTTTATGGATGAACATTTCTCATTATTAAAGGTAATTTTAAATAAGCATTTCACGATGAAAATATACCATGAAACGCTCAAAAAATTCTAAATATGCCGCAACAAAATAAGATAAGATGCACTTGAACAAAATGAACTTCGTTCCGTAATGAACACAAGATAAATTTTTGTTTTTCAATTTTACTTTCTGTTGAGCTTCGTTAATGATAAGCATATGGACAACTGTTTTGTTGACAATCACAATTCGTGAACGGCGAAACGTCATTAGTATTTCATAATCTGTAGTTCATTACTATTCTACAGCTGAAATAAGCAGTTAACATATTTGTAAGTTATTGATGATGTCAGTGTAGCTTGACAATGACAGAATTATTTCAGAAGGATGACTTAAGCTAAGACAACCCATTTACATTCCATGACAACTCTTGACCAAGATAATTTTTGTTATTACGTTACTTATAAGATTCCAAGCAAAACAGATTTTTATTTATAACTTTAATCTGTAAACGTAAAGCCCTATGTTGTAAAATAAATTTTCTTTGCGAGTTTTTCAAAAAATTGTACAAATATTGTACGAAGCTAAAATACCTCATTTTCACTCAAAAATTGGCAAAAAACGATCAATTTTATTCACCCAAATGGACCTAATATTCGTTTACATTTAATGAAAAGAGCATGCTCGATTACCTTATTCAGTTTTATTAAATTTAGCTGCGTTTTGGTCTACGACTAAGAAAAATCGCTAAATATTTAATAAAGTATCAATTTCTATCAGGAGGAAAATGGTTGAAAAAAATGCATATGACAGCAAATAAATGCATATTTTGCAATTTTCATGGTGCATATTGTCTGTATAATTTTTACCCCTTTCAGTGCCTCATTTACGAGCTTCAGTAATAACAATACTAGTAGTTATACTTCTCAGGTAAACAGTAGGTTATGTATTCATAATTAACTTACAAATCAGAGACCAATAAATAGTATCCAGATGAACTTTACATTATAAGACACTGCTCTTGCCAGATGTGATAGCGATCGTGATTTTAAAACAATTCATTTTAACCAATTGCACTGATTTCAGTACATTACTCCTTTAAGTTGATATAAATTTGGCTCCACCGGGACTTTGTATTGTTTCGGTAGTGACGGGTATCAATTTAAAACGTTAAACGTTTTCTAGAAAAACAGAGGAGTATTGCTAATCGTCCAGGAAGATAAGTTCACTTCGGTGACTTGTAGATTTTCTAAGTAATCTGAGGTAGTATTTTTAATTTCCTAATTTTTAAATTCTAGATGACTTCATAAAAAATCTTTTTTGGGTTATTAAAGAACTTCTAGAATACCTAGAATTAATACATGATTGTTAAGATTTGTTTTATTTCCTTTTATTTACAGATAGTTAATTAAACAGCTACATTAAATCAAATTAGCTTAAGAACTTCCATCCTTTATCATTCTATTTTCCGTAGACAAGTCTTCCAACGGAGTTACTAAAAACAGTGACTTGATAAACGACCGATCTCGATTGTATAAGATTTTTCTTAAAGCGGACTCGTTTTATATTGTTTATCGCATTCCAGCGCGTCGCTGTTTCGAAACTACGACTTCCGCTATTGATATTTTGGTACTTAATTGGATTATGGGTTTCGTTTCTCTCTCTTTCTCTCCGATGATAATTTACACCTTTCTACGGAAAAGGGAATGCGGTCCAATAAATGTGGGACAATATCCTTGTCTGTAAAGATAAATAAACTGTTTAAGTTGAATAATATTTACCTATGATAATTTGGGAATTTTGAACGAATGGAAAATACAAATTGTAAGTAAGTGTGCAATACCATAAAACAAGCTGATATGATTGAAAACGAGACAAAATTAGCAAAAGAAAGGTGTTAGATGAGACAAGCACGCCGTTGTCTTGCTCCACTACTACAATCTGTCATATCTGTTGAAGAATATATCATTAGACTTTACTAACAACTAGCAGGTAAAATAACACCAATTACCTTGAATTGAATTACCTACATAGAACGTGACGGTATTCAACAACAACCATATTCAATTTCAAAATACTACTTCATTTAGAGGGAACACCAACAAACTTTTTGTACAGCTCTCCTGACATTCTGCTTTAAACTCTTGAACCACATGACTTTGTAAATAACTTAACTAAATTTACTAAAGCAACTTAGATACTTTTAATAAACGCTGTTGACATAGCTAACCATTAAAGTTTTAAGTACAACAAGAAGTATTGTCTCGAAAATTGAAAACAAAGCCAAGCATTCAACTCTATTCACACGTGCCGAAAAGGTTTAACGACCAGTCAAATCGGAATCGTAAGTATATATTCCTTTGGAAATTTGGTGTGGTTTAAATTGAGTTTTCGAGTTCTGAGCCAGAAGGTGTTGTAATAAGTTCGGAAATATTGAAACCTTGTTAACAACCCACTAATTCAGAAAGACAGTGTATCTACATATCGGCAAAGGTAATGTGATGATTGGGTTGTTGCTTAACGTAGAGATAACAGCGTTTTGATTCGTGAGACAATGTGCCTTTACCAATAATTGGGAGTGACTATACGCTAACTGAACGAAATTTTCTAATTTAAATCATCCATAGAAACCATTTAATTCCGATCAATCTTTGTCGGCACTGCATTTGCGGTTGCCCAGTTAATTTCGTAATATTTTAAGTGAAGTTACAGACATGTTCAAGAACCGATACCACAAACAAAGCCTCTAGTCAGATTTTTCTTAGTTCGAGAGTGGAGGACGTTTCGACACGTGCAAATCCATAAATCTTAAATCTGCTTCGTAACAGAAATGGTATCGAGCTTGAAGTCCTCTAAGAAGATATATCGCCGTCACATTACTACAGATTACAAATTTTATTTGAATTTAACCACTTTTAAAAATGGTCCATTAGAAGTGTTAGCAAATTTCAAAAATAATGGTCCCATTCACTCATTACATTTATTGACTAACTTGACGGTTTTCATAATTCATTGCTCATTACGTCATTACACAATGTACATGCAATAACAGTATCGAATTTTGAAGCAGAAATCCCAGAAAAGTTACAATGTCCGTTCGTTCAACTACTGCCAATTGCTTGGCAGTATTGCAACATTGTTCACACAAGTACATTGAAACTAATCAAGAGTCTCCGTATTGAAGTAGTGCGTCAAAAGTAGTTGTGCATGAAGATAGTAAATAAGTTTCATGGAAATAGGTACTAAGAACAATTTTGTTCGAGCATGAGCAAGAGTCGGAAAACATACTTGTTGGGTACACTACTAGATTGAAAAGAAAAAAATAATTTGTCATTGAAGAAAGACACAAAACACTTCAAATTTTAGAAGAAATTGGGGTAAGCATAGTGACAGATTTAGAGGATGGTGGTAGCTAATAATAAATACACCATTTATTTAGACTTTTTCATGTCACTTAAAATAAGTAAAATGAAGAGTGTTGCGGCGACAATACATAATAAAAGTTAAAATTTATGTATGGTACAAATTTATACTCAATTAAACATGGGTCAAATTACAATAATTGTATAAACTGAAAACCATCATTGGAAAATGTTCGTCCAATCATTGCCTTACATGGTAAGAATAATGAGCAAGGGCTTTATCATATCAAGATCTATATACTCTAAGAGTATATAGATAAAGAGCATATTGATCTATATACAATAACATTTCATCGATACCTTGTTCCAGAACTTTTAAGCATGTATTTGCATTAAAACGAGAAATAATGGGGTTGAACAATTCCGTGTTTTATTATACACATCCAAACATTAAGAAACAATTTTCTTTGATGACCATATTAACGAATAACTCGTGAATTTTCTTCAGTCCAATAGTGACCGTTAAGGACATCGAATACCGTTTCTGTTAAATATGGATTCACCGCTTCACAAAACACTTCTTGGAGAGTCATCTTTTTGGAGTACAAAAATATATTTCAGCTACGTCGTCATTTCTATAGAGGTGCAGAATTTTCCTAAAATTGTATGATTGGGGCAGACTTTCTCGTAAAACCAAATGGAGCATTTTATTATTCGTAGCATTTAATGTTGGGACTGCTTCCAGGTGCTAAGGAATAGATCTTGAACTGGCCTTAAAACTTGATCTTCGAATTGTACTGTGAGCCATGGTGGACTTGCATTTAAATTTTTTTGGAAAAATCCACCCAGTTTCACGAAGACTTTGATAAAGCCTTTGAAATACATTTCCATTGGGACGCTTTCGGATTATTTTTCATCTTCGATTTGAAAATGTCTGATATTTTTGGTGACCCATGGGCATTTCTATTGCACAACCTGGTCAGAATTTGAAAATATCTCCAAGATGACAGGAAAACATTTATTTATATTTTCAATATCATAGGAACCATGAATCACATTGCCACATGTAATTTACACACGTAAGGAAATAGGTCATACATTTTAAAGACATATTTACAAGCTGAGAAAACATATCTACATAGGCATAATGTAAAGCATTTCATGTAAGGATATTGAGAATTATAGTTTTATAAAAGACTGAAAATTTAAATTTTAGGCACCACGTGAGGAACTTATGTGCGTTGTATGAATGAAATGCCGCTACGTATATATTTTTGGTCAATTTATGTACACGTTCTATTTATCTATTTATAATATGTGTATGCTTATTAGAAATATAAATCTTCAATTAAATTTGAAGACATTTAATTGGGTTTCTTCGAAAATGTATATTTTACTTATTATTCATACAACTATTCCAAATGGTTTAGAAAGGACTATAGGAAATAGTACGAAGCAACGGTGGGGAAGATTAAGGTGGATAGGTACAAAACGAATGAAAGAAGTAGACATGATATGGAAGAAATGATGTACACCTAGTCATCTTTAGAAAGATTCTCACAATTTTTTGTAATGTTTTATTACGTTTGAATACACTTGCTGTGTATAAAAATGTATGGCAAGTACTAATTAACCAAAGTTATTACATTTAGATCACAAGTTTCTTAGGAAACTAAACGTCGAGAAATATTATAATACCATTATTCATTCTAAATTCGATTTACCTGAGTTGTCCAGAAAGAGAGAACTGTACCTACGAACCATTGCCTTATAGTAGTTTTGCCTTATCTTATTAAGTTAATCTCAATTTAAAATACAACAAAATGGTAACACGTTTCGTACAGTCTAGAGCAATAACGAAAATACTCATTCTACAGTTACCTTACTCTGAATTGGCATAATCACATAAACTACCAAATAGTTCCATCTACTACTTTGTACTACTTTGTTAGCACCAGCAATTATGAAAATTGCGGACAATAATTGCACCCTGTCTTACCTTGCTATACAACTGCATATCGTTATTGACGTTACAATAATTGCTGATTATTATAAAACCATAAAAAAGAGATTTCAGGTTCAGGTTTTAGGATTATAAGTTTTTAGTGTCTTTTGAGCTATACGTCAGGTTAGGCGAGCGGATGAAGTTTCGACGCGACCAGTGTTGGTGTTTTACGATGGGTAGTTGCGAATTTTCGACCAGATGACCGAAAAGGTGGTTTTATTGTACAGGTATTTTCGACCCAAAAGAAATTTAACCGTGGCGCATTGGTGGTTGAATTAGGAATGGGTAAGGACAAGAGGGCAAGGAAAATTTGCGGGAAATCCCATCTTTACCACGAAAATATTAAAGGGCAAGGGAATACGCAAATTACGGAAATCCCATCTTTATCACGGGGGTATTAAAAGGGCTGGAACTTGAACCGTTCCTATCGATACACTTCCTACCTACCTGTCTTAAGCTCGGTAGGCTTAATTTCTTGTAGGCTTATTTGACCCTTGGATTAAAGGTGGTACTCTCAATATTTCGGGTCGAAAATTTGCTCGCAGGGTTAGGGCTACTCCAGAATTGATGTTACAATAAGAAGTGATAATCACGTCAATAACATTTTTCTGAATAAAGTTATGTATTATTATGTTTTTTGCACACTTTTGAGTTACAGGTGCATCTACGTCATTCTGAAATGACACGTTGTACGCGTGACAATTCTTATTGCTAAGCTGGGTGGTCCTCGCTGTATTACCATCTCATTATAGAGATGTCGTTTGGATCACCTCGAACCCATCCAACAAGTTTCTAAGTTAGTAACAGATTACGCAGAAGAGTTCAGATGGTTCTAAACGCTTCCTCCTTGGTGTGAGACGAAGTGTTAACGATAGACCAAATTTCCCGACAGGAACCAAAGCGATCCAGAGACACCACCGCAGCTAAATCCACCGTACAAGAACCAAGATGATGATGATGATGATGATCATAAGATGGCGAAAGAGCTCTCTCTCTCTCTTTCTCTCTGTCTATTCCGACGTTCGGAAGGCGTGCAGGTGCAAGAGTTGGAGATCGCATTCCTGAACGGTGCGCGATCACGACCGTCGTCTTCGTCTGGTCAAGGTAGGACCAGCCACATTCCACAACGTCCGGCTCGCTTCTTGACCCTTCTACTTTGCGCGAGATCCGCACACAGTTACTTCTTCTTCGCCTTCATCTTCTTAATCTTTCTCTCACACCAACTTCTGCCTCGGAGGCTATCGAAGAGAGGAACGCCGTCGAGAAGCTCTGTGGTTGGTCGAGGATGGAAATTTTCACTGGGGATTAGTGAAAACAATGTCGTCGATGTGATTCGATGTTGATTCGAGATAGGTAGGTGACGCGCACTCATTCGTTCGAAAATTAAACAGGTCTAACGAGCACAGAAAATAATAGATTTCAAACCAATAAGAGAAAGAATAGAATATAATATAAGGACAGGAATTAAATCGTTTAATTTGTCGCTCCTGAACTTAAACTCATGGACAAAATTAACGCACAACACAATTAAACTTGTTTAATTATAATACCAAAATTAATATTGCAATAACATTTTCACAAAAGCTTATAATTAGGTACTGTCTAGTAGACAGTAAATAAAATCACCGAATAATGATGTTACTTCTAGTCATTTCTTATTAAAAGAACTTTTTTTCTTGAAAACAACGCAAAAATGCAAAGAAAACAAACGAAACCAATAGAATTTTTAGACTTCTTCTTCTTAGGACGCCGTCTCCCTACGAAGGTTGGCGATCCAACTGGCTATAATGGTGCGTGAAACCGCACCTCTAAAAATCTCTATAGATGTCCGTCCGAACCATCGCCGCAGATCCTTAAGCCATGAGTTCTGCCGTCTACCCACAGATCGTTTGCCTACTATCTTCCCTTGGATGAGGAGTCGAAGGAACTCGTACCGCTCCCCCCTCATTACGTGCCCGATGTATTGTAGCTTTCTTTCTTTAATGATTGTCAGCAGTTCTTTTCCTTTACCTATTCTCCTTAGCACTTCCTCGTCGGTTATCCTGTCCATCCAGGATATACGCAGTATACGGCGATACAAATACATCTCAAAGGCGTCAATGCGATTCTCCATTGATTGGCAGAATGTCCAGCTCTCGGAGCCATAGAGTAGAACTGAGAAGATGTAAGAGCGTAGTAAGCGTATCCGGAGCTGTAGATTAATGTCTCTACTGGTGAAGAGTTTCTTTATGGAGATGAACGTCCTTCTGGCCTGTTCTATCCTAGATTTGATTTCAATTTTAGGGTCACTGTTCTCGTTGACGAGAGCTCCAAGATATTTAACGGATGACACTTGTTCCACTACCTGGTTGTTAATTTGAAGGATCGCTCGTCTTGGTGCCTTGGAGAACACAACCACCTTGGTCTTGGCAACGTTTATTTGTATACCATACTGTGTGCTGTGTTCAACGATGAGGTCCATCATATTCTGGAGATGTGAGAGGCTGTCGGCAACCACGACCGTATCGTCGGCGAATCTTATATTGTTGATAAGGGTGCCGTTGATTTTCACGCCCCCTTCCACATTATCCAGTGCCTCTCGGAACGCTGCCTCCGAGTATATATTAAAGAGGAGAGGGGACAGGACACACCCCTGTCTAACACCCCTTCTGATTTCTATTTCTTCGGATGTTGTGCTCTCTATCCTAATCTCTACAGTTTGATGCCAGTACAGTTGCGTGATGATGTTCAGATCTCCCGCATCAACTCCGGTGTGTTTTAGGATCTCGATGAGCTTCTGATGCGAGACACAGTCGAAAGCTTTTCGGAAGTCAATAAAGCAGGCGTATATATCAACATTCATGTCTCTGCATCGCTGTGTGAGGACGTTTAGAGAGAAGAGAGCCTCACAGAGAGCTTTTAGACTTATAGCTGTTCTAATATCGTGTATGTCCTCCCATACTCCAAATTACTTCTTCAGTCTTGGCATACTGGAGATGAAATTTTAAACGACTTCTTGAGGAATATTTTCCCATTCCTGCATTGCTGCATCTACCAGTTGGAGGTGTACGATGTCGAATCCTGTTTTTAATATCGTCTCATAGATGCTCTATTGGGTTCATGTCAGGACTCTTGGCTGGTCATTCCATGAACGGAATAGCTATAGCATTTAAGTAGCGAATAACCTTCCCAGCCACATGAGGACGAGCATTGTCCTGCATAAAGAAGAAATTCGGTCCAACAAAAGGAGCAAATGGCATTACATGGTCAATAACAATGTGTTCCAGATAATAATCCACATTCATTGACCTATCACGTATAGGTATAGGGACCAATTCTGTGCGGCCATCGAAACAGATGCCTCCCCAAAACATTACAGAGCCACTACCAAACGGAAATCTTGGAGAGATATTTCAACTTGCAAATCTCTCTACTGGCCTTCTCCAGACACGCTCACGTCCATCAGGAAATTTAAGGCCAATTCTCGTTTCATCTGAGAATAAAACCCTCTTCCAATCATTACGAGTCCAAATTTGATGATGTGTCACAAAACGCAACCTTTGAATTTTGTGTTCTCTGCTGAGCAAAGGTTTCTTGGGCGGTTTTCTGCTGTCTAATCCAGATTCATTTCTGCGCCTTCTAATCTTTCGGGAAGATACAAGAAGATTGCGAGCAACTACGATCTCATTTTGTAGGATGGTACTAGTCGTTCTCCTGTTTCTTAGAGCGAATTGTCCAAGGAAATGCTCATCTATTGGATTAGTACACCGTTTTCGGTCTTGTCCCAGCCTTCGTAAATGAGAGCCTGTCTCGTTAAATCGTCTCACAATGCGATTTATGCTGGAATGGGTTCTTCCTGTCACATTACCAACATGACGCATCGAATATCTATCATCCAGCAAAATTGATGCTCTTACCGCTTCATCCACTGACAAATTTGTTCTGCGATTCATTACTAAACTGGAGTACATTCGCACTTACACTATCAATAACAACAAAACTTGGTGTCTCGAAACAATTAGTTTTAATAAGCAAACATTTATGATCAGATTTTCAATCAATTTTCATCAAAAATGTTTCTATTTGCAATTACACTTTTAAATCAAAACCCTTGTTCACAAAATTTACTTGAACCATTAAAGTATATCCAGAGTTTACTGGTAAGATAGCTGAACAACTGAAAATCATCATAATGACGGCATTAAGCTGTCAAACTGAAGGAACATAGAAAGGAATGGCGTGACAACTGCTATAATAGGAACAACGAAAAACAATATAGGTAAGCAATAGTTTAATCTAAATTGTCAGGAAATAAAAAAACGGAAAGTAGAAGCCAGGTTGATATGGCTAAATAGGAATAAGAAACGAGGCAAAGAGGCATATTAATGGATGAGGAAAAAAGCCAAACAAACAATGAGAGCAACCAAGAGAAAATGACTAGAAAACGCAAGAAGAAATGGAAAGAGAGAGCTACCCTAGAAACACTAAAACAACTTTATAAAAGGGTTAGTGAACAAATGTAAACATATAAGGGCAAAACAATAGGTATAAAAAATTAACAAGTGAAAATAACAGATAAACGAAGAAGAATATAACGAAGTTTGGAAGCAATATGCTAAAGAACTACTACATGAAAAAGAAAATAACTTAGAACTAACGCAAGAAGATACTAACAGGGATAGAACGGAAATGGAAGTCGTAGTTGAGATCCCAACAAGAAAAGATGCAACGGAGATTACTAACACAAGCCGAAATGGTAAAGCCAGTGGTAGAGATATGATTAACATAGCACTGATAAAGTACGGAGAAGAAACGTAACAGGAAAAATTATATCAAATAATAAAAGCATATGGAATGAAGAGGATACGCCTAAGGAGTAGGCAACAGGACAGACTGTGACAATACATCAAAAATAGCAATGTGTAACATTGTAAGACTTTCTAATATGGCCGGACCAAATATTCATGGCAACATTATTAAAGTGCCTTATCGGAAGCTTTTAGAAAGAAAAACGTTTCAAATAAAATTTATAGCTATTAGTTAGGTCAGTTGAAATCCAAAATTTGGTAAGAATCCAGACTTGTGTTTATTTTGTTGCGAGACTTCCCGTTACAATATTGAAAATAATACAATCAACAATTTCAAAACAATTTCAATTTGGCTGTGTGGCTAACCTAACTGTGTTATTGTAGAATAAACTGTTATCAGCAAACAGTACTACACAGGTTGTCTCGAAGGTAATAAAAATGTTATAATTTTCGAGTAACACCCCCTGAAACTACGTAGTTTCTACGTACGTTTCAATTCATTAAGTTTCATTAAGACGTCCGTCTTTTAGTATCTTATAGACATCCAAAAATGGACGTCCTAAAGAGGTCCACTTTAGGCATATAAAAGATCAGGCATAAAATTGACGTAAATTAGACGTCATTAAGACATCCGCTTTCGAACATTTTAGAGATATCCAGAACTGGACGCCTTAAAGAAGTCCACTTCAGACATAAAAAAGATCAGGCATAAATTGACGTAAATCAGACGTCCTTAAAGCGTCCGCCTTTTAACATCTTCGGGACATCCAAAACTGGACGGTCTAAAGAGGTCCACTTCAGGCATAAAGAAGGTCAGGTAGCAAAACGACATAAATTGGACGTCAGCTTTTGAACATCTTAGAGACATCCAGAATTGGACGTCATAAAGACGTTCATTTTTGGCATAAAAAAGAGCAGGCATAAAATTGACGTAAATCAGAAGTCCTTAAGGCGTCCGCCTTTTAACAACTTACAGATATCCAAAACTGGACGTCCTAATGAGGCCCACCTCTGGCATAAAAAAGGGCAGGCATCAAATAGACGAAAATTAGATGTCATTGGGACATTCCGCCCTGGACATCTTAGAAACATCCAGAAATGGACGTCCGAAAGACGTCCACTTCAGGCATGAAAAAGTCTGGCTTAAAATCCACGTAAATTAGACTTCTTTAGGACGTCCGGCCTTGGACGTCTTAGAGACGTCCGGATATGGACGTCTTATAGATGTACTTTTTATGTCTCAAGGCGTCCAGGCATAAAAAAGGCCTAAAATGGATATCTTCAAGACGTTATGTGCTGTCTGGGACTCCTAACGGTAACATTTTTAACTCGATTACATAACGAGATTTGTAACCATGATAATTTTAAATTATCATAAAAATGTTTACTCTATACTTTGAAACATCATGAAACATCTAAAGGACATTCTTCTAATTTAAAGACCCGAATTATAAACAAATCTGTTATTGCCTTTAAGTGGGGCAACTTCTACCCTGTATATGTTTTGCAATATATCGTACACTTCTAGGTGGAAGATGTGCATTACACAATTTTATTACTGATTTTGTGAAATATTGAGCAAATTATTCATTTTGAGTGAAACCTTATGAATTTTTATAGTCTAAATAAGATAAGATATCTATCTAAAAGCACGTTCAAATCTATCGCTTTATTTTTTATGGTACTGATTTAAGGGATGGATAAATCACCATTTATACACATCCAAGCGTTATTTTGAATTGTAGCCACCATATCGTGTAAGATAAAAAACCTACACAAAAACGTAGACAACATCTAGATTCAAAGCAGACGAAAAAAAAGTAGATTTCTAGACAAGATATGAAAATCATACTTTTATACATTCTTCTTTTGTTCGATATGTAAATTTTAGGAAAATAAATTAAGGACGAAATTGATAGCAATATGATAGTATGTCGCTTAGCTTTTAACATTAGGTATAAGACTAAAAAAATTACTTCATGGAAATGCATGCCTGTGAGCGCATACCTTAGTGTGCGCGCATTTTTCTATGTGATTATAATTATTATTAGGGCCCTATGCAAACTCATAAATTCAAATTTCTGTATAAGCTTTTGAATTTATCACTGGACTTAGAAATTTGTTATTTTGTATGATCTCAAAATCAGTTCATGTATCTAATCATGAGTAATAGTGTATTACCTAACATATTATGCGTTGTATGATAGGATGAAGAATGGAGTTGACAAAACGAACCTTGGGCGAATTTTTTGAACCACCTAAGTGTAATAATTAATAAAAGTAGACCATACAAATGCCGTTTGGAATAATGTTAATTTGACGAGCAAAATCTGTATGAGAAGCTGATAGATTCCCGGTTGTGTGAAAGTGATGTTCCGCGCCATTACAGAGATATACTCCAATTATATAATTGGATTCCTGAATATGTGCCACAATTATTCAAAACATGTAAAACAGATTACATATATGAACTTCATTCATTTTCAAGTGATAATGTGGGATAAGTGGCGCAGTTTCACGTATTCCCTGTATACGCGGGTGAAATGCACCTCGTATTAACGGGCCCCGCAATGGTTGTTAAACTCTCTTATTTTCGGCGAGAAGAAATTATAGCTGAGAACGGTAACAAAACGGATAATTTGCCATCGACACGGCGCGGCGTATTATCGAAAAATCTTTAACTGGACGTGCTGAGTTAATAAACAGTTTTTGGAGCGAGGAGCTTTTTGCTTTTCGTTTTTATTCTCTTTTGTTTAAATATTTCGGCGTTGCGTCAGAGGATGCTGGCCCATTCAAGGGAAATATAGCAATTACTGCATTTGATTACGGTGCACAATTAAAGGTGTAATTGGAGGGCAAAAAACAGTTGAAACGCACATATTGTATAAGAAGCTTCATTACGCAGGTAGGTATTCGTCGTGTATGAGAGATTATTAGCCAAATTGATATACCGTGCGATTTAAAGTTTAAAATTGCCTGTGTTGGTTAGTTTTGGATAACATTACATACAAATATTAATGATAGCATCAGCGAGCCATTTATTTCTTCTGAAGAGACTATGGATCACAGGAGTCTATACTAACAGGTCGTTGCCAAGCTAACAATTTAGGTGTTGATCACCAAAGTCAAAGTACTTGTGATAGCATCAGCGAGCCATTTATTTCTTCTGACGAGACTATGGATCACAGGAGTCTATACTAACAGGTCGTTGCCAAGCTAACAATTTAGGTGTTGTTCACCAAAGTCAAAGTTAATTTATTTATGTAGAAATTGAGTTAATTTTAGTGAATTAGGTGAGGTCGTTCAAGGTAACCAAATAAGTGACGTGAAAATTGGGGGAAAAATATGATATGTTAAGTAGTACCAGGCCACCGAAGATGTCGCCCAAGAACATAATTACCAAATGGGCAGAGCAAGATCCGTCATGCTACATTACTTATATAGTTAGTTTATTAGTTATAGTTATAATGCACTTGCTCTAATAACAAGTACACTATAAGCTTGTTAAGCTAAGCTTGTTAAGCTGTTGTTAAGTACACTATAGCAAGCTTGTACTGTCATAGTTATAGTGTACCTACTTGCTGGTAGAAAATTGGAGAAATATGTAAGGCACCATACTTCAACTATTTGATCACATTTTAGCCATTTAACTTGTTAAACTAATTTAGTAGGTGTCACGAACACCCAACAAATAGTCTCTTACATTAAACTGCACTACTAAACTTCGGGGTCTATACTTCTCAAAAAAAATTTGTACAAATAGTTGACGTCAACGGTGTAAGTGTAAATGAGAGTAAATACATTAGTCGAAGATTCTTGTTTCAATCATTAAGTGGTCCAGTGGGTTTTGTACGTAATTAGTGTAATATTGCACTTACATTGTGACTAAGTGATCAAAATAACTTAATTTAATATATATGTATATAAGTTATTCATCCCAACAGGTGCTTCCAATTTATTTAACTTGTGAGCAGTGTTGTTAAGTAATTAATTACAATTACTTAAAAAAGTAATTGAATTACTTTCATTGTAATTGAAGCAGTAATTAATTACTTGCTTTCCAATTGTGATTGACTAGTAATTCAATTGCTTGTTTCGGTACAATTACAATTACATTTTCAATTACTTTTCACAATTACATTCTACAAAAGTGCTTTTAATATTTTTAGTGTAAGTAGCTTAAAGTTGCCTATTGTGGGTTCTGATTATCTGGTTTCTTTAACGCAACTCTATCCCTGTCCCAACCAGTGATTACTCTAACCACTTTTAAATTTAAGCTATTAATGGGATAATTAAGGAGAAACTACCAATATGTAGTTGAATAGCCAATAAATAACTAAGTAAACCAAGTAGTATCAAGAAGTCTACCCCCAACTTACCCCAATATTTCGATTTCAGTTTTGTGTATTTGAATTAATCTCTAAAACTATCTGGCGATTAATTCGGTTATGTAAATGTTGGCAGTATTTTTTTTTTCGTTTCTATTTTGTTATATTGTCAATAACACAATAACTGACTGACTGCCATAAACATGCAAAGTCCCTACTCTGTTTGCTCATGTTGAAAAGATCGACACTTGCTCAGCAATCAGAAATGTCTAGTTAGATAATTGTTAAACAATTGGTACCCATTGGTGGAGATTTAAAACTACGCAGACAATGTGAGCCATCCTCCCTAGTGCACAAGTGATTTATGAGAACTAACATTATAGCTCTTAATTATCCACGAAGCTTCCTGCACTATTTTACAAGGAGGTTACATAGCAAGTTAACAAACGACGATAAATCAAACAAAACTTTCGATGAATCTAAATTAACAATCCAGGAAAGTAAATTCACATATTATCGTAAAACTTCATCGCTCGGAGAATAACTGAATAAAGCAAGAGTCGAAACGAGAGAAGGAACGCTCCCAGTAAACATAATTAACCAATTAAAATATAGTTTGCGTCTTATTAAACTTTGTCGAGTCTTTCTTTCTAATTAGTAAAGCAGCCGCAAGGGAATAAAACACGGAAAGCAATCTGCTGGACAATCTTAAGACGGACTACCTGCGCAGACTTAACGGTGCCTCAATCGAAAGGAATTCTCGCGATGGTTTAAATGGCGAATGCTCTTAATAAAGTGTAAATATAAAGATTATTTCATATTTATGTAAATTCGGATCTAGGAATTAATAACACCTTAATAATTAATAACACCGCCAATAAAATAAACACAGCTCTAATAGGTTTAGCAATCATTTTTGCCAATTTGCTCATTAGACTTTCCAAAATTCTACGATAATAAATTGGAATAAACGTATCACAATTAAGGTAAAAACCTGGTAAGAAAATTGATTAGTATACTCTCCTTGATTATTATGCGTTCCATGTTTTATTTTAAAAGATGTATCAAACTTGTAATTTAGATATAAATATAAACCAACATAGGAAGCAGCGAGGATGCGATTTTTGAAATTATTATTGCAACAAATCTTAATAACAGGTATATGTAATAATATCGTTTATACCCTGTGATTGCTCATCATGAGAAATTATTAATGAAATACATCCCATATTAGATTTTAAGTTAGGTATCAATTACCAATATTTGTTTAGAAAGTGTTCTCACTTCTAAGTTTCAGTCTCAGTCTGTAATTTTACAACCAAAAACCAAAAGCACTTACCTCAAACTGCCATAATTAAAACACACTACAGTAGAATTTCTTTAATAATTTACCCAATTACGCTTTTGATTTTAACATTACATACCACAATCTATTACAAATAACTAGCTTTGTTCTTCATAAATTGAATAAAACTCCATTCAGAATGATTTATAACAACTTGACACTTCTGTCAATATAACTAATGTAAGTAGGTATCAACAGAAATTAAAAATGCCACATCCGAAAATAAAACATTACGAAATACTATTACATAGCAGCAACGTAAATATCGTAAATAAGTCACTTGTAATGTAAAATAGGAATGTTATTTGTTTTGCAGACAATCCATTTATTGTTTTACAATATTTAGTTAAGACACAATCTTGAAACGTTTTCAGAAAATCCAGTTGTAAATCAAGATATGGATTGAAAAACTAAATAACTGAATTGATTAATAAAATATAACATAGGTGAATAATGGTGTCAGACGTTAATGAATCTCGTATTCAAAGGTAATTTATTCGTTGAGTCTTGCAGTTGAATTGTAGCAAATAACGAAGTGATCTGAAGTGAATTCATGAAGTCATTTGTTTACTAAAAAGTTGATTGTTTGAAACTAAAAAATCCGGTTGTTATTGTTATTGGACATATAGTAATGGGCCCTCTATAAGAGCCCATTATATTTGTCTTGACTTATATTTTCATCATATGTAATTGGTAATTTGAATTGTTGAATTTGAATGAAAATTCACCATTTGTTTATTTAGTAACATTGAGACTTAAGACTGCGAGAATAACTCAATCAACCCTTTAACTTAACAATGTCTATAATGGACATCGAAATAAGTTTTATAATAATAAATGATAATTTGAAAGCGTCCTCCAAAAAATTTATCCAAAAATGTATCCAGTAAAAATTTTAACAACAATTGTGGAGTTGTATGAACTCTAAAAATTGCTACTTCATTTTAAAAGCACCTATGTATATAACTGTTATAGAGGTATCTGACAATAAATATTTAAACCGTTTGAAAGTAAAATATAAGTTTAACTGTATATTGTAACTTGTGGCATATAAATTGGAGTATACTTAATTCAAAATTTTAAACTACTAAAACATATTATCATAATAGAAATTTTGAATTTTGAGTGTTACGAAATATTATTTTGTTAATTTTTTTATACAATAAAATTTATAGTTAGCATAGTTATCATAATGATTTCTAAATATAAAAAAAATTGCAAAATATTACCATTATTACCGAAGATATTCCAAAATTTTTATCAGAATTTGATTCGAAGTCTTAATTTTCGTTTTTGAACGTTATCGTAAAAGTGTCTGTGTTATTATAGTTGTTAACCATAACATTAAAAGTTATAGGGCTATTACACATTAAATATTCACCCTGTATTACTATCCAGTCAGTTACATATCTAGACATTGAATATGTACATACGGTAAGGTCAATACATGACTTCTATATAATCGATATCTAAAAGGTTAATTGGTATATAGAAGCGGTATAATTGATAACTGGCTTTAGTTGTGAGATCCGGTTTATCAAATAGTCTCACTATTATTACCAGGAATTGGTTGCTCACTACAATTAAAATCATCTAATATTGTAAGTCGATCGTTAGATTCTTAAACAGTCTGACATGAATTATGATCATATTACATTAAAAGTCCACTTATGACATTTATTTCAATTTATGAAATGTTTAGACGTTCAGTCAGATTTAGAATGACCAAACTCTAAACATTAGAAGCACCTTTTAGGTATCTATATGTTTTTCTCTTACTCTACAAAAATTACTCAATTTTTATTTGGCTGCTTCCTTAAAATGTATCAGCGCTTCCTTTTCTATTAGCGACTTGCAGTATGCCGAGAGAAATTAATTACATGCCAGAAACTGGGAAGAGTAACATTTAGAGCTAAAATAAGCTCGAAACATGAATAAATATTAAGCAGTTCACTACGACACAGTGTCATTACAACAATTCCTAACTTATTTCGCAATGGCAATCAAAACACAAAAATAAAATCATACATAATGAATTTTAAAAGCACGATAACTTAACTGTAAAATTATGTATTACAAAATGTTTATTCAACGTTTAACTTTGAAAAACAAATCTAGTTAAGTACATCGAGTACCAAAAAGGGAAACGTTAAGCACATTTCAACTAGTCCGCCATTTCCATATTCTTGTACTGATTAACCGATAACGGTCACCAGTTGGACGTTACTTACCACAGCTAATAAATATGTTACGGCCACTTTGAAATTAGCAACTTAAACACTATACATGGGTATAGTATATATGTCATTTCGCCTCGTTACGATTCCTATGAGAAAATCCCAATTAATTATTAAAATGGTGTTATCGCGTGAAACTGCTTGTTTGCGGTGGATTTCTCGATACCAATGGTTGAATAACATTGACCTGGTTGGAATTTCGAGTCTCACGGTATATTCAAAGTGTACTACTACTACTGCTAGTAATAGTAATGTTACGATGTTTGTTGCAGTTTTATGATCGCGTTAAGGCTATATTAAAATCCATCTATATCTAACCATTGTAAACGGATTTTATTTGTGCACGATAATCTCCACAATAGCTGAATTAAGCTCAATTTGGTTTTCAATGATCGAGTGAAGGTAGGTAATATTAATTTCGGACTACACCTTAGTGTCGGTTTCTCGTTAAAAATCGACTCATCGGCCCAAATGTCTCTAAAATAGAAAATGCTTGTTTTCGATTGCCTCCGTACATGTTTGTCAGATGTATGGTACCGCCATCTCACGGCTAAAACAGAGTTTTAATCCAGTTAAGCTATTTTGACATTTAACAGCGCCCAGGTGTCAAAGGCAACTTTGATAGAGTCAAGCTGCTCGACAGAGCCCAGTTGTTCTTTGTTTATCATTGCTTCAAAAAAATTAGACATATTGGTCAAGTATAATCAAAGACGAAAAGAATTAAATTACAACTGACTACAGAAATGATTAAGAAGATTTAAAAAAGAAAGAAGCCGTGAAGCGTTACGGCTAGTTTTTTCATAAATTTTAAAAAAGCGTAGCAACTTAGGAGTATATATTAATTTAATTCAATTTAATAAGGAAGTTCTATACACAGCTAGGACAATTTAAATCATGTCAGAGTAATGTAAAATATTGACTTCAGGTATCATCTTAAAAATATCATAATGCTCGTACTTCAAAATGTGGACTTCTTTGAAAAGGTTGAAAGACATGTGCTCCTATGTCGAGTCATTATGAATATTTCGATCAAACAATTCTCTTCATGGATTTTGTAAGTTGAGCAACCTAGAAGTATTTTACTTACCGATAAGAATAAAAAGTTAATAGGTACATGACAATGGAATGTAACACATTGGCCTCATGGTATTTTAATATTCATATTCCCTTTTCAAAAATTTTAACCAGTATGAGAGACACATTTTTACAAACCCAATTTATGGTTAATTTGTTTTTATAGCGTCAGTTATAGGCAAATTTACAAATAATTAATTATTACATAGCAACTTGTAAACACATCGAGTGAAACCTAGTGTAAAAAAATGTAATCAGTATAAGTGATAAGATAGGTCATTTCCACAAACGCAGGGAACCAAGTTTCTAAATTTCAACCCATAAGGTAAAGAAAGATAAAATTTATTAGAAACACAAGCCGTACCCGGCATGCGTTGCAATGCCGTATTGCAATGTATTCCTCGTGTGAAGTCAGGTACAGCCGAATTGTCT
Organism: Cryptocephalus moraei; assembly: GCA_946251905.1. Taxonomy (NCBI): domain Eukaryota; kingdom Metazoa; phylum Arthropoda; class Insecta; order Coleoptera; family Chrysomelidae; genus Cryptocephalus; species Cryptocephalus moraei. The sequence continues at coordinate 13,394,191 of OX276460.1, forward strand.
TGTAGTTTTCCTCCATCCTTTTGAAATAGTGTTATTTTATATAGGTATGTGTGCCGATCGCCAAACCCAAATTCATGGAACGCCTCGTTGTTCCATTGCACTTTCCCCCATAGTGCTTCTAGGCGATCAATCCTTTTTTGTAGGTATTCCTTGGTTTTTCTTGCACTTCCGTCTTTCTTGCAATTGTTATGTAGTTATATGATTTTTTGGGCTATTTTTTCTGGTTCTTGAATCAATTCATCTGCTTGTTTTATCCTGTCGTAGTTGAAGTTGTGAACTTTGTAACTTAGTTCTCCGGAAAAAGTGGCTGTGACTTACTCAGGACTTTGCTTGTATTCTTGACTTTTTGCCGTTGTGTTGGCGTCGAGGTTCTTGAATTTTTGGAGTTGTAATCACTGGCGCCTTTTCCTCCGGCTGCAGTGATTGGATGTGTCCGTTGTTTCGAATTTGCAGAATTTGTAGACTCGGTGTCCTGGTGAAGTTGCTTTGACTTACTCAGGACTCTTCTTGCTTACTTGACTTCCCGCTTTTGTGTTGGCGTCGCAGTTCTTGAAGTTTTTAAAGTTGAAATCACGGGCGGTTTTTCTTCCGGCTGCAGTGACTCGATGCGTCCGTTTTTTCGAACTTGTAGAATTTGTAGACTCGGTGTCCTGTCGATCTAAATGCTGTTGTGTTTGATTTGCCCTAACTCGTTCCATTCTAAGCCTTTCTACTTCATAATTATTCACTCTTGAACACAATTCTCTCATACCAATACGAACGTTATTATTATCTGCCTCTCGCTGGTCGTCAGTGCGATTTGCACGTGAGGTAGCTCGTAGCACATTTGAATTACTCCGACGTCCGACGACCTAAATCAGATCGTTTTCTCCCTGGCACTTTAAAATAAATAAAGTTTTCGCGCACTGACAAACTGATGACAGAATTTGACAACCAACTGACAGTATGATTGGTTGCCTTGGCGATTTGTCCCCAAAATTACAAAACGTACCTTTTTCAGTATTTCCGTTACTTATTATTTATGTTTCTTACCGAAAAACCTTCCCTGAACTTCCACAAATATTTCAAGATCAAAATTAGCAAAATCCGTTCAGCCGTTCTCGAGTTCAAGCCCAGACAAACGAACAGCATTTCATTTTTATATATAGTATAGAGATTTAAACAAAACTCATTATAGAAAACGATTCCGGGCTTAACACAGCTTTGACTTCATTGTACTAAGCTTTCACAGGTTACAGCCAACTACTGGAATCACTAAGAAGGTGAGACCAAAAAGATTTTCTAAGTATACCACTAAGGCTTAAATAATCATCTTTGGGGTAATTTTAATTTGCCCCATAGTGCACGATTACTGGATGATTACTTCCACCTTACAACGGGAATTCTAACTACAAGCGTAGCCTATGAAAACTTGAACATAAAGTTGGATTGAGCTTTTCTTGTACAGAAAGAGTACAAATGCGGTATAAAAAATAAGCAATTAATTAAGCAATCCGATAGCAATCATAAAATACGTGTAGGTGGGTTTATACATAAGGGCAGCCAGAAACATTTACTATTCTAAATTAATGTAAATTTAATGGACTCTAAGATATTCACTGGCGGTTTACTGATTTCGTCAATTTCAAAATGTTCAGTCGATTGGTTTTCTTGAATTTAATCTATTACTGTCTCGGCTAATAAGCTCGACTGCTAAGACTATCTCTTTGACATTTGGTGTTTTCAATATCTGTCTATCTACTTCCGACATTTTTAAAGGTAGGTATATTTGACCGAAAGCCATGTGTGCTTCTTAATTCTCATAAAATGTCATTCTTATAACTGAGACTGCCAAAATACCCTCTACGGTAGGGCCAAAACTCAGCGCCAATAATTACTTCCACTTCCAATAAGATGGTATACCATACCTCAGAGAATGTAGAGAACTTATTACGATTCAGAGCAATTCTGATGTGCTCAGCTTACAAGTTATGTAGTTGTGAAAGGAGTGTAAATTTTGGTGAAAGTACGATTATTGCTTTTCGGGAGAAGAAATTATTTGTTATTCATCTAAACAAAGCCAAATAAATCCTCGTGTTATACGATTAATCGACTGTATAATTTCTAGTAAAATACAGTTACTTGCCCTAGAGATGCAATATGTGATAAATGGAATAGTACGCAGTATTTAAGAGATTAAGACGAAAATCGTAAAAGAATAATAATCAAGAATCATCGAGAAAGTAAGCAGGAAATTTAGGTGACAATTCAAATTTTAGAAGATACTTTAACAAAAGTAAAAAGACAAGTGGAAACACCAAAACCCTACAGCGAATGCAAGAGGAATATAACTTATTATTATTAGTATTACAATAACTCAGATCCACAGACACATAAAGAAACAATAAAATGAATGATTGTCAACAAACCATAAAGCAAGTAATTCTTACAAATGTTGTAAACTTGCAAGACGATACACTACCAACTCCAATCGAAAGAAAATGATATTTCAGGTACAACTGCTTGTCGCTTGTATTAAATTATTGAAATTTTGAACAAAGAATTGTCAACATTTTGAAAACGTCTTATCTTTTCTCGTAAACTGTTGCAAAATATCAACTAGTCACAGGTCACTAGTCAACAAAACGTGCATATTTCGTAATGCATGAGATAAATACGAATGTATTACGAGTAGATCCACGTATCGGCATACAAACTTGAAACTTAAAAGTTAAAACACACCACACTTCATGAACTGCGTATCTATTCTCAAAGTTAATAACTAAAGAGTGGATTACTAGATCTAAAGTGAATATATTTTATTTTCTGCGTATTTTTAAATAAAGTCTGTATGTAGTCGAATAACATTGATTTAAATTAATTATCGTTAGTTACAAATTGATTATTTAGGCATTATAATGCATGTTCTTCCAATAGTGACATATATTACATATTTACGTTTATAAACATAAATTATAAGCACAAGGGAGACTCTCAGAATCGATTGAAATAATAGACGAATTAGATACACTCAGAGGGTTAAAGGTAAAATAGATGATTCTGTATTAAGAAAAATTACAAGAAGAATTAAATAAAAATGAGGGTTATTTAGAAATAAAGAAAATTGACGAAATTTTGAAAGTTCAAACAGTAAGCGATTTTAACTTCAATTAGTTTAGAATGTATTGGGGTGTTAAAAGTACATCACTCTCATCGGTGGAAGTTTAATGAAATTTTTCCCCTTCAGAAAATATATGTATTCTGATATTTCATTCATATTTCTTATATGAATTCTATTTATACAAAATCTCCTTATAGATACGTTTGAACATATGATAAAAATTTTTGTTAAAAACATCTTGTGGTAATAAGTATTTCACTTTAAACATTAATGTCTACATTTAATTCGGTTGACAATGTTTTAATTTAGTTAATATAATAGTTTAAATTAAGTAGTGTACTAATTGGTTGTAAAATTCTAACAAGAATTGAAATACGCCATTTAAGATTAGTATGTTGACATATTTTTCTTTCTTTTTAATAGGTGAAATGTTTACATATTTTCGCGCAACTTTTTTGCAAATACGGCTCAAGTTCAGGCATATTTACTATAAATTCAGTGCTTTTATTTCAGTTTTGTACTGCATATAATCCGCTCCCAATTAATAATGAGCATGTTTACTATAAATTCAGTGCTTTTATTTCAGTTTTGTACTGCATATAATCCGCTCTCAATTAGTAGTGATTAAACTAAAACTTGCACAACACCTGTAATGTTATCCAATTAAAAATCACCAAAATTCCTAACGTTTCACGTCTTGCGACATTAGCTTTTGTTTTCGTAACTTTAGCCAAAATGCATTTGATCTTAATTAGACCTTATTTAAAATGGCTGCATTAATTAACATGGAAACTGAATAATTGCACGGAACAAAACACCACCTCCACAAACCTATGAAGTATATTGCACCCATGTTGCATAAAGCGAGAATGTGAAATTTAATAACAACCTCCACTCTAGAGACAATCTAAAATTTCCTTAGAACGATTTGACCTTTCGCGCCACGCGAGGAAAGAAAAATAACTTGGGAGTAAAAAACGAATGTATTGCGTAAAGTGCATTCCGAAGAATTAACACTTGGGACCAAAAGACTATTATTTAAAGGTCATCATCGTTGGTGGAAACGGGAGGTTTACTCGTAGGCCTTTTCGTTCTGTACGCGCGTATGTTGACACTTTACAGTAAAATTGAAATACCCGGCCTATTTCTCGTCTCTCTTGCGTTACTAAATTTTTATAGAATGGTTTCCGTGTCGTCGCCGGCGCAAAATGTAACATTTTAACTATTAGAAGAGGAAATATAATGGCTGTAATACACCTGCTATGAAAATAAAGAAGTGTTGTACCAGTCGTAAAATTATTGTTTAATACGTAGTAACGATGTTGTGAGACAATGTGCTAGGGTAATTTCGGATAATTTTATAGCACTTAATTGCAAAGTTATTCCGGGATTGCGAGAGAAATTTCAGTACACGGGCTATATATTATTATGGTGGTTGTAATGTATGGAACTTTTTCGCTTAAATTTAATGAAATGATAAAAAGTATTTCATTTTCTTACAACTAAAACAAGCATAAAAGTTCTTTATATCTCTATATCTTCTTTACATAAAGAATTTATATTTTCAAATCACACATACCAGGGGTCCCCAAACTGTTTTAGCACCAGGCGCCATTTCTGGTATAGTTTTTCTTCATCTGTTCATTTTCTATGGACGTACAAAGATCCCAGTTCTCAATAAAGTACCAAACGTATAGGTAGTAATTGTGATGAGAGTATATTAGTATGTCTATTCAGATTAATTCTATTACTGAAAACGCCTGTTCCTGTTGATGTTATTGGTTGATTTTAAATACATTAAATTTTTTTAATTCATTAAATTTCTAAACTGAAAGCAAAAATTAATAACACATTTATGAAATTAAAAGAAATTTCCCATGCACTGAACATAAGTATATTACGATAAATTTAGTTCTTTTTAAGGGCAAATACTAAATTAATGCTTTTGATAGAAGTTTAAAAATGTTGAAAACTTTAAAATAACTCGTGTCTTTAAATTCTTCTTTTTAAGAAACGCCAAAATATTGCTTTGAAAGAACAATCATCACTATTATCAGTATAACGAAGTTATTTCCACATTATGTAATAAATGATGTTAAATCCAAAATTCATATCTCGGCGGGAAGATTGCTTACTTTCTCCATGGAAAAAATTTTGACAGGGGAAGAACTGTGGCGTGAAATTAATAAAGAGAAAATCCCATTTTATCCGAAACATATGTCAAACTTCCTAGTATTTGGTTAGAAAAATTGGTGAAAAAGCACATTTGTAGTACCTAATAATACAAAAACGGGATCCAGAATAACTTCAAAAAATTTAAGAAGTTTAGAAGACTAAAAGTTTCAAAATGGAAATCAAACAGAGATGATGTTATAAATTTAATAAAATAACGAAATAATTTTTTTTAAAAACCATGAGATTTATTCTTTATAAAACATTTTCTCTGTTGTTTTACTGTATTACATTTATTCAATTTCCTTTTCACAGGGCTTATTGGGTAGTTTGTAAGTATTTATATACGGATACTCAATCTTTACATACTACATATTTCTGTAAAAATATGTACATTTTGAGGTTGCAAATTAATATTTGGTCCATTTCTTCTCCAAATTCATAACTTTCCTTTAAAGAGAACAGGTGAAGAATTTGACTTCGTCGATAGAGTGGACTGTATATTATATCTTTGGATGAGCCTTGGCTGTCTCCGTTTCCTAAAGGTGAAATCACTGCCTAAATCTGAAGAGCAAATGTAACGACGACGTACTTCAATTTGAAATTATTCGCTTCTTCTTTTTATTAATAAACATAACAACCTAAACACAGGGTAAACAAAAAATAAAGTAAAAAACAAAAACTGTATCTCCAAGAACAATCAATCCAAAAATAAATTCTATCGCCCTATTTATTTTTTTAGAAAGATTTCAAAATAGATTCACCTCAAGATGCTTTCTTTTAATAAAAGTAAAGAAATGGGCAAGTTTCATAAAACATCAAATCAAGGGTTATTTCATGAGATACGAGAAGGGGCGAACAGTTATTAAAGACGATTATTAGTAAAATGTACAGACATCAGTATTGAATTCAGTACATACTTCTCACCTTAATTATGTATCGAAAATATTTATTAACACACCGTATTTCATCTAATTTCGCCTAGAGTTACCTTCAATAATTAAAATATAAATATGTATTTCAGTAGATTTTGATAGAAGACAATATTGCTTAATGTCAAGTATTATTTACATTTGAAATGTGAGGGTAGGTAAATGAAAATTTGAACCAGACGTAACGATTATCACGGCAAATCTATTCGATCCTAACTAGTTTAAATCTCAGTCATTACTTAATAGCAAGCGACCAACCAACTTAAAACTCGATCATTACATAATAGCAAACGACCGATCTGAGGTTAACAATTATTATATATAAAAAAATTAAAGAAAGTTATTACGAAGTTGACAGTCAGAAGCAGGTGATTGTACAGGTTGAACAAATTTTTATAATCTCAATGTGCAATAATAACTAGTCTGGCACGTACATATTTCGTAAACAGCTTAGTACGGTGTAACAGAGCAAAGCGATAAAACGTGAATTTAAAAAATGTTAATTACACCAAGTAAAAAAAAATGAATTTACATAATAATTTTCGTAAACGCCTGAAGACTTGATATGATTTTATGTTTCCTACGTTTCATACATCGTAAATTTGTATCGAGCGCTTAATACAACTGGTTAGTTAACGTCACGTTTATTAAGAGGAATCGTAATCAGGTTTTCTTATGATCTAAATAATCGAGGAACTGTGTACTTTATTACAATTTCCAGGGAGGGGGAATTACGTATACTGTCTTTATAATGTTATTTAGAAAACTCCTTATTTTGATAACTTTCTAGGAAGGCAATGCACAAACAAAAACACCAGAGGCGTAGACAAAATTCGCCAAAACAAGGTTGACCTTTGAAACAAATTTTCTTACTTATTCGTCATTATTCAATATTATTACAAAAACAACGCTCTACCCAGAAGATTAATGATAATGATATCAATAAAATATCATATAAATGCCATTTATTACGTGAATATGATTACAAAATACGGTGTAAATGTTGTTCACCGGTACTCTGACATAAATAAAGCTGTCTTTGAGTGATTCAGAATGTTAGCTGGATGTTTAAAAAAAAATGGATATTTCACATGTGGAGAGAGGAAAAATGTAGCACAAAATTCAACACTCTTTCGTCGAGAATTTTTATGATATTCCATTTTTAATGGAGTTAAATAACAAATATACAGAATATACAACCCTATTCGATCAGTACAAATATTACTTAGAAGTAGTTGATTACAATTGATATTCATTCTAAGGTGAAAGTTATTGGACAGGTCTCACAAATAATATAAATTTTCAATAAAAATTTTCAGTTTTGCGAAGAAGTATTAAGAAAGTAAGTTTTCTAATCATTGGTGTTTTAAGAGCTTTATTCAGCAATTTATTAATTTGGTTGTATATACGATATTTCAATACACGATCTAGTATATGTCGTTTTTCTAATATTTTCAGGATATAAGAGCTATGAGCAATATACAGTACACGGCAAACTGTCGATAGTGTCAAAAAAACCCTAGTGTCTCATAAGAATAACTTTCCTAAATTATGACATACAACCCTTCAAAGTTAACCATTCAAATTCATTTTTGTTCACAATTTTTAAACCGTACTTATGATGGTAATGATATTTCGTGTGGACGCATACCTTACGTGTTTCTTTGTTTTGTGGTATTAAACCATTTACTATTTTCATCAAAAGTCAGGAATGGACCAAGTCGGATGGTTGAACGTTCAAAATTTTAACAGTATTGATAATCATGGTATGCAAGTGGCAAAAATGAGTTCCCCAAACAATTTGCTAACGAAGAAGTACTCTCAGGTATTGGAATTCTATGGTAGTAACTGGGAGATAATTTGAATTTCTTAGGGTACTCTCAGCAGTAAGCGCCTCCGCCATTTCTTAGAACGACACAACTTGGAAGCATCGCCAGGAAAGTTTTGTGGCCACCAAGATCTCCTGAGCAGAATTCTTTAGATCTTTTATACCGTCATACATAACAAGCCATTGGCGAAGGAAGCGAAGAACTTATTACATCTAGAGGGTTTGTAAGTGATTTTGAGGCATTTTCATAAAACTGGTTTAATTGAGCATTTAGTTATTTATGGTACTAGTGTGTTATGTTGAAAATAAGTCACGCTAAATTGTCAAGTGACTTAGGAAACATAACACCCGAGTGGCATACAATGTTTTGTCCAACAAGTGGAAGAAAACGTTTTTTATGAGATAATAACTAATAAGCTTTGTGATCAAATCAAAGCTACTTGCGTCTCAGTACCCTATAAATGTCAGAATGACTTGACAGTGACTTTTTTACATTTTGGTTAAAGGTAGGTTGTTTGTTTGGTTGCCACGGGCAACATTTAAATATAAATACTTTAAATATGAACGTGACTTATAAACCATAACTCACTAGTGAGTTATGGATTATATCACATTAGTGTGTTATTTGGTAGTTTACTTGCCTAAAATGACATTAATAATGACAGTTATAACTGTCATGTGGTGGATAAAATATGTTTTTCAACGATGTATCACACCTAAGCAGGCAGTCCTGAGAAATGGTGAAGGGGCTTACAACAGACAGTTACAATGAAATTCAAATTATCTCTGAAACCGTTAGAGTTCCATAGTCGCCCCTTGCGTACCAATACCAAAGACTAGGGAAATAACAAGAAGAGAAACAGAGAGAGAGGTCCGATGTTCGCGCAGATCTGTCCGCGCAAGGTAACATTGGGGGAAAATGCACCAGTGGCGTAGGTGTGCAATACATATTTACCTCAATATCATTATGATAACCAGAGGCGTAGGTAGCGAATTTTGTACAAGCATTAGAGTCTTCGCGGTTTTTATTCTAATTTTCATAATGAAATTTAAAAAAACATCGGGTTATCACGACACATACCTGTTTCGTGTGATCACGTTTGTTACACATCTATTTAAACATGTTTGAATCAATACCCGTTCGACACTTATTGCGGACCTGTGCGCTGACCCTTGCTGTCGCCGCAATGGTTGCCAGTCCGGCGTGGTCCGGCCCTGATTTTCCCCCAATATCAGCCTTCAAGGTCATTGAAAACGGTTTACTCAAAACAATAGAGAGGGTCGGGACTTTCCCTTCTTGTTATTTCTCTATTCTTTGCCAATACTGTCAAAATTTTAGAGCTTGATCCCATCTTGACTTTCGATAGAGATTGTGAATGTGCTTAAAAAGGTATGATTACTGTACGTTATACAGCTACTATAAATATCACTACAATCAAATGCGCGATTTTGAAAATACTAACAAAAACGATTTTTAAAAGATCAATTAGAGGGCAATAAGTTAAAGTTTAAAGATGGTAATAAACAATATAATATTGGAACAAAATATTGGAAAAATACTATGACAGTTTCCAAAACTCCATATTGAGCTCAATTTGACATCAACCTCATTTCAAAATAAGGCATTTTCATTTCGTAGAAATTTTAGTCACCCTGTAGGAACTTATTTTTAACTCGTAGCATTTATGTCTCAAATGAATGAACACGAAATTAACTAATCTTTCACACAACATTCAATTTAGTTTAATTTTAGACTAATTTTAGATTCAACTGTATAACAAATTGCAGAATTTTTGTAATACACAATGCAAACTGCGGTTTAAACAGTTGCCATGGAAAATAAGCAGAGTAAAAGTGCAAGTAACGATGTGAAACAATAAATGTCAGAGACAATTAGTCGTACTGTAAGTGTTAAGACTCAGTTACGTACTGATGACGATGGCGGTAAAAATGTGTAATTATAACACTTTCCATAGGTCTAATACTGTTTTAATATGCACAATCCAATTGATATATTGTACATATAATTGAATGAATACAAGTTGATTTTAGAAATAACAACTTTATTGCATGTCTACTGATATAAACATATTGTTAATGAAGCTGAGTAGAGGATGATTAAAAAAAATATTTTGTACTTATTGAGAAGTTTTGATCTTTATTGCAGTCATCAATTCATAGTATCGATTAACTCGTCAGTTATGGGAAATATCGAGATCAAATAAATTGAAATAATTGTAAAATTAAAATCAAAATATGTCTATGCCTCCGACATTTTTAAAACTTTATTCTCACAGAATTGACTTCGGTTTGGTTTAAAAAAGATGACATAACTAGTGAATTCAGATAAAATGGGATTTAATTAATAGGTATCATTAGTCACATAATAATACAAATGGGCTGACTTAAAAAGTATCAATTTCCATTCTCAAATACCTTTACTTTTTATTTGAAAGTACAAGTGTAAGATCATATTTAGCTTTTTGGATTCCAGGTTATTAGGCTGAATTTCCTACTAAAACGGTACATTTTATTAAACTTACACAATATTATACCTCAATTATGTAAAAATGATCGTCATTGAAAATGATAGCAAAATAAATATGACTGAGAAATATAAGGCAAAAAATTATAGCTCCTCTACTTTGAATAGTAGCGCCTTCCTTTGATGTTGCCGTTGGAGCAAAATCACGTTGGTTGCACTGAAAGTCACTAGGATTTCAGTAAAACAGTTGACATTGACAGTACTGACAGATGGTTTTTTACATTTAAGTACATAATTATCTGCAAAACGTCCAGTTGTGCACATAAATGTAAGAACAGTGAGGCAAAAGGGTTCCAGCTGTTTTTAGGATACCGAAGTGTTCAAAGATGCGAAAACTTTGGTTATATATCGGTCTCGTCTCATAAATAGGAAGAATAATGTAGTACCCCCGTACGTATCCAGAATCACACGAATTTAAAAGCTCGCGCTCTATCCCTGCTTCCGCTCTCCCACTCCGTGCTATCGCCATTCTTCGTTTTCGTGTCGAAGAGTTCACACGTAAAACCCGTAGTGGTGAAATTATTAAATCAAGATGCCGAATCGTGATCGAGTTCGTCGATCCAGGTCCCCATCAGTGGATCGTTTGAAAAGAAGGCTTCGCAGGATGCAACGGCGGCTCAAGAGGATGGAAGGCGGTGTACGAAAGGTACGAAAACCTGAACCACGCCGAAGTCGTTCCCGGTCGCCATTTTCGGCGAGTTCCGGCAGCGGTAGCGAGGAAGGTTCCGCCAGGGCCAGGGAGACGGCAACCGACCGTACAGACCGTACAGCACACCTCTATGCAGCACACGGGACATCCCGAGGTCGTTCTCGGTGTTCCGCGTCTCGTCGTTCCGAGGCTGACACCAGTGCCGACGTTGACATCGACTTCGATGACAACATGGGTAGGTATTGTTTATTTACAAGTCTGTCGTTTTTGTCTGTCGCAGGCAGATTCAGGGAGCATTGACTCCCGAGGGAGCATTGTCTCCCTCACATGGCACAGATAGCCGATGGTGGCATTCTGTTGCGATTGTTATATAACAATCCCCCTATGAATACTACCGGTGGTGGAGTTTGTATTCGATTGTCCATTGTGACAATCCTCGGACGACCTACAGAGAGCCCATTGTGGTACTCTGGGAAGCAGGACGACCCACAGACAGTCCGTAGTGGCGATAGGTCATGGAGAGGCAATCATCGGACTACCTACACGCAGTCAGTGTCGGCAGGATGTAGGTGCTTGTGATGGCATCCCGAAAGAGACAACGCAGGCTACACGCTTTCGTCAAGAACGACCCCCCTGCGTAAGGATTCGTGGAATCCATGTCACATGTGGCAGTTTTTGGCAATAATGTCATCGTTTTTACATGTCATTGTACATGTACGGAGCTTACATTATGCTACCATATATATGGAAGCCCTGTGGATCAATAGTATTTTTTGGGATATCAATCCCATCCGAGGCTAGCCAAATCTATCCAAAGTAATTCTTTGTGTTTTCTTTAAGACACACCGGACCCTCTGGCCCAGGACCCAATTTTGGATCCGGATGTACTCGCCCTTTTAGGCGCAGAAGGACCAGCGGCGGTGAGCAAAGGTCCTCCAATACACAAAATCTTACCAGAGCGATGGGATCCGATTTTGAAGAACGGACTGCTCCCGGAAGATGTCAAGAGTCTACGGGATAAATATCCTCCAGAGAATTGTCCTTTACTGACGGCGCCTAAGCTGAATCAAGAGGTAGTGTTGGCTTCCTCCGAGGCTACATCTCGCAGAGATGAAAAATTAGCTGGATTACAAGGCCAGCTAGGAGCAGGAGTGGTAGCAATTGGTCAAGTCCTTTCCGATCTCTTGAAAGAAGAGGGAGGGGGTAATAGGCTGCACATCCAGGCCCTTAGCGATGCGGCCCGACTCCTGACGGACGTGCACTATGCTCAGTCCCAGTCTAGGAGGGACTTAGCAGCTCTGAGCCTGAATAAGGATGTCAAAGAGACACTCACTATGGCTGCAGTCGACGGTTGGCTGTTCGGACAGAACCTGGGAGACCGGGTCAAGGCGCATAAATCACTAGAGAAATCAAGTGAGGATCTTAAGCAGGTTCGGGCGAAGACAAAGACAGCTCCAAAGATGCCTTTAAACTACAAGCGCCCCCTTCACAGGCGTTCTCAAGGGAACCCCAGAGGGGGGGCAGAGGCGTCAGCTACAGGCCCAACAGGCACGTTATCTGGATCGTTATCCGATTCGACTGAAGGAGAAGGGGAGTCAACGAGACAGGAAACGTTAGAAAAGGTGAGAAGCCATGCTGGAAGGCTGAAATTTTTTCACGATCAGTGGAAAAAGATTACCAACGACAAAGTCGTTTTGTCCTACGTAATGGGACTTAAGTTGCCCTTCATTAAGACCCCTATACAGGGGTGTGTACCTAGGGAACCTTCTCGATCTCCAACAGAGTTGGTGGCGCTGACAAGGGCCATTCGGAAATTGGAGCTCATGGGAGCGGCGAGCCAAGTTCCCAGGTGTCAGGGAGAATTCCTCTCTAATATTTTTATAGTGCCCAAATCAGATGGGTCTGACCGCCTAGTTTTTAACCGTAAGTTGCTAAATACCTTCTTAAAGGTAGATCATTTTAAGTTAGAGGATCATAAAGCAGTAATTAAGATCCTGCATCAGGGATTCTATATGGCCACCCTGGATCTTAAGGATGCATATTTTTCAATTCCATTCAGGGAACAGGATAAGAAGTATTTAAGATTTAAGTTTCAAGGAACAACTTTCCAGTTTAACTGTATGCCTTTCGGTCTAAGCATTGCTCCTAGAGTGTTTACAAAACTTTTACGACCAGTTTTGGCGTTCCTGCGAGGACGAGGTTTTCTCCGTTTTGTACCTGGACGATTTCCTCCTTGTAGGTAGCGATGCACAGCAGTGTTCAGATAACATCTCTGAAACGATTGGTTGCCTGGAATCACTAGGTTTCCGCATCAATTACAGGAAAAGTTCTTTGTTGCCAGATAACACGACCCAAATGACAGTTACGCTTACCAATGAGAAAATGTCCCGGCTCTATACGGACATCAATAGATTTAGATCAATACAGTACTGTAAAATCAGAGATTTTGCCAGTTTCATTGGGAAGCTGGTCTCGATTTGTCCAGCGATGAAGTATGGTATGCTATATACCAAACGGCTAGAAAGAGCAAAGTTTTTGGCACTTCGTCATTTTGCTGGGAATTTTGAAGCACAAATGTTAATCCCTTCGGATTTAGCCGAAGATTTTGGGTGGTGGCTTCGAAACATTCACGGCGCCAGTAAATCGCTGCGATCTCCTTCCTTCCAGCTTGAGATCTTTTCAGATGCGTCTTTGACGGGCTGGGGGGTGTACTGCGAGGAGGGCAGATCCCACGGTTTATGGTCAGTTTCCGAGAAAAAATTGCACATCAATTATTTAGAGCTCGCAGCAGCATTCTTTGGCCTCAAATGTTTTGCGTCTCATAGGCGGGACTGCGATATTTTATGCCGAATTGATAATACGACTGCGATTGCGTATATTAACCGCATGGGGAGTGTTCAGAGAACTTTGCTGGACGGTCTATTTCGGGAAATTTGGCAGTGGTGCGCCTCCCGAAATATTTTTATATATGCAGCATATATTAGCTCAGCAGATAACGCAATGGCCGACCTAGAATCCCGTCGGCTAGGTATCGAAACAGAGTGGGAGCTGAACTCCTCTAGATTTTTACGAATTCTTAAGGAATGGCCGTCAATCGAAATCGATCTGTTTGCTTCACGTATTAACAGGAAATGCCCCAGATTCGTTTCCTGGCTCAGAGATCCAGAATGCTGGACAGTAGATGCATTCTCCTTGAATTGGGGGCAGTTTTTCTTTTATGCCTTTCCCCCATTTTCAATGATTTTTCCAGTCCTTCATAAGATAGTAGAGGACAGGGCAGAAGGAATAGTTGTGGTGCCCTTATGGAAATCCCAACCTTGGTTCCCGCTGTTTACGGCAATGCTAGTTACAGAACCAATCCTTTTCGACCCTGAAGTAAAGCTTCTTCTGTCTGTTCACAGGGCCCCACACCCCTTGTGGAAGAGTCTTTCCCTGGTAGCAGGGAGGTTATTATACAAAGTCTCCGAGCCAAGGACGTTCCGGACTCGTCGATAAACATCTGCCTCGCTTCTATTACCAATGCGTCATTGCGCCAGTACAATTCGGGACTTAATTCTGTAAAAATCAGAAGCAAAATCCCCTTAAGGTATCGGTTCCGCAAATATTAGATTTCCGTTCCTTCCATTTCAAAAAGGGAGCGTCGTATGCGTCTCTTAGTACGTACCGAGCTGCAGTTGGACAATTAGCGGATCCCCAGGTCACGGGGGACTCTCGTGTAAAACGTTTTTTCAAAGGAGTATTCAGCCTTCGTCCGGCAGCGCCTCGATACGACGTTACATGGGACCCACAAGTGGTCCTCTCTTACTTTCAATCCACGGAAAATTCCACACTGTCCTTAAGAGATTTAACCTTTAAGACAACGATTCTCCTGGCACTGGCTTCAGGGCACAGGGTCCAGACCCTTTCTCTGATAGAGACCCAGAATATTTCACAGACAGGTTCTGGCGTTCGAATTCACGTCCCCAAGCGGATTAAGACGTCGGCCATAAATAGGTATCAACCACTGTGGGAATAGGAGAATGTTCTCGGGGAGCTAGATGAATTATGAAGTGTTCTTGACAAACCCCAATACAAAAATAATCTTGATCAAACTGCCGACGTTTCGTTCAGTGTTCTGAACATAATCATGTCGCTGAAACTATGAATATGTTAAGTATTTCTTATGCCGGGTTTATACAACATTTTACATAGTCGTAATCATAATCATAGTCATAGTCACAGTCATAATCACAATCACAATTTTAAAATATTCAAAAGGCAGTTATACAACATCACAATCACAATCATAAGTCAAATTATTATTTTTGTTTTGTTGGTATGTTGTCAGTTTTGCGAGTTTTGAGTTGAATTTTTTTTATTAATTACCTTTGGTGTTTGAAAATGAAGATAATTAGTAAGAAGAACGTCAAAATAATAGGCTTGGCCTTTTTATTTTTACGTTTTGCTGCAGTAACGACTACTGCTATTAGCAATTTTGAGAGAAGGCAACGAAGGTGGAAAACCCGTCCTATAAACCAAAACAGAAAGAAGGAAGGGCTGTTTGCTACCCTATTTAAAGATATGTGGCTACAGGATGGCGACCAGTTTTTTAAATATTCGAGGATGACCCCCCGTCAGTTTAGTTTCCTTTTAAAACTGGTTACGCCCGAAATACAGAGAAGCAAGAAAAAAGAACATATCAGTCCAGCTCAAAGACTTATCATAACTTTACAGTAAGTTTTGACACTGTTAAATATGTGAACCATATATAATTAAACTTTGTATTTAGCTATCTGGCGGAGGGATGCTCCATGCAAGAAATTGCTTGGGGGTATAGGATAGGCAAAGCAACTGCCCATGTGATTATTAAGGATACATGCCGCGTTTTATGGGATAAGTTACAACCCACTGAATTGCCTGTTCCTACGAGAGACATGTTGGAACAAATAGAATCGGGTTTTTTCAAGAGGTGGAACTTACCCAACTGTATTGGAGCAGTTGATGGAAAGCATGTGAACATAATTGCTCCAAAACATTCTGGGAGTGCTTTTTTTAATTATAAGAAAGACTTTAGTATAGTGCTGATGGCAACGTGTGATGCATATTATAGGTTCAATATGGTAGACGTTGGGGCGGAGGGCAGTAACCATGATTCTGCAGTTTTTAAAGCAAGTGGTTTTGGCTCTGCCTTACTAAGTGGCAAGTTGGAGATTCCGCCTCCAAAATACCTACCATCAACAAACATTAAATTGCCCCATTTTCTGGTGGCTGATGCAGCATTCCCTTTGCATGAAAACATAATTAGGCCTTATCCAGGAAATTATCTTGGAGAAAAGAAAAATATTTTCAATTATAGAATGAGTAGGGCTCGGAGGTGCATTGAAAATGCCTTTGGAATTTTAAGTCAAAGGTGGAGAATTTTGAGACGGCCAATAAATGCCAGTGTTGAAGTGGCAGAAGCAATTGTACAGGCCACAATTGTCCTGCACAATTACCTTCAAAATAGCGAACATGACCTTTCACCAGAAGACAGAAAGTATTGTCCAACAGGTTATGCGGATTCTTATGATGAAAATAATGTATTACATACAGGATCATGGAGGCTTGAAGGAAACAACCTTAGATCGGTGCGTGGAATGGGTACAAATAATTCTACAAATACAGCAAAGTGCAACAGGGATAAGTTGGCAGATTTCTTTGTTTCTAAAGAAGGATGGATTCCCTGGCAAGAAAATATTGTTAATATAGGAGGTTTACCACCTGTTTAAGTGAATTTATAAAGATTGCACATAAATAGTTTGTTAAAACATAAAATAAAAATTAATAAAAAATGCTAGTAGCTGGTTTCAAACACATTTTTAGTTCCTACATACCCACTTATTTTTTAAAAAGTCACAGCATTAGTACTTTAAGGTATGGGTAGTCTTAATAACATCAAATAATAGTCAGTTTAAAAGCCACAATTTTAATAAAAATAAAGATTAAAGAATTCATTAAAAGATTAAAAGATTCATGAGGAATCAGTCTTCCTCTACATGGTCTGCTACCATGGTTAAAATTTTGGCCTTCAGCAATAATTTTTTTCTATTGTCCCTGATCTTTTCAAGGGACCCAATAAGAGTCATCGCAAAATAATAGTCTTCCTTGTTCTGGAAGTCTGGAGTTTCAATTGAAGCATTTTGTTTTAAAAATAAATCTATTGATTGTCCGACTTCTGTGACAGTATCTGCAATTTTAGTCAGATTTGTGGACTTGCTTTTTCTAGTTACATTCCGTTTTTGGCGTAATACGCTCGGGGTACTATTTTTATTGGACTCTGGCTCTGTTGATGCAGCTATTACAGGCGTGCAAGGGCTCGTTGGGCAAGAAGAGTCTTGCTCTGTCGACTCTTCTTGCTGGCTACCTCCGTTAAACTCTGGCTTGGCAGGTCCACTTTGGTTACATGAGCTGGTGGGGCTTAGAAAAGCCTCATCTTCAATTGTCCTCCAAACTTTGGATGGACCTGCCAAGGCATCGTCCCTTGTCCTTTTCAGGGACAAATTCCCCTTAGTTCTGAAATTTAAATGCTTTTTAATAATATGGTTCAAGTTAATACAAATTTGCAGTCCACTACTTTCTTATTTGGACATGTGGTGCTAAGAAGCCCATTTTTTCAAAGAGCTCCCATTTTCCAGTATAACTGGCAGATCCTGAAGGCATTTCTACTATATTTTTCCTCTCTCTGATGTACTTCAGTCTAATGCTCTTCCAGGTATCCTGACATTTTTCAACTGAAATAAAATATTCACTTCTTTCAAATATTGCCCTACTTTTAAGTAGGTATCTACACACCTGCCTCTTCGAAGATTGCGGATATGGTGAGCCAAGCTGCTTCAAGCACCACTTTATTTTTGTGACCTGCATTTTTCATGTCCCAGATACAAGGGTATTGTTCGATTGTCTCTATAAAAAATCCCTCAGCGAAACTCATCTTAAAACTAACACTCAACTCCACAAAAAGAAATTCAATAAAGAAAGAACGAAACTTAAAAAGCTGCCAAAATTCACAATACTTCAATAAACATAACCACAAAACTGACAACTGATAGACAGAACCTTGACCCACAACCTTGACCTGGCACAGAAAGAAGATGACGCCTGCGCAGTTCTGTTTTCGTCATAATCACAGTCTTAAAAGATGAAAATTAACAAATGTCAAGGTCAATAGTTATGCTTATGTTTACGACTGTGATTGTGACATGTTGTATAAACGGGTACATAAGATACACAACGTTTAACTTTTGTGATTGTGACTATGATTATGATTACGACTACACAAATGTTGTATAAACCCGGCATTATACAACCAAAAAAATATCACTTACATGTCATCAAGATCAAATTTGACATGTTTGACATTTCATATTGTATATCAATTGTTTAAAAGGCCATTATAAATAATAGAAACCTATAAAATTGTGAACGCTAAATATTGTCAAAAATGTGTCAAAAGATGATGGATAAAATTTGTATACCTATTTGTTTTGAAAATGTGATAGTTTTCATATGTTCATTTATTTGAATAATTTGTAATATGCTTGGGCAAAGTTATGAAAATCTTGTTGTCTATTTACAATATTATCAGATGTTTTAATATGTACTGCCTCTTTGAATAATCTTTCAAACCAATTTGATTCACGCTCTAATATCGAAACATTTTCAAAATCGAAGTTGTGATTGTTTTCTATGGCATGTTCCACTAAACCGGAATGTGTTGAATTATTTTTAGTGATATTCAATTGATGTTGTTGTAATCTCTTTTTTATGTATTGTTGTATTTCCATGATTATGTTCAGAACACTGAACGAAACGTCGGCAGTTTGATCAAGATTATTTTTGTATTGGGGTTTGTCAAGAACACTTCATAATTAAACCACTGTGGGACTTGCCATTTTTTCCGGGATGCCCGGGACTGTGTGTAGCTAGTGCTATTCTAGCTTATCTAAGTCGCACCGCTAGCATAAGGAAAGAGAAGAATTGTGACCATCTATTGATCACCTTTAAGCCTCCTCATCGTAATGCCACTAGGCAAAGTATTAGTCGATGGATAAAAGGGGTACTCAAGAACTGTAATATAGATACTTCACTCTTCTCAGCCCACAGTACAAGACACGCTTCGATTTCAGCAGCGGCAAGAGCCGGGATCAACATAGACACCATTTGCCGTGCGGCGGGTTGTTCAAAAAATTCGCAAACCTTTTGCAACCTTTTATAGTCGGCCTATACAAAAGGATGACTGTTTTGCATCGGCTGTGTTTGGATTGTCGCAATAAAACTCTTTAAACATCTACATTATTCTTCCTATTTATGAGACGAGACCGATATATAATCAATAGATCAAACGAACTTACCTGTGAAGTTCGATCTTGATTATATGAGGTCTCGTCGAAATAAATAGGTCCCGCCCTGCCCTGGGTCTTACAACTACCCTATTTTGCGACAATCCTACTTTGAAGAGAATGGCGATAGCACGGAGTGGGAGAGCGGAAGCAGGGATAGAGCGCGAGCTTTTAAATTCGTGTGATTCTGGATACGTACGGGGGTACTACATTATTCTTCCTATTTATTTCGACGAGACCTCATATAATCAAGATCGAACTTCACAGGTAAGTTCGTTTGATCTATTGATTAAAGTGCATTCAACGACCTGATTGCGAGCATTTAGTGAATCTGACCGACAGCAGTAATTTGCGAGTTTGCGAATCATTTCTCTTCTGTACAATTTTTGTGGTTTTTAATTTTCCCTTATAAAAGTAGGGACTTTTTTCGCCTCGACGTTGGTATTAGTTTTGCTCCAAGGATGCGCTACTATTCAAAATAGAGGGGCTATACAAAAATACAAAAAAATATTTAAACAGCGCCCTCTACAATGTGCCACATTTGTTAACACTTAGAAAAATACATTTTTGGGATGCACACAAGTCATTTCTATGTTTTCCGTCAGTAATAACATTCAAAAATACTGTAGATATTAAAAAAAAATTGAAAATGTTTTTAAACAAATTACTTTGTTTATTTGATAGGTAATTAATTAACAAGTTGCATATGTGGAATGTAGTCGAAGAGGTACTCCAAATTAAAAAAAGAATCATCAAAATCTATTAATAATTGCCAGAGATATCTATTAATTACTTGCTGCTTCTATTTGAAGTTACCTATCCATTTTTTGAGCTTGCAGATTTCAAGTTTCCCCCACCACCGACTCCAAGCTTCAGTCGAGCTGCATATTTGAAGCTTCACTAAAGTCGATGCTGAAGTTCAATACTTTCCAATTTTGTGTAACAGATAGTTTAACTCTTTATTTTTAAAATTGCGTTAATTAGGTCTCTTAATTAATATAACCAAATTAGCTGTGAATTAAAAAAAATGGCTAACTTTGCCTCAAATTGACATATAGGACAATTTTATTTTTAAGGTAAAGTAAAAATGCCAGCTTTTCAAAAATGTAAAACTCATTTTACTACAAATAATATCAATAAAATTATTCTCATTGTTTATAAGATAAAGATGACCATGTTATTGTTATGATTAACAATAGTGATTGTTAATTTTTTTCGATATTAAATAATTAATTTTGATGAAATAACTCTTCCTCTTTCTTTAGGTACCAGTAGAATTATTGTATCTATTCGATGAATCCTTTTGAAATTTTTACCACATATTAAGTACCAAAAAAACACCATTTTTACGCAATTTCAAAGTGGTTAGTTAATTTTTGCAATAGTTATGGTTTATTAATTAAAAGTTATGCATATTTTACCTTTATTAACAATTATCTAAGCCACAAAATAGTGAATCAACTTTTGCTAACCGCCATTTTGAAGATTTTTCAATTCCCTACAGGATGGTATCTTTGAATTATTTGTCAAATACCTACTAAGATTTTTTCAGGGAAACAACAATACAAAAAATGCACATTTTTCGACCTTTAATTGTTAATAATTAAACAATAGCACAAAACTTTTGGTAGTACCTCAACAGGGAACTTTTTTCCTTATTTCCCTTAGTCTATAAATAGGTACTGGATATTTACTAATTTTATTTGGGGCGATGCTGCATTAAATTCACATGTTTTACGGAGACAATATTCAAAAAATGATGGGCCAAATGTTCAAATATTGCCACAATACTGTTATGCAAATTGTATACACTTTAGTACGCTATTTTCAGCAAAGTTGTGACTCAAAAATATTTCTGGGATATTTACTCGTCCTGGAAACTGGACGTGGAGATACTTGAAGAAATGTAGTAAACAATAGTATACGGTCGACATAAAAAATGACATTAACCTAAATTGATTCGAGAAAAGTCGGTCGGATCCATTCATCATCGGTCCGTCCCATCCTCCCACAATATACATTGTGTGGAATTGAAACGTATGCCACACTGAAAAATTTAATGGAAACACATGACAAATGTTGACCATCCTTGTTAACTCAAAAATTGCATATCCGAAATTAAGCCGTCCGCCCCATTAATTAACCTAATTGCCATGAAAATGAATATACAAGTGCTAATGCTCCAATTCATTCGTATCGAATCCACTATACGAGACGTGTTATCTTCGTTAGTACGTCATTGCTAATTATAAGCAATTTTAATTATTAAAGCGACGGTCTTCGTGCCTCCTTCGACAGATCCATTTTGATAATAGTCTGGCTGTTGACCAACACAGGCACGGACAAGTGGCACGCTCCCCAATCAACTAGCGAAAATTTAACTCGAATCATTTGCACTGGGCTAATAAATCTTTGTATCAAGAATCACGAGCGCGCGCGACAGACTCAAGAAAGAAAGCGGCGCTTAGTGTACCCGATATCTTTATTGCAGATTATCAAGATAAAAACAGCCAATAGTTGAGGTAAAAATTGTCGAACAATACGCTTGAAGGAAACGGTGAACGTGGATGTGTGCCGAGTTCGAGGGATAATTTCTCTGATCATCGCTCTTCCCATTGAACGAAAACTGTCCTAAGGTAAGACGAACACTATTTTGTAGTTGGGTTATAAGGCTCTTGAACGGAGGGAAAATCAACATTTTACATTTGTTTCGGTTTTTAAATTGCTTAATTACACGTAAACCGAACAATCACTTCGCGCAACATTTAATTACACCGTGCAGTTAACTACGACTAATTTCTTTAAGACACACTTTCTCCATATTAATGTAATTACCTTTATGACTGATAATATATCCATGATAAAAACGGTGTCACTAGTTTCATTTGAATTAAGATTGCACGAGAGCAACCAACGTGACAAAACTTAAAAAAATATGTGGGAACACAATCGCATTAAACATGCGTAAAAACAAATTAAACAATTTAAAGGTTGTAATTATTAGCGAATTCTGAGCACACTAATTAATTCCTTCTGTATACACACAGCATTTTAACCCGCTAATTTTTCATTTAACACCTGCTAATTCGTTTATATTCCGCTAATAAGTAGGAGAGCCTAATCTGATTAAGCAAGATGAATTTGTCACAAATGAGTAAAAATATGAATGAGAAAAGGCACATAAAATTGCATGTAAAGTAAGATATGTCTTCATAGTAGTGAGAGTAATGTGTCATTGGGAAACGACGAAAATGCATCAGGAAGTAGTATTTTTAAAATTTTAGCAACAATTTAGCAAGACAATCTAGTTGAATACCTCTACAGTTAGATCTATGATAGACAATTCTAAAATCATTAAAATCAAATTAAATTAAATTCTACTACTCATAATAAATTTGAAATAAACCTCCCAAAAGTATATAACACTAAAATCAAATAAATCCGATATTTTTATGCCTCATTTAAACAATAAAAATTGCACATACTAGTGATTTGACCTCTAATTAGGGCTTAAGTTTTACATTATTATGTCCATCTCTAAGCATTATTATTGCAGTAAGTAATGTCTGGGTGTTAATGTACTAGAGCATCTCTTTAATTTTTCTTAAAAATCTAATGCTAGCAAACACAATTCCACATTTACAAAGTGCGATTAAGATTTCATTAATAACGCAATTTATTCAAAAACAGTAATTTCAGTATAATGCACTTTTGAACCATTCTTCTTCGTAATTTTCGCCCTTGACAAGCAACACAATAGTGGTAATTGCAGTCGCAGTAATTAAGACTCATTATGACTGGTTTTCGTACTGACACTTAAGCACTGTTATTTTATCGTAAAAGGTGTGTTTACAGATAAGTAAGAAGTGATGTAAAGCCGTATAGGATACGGTAAGTGGAAGTATACCCTCTAGCTAGCTTCTGGGATTAACGTTAACATTACCGAGCTGCAAAGATAGAATATGTTACATGAATTGGTCTAAACGGTAATTAGTGCAATTTTAAGGCCAAAAACAATTAGAAACACTACGTTCATAACATAAGAAAAGTGTGCAATTACCATATTACATGTTGAGTTAAAAACTATTAACATCAATCGATGGAAAATCGATTATTGGACGTATAAAATTCGACCTCGAATGCAATTAAAAATATTACCCTTTTCTGAATAAACACAAATGCCGTGTCGCAAGCCGCGAAGCAGAACTTATGTAATTTTTTCTTTGAAATAAATCAAGACGTCCTCAATACGAACATCCAGCAGAGAACAGATCTACTATTGGTGGTCCTCGCACGTAGTTTATCGGTAAATGTGATACAAACCTTATTGTGAGACAAATAAAAGATTATTAGATTACTTTGGTGATTTCGTGAAAAATCTCAACTTGTGACTGGCAAAAGTTTACCACGCATAATCGGGTCGAGGATTAACACACAACACACATATGTGAGTAGAACTCTATACATAACAAAACCATACTATAACTACCATTAAATAAATTATTACTATAGTTCGTGACTTTAAAACCATTATTAGATGATACCTGAAAACTATAAATAGAAATCCACATATGTATGCATATAACATAAAGATGTGTTTGACTAGTATAATCGATAAGAGTGGGAACTTTAAACCGTTTTACAAAATTAATAATTGGCGATAAATAAGCGATAAGCAAGAACATCTTAACCTTCATGCTTATAGTTAATCTATCCAATGTTTGATCAAACGGATGTCGGCTTAGAAACGACGTTTGACGTAAAATGCTTTGTACATAAATATGTAGACAAATAATACAACATACTTACATTTAAGAATTTTAGATTAAAAAATAGTACAAATAAATCTGCGTTTGACAAGTCTATCGTGACATGTGGTTGGATAACAGAATTTAATAACTCCCGATGGAACTAGTTTAACTTAAACCTTTGAAGGACTCAAGACATGAATGTATGCCCAGAACCTGGTAGACTTAACTGAAACTAATGCCCCTACAAAGTAATATTTCCCTAACCTCCGCACTTTAAGAAAAAATGCCTTAAACAAACCTGAAACAAAAGTTATCAACAATTTCAACTAACTCTCACTTGATTACACCTTCATTAGCGCTATCGTCACCGTCTAAGTTTAATCTTTTCCACCGAGATTAATAACTGTATAACATCGCAATTGCTGAAACACATACATATTTATGTATGTATGTATGTATGTCTGTAGGCATACGGACAACACTACAAGGACGTGTATAAAACACACGGACAAACGCATTGTAAATTTTTACCTTAAAATGAAACGTTATAAATTTGCATAAGCAAAGTTGTTACCTTATCAAAAAAGAGTGAGTCAATACACAATGCCACAGGTGACGGATAACTTTATTATGTGCACGTACGAAATGGTAATACAGGGAAGAGGTAAAAAAAATGAGAGTGTTTCAGAAATAGTAATGAGTGGACTATTCTACGATGTTTTCTAAATTTTCATTAAAATGTTCGTTGTAAGTTGGTTTTCAATATGTAAATACTTGTTCATTCCAAAAATTAAATGACGTAAATAATTATACCAATTATCTTAAAAATAATAAAAAAATGTATCCAAAAGAAAGCTTCAAAATTTGTTACAACTGATTCCATAATTTTTTGCAGAATCTATATTGTCCAAAGTGCCTACGAATCTTTGAACTTCAACTAAAACTCTTGATAAAATGCTGATTAACAAGCAGTTTTCCACATATTTTGATAAGTAACTGCAAAATATAAATAATTTTTATGAATAAATACAAATATCAAGAATTATAAACTATCTGATCTAAAGAACATTTGTATCTGATATTGCTGCAGATTTACTATTAGTTCAAACTGTGATGAGTTAAAATTCCAAGAAAACGTGTAGCTACCTTTGTCGGTATCCGACAATCGCTGGAGTATCAACAGCGTTAGAAAGTCATTGACGGCGCGGTCGTAGCACTTACCATATTAGCTTTTACGTGCATTCGACATTGACAATAATGTCGAAATTTTTAAGGCACGCCTTTGTCGCGGTATATTGTTACAGTAGTTCCGATAAGAAGGGGTTTATTGGCTTAGCAAGTTCTTGGAATTCTAGCTCATCAGATATCGTACGCGCTAGTTGATTGTTTAATTCGTGCCTCAAACAAGCTTTAACACAGCATTTTTTGTTTGCAAAAATTTGAAAATTGTGAAATTATTTTTGAAGGTAATTGGATCAACCCTGCCACGAAATATCCTGGAAAACAAACAAATTGCAAAATTGCATTTTGCAAAATCAAAATCGTACCAATACTTTTTTGAAACATAGTGTACACGTTTACCTAAAACTAAAATACCTTGTATGTCGACTTGTCCACTGCGATTGGAACACACTGTATATGAATAGCAACCAAATAAGGCGTTAACATTCACATTCTTACGATTCCTTAAAAGTAGAATCAATGTAACGCGTGTTCAGCTAAATTTTGCATAACGTAACTGGCTTAATAATCGCAAAACGTAGGTCGTAAATCGTTGCAGCTAATTTGGAGTAAGCACAAACGTACTATATTAGTTATTCAAATCTGTATTATTTGATTCGATCGAATTGTCTTCAAATTATTTCTTGTGAAAACAAGTTGCGACCTACGTTTGTGTTGTCACGTTTTCTTAAGAGAATCCTGCACATTACAACTGATTTCATCGTCACGATACGTAGGTCGCATAGATAGATATGTCGGTAGGTAGATAAAAGACATCTCAAAAATAGTACAAAGTAGTCTGCAGATCATAATCCATTTAATCGATTATAAAACGTAGGTCGTAGCTTGTTACTACACAATTTCAAGTGAGCACAGAACGTAGGTACTAAATTAATTATTGAAGTCTGCATTATCGGACCATTTCAAATTGCGTTCAAACTAACTTTGGCGGGATCAGGCTGCGACCTACGTTTTGGGTTCAGTGAAAAGTCGGGACATATATAATAGTAATTTATTGGATCACACTGCGCGTAGATATCAATATCATGTATATGGACTTGACCATTTTATTCTTGCCCTCTTGATAAGCTCTCATCGCTATAAGGATAATTAAGAGCAAGTCTCAGACAGAGATTATATTTGTACGTATGTAGGTACATGTATATTACAGAAAGAATAGTTTTGTATTAAGGACTGTCTACTGAATTTAAGAAATTTTTGGAACAAAATATCCGCGAAGAGAAAGTTTTCAAATTTAAAATTTTGATTGGCATATCTCTAGCAACGACGAAGTTATTTGTCGTTTGTATTTTATCAGGACTCGAAAGATAACTAAAAGTTATCTCTGGTCTCGATATTACATCTCTTACGGTCTCGTTTTGGTCTTGTCTTGGTCTCGAAAAACCCCGAAATAATTAAACATATTTCTTTTTTTAAATCTTTTTGGATTTGAAATACGAGTAACTATCTATAGATACCATAATGTAAACTAGACTATCTGCAGCATGGACATTTTTTGATATTAATATATTCCAAAATTAGGTCGTTAATACCTTTTTGAATTCTATTTAAACCATTAAAATTTCCCAGTATTTAAATATAAAAGAGATATATATATTGCCCGATGAATGGATCTATCGTACATTTATACGAGGAATATACATCGTCTCATTCATGACCTTCGAGAATTCTCGAGACAAGACCTGGTTAGGTACACAAAATTTCAAACTTTGGTCCCATATCGAACATGTCTGGAATTTCAAGGCAAGACAAAATCGATATCGGTCTTGATCTCGTATCAAATAACTACATTCTGGAATTTTGAACTGTCAATTTGGCGTTTGACGAAAGTGTATTAAAAAAAAAGTTTCAAAAATTCCCGATTTTCAAAAAAATACATTTTTTCAGGTTGTCTAGTCAAAAAATAACGAATAGATTAGTCTTTGTGTATCGTGAACTGCTTAGTCAATTTTGGAATCATTTAAACAGCGAAACTGAGTTTTGGCGAAAAATGAGAGATTCTACTCTCGTCTCTCAGGACGCAGCTTCTTGTCAGAGTATCTAATTTGGTATTGGTTTTCTTTTACTTGTCAAATTCATGTCAGGAGAAAATATTGTGATGAGTGAAATAAGTTTGGTAATTTCAAATTCTTTCCCGCCAATTTTCTTTTGTCGGGATATTCCAAAAGTTAACAAAAGTAAAAATTTGGATAAGTGCGTTGGTGAGAAAAACGTGAATAGACAGAAAATTTATATCGTTTCTACTCTTCGTAATGAAATTTTTGATGTTGTCCCGTTGTCTACAATGTAGCGTATACTGGAACTTCAGGGGTACGCTTTAAGATTCCCCGGGACACCCTGTATACCGTGTGGTCTCGTGTAGGCGTCCCGTGACATAACAAAGTCGCCCGGTACATGGACCCGGCGCAAGGTATAAAATATGTATTACATAAGCCTTGATTTGCAAACAAGTCGAGTTTTGTGCGACCTTTAAAACTTGATTGTATCGTTTTCAAAGCCAGTCCCAATACGAACTCTGTGTTAGTGCTTCACTTTCATTTCATCGAAAAAATTCGATCTCAATGAATTAATCAGTTAAGTAGAAAGAATGTAAAAAAATAATTGGGAATAAACAATACATAGGCGACACATATCCAGCATGAAGACGGCACGTGCAGAAAACCACAGGTCAGTACATGCAGTACGGTTAATTATCTACTATCTACTATCTAAAATATGTGAGTATAAATACACAAAGAGCGTTCGAGTATACTCGGGTGACTTCGATTCGATCTTAATTCTGCATATGTACTTTACATTATCGGCATTATATAATTCAACCGGTTTCCTTCTACATGCATAACTTTTAAATTCTATTTTCCAATGTCTACCAGGAAGAACTTTTTTTTTTAAATGTTCCACACCAAATAGCATGAGGACACGTACAATAATAATTTTTATGCAGGATGCTTTTAATTAACGTCATTAATAATGAATGTGGTATTTGGTTCCCGTTGAAAGAAATTTGACCTTCTTAGGTCGTATCGGAAAGAAAGTTTAATCGTTGAAATTGTTCGACCTCGAGGGATATTATTTTATTTTACCTATCTTAAAAATGAAATGCCGTTTGAGTGGAGAATGAAAATGGACGTGCAGCAAACAGCACATTTTTTCAAATAAAATGTGACGCTACTCCTTTTAAAAATTATGACATCATGGTAGCGATAAAGTGAAAAAAAATCAGTAATTAACACTAATAGTCATAATGGAAAGTTATGGTTTTCTATTAGTATTAACATTCTCCAGTTGTAACTACTTTTAGTTTGATTTTGATTCGTTTTTGGTAACATCACATGTCTCACTTAGAGATAATTTTGTTAAAAAATAGTAATTATCAATAAAAAAAATGATTGATATTACTACGTTAACAAACAACTCACGTGGAACGTGGAGTATTTCCTATTAAGTAAGTAAAACATAACTAAACTGTTAAAAACAAACTTGATGGTTAAGTCGCACTTGCCAAATGTTCTTTAAAATCGAAGGAACTGTCAGAATTGAATTAAACGCCATGTATGATTTCAGTGAAATTTCGTGCTGATAGGCATGCCACGTTACAGTGTAACAACATAATTGGACGTAACAACAGAGTGAATTAAACAATCCTTAAACTTTACCATTTAAAATACAGCAAAACAACTGTTTGTAATAGTGCCAACACATTTTAGAATTTAGAAAAATGTTATTTTTGTTTCAATTTTAAGTAAGAAAGCAATGCAATCCACCATACACGCCAGTAAACAATTGGATCAACTTAAGTTTAATTAAGTTATTGCTATCTTTTTACTTTTACTTTTGATAATAGTTGGGTTATGAAAGACCTTGTCAATTAAAAGAATTCCTGAATTAGTGCCCGGAATATGTGGGCCCCTTATATATTCATTCATAAAGCACATAAGCATTGCCGCTTTCCATATCTATAAATACGTTCCCGATTATCTACACAAATCCGTGCATTTAATTTCACGAATTTTACAATACGATCGGTATTTATCAACGGCCATATATATTTATATCACGGCATCAAGAGTTATCTGAAAGTTATAAATCAGTATAAATAAATCAACTTGCTCCAAATCAAGTAATTCAGTACCATAACCACCAATCTGTACTATAACATTGAATTAGGTATTCTCAATGTGTCGATACCGCTGAATAAATTCACCTTTCATCGGGCGAAACGCATTAGTTCACCGGAGACTTTACAGATATCCACAACCTTCAAGCCATTTAAGTGGTATTGCATTTCAGTTAACAGTGGAGGAGAATCAAGAACACGTTTTCGAAGAATCTTACAGGTAAAACAATATGTAAAAGTCATGAGGTTTTGATCGCAAACAATTGTAGAAAGTCAGTAACTTCAAAATAACTAGTAGCAATTCAATGTGAATTGTGAAAATTTGTCGCTGTGAACTAAATAAATTGTTCCTTGCGCTCATGAATTTATTTACCTACACCTTTTTGCAACTCTAATGCATATCTACAAGTTTTCTCGTTTCAGGTATTACTGCCACTGTGGCAATATCACTGTGAGATATTTGTTTCCTTTTAATATCATTTGGCTGTATTGCCTTTTAAAACCCATTCGTCATTTCTTCTTGGTACAAGCGAAGATCTTATTGCTGCTTTCAGTTATACTTCTAATTTCGGTACCATATAGAAACATGATATTGACCATAGAGATGTTGAATTTTCTTCCATTTATGATTTTATTTCTCCAGACTAAGCTATTACAGCATGTTTCATAGCGTTTCGACATTATGCGTATACATTACTTGTCTCAAGGTGAATATCTCTGCATGTGAGCGACGCGTCTGAAACCCATTCTTGATCCTACATTTCCGGAATGGAGTTCAAGACAGTTATCTTGTCACTTAATTGATGGATAAATTTGATAAGGCCTCTACCAAACCTATTTGCTCGTTTTCCCTCGGCAAAAATTTCAATAAATGGGCCTCTCAGTAACTAAACTAATATGTTGGTGCAGATTTAAGAAACTCTGTATCCGTATTTGTTAAGCATTCTCTTTCCAATTTTAGGGGCAGACAGCAAAATGCAGATGTATCGCGAATTGGAATAGTGACTGTTCTATAACAAACCACAGTATTTATTTACGACACTTCGTGCGACCGACTCTAGTATATTTGGTTGCAGTGGCCAACACAAGCATCATCATCATCATCATCATCATCATCATTCAGCCTTTTTCAGGTCCACTGCTGGACATAGGCCTCCCCTAGTTTTTTCAATTCGTCTATGCTCCTGGCTGATTGTAACCAGTTTGTGACAACTCTCTTTATATCGTCCGTCCAGCGCGTTGGTGGTCTGCCTCTGCTGCGCTTGTCTAGTCTGGGTCTCCATTCTAGGAGTTTGCGAGTCCATCTAGAATCTTGTAGTCGAGCGATATGATCCGACCAGTTCCATTTTAGTTTGGCTATACGAACTATTACGTCGGTAACTCCCGTTCTTCTCCTAACATCTTCATTGCTCACTCTATCTCTAAGGGTTATTCCGAGCATTGATCTTTCCATACGTCTCTGTGATACCTGCAGCTTTGAGGCAACACAAGCATAAGCACGAGTAACTGCATACCTGCATCAATTATTCGGACATCCATTATGATCGCAGAACTTTTACGACCGCTTGTTGCTTTGTATAGTTCATGTAACGTCCAGTGGTGTCGGTACATTACAAATTTTTCATTCCAAATTGCAAAGTGTCGATCAATATAAGTATAGTGTATTAGAATCGCTACGATATATACTTTTGAAATGTGGTTTCAAACTTGTTTAATGTTGATTTAAACTGTTAGGTAGGTGGTTCTCAAAATTATGGCTCAAATAAACCTTTCTCAAGGGGAACAGAGTGATTATCTTGCTATCAGAGATTTTTTTATTGACAATAAAAAACATCTTATCTGAAAGGATTTATTGATCAATATATTTTTTTATTGTTACCGTGTTCATGTTATTGACATGTAATTTAAATTTTACTCCTCAGACTAAGAATATTAGTACAGTACGAAACTTTTTGGTTCACCACTGCATTAACTCGATATTTCAACGAGAAATCAGGTGATTTCCAGTCAGTCCATCTATCTCAAAACTTTGGAACCAAACGACATCGATCAGATCTCTTCGTCTTCTCATCTTCAGCAATCTTTATCTGTCCACTCCTGGACATGGGTCTCCCCTCTCCTTTTCCATCGTTGTCTTGCACCAAATGGTGCCATCTCTTTCCTGTTATCCCTCTTATATCGTCTTGCTGGTCTACCGACACTTCGCTTATTTAGGGTCTTGGTCTTCATTGTAGTATGTATTTTGGCCATTTATAGTTGCCTTGCTGAGCAACATGTCCAGCTCATCTCCATTTTTGCTTCGCTATATATATTTCACGACATCCACCACTCCTTTTCTTCTTATTTCCTGATTGGGAATATGGCCTCTTAGACTTACCAGCATAAGAGAACCTAAGAGAAGTGGCGTTATTACAAAATTGTTTAATTGCGATTATTGTAACGTTTATAGATGTTTTAGCTAGGAATTCTCATGGTTTTTTCGACTGGAACTGTGTCGTATGCTTTGATGAGATTCTTTAATATCTTACCATGCAGTCTACTGAATGAGCTGGTATCTGATATATAGCGGTAGTTGCAGCAAAGATTTCTTCTTCTTTTTTGTGGATAGGTGTCATCCAGCCAATTTTTCATGATTGAGGGATAGGTTCTCCATTAATGTATCTGGTAATGATATCCGCCAGCATCTTTTTAAATGTATCAGATCCATCATTAAGGAGTCCCGCTGGAATAGTCCAGGGGTTCTGTTTTTCTTCATGGAGATTAAGGCCTTCTCGATCATAGATGGTGTAATCTCTATTTCAGTCTCTTCCACTTTGACTTTCATATTTTCATAAATATATTTTTATTTTCATATAGAACTTTCAATATGGGTATTCCATTGATCGATTCCACAATATATACTCTGTCTTTTGAGGACGATCAAATTATTTTGGCTCAGGACTACTACAAAGGAAGGTGGTGGAAGAGTATAGGAAATGGGAGCTGAAAGTAAACCTTAGTAAGACAATATATGTGCATCGGAAGAGGACAGCAAAATTTGATACTAGAAGAAACACAACAACAATTAAAATACTACAAAATACTAATACTTAGGCATGTTTCTTACAAATGATGAGATGTTAGATGAAGTAATTGCACACAGAAATAACCAAGAGAGAACAGTAATAAGACAACTAAATAGTATTCGGTGGGACAAGAAAGTATCAAAGAACAATAAACATCGAATATACAACAGTATAGTAAAAAGTATAACATACAGTATAGTGAGGTCTGGCATTTGAAAGAGAAGACAATTAAAATGCTCGAAACCACGGAGATCGATTATCGGAGACGTGCTGCAGGAATCTCAAGACGCGATGAAATAAGAAACGAGAGAATTACAGAAATGATAAAGGTACAACATACGATTACAGAAGACATAAGAGTTAATCAACTGAGGTGGTATGGGCTTGTCCAAAGAATGCCAGAAGATCAACTACCTAAACAAATTTTAAATTGGACACCAGAAGGACAAAAGAAGAGAGGAAGACCTAGATTAAGTTGAAGAGAGGATATCCATAAAGATATTCTAGATAGAGGGCTAGAAGAAGATCAGGGGAAGATCGAGAGAAATGGAGACTGGGAATCGGAAGACGGCGAAGAACGTTTTGAATTTTTATTCAATTGGCGGTATTCGTTAGTTTCGTTGATCATTTTTCTTCTTTCTTCCATGAGTACTTTTGTTTCATTCCTAACTTCATCTTTTCTCTTATTGTTCTTTAAGAAACATATCTTTTTAGTTGCTGCGATGACACTAGTCGTTATTCGGTTTTGTAGAGTGTTAACTAATATTGCTTTAAGATTTTCAACGTCGAATAGCCTTTTATCGAGTTCAGTCTGATATGCTTTAGAATACAGTTTGATTGGTCTATGGTAGGAACTTTTGGTTTTCCTATTATTTTTTCATGTTCTCCCTTGGTATTTGTTTCCCCTTTTGCTCTGTGATCGCTACCGGTATCGATCAGTATCAATTCTTCATTTCTCCCACTTTCAGTTTGCTGCGACCTTCCACGATGGCCCACCGCCATCACAACTTCGACTTCGAGGAGACGGTCGAGGCGCCCCGCGGGAACAAGACCCTCAGGTTCCTGAAGAGCAATGCCATGACGCTCGCCACCTTGGGCGGCGTACTGATCGGCGGCACCGTCGGCTTCCTCCTGAGGAATTACAAGGACGACTGGAGCGACAGAGAGGTGATGTACATCGGATACGTGGGAGAGATATTCCTGCGGATGCTCAAGGGACTGATCATACCGTTGATAGTCTCCTCGTTGGTGTCGGCCATAGCGAATCTCGATCTGTCGCTGTCCAGTAAGATCGCCATGAGGGCCATAGCTTATTATCTGACGACTACTTTCGCGGCGGTCGTGCTGGGTATGATCCTGGTGACGGCGATCGGACCAGGGAAACATTTCTCGGACAAGGGCACCACGACAGAGTACGAGAGCGGCAACGTGTCGACGGTCGATACACTCATGGATTTACTCAGGTAAGCCCATTTTTCCGTTACCGTACACTTTTCTTTCGGATTATAATTTGATAAATCCACAAAGGATCAGATAACTTTTTTCACTACATCTTTTTTTTCTCATTATATACGGCTTACATGCATTACGAAGCATTTGTACATGCTACCTGTATAAATAGTATGATAATTGGGGAGCGGATTATGCCCCGAAAACAATAAGAACTTGAATTGCAATTGGGAAAACCGTCACGGTGAAGATTGTGGTGTTTTTGGTTTCAATTGGTTTAATTCATCTAATTGCTTATCATTCAACAATTTTGAAGTGACTGGCGTAATGTTTCAGTCCACCGTCGTTTTTATCCAGTACCGGAGTCGTGTGTAATTGTGTAAGATATAATTGCATTAGGATTTAAAAAAATTGGTTCGTTTTGGTTTCATGTTTGAATTTTGTCTTTAGTTTGAAATAAGTAATTGTACTTCAAAATTAATACTTTTGGAAGCATAGCTTTCATATTGGGGGTTTCGCTTGAAGCGCTGGATCGATGAGAGGTATGAACATCGAGAAACCGAACGATCCTCACGGCCAATTATCGCACCACGCTAGCTGTTTGGTGGTAACTCGTGTTACAATTGTTTGTATTGTCGGTTGCCTGCTCCAGGGGTGGCGATTGCTAGATGTATCGGTGAGAGGTATTAACATCGAAAAACGAATGAGCCGGATGTATCATTAGTACCTAATGATATATACGATATATCATTATAATATAACATTATATATAGTATATATAAATAAAGCTATGCTTCCCCTCTCGGTCATTCCCAGAGTGCCTCATTCTGCCAGTCTAAATTCAATTTTTCGCAGTCAGTGTAACTTTTTAATACTCATAAGTTTCAGTTCTGAATAACTTAGAGCTAGAGCTTACTTGAACCGGTTTTCGAAGTTTGAAAAATATTGAAGCAGTCAAAATTTCAACATAATAGGAAGCACCGAAATTGATATAAACGTCGGTTTTCTGCCGATGCCGCTTTAGAAGCTATTTGTTGACCGAAGTGAGAAAATTCGCGGTGGATCATCTCGATACGCAAAACTCCTCTTAACTTTTTAGGTTTTTTGTGCCATCTTAAGGCTCAAAAAGTATATTCAAGTTTTCGATAATTTCTTTGATGGGGAAGGGACTGCATGTTGAGTTAGAAAAAAATTGTGATTTTGTAACTGTAACGTGATCTGTTGTAACTTTGAGATTTTCAAGCGAAATGCAATAACATTTCATAACTTTTTTAACGAAAATAATTTTTCGAAAACTCTTACATAATCTTTTCGATAAAAACTGCCAAAATTCAAAGAAGTGCAAGATGATGACGGGCAGCACTTTTGAATTTTGCAGTTTTCAACGGTAATCAGGTGAAGTCACGATTGAAAATCAACTTTGAATAGTCATCTCATATTGAGAAAATGTGAACTTTTTGTCTAAAATCTCATTTTTTTTAATTAAACAGGTAGTTGCTTCTCGACACAAAGTTATTGAAAACTAATATTTTTTAGGGAATTAAGAGGCTTGAAAAATTTGAAGAATTCAGGGAAGTTTAGAATATCGAAATAGGGTAACCTGAGTTTTTTCAAAGTTTTCTAACACTAAATAGCTGCTGAACCGACATTCGTAGCAAACGAACATGTAAAACAATTCCGGCGCCCCTATAATCCAGTCAACGTAGTCATTTTTCGACATTTTAAGACATTAATTCATAACCGGATGGGAGTAGTCAAATGTTGTAGGCTCTGATTAGTTGATCATGCCTATATAGTTTTAAACATTCAAAAAGTGTGCGTTAACAAATGGGAGGGGTCCAAAGTTAGCAAAAACAAGTTTTTTGGCGAGAAAAGTTTCAAATATAAGTTGTAGAGAATTTAAAAACCTACAATTTGAGGTGCAGCACGATTAATTTTGTTAAATATTTATTGCAAAAATGCAAAAAAAAACCACTGAAAATGGTCATTTTTGCATATTGATTATTTATTGCAAAAATAATATAATTTAGGTTTTTACTACTTTAGAAGCTAGCTTTTAAAATTTCAAACCTAAACAGCTTTTATAAAAGTCAATTGGTTAATTTGTTGCTGAGATATTGCTATTTGTTTATCCCAAGACGCATAATGTTCATTGCTGTTACGTCTTTTTGGATAAACATTTCGAGGTGCACAAAGGCTTATTCTCTTCACAAATAACCAAATTTTTATATCCCGTTAAAAAATATGATAAAAACAATTGTCAACCTCTTATTTATCGCTTTAAAAAAGGGGGAGATTTTTTTTTATAAATAAATAGACCTGGAGCCATTCATAACTTGTACAAATTTCTGACTTACTGAATCTGACGCAATGCAGTAAATAAAGATACCTTTGCAGTAGTCATATGACTTTATAGTGTTATAATTCATCACAAATTAAAACATCTGTTTGTTTAATGGAAATTAACGATATTACGAAATTGTGCGGAATAACCGTTTAGTGTGGTACACAACTTTGTTTCACTTAATATTTGGTCTTACTGTTTTAATAAAAAATGATGTTGTATCTACCATTTTCCCTAAAAAATTTGGCGATATGTCTTATCGGACATACATTCGACAATAGAATAATATCTAGTATAAAAAAATTCTTGGAGAATTTTTGATACAATTAAAAAAAAGGACAATTGTAAAGTGTCCTTCAGACCAAAAATATATTAAAAAAATCTAATTATAGACATTCCATAGTAAGACAAATATTCACTTTTTTTTTCGAAATAAACTTAAAAAAACCGAGACATGTAAGCGTAAACTACGCCTTTATTCCAGTCGATTTTAATCAAAAGCTTATTGGGATTTCCTGGTATAGCATAAAGTCCAAATTTAAAGTTTAAATCGTTTATGATATTTAATTTCCGAGAAAAACGTACCATAAACAAACACATGCACACACATCAACATTTTTTCAAAAATATGTCTTTGGGACTCGAGGAACCTTAAAACGTCTAGAAATTTTAATAACTGAAATTCTAAAAATCGACCAGATTACAATACATATCTCATGTATGATAGATGTAAGAAATGTAATGTAGGAAATTAAAAAGTGTTTGATGCAGGCAGTGAATGGATTTACTTGTTTCCTCCACTGGAGTTTACAAGGCAAAACAAACGAATCCATAGCAGACGCTTATTAATTTTAGTCTAAAACCAACATTAAAACATTTAGGAGAAGCAACGTATAGTTACTGCGATTAGTTCGGGAGGTGTAAAAGGAGTTAACATTCTTTTATCCTTTCGTTAAGATAGAAATAGACTTATAACGTAGGTACTAACACGTTCAATTTTCCTCTTGGTTCTCCCTGCATTATTCATTTTTTACATTTTCGCAGGAATATGTTCCCACCAAACATGGTTGAAGCCACTATCTACCAGGTAACCAAAACCAGCTAAACCTAAAATAACGACACTAACCACAACTCTCTCTCTCTCCTTCTAGTATCACACAGAACTTACACAGCCAGAAAACAGCACCAACGACGACATCTTAACGTGGGACATAAGCACCAAAGTCACTCGAAACACCAACATATTGGGCTTGGTAGTTATAGGCACGGCCCTCGGCATTGCGATAGCCCAACTCGGAGAAGAGGCGAGGGTAATGGCGAAATTCTTCGACAACCTCATGTCCGTCAGCATGAAGATCACCCAATGGGTAATCTTCCTTTCGCCGGTCGGTGTAACTTTCTTGGTCATCGGTGAAATACTAAAGATGGACAACATAGTGGACGTCATGAAATCCCTAGGGCTCTACT
Source organism: Cryptocephalus moraei (assembly GCA_946251905.1). Classification (NCBI taxonomy): domain Eukaryota; kingdom Metazoa; phylum Arthropoda; class Insecta; order Coleoptera; family Chrysomelidae; genus Cryptocephalus; species Cryptocephalus moraei. The sequence goes on from OX276460.1 coordinate 13,432,209, forward strand.
TCGCGACCGTCATTATAGGTCTCGCCATACAAGGCTTCGTGGTGTTGCCCCTACTCTTCTATTTATTGACGAGGAGGAATCCGTTGACCCTTATGAAAAATCTGACGCAAGCTGTTGTTACTGGATTCGGAACTGCTTCAAGGTAAGATATGGATACGTTAAAAGCTTCGATATTACGTTATATCAAGACTTTATGAAAGACAACACAAAAGAAATTAACTGTGTGATAATATAAGCGTTACATTCTATAGCTTCCATTCATTTCAGTTCGGCTACTTTACCCGTAACGATTCGATGCCTGGAAGAAAATGAGGGCGTCGACAGCAGAGTCGCTAGATTCTGCTTACCCATCGGCTCGACCATCAATATGGACGGTACGGCCTTGTACGAAGCCATAGCCGCCATCTTCATAGCACAGGTGGGTTCTGTCAATTGCTCAGCACGAGTTATCAGTCGCTCATCGATCGAACGTTTTAGGTCAGGAACAGAGCACTGGGTTTCGGTAATTTGGTCGCGATCAGTATTACAGCAACTGCTGCAAGTATCGGTGCTGCGGGTATCCCTCAGGCCGGTCTGGTAACGCTTGTTATGGTGCTGGATACAGTGGGATTGCCAGCGACAGATGTTGGTCTCATTTTGGCGGTCGATTGGTTCTTGTAAGTATTTTTTGGTTCAGAGTTTGGTATTAACCTTTCAAAACTTTTTATTCGACACGGAGAAATCACACGAGGAATTGTTAATAACATCACAAAAGATGGGACTTGACCTTATTATAGACTACCTGAGTTGCTAGATGCAATGTCTATAGTCGAGATTATATTAGAAGTGGAATCAACGAATTAGATATTGGAAGTGCCACAGGATAGTATTTTAGAACGCTTACTGTTTATTATTCGTATAAATTGGCAATGGTACTGTGACAGCTTACGGTGATTACACTTATAGATACCTGCGAAATTGGAGGTGGTGAAACTGGTTAACTGAACACTAAGTTCTCGACAGTATGAAAACAGTCTAGCTTTGAATTATCAAACTAGTATTTAGCGTTTGTTCCTTACAGTGATTATGCGGGTCAGGGTCAAGCATTTAGGGTTATACACTGATGAACATCTGCGATTAAATGTAGATACTACAAATCTGAATTTCAAGTAGTTTATAAAGATGTGATGTTAATCCAGCGGTATTTATAAATAAGTCCCAAAACGTCAATTTTTATGTATTTTATGAGGTTAATGATCGAACCATAATGAATCTATGATGCCTATAAAGGAAGCCCCCGGTCAAGATTGGTGAAATGCACCCCCCCTACCCCCCGGAACTCCGGAATATTGAAATGAACTCCGGTTATCATTTTTGGAGTACTTAAGATAAGATTTGATCACATTAGTAGCTTTTTCCATTTCGGCATAACCTGTGCATGACCTAAAAACAACATTTTTCTAATTGTTTATTGTGTAAAAAAGGATAAATCAGACTCCTACATGTTAGGACTAATATATGGGATATTTTTAACGTCATAATATACATTTGGCTTACCTTTAAAAAATTCATCAAATAATGAAACTGCAATGACTGCTTATTAAAGGGGCTATAAGAAATTTTGTTCCTTAAATCACATGCCTTTTTACGGTAAATGCAATGGTTCAATAATAAAAATGGAATTATGTGGCATATGCAAGTTACTTGTATTTTTAAAATACAGTACATGTTATCATCACCTGAATTAGTGACCAAAATTGAGATTTAGTTTGTAGGTTAAAAATTGTATTGTGAAATCACTGAGATGTTTTTTTTTTTATACAGGGAAAACTCGTTTATGGAGGAAAAGTGAGATGGATATTGTCATTTATTGAGATTATATAATCAATCAGAAATGGTAATATCCACCGCACTTGACACTGTGGGGGTCCACGTTCGGTTACCCACTAAAAAACCCTGTCTTCTGACGTTACTATATGTCTTTGGCTAGCTCTCATAGAGAACATAATCTTCAAAGACACATAGTATTAAGTATTTAAATCCAAAGGAATATTTAAAATTTCGTAATTTCACAAAAAGTTGACGTCAGGTTTGGTTTTGAAAATAAGAATATAGTTAAAAGTGTATAAATTAAGGCAATAGAGGGAGAAAATATATAACAATTAATAATGATGAGGTGAATAATTTAACAATGATAACAATAACAATAGGATTTAGATAGTAATAAGGAATAAAAATATAACGAGAAGAAATATATTTTATTTTTTTTCACAAATATTTTATAGAAGTAGATTCATCAACTTTAATTAAACGTGTATATCTATTGGCTAATCGTATGAGTCAGATTTTTTAAGTTATGCACCAGTTATGCCTAATAGCGGAAGCTGATAATATCGCCAATCATTATATTAATTATGATAAGAATGATAGCCTAAGTTCAATCTCATTTTCCAGGCGGGATGGGGTGGGGGATTGCAACAATCTTAAGGGGGGGGTACCTTTAGTAAGTACTTAAAATGGCAATGTTCCTTCGAATGATTACAAATCTTAATAGTCCAGTCATTATAGGGGGTTCACCTAGGAAAATCGACATACCCAGTATATTAACACGTAAAAATTTCTATGTGGCATCCTAAAACGTTCCACAAAATTCACATATAATTGGATGGCCGCAAGTTTTAAAGTCGGGGGTCAAAAGTCTACATTTTTTGCAAATACTAGTTTGTTTTCTATGGGTTTTACGCTATTTGCATTTGTTATTAATACTGTACAGAATTAAATTCTCTACAACTTTTGTCTTTAACATTTTTTCATACCTCTAACAGTTTTCGAGATAGAGGGCGAAGAGCGCGCGATCAGAGAAGCATGTGAGGTCATGGTAGTCCCGATCAAAAACTAATAATATGAAGGTTATAAATTATTGCTAAATATATAATTATCATTTATTATTAAATTTTACATTAAATTCAATTTTTCTTTCTAATAATTGTAAAATTTATTAATTCAATAACACTCATAATCTCTTTCTGTAATTGAAAAATTATTAAGGGACATACTTTAATTACATTTTAATTATATTCTCATTTACACTAATTGCATATGAAGTAAAAAATAATTAAGTACATCTTGTTTAAATCCTGTAAACTCTTAAATATTAAATCTATCAAATGACACTTTTAATAAAAACATTAATTAAAAATTTATTTCTTATCTTCTTTATTTATTTAGAAAGTCGTTACATTGGTATAAATTTAGATTGGAATTAAAATATAATTGAAGTATTTTCCTCAACAATTTTTTAATTACATGGCCAGGTTAAGTGTTATTAAATAAATTGACACTTCATTAAAAATAGATAAGTAACCAAAAAAATGAATTTAATGTAAAAGTTAATAATAAATGCTAATTAAATATTTAGCAATAATTTATAACCTTAATATTACTAGTTTTTGATCGGGACTACCAGTTGACCTCACATGATTCTCTGACCAGCGCTCTCCGCCCTCTATCTCTAAAACAGTTTCTCTACCATATCGATAATAAATATAAATAGCGTAAAAGCCATAGAAAACGAGATATTTGCAAAAAATATAGAAAAAATTGATTTTTGTGACTTTTGACCCCCGACTTTAATACTTGCGGCCATCCAATTATATGTGAATTTTGAGGAAAGTTTTAGGACGCCAAAATAGAAGTTTTTACGTGTTAATATACTGGGTATGTCGATTTTCCGAGATATTCACCTAATTCAACCTAAGATGACTGGACTATGAATAAAATCATATTTGACACTTGTATTCAGCGACGATACTGCGAGAACATTCTATTTAAACTGAATACCATGGGAACAAAATACAAATATACTAGGCTATGCAATGAAAATAATGTCAATTGACGTAAGCAAATTGACCCCCATTATTTAACTAATTGCATAATCAAGTCACGTTGAAGAAATTTCAACAGCTCATTCCTTAGCAACTTCTAAATTTTCGTCCGAAATTCTCATTTCTCCAATATCCTTTTAGCAGTACACAACTAGTGATAAAGTCTAGCTAATACTTACGAAAGCACTGCCAAACTTCAGTAGGGGTTTCGAAAACAACTTCCTTCAATAAATACTATGTGTTTTATTTAACCGCATTTAAACACATTTTGGTGTTGGTAACTAATAATCTATCATTAGTGCTATTTCACTGAATCCTGATGTATGAGTCAGAACTGGTCTCGTCTCATTATTTTTTCATGTCATGGTACTTACAGGAATAAATACCGGAAACTGCGAATTCTCTTCATACTTTCGTTGTACGGTTATTTTTAATTTGATCCGACTGATATTAAGCGAAATGGACGTTTAAAAACTGAGCTCTGTATTACGTGTTTCGCAGTAACAACAAAATAATGAAAATTGAAGTCCTTTTCGAAAATAATCAAATGTCTCGCAGATCGAACGACGATGAATCACCAGTTTGGCATGGCAGTTGTTAAAACTTGAATAATTATTCGCCACGGCCATTTTCTTGAATATTCATCACGTATCAAGTATGAGATAACAACTAGTCCGAAAATTCATGAATGAAGCCGCGAGATCGCGAAATTTCTAACGGTACTGACTTAAAATTTATTTGAAATACGAGTGGGAAAACTAGGGAAAATGGTACTTCCTGCGCAGTTCAAGGATATTGAATTCCAATTAAGTGGATAGTTAGAGGAATTAAAATTGCAATTATTTTATGCGACATACCTTAAATTGACTTTAAGCATTTTTTTAAAGAGATTAGTGGATCAATGGACGGATGTAAATATTGCAAGTGTAAGTGGGGTATCAAGATAACGATAATAATATAAATGATTATCTCTAATAATGGTTGATTAAACTTGAAAGTCAACATGAAGCTTCAAAAGATCACGGAAAAATCAAGTTACGCAGGCAATCTGGCACATAAAACTATCATTTTTAATTAAGAACTGCTTTCGAAGAATGGCTTTAAAAATATCTGGAAGACAATACAAATCCGTCTCTTGTAAACATTTCGATAGGTGACACATTAGCTCCGTCCTTGTAAATAGTTGTATAAAAATAGAATTTCGTTTTAGAGAACTTGGGAAACATCAAGAACGAGAATTTAATTTTTTTTTAATCTCTTGTGAAATTCTAAGAATTTTAAGTCACCTTTTATGTCACAATACGAGCACCATAATTATTACAGCTTGTAAAATGTTACATTTAAATTGTTTCTTTTCCTATCAATGTCATAATTACGTCTCGAGTAGGTTAAAGGCTACTCAGATATACATGTTCAAGGAATCATTAAGCGTGCCCTAGATGACACGTAGTATCAATATAAACTATACTGTATAAATAAACAATCTATTTACTTGAATGCCAATGGGACATTTAATTTACATACAAGATTTGCAACTGTCGCCGGTTCAACTTGGAAAAGTACATAAATACGAGATTGCTTGAAAGGCAATAAAAAGCCAATAAAACGAATCTTTATTCAATCGTACCCAAAATAATATGTTTTGTAACTTATTTGTCCTTTTTGATTTACAGGATTAAGAGTTTTAGATAATATCTAAATACAAAGGCGAAAGCAAACATCATAATCAGAATGATTTGTCAAATACGTTGTGCACGACCGTCCAAAGTATCTAACATCGTGTGTTTAAATTTTACATCGACACATATACCTACGAGCAAAGAAAATGGCGATGATTAACATCGTAAGACCGGACCAAATATTCAAGGCAACAATATTAAAGTGCCTTTTATGGACGTTTTAGGAAAAAGTGTTTCAAATAAAAGTTGTAGTCGTTACTTAGGCCAGTTCAAATCTAAAATTTGGTAAGAATCGGTAAAGCCGTTTTGGAGAAAATTGAGAAAAACTGAAAACTCACAAGAGTAAAGGGCCCTTCGCAGAAGATCAGGCAAGATGGCGATAACGGCAGTTAATAAGCATTGGATAGTAAAGTAAATCTACAAAGTTAAAAAAAAGTTGAACCAGTTTTTGAGATAATCTAAGAAAACCTAAAAATGACAAGAGTAAAGTGCCCTTTGCCCTTAACTAATTCTCATGAAATTTATGTGGTGGCGAGTTTTCAGGGGACCCAGCTTAAATACAAAATTTCAACTTTCCACTATTTATAGTTTTTGAGGAAACGTTGACCGCATACACACATATATCATGATATCAAAAATTACCTAGGCCAAGGCCCAAGAGTGGTCATGGATTTTAAAATGATTTTCGCAACTCCCATCCAACATTTATGTCAATCATTTTTTGAGTGTCAAAATCTGTCAAGTCATTGTGCTAAAGTTATTGATGATGTCAGTGTAGCTTGACAATGACAATTATTTCATAGGGATGATTTAAGCTAAGACAACCGTTTTACATTCCATGGCAACCCTTGACCAAGATAATTTTTGATATTATGGTACATACACACACAGACATGTTTCTAAAAACATGTTTTTCGGACTCAGGGCACCTCAGAAATGCCAATATCCAAAATTCCATCAGAACAATAATTACAACATTTTCTCTTATTATAGATATGGGTACGCCTTATGAGAAAGTAATATAGACTCGAGTCGATGTTCCAATATTTTATAAAATTTGCAAATAACAACGTTTGAACTTATTTTCAATTTTATCCTTTTTCTGTTCCAGGGACCGCTTCCGTACGGCGATCAATATCCTAGGCGACTCCTTCGGTGCAGTAATAGTCTATTACAGGAGTCTCAATGAGCTCGGTCTCATGGACAAGAAATCCTCAGAGCATATCCCGATGAGCGAAAAATTGAATTCAGAAAAAACTTCAGACGAATAAGACAGCGAATAAATTCCGAGCACACATCGAAGTCGCGGCAGTTCATTTAAAAATAATAGATGAAATATACGGCAAAAAGTCTTATAGAATGTTCCGTCTGTAATGAGTCGTTACCTACTCAACCTATTAATCGTTTAGTTACAACAGTACTTTAATAAACATGATGAAATACTGACTGTAAATCTAGTTTTTCCTTCATTTATGACACACATAAAATCGCATCAATCAATAAGGATTTATCTTGATCTCAATGTGGATGAAGCTTAATTTGTTAGTGTAAGCGTTGTTATTGTTGAATGGCGAATTTATATCTCATTAAACGGAAAATTTATTCATTCATTTATTTCAGTTCATTTATTTTTAAATGGACGAAGCGATTGTTGTGTAAATGCTGTTGTATTTGATGAAATAACAGAAATACTACTTATGTATGTAGTTTTCTGTATATCTTGACATATAAGTTCAAAATATTTGTGAAATAAATGTTTCGTGTTCAATGACCAAAATGATGTTTTGTATGCTTAAGTTTTATGTCGGAATCTGCATGTTTAAAAGTTAATTTGTACGTACCGTAATCGAGGTAAATTTCTGAATGGAAGACTCACCTAAAACAAACAAAAATAATAATTAGCACCAGCGTATAATAATAACAAACAAATAAATTGTATTCATTGTTATTGTTTTTACGTTTCCCTTCCAACTTTCCCCCTTCATGCGAGTATTCCCCGGTAAGTGAAATAATAACTAAACGAAAATATTACGGTTTTCTAAGAATGCAGCGAATCTGCCGTGCGTATGTGTTTTTTCATTCTTTATTCACACGATGCAAATACTAAAACAACAACTTTATAACTTAACTGCGGCGCAACGGTTACGCATATCGCTGGAAGCACCTTGAGAAATAACATAATTCTGTGAAATCGTCTTTACTACCAACTAAACGAACCAGCTTTCTAATGCGCCTATAAAATTTGCAACAAAGTTTTCATTTTAAACTCGGACAGGGAGAAACGTAAATTGCCGTTTGAAGATGACATCGTCGTGGAAGTAAGTTTATTTCCATGGATCGATCCGTGGTAGGTAATTTTTAATCGGAAATTCTCTTGAAGAGAACGCGCCATGGAGCAAACGGGATACAAATTGTACTTGAACGTACACGAGTTCGACGTCTATTACGCTTGAATATGTATTTTATAGTTCCTCCATCGGACCAAGTACATAATTTGTGACGTCTAAATTAATTTTGTTGCTCGTGCCGTTTCCGAGAAGCAGTGGATATTCACGGGTTATCCGTATTTGTGGATGCAAGTTAGCCGCATCCACAAAGCCAAAAGAATGAAAACACGTCTCGTTAAAATTTCAATCTATTCCGCAAAAATTCATAAAAAAACATTTACTTTATTGGTTGATTAGGCAACTGCTAACCAATTATTAATGCCGAAGAAATTTTCTCCTCTACCTCAGAGGGTGGTGTAAGTAGAAGTATAGGTGAAATATGTGAACAATTCATATTTTTCATTAAAATTTTTAACACTCTTGTTTCCTTCTCAAATATTCGTAAATAAATCACTTTATGCGAAAAGACCTTTGTACGGCCATCTGGGGTGTTTATAGGGGTGGACGTAAGGATAACTGGTTTATGTTTTTAATTGAAATTTGTAACATTCTAGCTCTCTTTTTAGAAATTATTAATAAAAGCAATTCATCCTACGCCACCTGAAAAAACCTTTGCACGGCCGTTGGGAGGTGCTAACAGGGGTGGAAATAAGGCCAACGACTATAACAATGGATGGGATACAACCCTGTATCCTTTTTGACTAAACTGCCTCTAGAGGTGTTAGCAAGGCGGCGGACAAACCTCCTTACCTTTCGGCTAACTAGACACATCTTTAAATACATAATATATTATTTTATATTATGTATATCATAACCTAACCAGACTAACATTACTATTTGTGAATGTTTTACATGGTATAGAAAATGCTGGGAAGGGTTAATTATACCTCCCGCAATGGGGAACTTTTCATTAATTAATAGAGGAAAACCTTTCCAGCAAATTCAATTTTGACGTGAAAGAATACAAATTTTTGGAGCGTTCCACATTTTGCATTTGAGCGGAGGAATGATAGACCGTGGGCCCATGACACCAAAAGTGTCGATAATCTATGTTCGTATGCCCTTTTAGAGACGTACTCAGACAGCCCGGGAAACTGGGAAAAAGTAACTCCGAGCGTCTGTTAACAGTCCTAGCACCTGTTATGACCTCCACTTCTTGTTGATGCTGGCATAAATCGAGATGCCCTCTCCGGAATCGTATGCAAATGTCGGAATATGGTTAATGGGTCGAAAGGAGTCCTTCCACCAAAGGGCATACTTTCCTCGATCATCGTCTATCACCAGTGTCTATCACCGTATCGCCAAACGGTACGGTCCATATAACCAAATAGGCAGCATTTCTAAACAATCTCCTAATCGATACAAAACCACTTCACTTTTCTCCCATTCATCCATAATTTATGACCGTTTATGGGGGGGTCTTGTACCACCTTTACTGTAATCTTGTCTCAAATTGTGTTGGGATGTTCTCGGGGCCAGGAGCCGAAGCTGAGTTGATGTTCTAGGTGGAACCCCCAAAATGAAACACTCGTTTCAAAATCCAATCTTTAATAATTCAGCCGACGTTTCGTCCCGGATCAAGGACATACTCATGGCGCTATAATGGTATAGGTAAGTATATGATGTAACAATTTTCCAAAACACTTACATTTTACAGGTACAAAAGCATTCAGAGCCTTATCTAATGTGCGATGGAAAGGTCAAAAGATCCACAAAAGTCCTTTGCTCACAAATGAGGGACCAAGATCAAAAAGGGGCCATTATTCCTGAATTCAAGAATAGAAACCCTTACATGAGCAATATTCAGCACACAATGAGAAACGGAACGTCCTCACAGGGGCCCCAAATGGGTGAACAATTTTCATTCATTTTTTTGGTTGTTAAATTTCCCACCAATGCAATATTTAAATTTTCATGTTTTAGCTGCCATCTGTTGTGCAGGACTTGAACGAGTTGTTGTCAAAACCGAAAACTGCGAACTCGAAGAGGAATAGATAGGTGTTGCGTCACAGTCCCTAGTTATTCTGTCAGAAGGATAAAATCATAATTGATCAAATACACATTTATATTGCTTAGCAATGTTATGGAAATCATCTTTTTGATCTTGGTCCCTCATTTGTGAGCAAAGGACTTTTGTGGATCTTTTGACCTTTCCATCGCACATTAGATAAGGCTCTGAATGCTTTTGTACCTGCAAAATGTAAGTATTTTGGAAAATTGTTACATCATATACTTACCTATACCATTATAGCGCCATGAGTATGTCCTTGATCCGGGACGAAGCGTCGGCTGAATTATTAAAGATTGGATTTTGAAACGAGTGTTTCATTTTGGGGGTTCCACCTAGAACATCAACTCAGCTTGTCTCAAATTATTTGCAACGGACTATACGCCTCCCCTCGCCGGCATCGATGCCCTCACTCCTCCGCTAATTTCGGGCGCTCGGCCGACTCATGCCATGTTTAAGGGCATTTTACACCCACTTCACATAATTTTATCAAAAAACTGGAAAAGAGGCCTTGTTGTGTGAGATCTCTTCTTTCCGAATCTTTTTCAGAAATTGGAATTGCACTACCCACCGAGCATCCAGCCTTCTCGGAAAAAAGGCCACCCGAGTATCCAACCGGCGATTTTGCGTAAACTAATAATCGAACAGCGCCTAGTTTGTGCACATATTAACTTCACTTTGATAGCCACTTAAGTTCGGAAGCATTTTTCACCAGCGTGAAAACTTGCGGAGTTATGAATTTTTCAAAAATTGAAAATTATTTTGGTTTATCCAAATTTTCTCCTTTTTTAATTATGTGATCGGTTTGAGTTTTACCTCATTCTCTTCGTCTTTTTAGCACCTACAAATTGTCTGTTGACACCGTTGTCATTACTTCGATACGCTCGTTACCTAGTCGCTACCTCCTTAGAATTTTGTCCCAAAAAAATGCCCTAATGCTTGCTGTATATCGACTTAGGTTTCATCTTCAACGAATAATCTAAGTTTAGACACTATTCTGAAATGACTTGAATCAAAACCAGTTGTACATTTATGTCAAATCACATTTTAAATACATTTAAACAATTAGGCGCACATAATTTAAATCAAAATTTGACAGAAAGTGTGGTCACGATACCAATTTTTCATCCTTTAATAATACTATACCCTGTAAAAAACCGGTGGAGTAATAAAACGATTATTTCGCTGGGGACCAGAGGAGTTCTTAAGGAAATGAGCGAAAATTAATAAATGCATTAAAATGGTCTGTATAAATTTGCTTAAAACCGTTATAATTGTTTCAATAAAAGATAGGCATTTTTACCTGATTTGTTGTTAATTCGTCATTAATATAATATATTATAATATCTGAACTCTGTATTTATTTATAATATTTTAAGGTAATATTTTTTATATCTCCTCTTTATAACAATGTGTTGGATTTTTGACGTCTAACTATCCAATTTGATATTGAGATATTGGTGAATTCTTGTTCAAATCGTCAATTTTCATTAGTTCATTCATTCATTTTTAAAAATCATTATGTATGGAGAGATTTGCATGAACTATTTTGTGCAATGTGAAAACTTGCATTATATAAAAATTTCAATTATTTTCATAACGAAATTCTATCGACTATTTTGTAGCTTCATTGATTAATACACACTCATTGATTCTATTAATGTTCTGCCACTAACATAAGGAAGTGACTGTGAAGGGGCATAATAAATGTTTTTCTTTTCTCAATGATCTTTAATTGTTATGTTTTCAAAGTTTGCTTGAAATTCGAAAAAAATAACATTATCACTTTAAATATGATTGTCCAGTGCCGATGCTGTGTCTATTTATTGTAAGGCAAATAATACCTTTTCTTCAAAAAACAAGAAATAGTACACCTGTCCATTAGTGCTAAACCAGGTGGTTCGAATGGGGTATTTAGCGTAAGGGATTATTATGTGCAGAAGTGGGTGCTGTCTAATGGAGGGGCAAATAGGGAATTTCCCCCTATCGTACGCCAGAGAATGGTTATTCCCCATATGTCTCCAACAGCCAGACGTACAATAAACGGGCGTGTTCCGGGTGAGACACTCGAAATACAAGGGGATTCCGTAAGGCAGCGTGTAAGACATTATAAAAGTGTCAAAATTTAGAGGATGTCACCTTGTATCAGTTTTGCATTTATAATGAGATTTTATTACTCCACCGGTTTTTTTGACAAATAATAACGCAGTTCTAGTACGAACAAATCTCAATGAAAACCATCCCTACTCAATGTACTGCGATAATTACTGCGACAAGTACTATTTTTTTCAAGAACAAAAGAATAGGTACATTATCGACAATAGGTATTTCTAGAAAAGATTTAACGCATAACGAAAGAAAAAAATTATCGGACATATCGTAATATTACCACCAGTTTAGGAAGATGTCTAACCTCCAAATCGTACCGAGCCATTTAAGTAATATGTAAAATATATGAACGTGGACGCACTGAATTAATTAAAAGCAGTTTATATGATATCAAGCGCAATTTCATTAGTTCTCAGTTGTCTTGTCTTGTCTTATTAAGTTAACGTCTCTTTTACGCTGCCAGGGCCAATTTGGACGGGACCTACAGTTTAACGTGGGCTCCGAACCACGGTCCTCGAGCACGGTTGTACCCCCTTAAGGCTCTCACCCCAGTTGATCCACTCCGTGCTCTACCGACTCAGGGTGTGTGTATCCTAGTCCCGCCCTCCTACAGGATATCCGATCCTATCCGGCCTGGTTACCGGCGTGAATAGGAACGGGATTTTGGATACATTTTACACACTTCCCGCAACACACACAACATCCATGGATTACGTGGGATTCGAACCCACGACGACAGTGTCCGCCTGATTCAAGGCCCGCGCCTTAAACCACACGACCACCGCCGCCCCTCTAGTTCTCAGTTAAGAAATCGAAAAAGACCACCTAAGAGCAGAACTTGGTCTCTAGAAGATAAAGCATTTACTTTACCTATACACAAGCGAAGTTCTCGTTTATATAAATATCTCAGAATGTATTTTGAACTGTCATCGCTATGAACTTGTCAACCCAATTTGTTTACAGTCATATCAGAAAACCGCCTGTTTCTTTAAACGAGCATGATCCAACACTACTTGAGAAGCAAAATTTGAAGAGTATTATCAAAATTCACTTCAAAACTACTGTTCCGTCTCAGATAAGTGACATTTTTAAGTTATTGTTCAACCGATGATTATTTACAGAGGTCCATATTGCTGTCACCTCGAGTACCCAATACTTCTTCGAGATTTATTTGCTATAGACACAAGTCCACAATGATCCGTAAGGGTAACAAAGACCCTCCCCGAAAGTAATCCAGTATTACATTTCGAGGAAGTTGGGTATGCGATTTCTAAAACATGTGTTTACCATCTGTATATGAGATGAAAGAGAGGATGTTCAGCAATGGTTAGCACGCCCTCTACTCATTACCGGGGTGATTTTCAACCAATAAGCGACGAGTAAAGAGGGCTGCAATGCAACCGGCCAATAAGCGGAGATCGCGTTTCTCGTCTATAATTTTGAGTAATTTAATTTTAAGAAAGACTCTTCGTCTAACTGCGAGAGAATTATTATCTATCTTCACCTATTCCGTTGTATTTTAAGTTGTTGCAGTTAAATAGTTTAGTAAATCCGAAGTTACAATTACGTGTTATCATTTCCCAACTGTTCACGCAATATTAAGTTGGCGCGTGAAGTGTACCGGTCAGTTATAACGATCTAAGACAATCGATATTTCTGATTCGTACGCGACGTTACAACTACAACTTTTGCTTGGTACAAGATCATGTGTACCAAACAAAGTAGGTAAGTTGAGTATTATGGAGGTATTTTTGAATAAAGTTGCTTTATGAGGTTACTGATGAGCTTGACGCCAATAATTTACACTAATTTGAAAATATTGCATAAACTTTCTGTGTAACTTAAAAAAAAATGAAACGTATATTTTAATATGTGTTTTGTTATTAATATTACCTATTTCAAATGCAATAGAGATACATCACTGTTATTTCGAATAAAAGTAAGTTTGAAATAAATACGAAAGCAATACTTTTATGACAGAAGGTTGTCCAAGTTCACGAAGTTGGCCATGGTCATGTGTATCCGAAGAAAAACACTAAGTCTCGCCGAAAAATTACTCTACTTAATGAATGATGACGAAGAAAGCTATATTTCTTTTTGGGTGTCCGCGAAGACTCCAACTCATAATAATCCGTGGCGAAAGCAATAACTCCTTGATAAGTGACGTTATTTTATTCGTTGAATATCAATTAGCAGTCAAATGGTTGGTATAGGGTCTCGGAGGTAGTTTGGGATGCCGAATACTAAACTGCAATAAAACTCCGAGAAATGCCCACAGTCCATAAGGATGTACCAACAAATCCCACTCCCACGTCCCCGCCGTGACCGCCGGGCAATGCATGGCATACAGTGGGTGTATGTTATGTAGCTGACGGGAGGGGGTGAAAGGCGAGTTTCCGGCGCCTATATCAAACTGGAACTTTTCGGCTAAGGGAGTAAACCCCTACAGAAAATCCGGTCCTCCTAGACTGGGGGTTTAAGCGATGGGCCTGCACCCCATCATTAGTAAAAAGGTTAAATTGCAAAAAATCTCACTCAAAAGCCTCGGACACAGGATAAATCAGCACAAAGACGACTTAGGCAATGGAAAAGGACAATGCTTATGGCTACATGGAACGTTCAAGGTCTCAACACAAAGAAGAAAGAAGTTTTTGAAGAAATCGACAAGATGAAAATAGATATATGTGTGTTAACAGAAACTAAGAAAAAGGGCAAAGGTAATGAACCGGTAGGAAAATACATTCACTTTTATAGTGGTGTCGACAAAAGCCACAGAGCTAAAAGAGGAGTGTCTATTGTGGTACACCAAAAATTTAAGAAATGCATAAAGGAATGGAAAGAAGTTGACGAAAGGATTATGAAGTTAGAACTGCACAAGAATGGACATGAAATAGTGGTGTTAGGAGTCTACGCACCTACAGACGATTCGGACGCGGAGGTCAAGGAAGATTTTTTCAACAAACTGACACAGGTTCTAAGTGAAATAAATTCTCGAAAAGAACTCGTTTTAATGGGTGACCTCAATGGAAGAACAGGAAGACAAGAAGATTCCCCAATAGTTGGAAAATACGGAGAAGTAATTAAGAACGACAACGGACAACGCCTAATAGAGATGTGCGAAAATTTTTCACTTAAAATTCAAAACGGATTCTTTCCCCATAAGAAAATACACCAGTATACCTGGCAACAACCAACAAGAGGCTTAAGATCCATAATTGACTATATTATTCAACCTCAAAAGACCAAAATCCATACAACCGATGTTAGAGTATATAGAGGACCGGAATGTGGATCCGATCATTTCATGGTACGAGCTTCAATGATTTTAAAGTATAAAAATTCTAAATTACAACAAAATAACATCGAAACAAGAAATATCGAAACTTTCAGATATAATTTAGACAGCTTAAAACAAGACTCGGTCAAATTTTTATATAAAACAAGATTAGCTGCAAAACTACGAGAACCTTTAGAAGGAAATGCGGCAGAAAGCTACGAAAAAATCAAAGAAGCTATCCACGAAGCTGCGAATGAAGCAATCGGAAAAAGAGATGCAAAACCGGTAAAGGTACAGGAATGGTGGACAACGGAATTGGAAGGAAAGGTAAAACTGAAAAAGTGGGCATATAATAAATGGTTGAATACTAGAGACGAAGAAGACAGAAAATTATATGCAAAACTGAACAGAGAAGTGAAGAGAGATGTAGCCAGAAATAAAAACAATATGTGGGAAAGAAGATGTGAAGAACTGGGAAGATACATGGGAGGAACAAAAATATCAGAAGCTTGGAAAATGATCAAGAACTTAAGAAAAGGAGAAAAACAAAGATGTAATCTAAGCCTTATTTCATTAGAACAATGGGAAACGTATTATAGGGAATTATTAACTGAAACACGAGACGAATTCAAACTGACAGAGATAACTATCGACCCAGGAAAGACTGATACCCAGCTGATTTCAATAAATGAACTACGAAAGGCCTTGAAATATTCAAAAAATAAAAAAGCATCGGGGCCTGGAGATATTCCTATTGAATTAGTCAAGTTTGGGCCAGATGTGCTACTAGAGAAGGTAGTTGAAATTATGAATAAATGTATGATTGATGGCGACAATATTCCAGAAGACTGGAATTTTGGATATATGAGCTCCATCCACAAAAAAGGAAGCAAAACGCAATGCAAGAATTATAGAGGCATATGCGTGACTAGTTCAATGGGAAGATTGTATGGCAGGATACTAAAAACCCGACTAGAGGCCTGTATCATGGATATCGAAGAACAAAGTGGTTTTCGAAGTGGGAGATCCTGTCTTGACAATACGTTTACCCTAAAGCAGGTTTTAGAAAAAAGAATGGCCAGGAATATGGAAACACATATTATGTTTATTGACCTGGAAAAGGCCTACGACTCGGTTCCTCTAAATATGTTATTTAAGGTACTGAGGAAAAGCGGTATTAATGAAACCTATGTAAGAGCTATTCACAACATATATAAAACACGGAATGCGTGGTGAAATCAGGTTCACAGATAACTAACAAAATAAAAATTACAAAAGGGTTGAAACAGGGTTGTAGCTTGTCACCAACTCTATTTAAGATATATTTGCAAGAAACCCTCAACGAATGGAGAAGAAAATGCTCAGGCATGGGGATAGATATTGGGGAATCAAACTTGTATACAATGCTCTTTGCCGACGACCAACTAATAGTAGCTAACGATGAAGACGATATCAGTTACATGATGAGGAAATTATTGGAAGAATTAAAAAAATATGGTCTACAAGTGAATGTTAGTAAAACAGAATACCTTTGTGTAGGAAAACAAGGCACGGATTTAAAAATCGAAGACGACACAATAAAAAGTGTTGAAAAATATAAATACTTAGGAAGTCTAATTACACAAGACGGTAAAGATGACCAAGATATTGAAAACAGAATAAGGCAAGGGAAGACAGTCATACAACAACTGAATGGTATATTGTGGTCAACAAAAATTAGACTGGAAACTAAGAAACTACTTTATAATAGCATAGTAGAACCGATAACAACATATGGTGCAGAAACATGGAAATTAACACAAAAGAAGAAACAAAAATTGGAAGCTATTGAAATGGACTTTTTCAGAAGATCTTGTCGAATATCAAGAATAGAACGTATCCCAAATGAGAGAATTAAAGAACGCGCACAAATGAAAAGCACAATTGTAGAACGAATTGAACAACGACAATTGATCTGGTATGGACACGTTATGAGGATGGGACCAGATAGATTACCACGCATTGCGGCAGATTATAATCCAACAAATAGAAGGAAAAGAGGACGACCAGCACATACATGGGAAAAAGGCATAGAGCAAGCTATGATGAAAAGAGACCTCAAAGAAAATGATTGGCATGATAGGAGGTTATGGCGAATGAGATGCGGGAAGCGGCAGTAGCTGTAGGACCCCCGCTTATATATATATATCAATTAGCAGTTATACTCTTCGTGGGTACGCAGACTAAAATAATTTTTTCGTCGACACTTATCGAAGAATTATTTTTTCCGTGGATAATCTATCGGCAGTTATACTCTTCGCGAGCACACACATGAAATTTTTTTTTCTCGCTAACATATCACGAGAAATAATATTTTTCGCCGCAATCTCTTGTAAATTATAGTCTTCGTTCACATATTAACATGAAATATATCTTTCGTACATTGGGAAACATTGGGAAACATAACATTGGGAAATAATGTTTTTCGCTACAAATCTTTTAGCAGTTATACTCTTCGCGGGCATACAGAGGAAAATAATTTTTTCGCCGACCCTTATCAGTGGTATTTTTTTCGTAGAAAATTTTTTGGGCGTTATACTCTTCGCAGGAATATAGGGAAAAATAACTTTTTTCGAAGACTCATATCCGAAAGTGATTTTTTCGTTGACAATTTATTGGGAATCATACTCTTCGTAGGCACCGGCGATATTTCCCTGTCTTTAATGAACTATTCCTCGAGACGAAAACATACTTTAAAGCATGAGGAAATTATTATAAACGGACCGGTAAACGCTCGGAGTTCCTGTGCACCTCTCCAGTAAGTTGTAATTCGTAATAAATTTAAAATTCAAATAAGCCTCATTGTATGGGAGCACATATTGAGTTTGCTGACTGTCGCATGAGTGTACAGTGGTTTCGTACCGAAGAGTAAAACGCTGGAAGTTTATAAGCCGACTGAGTGACTGTTAATAGGAAGGACGCCGACCGGTGAGAATAAGTGAGAGTTGTAAACATCGTTGTAACGTTGAATGATACCTGTGGCCTGTGGCATGCTGACCGAAGCTGACTTTATGAATGCGAGAGAGGCCGAAAGGGCCCTCTTCTGAAGAGCAGAGGTGATCCGACTACAACACCCCGGCGGAGAGGCGGGGGTGTTTAACAGGCGCCAGCGACTGCTTTGACCGAGACACAAAGGATCCCGCAAACAAGCGACCGGCGATAGCAGATGCGATCTGCTGAGAGAAGCACCGAAAATTCATGTACCTGCGCTACACAGCTTCCCGCCCATATAACAAACTTGACTATATTTCCTTAGTCTACTACAGAACCTAAACTGCAGAATACCATAACAAACAAAATTCTAATAGCAAAGGAGTCATGGATGGCTTCAAAGTGCCAAGAGGTCGAAGAACTCCAGAAAAAGTATGATAACTGTACCCTACATAAAAAGATAAAAGAACTGGCAGGAATCAGACCAAAGCCTGGCAGGTGCCTTGAGAAACGATGATAACTCACTGGTTAGTGATATAGATGAAAAGCAGTGTCTATGGGGACATATCTAGACAATTTACTAATTATCATAAGGATAATTAATAATCTACATTGGGGTCAAAAACCCGTCGTAAGGGTAGACAACCAAGTATCAGATCACATCGATATTTCTCATGGAGTAAGACAAGGCAGCGTGCCATCACCTCTTCTGTTCAGTCAGTACTTTGAACATATATTTAGGAAAGCACTCGAAGTACAATATGGTATTAGGGTGAATGGTGAACTTACCAGCTTCGAATTTGGCCTTGAGCATAATCAAAAAAAAGTCCAAGTACATGCCGATTACTGGTGATTTCGTTTGCTGTTGAGTAGCCTCGTGTACGAAGTCAAGTCACCGTTCAGTCTGTAACTGGATGGTCAGAACCCCAAGTTACCAACTGGTTTAGTTTATTTCCAGTCTCCCCGTGTGCATAGGGGCTAAGCTGCACTCCAAAAACCACGTAAAAAGGATCCAAGTCTCATCTCGTTTTGATCAATTGTTAAAACCTTGTTTTTCTTTCTTTATTTAGAACCTATTTTGTTTGTTTCCTACAAATCCTACACACAAAAGGCAAAATACAAAAAGTACGATTGTATATAGTAAGCAGTGTAAAAGTAGTGATATAGCCCATTACGACCTTTCACCTATCGACATTGTATCTTGAGCTTACTTGGGACGAAGAGTGGAACAGAAGTCGTCTGCTCTACTCTTTGAGAAGTGGAGACGAAAGGCAGTTTTTGGAGTTCGCTTAGAGGCCATCTAAATGCCCAGAACTATGAACTTGAAAGGCATAAAGTTCTGGAGCCATTTGTTTTACCAACACCAAAACCGTATAGTACACAGAATTTGGTTTAAAAATAGACGCTTTTATTGGATGGTGCACTTTTTTTGTTTATAGTATATTTTTGTAAAGCAAGTAATATTGTTACTCCATCTAATTACACTTTCTTGATGCACCACCCAAAGTGAATTATTAGAGGTTTTTGAGAAATTCCAGTATGAGACCAATCGTAACCAGCACTTTTAATTGAAATCTACCCAAAATAATGAAAACGTTTAAACATTTTAACTCGACTACTATACATTATTAAAAACTTTACTTACCTAACGATATAAAAGGGGTTCTCACTTAACAGAAAAGAAGAAGCAATTCTACCATTTTCCAAAACATAAGGAAGGAGGCGTTGTCTCGATACTGCTATTGTTGGTCGTTGGGATCCCAAGTGTGGAGTAAATAATTTCAACGTGAGAGGTTATAAACTAGGGTGATCCGACTGACTCCCTGCGGCTCTACCGTAATAGATGGAAGATGGAACTTTTCGGACGAGAAGAGAGAAAAAGAAAAAAGGAGATGAAAAAATAACCGAAGAGAATGCATTTAACATCTCGTTTCCCGAATGCAAATTTCATCTCATCTCAGACGGTGAATACCTACTTTAATCACGATTGAATAATGGGCCCGAAATGATGTGTGAAAAATTTTTGGAAGGTGCCGGGTTGTGAGATAAATTGGTACTTTTCGATTAAATTCATTGGTTTTTGCGATCAACTATGGCACGGAGGTACTTCGAGTAGTTAAGAGTGGACAATTTGAGGTAACAATGACACAATTAGTATCATACCAATTACAAAAAAAAATTCAAGTACATACCATCCGTTACCAAACACCAGTTCAAATTCTAGGTACCAAGCAAGTAGGCAATTAAAACTGCAACTCCTTTCTTGAAAAATTAAACGTAACAAAACCAAACACTGGAATTCTGAATCTTATGTAAGAGCACGAGAACTGCGTTGGAATAAAACAAGAAATATCCAAAGTGTTTTAAACACATACAGTAAGGCAATTATTGCGCTTTTTACTGTTATCATTATTACTGGATGAAGCGGTAAAATAATCACAAGACAACACCACAACCTACTAGGTAGGTTAGTGAAGAAAAAAGAAATAATGGAATTGGGTTAAGGCGGTTAAGCAGATGATAACATGAAAGAACTTTGGTGTAAAATTTGGAAGTATACAACCATCTTTAAAAAACATAATATAAACTTAATCGTAGAGAAAATAACGACAACTCAATACAAATCTAAAACATTGAAAGAGCACATAGTGAAATATTAGAAAATGTAGCTACCACGGGGTTGGCATTTAAGAGAATAAAGAATGTATATAAAGTTGGCGGACCACCTTCCCAGGCCGGCAAAACAAAATAGAGGAGATTTTGTGTCTTTTTTGTAGCGAGAAAACCAATTTTGCAGCTTTTGAATAGCCGGAGCTACAAAAGGTGGGCTAACTTAATATTAAGTTAGCGGCCACCGCTATAACTCATACACGGAATGTAATAGGCTGCTCTGGTTTGCGCAGGAATTTGTGTCTTTAGAAGTACTTGAAAGTCACTGGGCCAAAAAAAAAATTTTGGCCGCATTTGGCCAATTTTGGCCAAAAATGACAAGATGTTCAATGATCACTGGCGGTTCAATTTCATGATAGAGTAGGATCTTAAAAATCACTTGGCATTGAAAACCTTCTGTTAATTGGCCGAAAAAGCGGACAAAAATTGCCAGAAATGGCCAAAAATTCGAAAATTACTTATTTCAGTCAAAACATGGGAAACCCTGTATATACGTCGACAGGTCGAATATGTGGTACACAGAGAGCTCAGAAAATCTAGCAGGGGGTCAATAAAAAATACCCAGAAATGGCCAAAAATTCTAAAATGACTTATTTCGGCCAAAACGTGGTAAATCCTGTATATACCTGAATTGTTCAAAAATGCGGGCCATGGGAATTCCAGTAACAATGTGGAGGATTTAGATGACTCTGTCAGACACTAAACGTCACTTTGCACAGCGGGCCTGTGGAGCTACAAATTCTAATAGGACTTATTTCGGATAAAACGTGTTAAATTATGTGTTATACTTCAACAGTTCGAAAATGTGGGTCCCGGAATTTTCAGACACACTCTAGCCACTGGAATTCACCTGAACCTGCGGGCCTGTGGAGCTACAGATTCTAAAATTACTAATTTCGTCCAAAACGTGATAAATCTTATATATACTTCGACAGTTCGAAAACGTGGGCTCCGGAATTTTCAGACACACTGTCGAAGGATCCAATAAGTCATTTTAGAATTTGTAGCTCCACAGGCCCGCAGTTTCAGATGAATTCTAGTGGCTAGAAAGATCCATTGGATCCTTCGACAGTGTGTCTGAAAATTCCGGGACCCACGTTTTCGAACTGTCGAAGTACATACAGGATTTATCACGTTTTGGCCGAAATTAACAATTTTAGAATTTGTAGCTCCACAGGCCCGCAGTTTCAGGTGAATTCTAGTAGCTAGAAGAATCCATTGGATCATTCGACAGTGTATCTGAAAATTCCGGGGCCCACGTTTTCGAACTGTCGAAGTACATACAGGATTTATCACGTTTTGGCCGAAATTAGTAATTTTAGAATTTGTAGCTCCACAGGCCCGCAGTTTCAGGTGAATTCTAGTGGCTAAAAGGATCCTTTGGATCCTTCGACAGTGTGTCTGAAAATTCCGGGACCCACGTTTTCGAACTGTCGAAGTATATAAAGGATTTATCACGTTTTGGCCGAAATGAGTCATTTTAGAATTTGTAGCTCCACAGGCCCGCTGTGCAAAGTGATGTCTGACAGAGTCTCCTAAATTCTCCACATTGTTGCTGGAATTCCCATGGCCCCCCATTTTCGAACAATTCAGGTATATACAGGATGTAGCATGTTTTGGCTGAAATAAGTCATTTTAGAATTTTTGGCCCTTTCTGGGTATTTTTTATTGACCCCCTGCTAGCTTTTCTGAGCTCTCTGTGTACCACATGTTCGACCTGTCGACGTATATACAGGGTTTCCCATGTTTTGGCTGAAATAAGTAATTTTCGAATTTTTGGCCATTTCTGGCAATTTTTGCCCGCTTTTTCGGCCAATTAACAGAAGGTTTTCAATGCCAAATCATTTTTAAGACCCCTACTATGTCATGAAATTGAACCGCCAGTGATGATTGAAGATCTTGTCATTTTTTGGCCAAAATTGGCCAAATGCGGCCAAAATTTTTTTTTGGCCCAGTGACTTTCAAGTACTTCTAAAGACACAAATTCCTGCCCAAACCAGAGCATCCTATTACATTCCGTGTATGAGTTATAGCGGTGGCCGCTAACTTAATATTAAGTTAGCCCACCTTTTGTAGATCAGGCAATTCAAAAGCTACAAAATTGGTTTTCTCGCTACAAAAAAGCTACAAAAAAGACACAAAATCTCCACTATTTTGTTTTGCCGGCATGAGGAGGTGGTCCGCCAACTTTATATACATGAATAAAGATAACGTCACTAGTAGACATAGATATACCAAAACAAACCATGGTTCCGATAGTTAAACTATTGATTCCAATAGTGATGTATGGCTCCGAATTGATTAAAATGGGTACAAAACGCAACATCAATTACACATTTATTAACACCACACGTTAAGTCCTATTCTCAATGGTGTATGCCCTAAGGATTTAGTATAAGCTAGTAGAAATCCATAGTATTGGACACGGAAAAAGGTGCTGCTTATTAGCCAAATATATCCAGCAAGTGAAAAATGAGCACAGGAAAAATTAATGGTATAAGTTTGGTTAATATTAGGAATTTTTAAAAGTTATGCTAAATGAGTTCTTACTTATTTAGCATATTTTTAGATAATGTCACCCAATATTGCCGTTTATTGCTACAAATTATTTGTATTACATGAATTGCACCAAATCGTAGAGTGAAAGATTCCCTTTAGTTCTCTGCTGTGACGACATATGGAAATATTAATGAAAATACAGCCATGTTTTGACATTGGAATGCATGTATACAAAAATGTGTGCAACGCCACTTCTGAACATTAAGTAAAAGTACAAAAATCAAGACGATCTAATTTTTTTTGTGAAGATTTTCTTATCTTAATGTTCTCGACTGCACATTACGTTGCGTCGCATTATTTGGTTCCTAAATTTAGATAATCTGTACTAAAAATGGTTAAATTTACAACATGCATATGTGCATAAGCAAGCTAATAAAAATCTGTAATAATTTATATCTCTCTTATACCTAAAATAAGTTTGTGTCCATGAAAACCATATCAACTTTGTTTAAACAACACGATAATACGATAAATTTTTTACTTTGGGTTTTTTTGATAATTAGCTCTGGTTTGTTGTTAATCAGGTATTTTTCAAAACGTGATTAAATTTTACATGGTGTACCTACCGTTAAAGAATGAAATATTTCAACGCGGGGTTCTCTTGGTGAGTGCCAAAAAATTTTGAAAACTTTGAATACGCTACAGCATCGTTAATCAAATTATTTAAACGGCCCATTTCATATGCACTACATATAAAAGATCAATCACAATACAATAATCATTAAACACAATTGGGTATTTTCACATTTTTTGAAAATTGGCTAAATGAGAGATTATATGCCTATAAATCTTAGGTTAATATAAAAAAAAATAAATCAAACAAATTTAAGCAAAAAAAGTCATTTGAAATTCAAACGCTAGGAATTGGCGCCAAAACTAGCTTTCTGAAGGTTATAGCCCTCTGACGTCACATCTCATGTAAACAACGTTTTTCCTATTTCAGTCCCATTGTAATTTCTTTAACCTGGGGTAATCTGTGCTTTTATTTACGTGGCTACAAACAAAAGCTTGCATAAAAGCAGTTTAGGACAGCCTTTTCAAGTTTTTGAAGGACTACAAGGTAAATAAATGGCTATGTACGGACCTCACAACAAGTGCTGTTTTGTACTCTGTTGTACAAGCACATCTGTAAGTACACCAAACAAAATATTTGTTCGTGTACCTCGAGATTATGGGCGTAAGAAACTGTGGTTTCCAGCAGGAAGACGTGATATGCCCAAATCCAAACGTGAATTTTTCTGTTGTGAAGACCATTTTAAAGTAAGTTAAAAGTAAGGTTATGTTATGTTATCTTATACAAAAGTAATAATTTTTTTTTTATTTAGTTGGAAGAAGACATGGAAAATTATGTACGTTTTAAACTGATAGGTGGAAAAATAGTAATGAAACGGGATGTAGTTCCACATATTTTTGAGTGCCAACGAGCTCCGAAAAGAACTGGGCCTAACGTTCTCCCACATTCTTTGCCTGTGAAGAGGGAACAGTAGCAGAAGCTACTATAAAGAGCAGTGTTAATTTTTATTGTTAGCAACAATAATTATAATCTTAAACGCCAACCAGCATGATATAGATTTGGCTTAGATCTGAACTGTTCTTATAATTTATTTATAACAATGGTCACATTGTCTTTTACTGAATGCATATTTTGCACATATATACTTACATTGCTGCTTTTACACCTCTGATTTCAGCTGAATTAAAACATTCTACCTTTTTTATGTAATCCCTTACCATAAACATATCCACAAATGGTAAATTGTTCGTGGAAGCTTTGACAAATCCTACGGCGGCCATAACTAACTAAATAACTAATCAAAAACACTATTTTACGACGCGAATAATACAAATTACTAGATTTGGTCGCAATTTAACTCCTACAGTCCAGCGGAAACAACAAGAAAGTCCAAAATACTCGAAAACACAGATTACCTAGGTTAGGTTTCGAAAAATCTATTTGTGGACTGCAGAACGTACCCGTGTTTACACGTGAAGTGACGTCACGACCAATGAGCGGCCGTTTCGCTGGTCCTTTAATTTATCACACATTTACTGCTTTTTATAGCCTGAAATACTTGGTACTGGGTCTATTACACGATTTTTTAAGATTACAAAATTTGTCTGAGGGTTCGTCCCTATGAATTTAGATACATTTAGTTTAATTTAAAATATATGGCAAATACCCAATAGACGCAGGTGACAGGTACTCACGTATTTGCATTTAGTGCAAGACTAAATCAAGAAATTATTCTTCATCTTCACCTTGAAAGAGAGAAGAGAAATCAGAAATAACGTGGATTTTTTTTCTATGGGTTCTGTAGGGTTCTATAGGTTATGTAATTTGTGTATGAACGAAGAAAATGTTGCCACTTTAAAGTCGCTTTTTTACAACTAATTCAAATCTCTGTAATTTTGGTGAATCCTGAAGAATTTGATACCTTTGAAATATACTCTCTGGAATAAACAATCACAATATCTCTGTGATAAACAATTACAACATCTCATAAAGTAATAATCGAATCACGCTAAAATTGTGAACGCATATCCAGGGCCATAAATTCCCAATGTTCAAGACTTTTCAAAGCTCCACAACCCGTTTAGCAATAATTACTCAGTATTGAATAAAATAGCGATTTCAGAAATTTCTTCATAATTAATTGATTTATTTGCACACGTCACGGTTCATTTTATAGACATTAAAAGTACTTATATCTTCTCTATAAAACTTTCTTTGCCTAGGTTAATAGCCATAAGCGAAAAACCATTTTTCGCACCTAAACCTCAAAATAGATGAACAATGTCATGTGGGCTACTTATAGCACTTACCCAATATTACTTAGCAATATTACCCACAGGGCTCATAACATTTTTCATAGATTGCAGAGGTACGAAACTTTTTGTTTATTGCCTGAATTAAGTCGATTTCCACAACATTTCAAACCGCTGACCGATGCTAAATTCTGCAGATGATTTTAATAACGTTACTTCATTATCGAGCTACACAAATTTTCATATACCATATGGCTTCATTAACTCATGTTTTAAATAAATCAGAAATGATTATTTGGAACAAAAAAAAAATCTTTTCTTCCTATGCACTTGAAGCATGAAAACTAACGAAGAAATATCAAATAAGCGAATATTAAATAAAATGCAGATCGCCCTTGTGGTTGCCGAATTTATAGGCCCTGTAACATAGGTTTCGTCAGTAGAAGAAATCCTTTCGAGTATTTCCTGAAGCCACATCTTTGTTTAAACATAGGACTACACGGGATAAACATTTAGAATACGTATGTTATAAATATTCAATCGATCGTGCCGAAATTTTGTACACCTTGAAAGGTCCCATAGGGACCCTTAAATAATGAACTTCATATGAAACTAAAAATATGAAATTAAGTTTGAAATTTGTTCGAAAATTATTAACTTTAAAATAATTTCACAAAGGGGGTTTTTGTGCAAGTATCTCGGTAAATAATTGATGGATGTTAATAAATACTTAACTCAAAATAAAGATCCTTCCGATGCCTACAACGTCCTCATTCAACATTTTCATCTATGATGAAAGCGGAAAATTTTACAACTGAAAATCTGAATGTTCCTCTTATAAACATTGCTTATTTATCCAGGACGCAAAATGAGCTGTATAAACCCCCAAATACACGAGAAAGGTGTCAAAATGCTATTTCTTTGCGTGTTTTTACCTGGCTTTTGGGTTATGTATATTTGTGTCTTAGACAAGAATATCTGTAGTAAAAGCAGCTATGGTTTAGGGATTTAAATATGGCGTGGAAAGCCATTAGAAAATGAACGAAGGTGACAACTACTCGTCTTATATTCTACTAATCTTTTAAGTGTTGTTGCCGGCTTGCGTTCTATAGGTTGGTAAGATTGATTTGTTTTTCTAATCCATTGGTAACACTTGTGCTGAAGAGTTTCTATAAATGAGAGAGCAAGCATATGGGATGATAGTCTCGCGTATATTGATAGAAGCTCCCTTTTGTAAATTACAGTTATGTTATTACAGTCTGTTTTTCCAGTTCGTTAGTATTATTATTATACGAAAACTGACCCTTTTTCTAATTGGAATCGTTTTTATAAATGGTAATAAAGGCACACTTGTTACTTACTTAAAAGATACCTATATCCAATCAGCAGGGTGACCACAAAAGGACACCGCACATATTATATGGAAAAAGGTCTTCCGGTGAAATTTGCTAAAAATTTGGAAAATTGTTCATTTTGTCCTCCTGATCAAAAGTCTCAATGAGGACGAAGCTCAAAATGCCCATCTTTAGGCTCTACGGCAATTTTTAGTGGCCAAAACGGCAAAAATTCATTTTTTTTAATTAGGTTTAATGCTTTGGAAAATCTTAGGCAACTATTGGGAACTCTGAAAAAATGCATGAGAGTTCCAAGCTCATTGAAGGTTATTACAACCATAAAATACTATTGAGACGGTGCGAATTAAATCCTGTATAATTGTGCATTCAAAGACCCTCTCACACAAATACATATACACACATATAATTAGACATGGACATATTCCTACATAACACACATACGCATACACGCATACAAGTCAATGAAAATTAAGGGACTGTACAAGCATTAAACATGATATTTAAAAAAATGAATTTTTGCCGTTTTTGGACCCTAAAAATTGCCGTAGAGCCTAAAGATGGGCATTTTGAGCTTCGACCCCCATTGAGACTTTTGATCAGGGGTACAAAACTAACAATGTCCCAGCATCAAACGTAATATTTAAAAAAATAGTATATTAAAGTATGAGTGGATATTGAGCTCTTTCAAACACGCGCGAGTTTTCGAGCACGACGGCGTAGCCGGAGTGCTCGAAACAGAGCAAGTGCTTGAAAGAGCAGTTATCCACGAATACTTTACGCGATTTTTTTTTATTGGTACCATTTTTTATACCAAAACCAAATACATACCCAATATGATTAATTTGAATGACACTCGGGACGCTTCGTGACGGCCCGTCGCACGTCGTGCCACCAATCGGCTCGTCCAGCTACGGCCAAAAACGCTCTGTTATTGTTTGATATGGCCGTTGTTGATACGTTTCCATGGCGACTTTAAAACACGCGGATGCGAAAAAGCCGAGATTTACGCACGCCAAAGCATGTTTTAAATAGGCAAAATAGCGTACCAATAAAAAAAAAAGAATTTTTGCCGTTTTTGGTCCCTAAAAATTGCCGTAGAGCCTAAAGATGGGCATTTTGAGCTTCGACCCCATTGAGACTTTTGATCAGGGGTGCAAAACGAACAATTTCCCAGCATCAAACATAGTATTTAAAAAAATATGATTTTTGCCGTTTTTGGCCACTAAAAATTGCCGTAGAGTCTAAAGATGGACATTTTGGGCTTCGACCCCAGTGAGACTTTTGATCAAGGGTACAAAACGAACAATTTCCCAAATTTTTAGCAAATTTCACCGGAAGACCTTTTTCCATATAATATGTGCGGGGTCCTTTCCTTTCCAAATTCCCTGACTTTCCCTAACATTTCCCGCCAAATTTTAAAATTTTCCCGGCCTTATTTTTGTAATAAGAGGTCTTTCACGCGTGCTTCCAGAAAGTCTTTTCTTAGGAAAATAATAGAAGGAACAAAGGAACAATATCATTGAAAACTTGTGCTAACGGGAGAACTAAAGATTCTTAATATTTATTGTGATTCATAACTAATATTTTAAATTATCGATAGTACGTCGCAGTACAAAATATTTAGATAATTTTTACTGTATTTTGCCTTCTGAATTTCTTAATTAAACTGCCTTAGCTTATCAGGTCTCATTTGGTTTGGTTTCTTTTCATTTTTGAGGTTCAGTCTTGCGTGTGAGTTAAGATCTCGCACGTTTTTCCTCACAATAGCCTCAAAATTCCCGATTTTTTTCCAAAATCCCTGAGTTTTCCCGATTTCCCTGATTAAAATTTAGAATTCCCTGACTTTTCCCTGATTTCCCGACTATGTGGGCACCCTGCTACATAAGGTACGAAAGTTCAGGATTTAAATATTCAGCGCATAGTTTTGTTGTAAAGAAATATAGTGTTTTAAGGTGATAAAGCAATGCACTTAGGAAAATCTGTTTTAAATGTTGAATTTCGCTCATTTAGTTGCAATTGGCGGGTTTCACGAGGAAAGTCAGCAACAAGTTTAATTTGATTTTGCAGCATAAAAGCCACTTGTAAACCACTTGGTTTCCACTTAAACCAATTTGAAATTTGAAGTTTGTTAACTATAACGTCAATTTAATTAACATCACTCCAATTAGTTGTTTGTTTTCAATCTGTCGGATTACACTGGATGATGGACAGGTCAACATGGACAAGACCTTAAAAGACATGACCTTAAAGTCATTTCACCTCATCCTCGTGATAAAGGAGTATTGCGAGTATACACGGAGAGGCTGAACGTGTAATTCCAACAATTCACTCGAGGAATTTTTATATCGACAGACCGAATTCGCAACGGACGAGGTCGAACTTACATGTAGCAGATACCTACTTATTAATAATCAAAACGTTTCGTTCCCGTTCCGAACCGCAGTGGAATCGTTATCGATTTTTTCGCCTGCTTTGTAATTACAAGATTCGCTCGGGAATGTATTCGAAAACGTCTACAATTTAATACGTTACGAAGGAAAGACCGCATATTACGGTTTCATTGATCGGAACGACCCTTCCTCGCGGCGGAAAACTTCCACGTCGACCCTGTACCAGGAGAATATGACTGCGCAGCAGGAAAACGGGGGGAAATCGATAAGGGATCGCGTGGATGGGGAACCCGCCGAGGTAAACTCCCAGAAAGTTTCCCAGACAGGGACGCATGACTCGAAACCGGTAGCCGGAACTTTCTAATCGAGGGACGCCTCCGTTTCCCGACTTCCCGTACCACCCTTCTCGCAATCAGTAAGTATCCAGCTTCGCTTTTCGCAAGGAGCTTTAGTTGCTCCAAAGTTGCTAAGCTTCGTTACTAGCTTCCATCGGGAGCTTCGTCCGACCAGGAGGGCAGCACGTGCGAGCAGGCCACAGCAACTCCCGACCGAGGACAACTTCTCCGAGGGTCGGGAAAATGGAAAGGGAAGGGGTTGAAAACCCTTTCGCGGAAAATTTCTGGGAAAGTTCGTCGCCAGGAGAACAGGAGTAGCGCGGAGGCTGGCAACTTTCCCTTGGACACTGTATTATTTTATTGAACTTCCTTTTAATAATCCACGAATCGGGGGTAGTAATAACGGCGGAGTTGAGTGGAAGTTAGGGAAATGTAAGGTCAAGATGAAAACAAAACCTTCGCGGAAAACTTCCGGGAAATATTTCGAACAGGGCGCCATGACGGAGAGGGAGGTTGGGAACGCGCAGGGAAAGGACGATTCGAAATACAGTAGAATCTGCTTAATGTGATCTCGGTTAATGTTATCAAAACGTGCGAGAATCGTCCGCTTATATACTTATACACAGTAAATTTTTCATTTATTATAATCATTATGCCGGTTATTGTTATCAAAAGGCGACTTGTTTCTTATTAGAAATTCCCGAAATTCCAGAAATTACCTGTCCACATTTATAGCTGAGTACCTATTTTAATGAGAACCCTTAATTTGTAAGGTAGTTTCTGTAAGGTTTCTTAGAATTGATACGTAGGTAACTGTTGTTTTCCAAATTTGATCTTTAACCATAAACCATGATTTAGCAAACCAGCAAATGATTAGTAAATTCAACGTCGAATCACTAGAAAACAAGAGTACACAATACCTATAGGTATGAATGCCGGTTAAACCAGAAAATATTGCAAAAGCCAGTTAATACTCAAGACAGTATAGACCAACAATGGAAAACAATAAAGAACAACGTATTAGACTCTGCCATGGAAGCAATAGGAAAGAGACAAGTAAATGTCAATGCAATCAGTAGAACGCCTTGGTTTACGCCGGAAGTGAAGGAGTTAGCAGAAAATTACTGGGAAAAATTGACAAAAGGAATGGAGAGAGACATGTATGGAAGCCAGAGAAAAATATGGGGAATGCTAAGAAGAAACAAGCTTGAAGTCAAAGATACAGTGCGAACTAATAAAATCACGCTAGAGCAGTGGGAAACATACTTCAAAAATTTATATAAGGAACAGGAAGACTTGGAACAGCTACGAAATGAATATGAGGAGGAAAACGACATAGAGCTAACAAATGACAAGATAGAAAACATCTTAAAGTCGCTTAAGAACAGAAAAAGCCCTGGACCAGACGAAATCACCAACGAGATGCTAAAATATGGAGAGAGAAAACTACCGCATGAAATATTAACACTATTTAAGAATATCATAGGAGAACAAAAAATACCGAATGAATGGAAGAGTAGTATAACAATACCCATTTTTAAAAAATGTGAGAAAACGCATTCAGAGAACTATCGTGGAATAACACTACTCAATAGCGTTCTCAAACAAGGAGTAAACCATAAACTAATTAATTTAATATATGATATCAACACCCAATGTACAACAAAAATCAGAGTAGGACATATGACATCAGAAGACATAAATGTAAATACAGGTATTAGACAGGGCGACTCACTCAGCCCGTTCATATTCAATTTGATAATGGATAAAATAATAGAAAACCTCCCTAGAACAGCTGGATACAAAATGGGAAACACATACGTACATGCGGTCTGTTATGCTGACGATGTTATCCTTATTGCAGACTCCGAAGATAATCTTCAAAGGTTACTACACTCTTTTAACAATACAGCAAAGGAACTAAACATGCTCATCAACATCGAGAAGACCAAATGCTTAGTTACATCCAAAGAACCGATAAGATGCAAACTGGAAATTGATCTCAAACTTATCGAACAGGTAAACCACTTTAAATATCTGGGTGTAGAAATAACGAGCCAAGGAAATCTTTTTAACGAAGTAAGGGAGCAAACAATGAAAGCGGCTCGAATTTCGGGATGCCTGAAAGAAATTGTCTGGAAGAACAAATACCTGGACACCGAAAGCAAAATTAAAATATATAAAACGGCCGTAAGACCCATCATAACATACGCGGCAGAAACAAGACCAGACACAAGCAGAACTTTACAAATGATGAGAACAGTCGAAATGAAAACATTAAGGAGCATACAAGGCAAAACACTACATGACAGAATACGAAACGAAGATATTAGACAAACAATGCAGAATACAGGACCGAGGAAGGTGGGTGAGACAAAGACGGAGGTTTTGGAACAAACATATAAAGAGAATGGAAGACAGCAGAATCGTTAAACATGTAAAAATGAATAACCCAGTAGGGAAAAGATCGCAGGGAAGACCACCAAAATGATGGAGAGAATGCTGGACCTCATCTTCCGGGGAAGACACGCTGGCAACGAACAGGCAGTAGCCTACTAATATGGCAATCCATATTAGAAAGAAGAAGAAGAAGAAGATCTTTAACCATTTAATAAACCTAAGTTCGAAAAGGTTTTCAGTACGCATATTGTGTTGAAAATAAGTAAACGGCGCGATTTGACGCTATCTGAGAAACGCAAGCATTTAAAAACGTACGACACAAGTTGTCCAGGTTTAAGTCAACGTCCCTCCCTAGGAGTCACAGGACCTCACAGTTGGTGGGAGGGTGTAAACCCGGTGGCTTGGCAAATGCCGGCTACCGGGGCTAAGAAGTGACTCAAAACGGGTCGGCCGGGCTCTTTAGCTATTTAAGCAGCCGGTCTACTAATAAAAACAGATTCTTTCAGAAAATAATGAAACTTCAAAACCAGGAACGTGGAGAAGCATACTCCGCTTCGAGTGGGCAAAGGACACCCATGATGAAGAAACAATACTTTGAACGCCGGAAAACACGGACAAACCTGGATCGAGATCGCTTCCAAGGGGTCACGGAACGTTCCCGGAAAAAATGGACAAGGAATTGTCTGTAAGGGTCCCCCACTGGGGACACTACTAATAACAACACTTGTTGCCACATCATTCACGATAGCGATCACGAAGGCTAGCGGTGCCCGGGCCGAGGAAGCGGAACTCAGGAACGGAGGCCAACTCATGGCACAGAGACGGGCTCCGATTCCTCGGCCGGGACACGGCACGGCCGTAGCCCCACTCACTACTAATATTTCAGATCTACAGTCTCTCCACAGAGAGTCTTTTGACTTTAAACTTGCAGAGGGGACAGTCACCCGTCGGTGCTCCCCGATTCTCTTGCAGCTCTACTAGAGGGGGGGCGAGGGAAAACTAATCCGTAACACAAACCGTAGAACGACCGGGCGGAAACCACGTAGAGAGCCTACGAACGCTACCGAGAGGAAGTGTCAACGATGAAAAGAAAGGAATTCTCCGCAGAAGTACAGACTAACGAGGTATAGGACGACGGGAAAGCCGCTCAGAACAAAAAAGGGACAAGTTGTAAGAAGGTATCTGAGCACTCAGCTAAACGATCTCGGTCAGACGAGAATCGAGGCCATAAGCGAAAGGAAAAGAGAATCTAGATAGCCCGACCACCAGAAGAAGGAGACGAGTCCCGACGAACCAACCCCACCCCTACTAACACGTGTTATATGTTGTATCGTGTAAGTGACGCCACCGCAGCCGAGCACCTCGAGTAGAGCTCCTCTATACGGGGTAGCCAGAGGGCACGGTGTCATACTACATGTAAATGTTGTGGTGACGCCACCGAAGCCGGGCACACGAGGGGCTCTCCTAGTTAGGAGGTAGCTAGTGAGCCCGGTGTCACACAATGTAATAACACTCGAAGGGACCCGTTTCCTCCAGGATCGAGCACTAGAAAGGAAGAGTAGTAATAATAGTAGAGTCACGAATATAACCGGTGCTACTACGAGTGGTCCTTCGACCCGCACCGATTAACCTGTGCTACGACGAAGTTCCTTCAGGCGGGCACGAGCCAACAGTGCTACTACGAGTGGCCATGCGGCCCGCACTGCCTAACCCGTGCTACGACGAAGCTCCTTCAGGCACGCACGACGTAACAGTGCTACTACGAGTGGTCCTTCGACCCGCACTGCCTAACCTGTGCTACGACGAAGCTCCTTCAGGCGGGCACGACTCAACAGTGCTACTACGAGTGGCCATGCGGCCCGCACTGCCTAACCTGTGCTACGACGAAGCCTTTTCAGGCACGCACGAAGCAACAGTGCTACCACGAGTGGTCTCTCGACCCGCACTGCCTAACCTGTGCTACGACGAAGCTCCTCAGGCGGGCACGAACACAGTGCTACTACGAGTGGCCATGCGGCCCGCACTGCCTAACCTGTGCTGCTACGAGCGATCTAACGATCGGCACGACCTAACCGTAAGATCATTCATACTGATCGAGCAAGAACCTAACCACAGTAAATATCGGTCACTTGGACCGCAGCAAACGAAGAACCTAACCACAGTAAATGTCGGTCACTAGGATCGCAGCAAGCAAGCAACAGTAAATGTCGGTCACTAGGACCGCAGCAAGCAGTAAATATCGGTCATTAGGACCGCAGAAAGACGTAAATATCGGTCACTCGGACCGCAGTACAGAAAGAAAACCTAACCTAACAAGCCAAACATCAGAAAGAGATTGTGGGTACCCACGGGTATCCACCATCTCAGACAGCCTAACACGAACGAGTGAACAGCGGTTCACGCTCACCTTACTATCCCATCCTTCCGCACGCTCTAAGCAGTTTTTTATTATCAACCCTCAATCCTTCTATACTGGCTTAAATGAGCGTGTACCCAAGAACAATATCGGGCGTTACTGGCACTCACAGGCCAATAATCCAAGAGGTTTCAACGCTATATGTGAGGTGACGGTTTCTCCTAGTGCACACCAATCCGGGGGATGGTTTTTAACGGGTAGGCGACCGATCCTAGGGGGTGGAATTGGAATGATTGAGTGCTCATCGCTCGGTCATAGTTTCTGCCCTGTCTAAGCCTTGATCGAACCCCGGTCACTCACTTAGGGTGTCCGGGTTGCGTTCGGCGTAGCTAGGATTTACTGACAACTCCAACGGACACTGAGGACTTGCAATCCGAAGTTCCGGCGCGAATGTGCGTGGTAGACCAGTAACTAAGGCGGCTCGAATCCCGTACGAAGTCTTTTGAAGATTTTCCTCCCTCTCAAAAAAAAAAAAAAAGGTTTAAGTCAACGTGAAGTTGCAGCTGAACTTAAATTTCACAACGATCGTTATGCAAACTTAAAACAACGGTATGAAATTGAAAGAACTTGTGTGTTGAATGAAAATAAAAATAGAAAAAGGAAACGAAGCGTTGAAAATGCACTCAAGGACTGGTTTACAAGTGTCAGAAAAAAAGGATGCACGATTAGACGGACCGTTAATGAAACAGAAAGCAGAAGATCTGGCGAAACGCATGGGAAAAACGGTGTAGTTTACCCTAATGATATTTTTTTGCTGTATTTTATTTTGTGAAATTTCTTACTTTCGTCGTTTATTGTTATCATCCGCTTATTGTTATCACTTTAAGCGGATTTTTCTGTATTATAAGTACACGTTGATTTTATTCTTGGCATGCCAAGCATTGTGTTTTAATGAACTATAACTACTTAAGTGTAATGCAACTTTTAATAAATCTACTAAGCAAAATACAAAAATTAAGAGAAAAACAATGACGATAAAATAGGTTGGTAAAATAGCCACTTCTTTGAAGTTAGATTAATTAAAAATATATTTTATTTTGCATTACATATAATCAGTTTTAAGTTATCAGCAACTGTCTCGAACAACATTCACAGTGCCAAAGTTCCTTACTTCGAATGAACTTATAGAATAAATTTAAAAAACATCTCAGCTAACAATTTAGGTGTTCTTCACCCCAGTCAAAGTAAATTTTACCTATTTATGAAGAAGGTGAGTTGCATTTCAGTAAATTAGGTGAAGTCGTACAACCTAATCAAATAACTAAGGTGAATATTTAGCGAAAAAATATTTCTAGCAAGTCGTAATATTATGTTAAGTAGTATCAGACCATCTAACAGGTCGCACCAGAAAATAATTAGCTAATAGGTAGAAGGTAGAATAGTGCCCGTGATACTACATAACTTATATCACCTAATGAGTTATAGTCTGCTTGCTGGTAGCAAATTGGTGAAATACATAGTGGAGCATGTTTCACCAAATGGGTCATATTTTCGCTATACGTATTAACTATTACGCTACTATTACCTAATACACCACCTAATAAGTGATATGTGTAAAATTCATATGTCACTCATTAAGAGATCAATTTACACCAAAAGTAATTTTTTGACCTAACAGACAAGTAGTCCAAAGTATTCAATTTGAACGTTATTCATCGCAATATGTACGTTCAATTTGTTAACTTGTAAGTAATTTCAGGGAAATGTTACTCAGATATTTTGAAAACCATAGGGCAAATGTATACTTCCAAAAAATACAAATTAAATTTCGGAATAAATATGTTTTCCAAATTAAACAAACACCTAGTCAAAATTTTACGAACACAGCATATTTGACACAGTAATATTC
Source organism: Cryptocephalus moraei (assembly GCA_946251905.1). Taxonomy (NCBI): domain Eukaryota; kingdom Metazoa; phylum Arthropoda; class Insecta; order Coleoptera; family Chrysomelidae; genus Cryptocephalus; species Cryptocephalus moraei. The sequence goes on from OX276460.1 coordinate 13,469,242, forward strand.
GGTTTAAACAACATATCGAAGCACTATAACTATATATTACACTTGATAAAATATTTGAGCAAACTATTTTAATAAAGGCTATTCTTTAGGTGTGTTGCTGTTTTTCGAAATACAAGTATAAGGTTAGGTTACAACCAAATTTACAAATTTATGACGTTAAGTTGATCTAATTTAATTATTACTATTAATTATTTCTATCCAATTAACGTCCATTCCTGATACTGATGTCGACGAGTATAAGTGAATGATACTATTCCTAATTTTCACCACGAAGTCAATTTTAAATCTAAATCGATATATATTATTTTTTTGACAGTTGTAAACTGGGAAGGTGAGTGTTTACTACATATCACATAGCTAGGACGTAATTTCGACGTGAAACTCTACATAATAGGTCGTCGGTGAGTTAATACCTTATGAGGCAAATTTAAGAAATTTACTAACTCTTTACGTAATTTTGACGTGAAAAATGGCACCACTTGGGTGGAATTGCCGCTAAAAACTAGCAATTTTATAGCAAACATAATTGGCAAAATAACTTATGTGACGTAAATTTCTAGTAACATCTCACCTAAATCCTTAATTGGGATATATATACTGGTTACCTACGAAAACAATAGATACGAACATAACTATAATTTTATGTATATATATTTCAATTTATGCACATTACAATAACTTCAAATCAGATTTAGTGAGTGATTAGTGTAACACTTACTGAAGTCTTATTAGTGAAAAATATTGCCAATCCATGAAATTACAATCTTAAGGGTAATATCGCCCGCAATTTTATTGCTATAAGCAGCACTTTCGTCCATTTATTCCCTTACTGATATTTCCGAACGGATTCACCCTTGTCATATAACGTTCGATAAATATAATGAGAAACAAAATAATCACCAACCACACCTTTGACGTTCACAACGGTGCTTTTAAAACGATAGATACCCGAGGCCAATATTCTTTAAATTTCTAATGCGCGATGTTATCTCTATACGAATCGCCTGGCAAAAATTATACTCCGCACAAATACATAGCGAAACGAAGATATTATTCCTTTAAAATGTAAAACATTGGAAAAATCATCAACCCATGGTCGTAACAATTGCACTTGCACCTGAGAAATTAATCTTCAGGTAGACTTGACTATTTTCTTCGTTTAATTACGGTTGAAGTAATATGCTTTCAAATTCGCATTACGGCAGGTAATAAATGCACAAGAAATTACGCTACGTAAAAGACATATGGAGGCATAACAGAAATATTCAACGTGGCATTTCATGACTACTGCAGTTTATGGGTATGGTCTCATTTGATTTAATTAATTGTGCGCACTTGACGTGAATGAAGCAAACCAACAACTAAAAGTGTGAAAACATGGAACTTGTATAAAACTACTTCAAGGAAAACGAAAAATTGTATGTGACATCCAAGAACAATATTTTAAACCCGTCTACATGTCCGATTACCGATCGTCTCCGCGAATTCCCCCGTTGCATTCCACTCCACGACTCCTCAAACCAACCCTTAGCGAACCTCCTCGACAAGCTGGGCTCCTACTTCGACAACCCTCTTCGCCTCAATCACGCCTCACCTCGAACGCTCTAAGAAACCTGGAGCGAGCTCCTTCCTCCCCCATTCACTCTTCCTCGCAAGTACTCGCTCACTTTTTGAGAAGTCAATACAGCAGCACAGAACGCAGGAACGAGCAATAAGAGTTGTAGTGCGCGAGGGTAGAACTAAACTTTTTACCCCGAAAGGGCTGTAAAAAGTGTAGTTTGGCGGAATCGCGCCAGATTAGAACGCGGATCGCATGAGGGCGCGAAGGTCGGGCGATGGGGAGAGGAGCGATTTCCCCGACGGAAACTTAACGGCCGCGCAAGGCACAACCCCTAAGAGGAAAATTCTTAGAGGCGGAGAACAGGATTTCGAGGGATGAAAGATTTTCCGCGGTTGGGTGTCGAAAGAAAATCATTATTCCTGAACGCTCTGAACGTTTTGATCTAATCGGATAACCCAAATTGTAAGGAAGAAGGATAGCTCAAAACATATTTCCACTCGCTCAAACCTAAAAAGCATCCAAAGGGTTACTACGATTCCAACGACAAAATAAAATAACAAGTTGTGATGGTGAAAATGCTGGGATGTTTCTTGTTATGTACAATTCAAAATAACCTTAAGCTCGCCATATTGCCATTATAAGAAATTTATTTTAAAAATCGTTAAATGTTCCAACACTTGCCTTGATACCATATCACACTAAATCTTGGAATCTTTTTCCCCAAAATCGCACACGACAAAAATACTACCATAACATTGACTTTTAGGCTAGGAAAAAGATTGTAATGGTTGCTCATTTGCTCAAGAATCAAACGTGGTCTCAACAATTTTCTAATCCTTAAGATTTTGAAATATGCAGCCTAATTTGAAATATAATTAAAAGCCTTTTTGAAATGTTTTTGAAGACGAATATGTACGATTCGACAACGTAAATAGGAATTTTTGATTTAATAAGTTTGATACAAAACATATGGAACCTTAGGTATTGTATACCAATTTACACGCCTACATTCATATCTCACTCCTATTGTGAAAAAAACTAATTCATGAAATATTAATATTATTTGGATATTATTCACTGTTTTACCTAACTAAACAATTTGCTTTCGTTAAGCAAAGTTTTGAAGTATGAGCTTGATAAGTGTTTTTTTTAATGTAATCAAATTAATAAACAAGCCCTGAAATCAGGAAGCTGGAAGCTATTGGTTTTTATCTCAGTTAAATTAGCCAAAATGGCGTCAAGAAATAAAGACCACAGCGTCTATTTAGTACTTTTATAATTTTAATAGGCATTTCAACTTCACGAATTCATTTCATTTAGTAAGTGCTGCGTTGCTTAAAATTTCAAAGTAATTCGTTCCAGAGTTAAGGTTCGGGTTTACGCTTAAGATTTAATGATTTAATTAAAGATGGAAACATAAGGATCAACTTTTCCTTCCGCTTTCTTTCTCCGTTCCCTTTCTCATATCTGGCAGGTAGTTTTTAACATACATGGTGTCCGGTAAGTACACGACAAATTGTAGGTAGCACGTACATAGGGGACGTGAAACCAGCCCAAATGATTTAAATAATAGGTTATGGGACTAGTGTGTAATGAAACATAACACGCGAGTGGCATACAATGTTTTATCCAACAAGTGGAAGAAATCGGTTTTTTTATGGGATAATCATTAATAATCTTTGTGATCAAATCAAAGCTACTTGCGTCTCAGTACCCTATAAATGTCAGAATGACTTAACAGTGACTTTTTTACATTTTGGTAAAAACAGGTTGTTTGTTTGGTTGCTGAGTTGTTTGGTGAGTTATGGATTATAACACACTAGTGTGTTATTTGATAGTTTACTTGTCTAAAATGACATTAACAATGACAGTCATAACTGTCATGTGTTGGATAAAAAAATTTAAAAGATTCCTTAAATTTTCACTTATAGCCATTGTTTTGAAATTAACTTGTGTTCATATTTTCCAAACCGCACGTTTGGTGGTACTGATATTTGGATTAGAATTGTAACGTACCCACGTACCTTAACTTTCCTCATACAATATACGAAATGTACTCTTGTTCGCCTTCGATAGAGTTAATGGTTTTGGATAATTTAAATGCCTTTGGATTCGTCTGAGCAGTAAGCGCATTCGCCATTTTTTAGAATGCTACAAATTGTGTGGAAATTCAGATGTCAAATTTAGGTCCAAGTTATTTTCAAATGCTCTCTACTAAGTTTAACTAGGTAATAAAGCCTTATTCTTATGCATGGTCATTACGTAATTAATTTATGCTGATAGATTTCACAATCGAAATTTATCGGTTCCAAAAACATTTGAAAGAGATGATCGCAACTGAACAGAAACAGGTAAAAAATAAATTAAAACAGAAATCCCCCAATTATAAATCTTTTTTAGAAAGTATTATACCGTTTCGTGGTGGTGTTGAAAGAACACATTCTATACGAAATTGATGATAATTCAACATATTCAACAGCTTTACGCAATATCACCAGACGATCTAGCAAGATATTTTCATTCAAATCATTTTTCACACAGATGTAAAGAAAATTCACATTTTACTGGAATTATTTTATTTAGGGACGAAGATGGCATCAACGAGGACGGTCTTATAAAACCTCAAGTTTTAAACGTTTTAAAGAAAAGCCCCACGCTGTAACACAGGATGGGAGCCAACATAGATTTGTGGTTAAAGTTTGAGATTGGTTTATTCTTTCAGGGAATGTTTTGATTGGCCTCTGTGTGCTTCATGAAAGATTAACCGGTGAAATTCATTAACAATATCTACAACAAATTTTAAATAACATTTTGGAAGAAGTAGGCTTACAAGACACCCATATAATTCATGCAATTATTTAATACATATATATTACTTATTAATAATTGAATTATTATAATGTAGTTCGTTCGCATTTAATAGATACCTTTGGTAATCCTCAGATGGAGCCACCAAAATCTGCCAAACTATATCCGTTATCCGAGTTCTATTTCGGAGGACATCTGAAAGAACTTGGTAATTTCACAAAGAAAAATACCAGGACAGCTGCCTGACAGGATAACTCATCTCATTGTTGCAGTATTATTCGAAATAACCGTAGAATTTAGTTTCAAGTTCAATTTGACAAAAAGATGTTATCACATTCAGTGTTTTCAGGTCATATTGAGGTATCTTTACAAAACTGACTCTAGTTCACAGCGAAATGCGTTTTTCAGCTGATTGAAGAGGTCATTACATCTAAGAAGGCGATGTTAAGAAATCACATAATCCATCATCCCATATCCCATCAAAGAAATGGTGAAGCCGCTTACTGCTGGAGGTGCAATAAGATATTCACAATTATTTCCGATACCGTTAATTCCATCAAATGATGGTAGAAATTACTTGTTGACGCCCTAATAAAACTAGATGGTTCTTAGATCTATCTAGAAACTAGATATGTTTCTGTATGTTTATCAACCATAATCAGTCGATAGTATCGATGTGTTTACTGTAGGCGGATACTCGATATGAATCATTTCAACAAACATTCAGTGAACAATCTTAAGATACATTCAGATATAAGTGATCACATCACGGAAGTAAGTTTTACTGGGCTAAATAAAAATTTGTTTAAGCTATTAAAATGCGTACTATTTAAAATACACCGGGGATTAACGCAATACTAGAGTTGATGACAAATATTCTCACAATGCTCTTATTTAGAACAATTTACTAACAACAGTTTGTTTACTGTAATTGAAGATATTACTAAAATTTCAACTGTTAATTACAGCGTTATAGTGTTATAGAATTAAGTGAATTAGTATATTTACACGCTTAAAAGATTGAAGACAATATTGAACTAACACTTTGGTAATTGAAAATATTCCGACAGGTTACTATGCAAACACATACGTGTATAGACATGTATAAAACGTGTATAAATCACGTCAAATATGTATAAATACCGTTTAACGTCAAAGATAGCACACTAATTTAAAGCTTGAGATACTTCAAAATTGCCATCCGCCTCATTCAGTGACGCCATTCTCTTTTCTATCTTTTCGCGAGATCTCAACACACGAACCGAATAAATATTAATGAGAATTTCGTTTCGCGGAATCGAAATGCATCTAGGTGTCGGGAGTCTAGTTGCAGCGCATCCTGTAAGATAAAGTATCGAGATAAGGATCGTCATTTAACACTTCAGTTACGTTAAATGTTGCCCTATCAGCGCACTATCATTATTGTTGTTGAATCGTAAATTATGATTTCTGCAATTCACTTGTTAAACATCATTGGCGGGGCGACGCATTCGAAACTACGGAGATTGAAATTCTGCCAATTAGGAAACTTGAAATTTGTATAATAGACGGCCGGTTTCGGAAAAACGGTAATTAATGCCATGATCTTTGGTAACATCTTAAATCGTGATGATTGATACAGGTGTGGAATACCTACAAAAATTGCATAAGGACGTGGTCGTGAGTTAATGTACAAATATATATACCGTGGCTAATTCACCACTACCCTCCTATTACTCTTTGTTCTCCAAATAAGTGCGATCTTAACTATTGGCGGAACAAAACTAGTACGCCTTATCGGTTGGTTAATATGAGAAGGCTAGTTTGTTAAACGTGTGTACTTTAGCTTTCGATAAACCTGAATATAACAGTCCACCATAATGAAAATAAGAAGTGAAAGGATTATAGTTGTACAAGAAATTCGATCATAGCCCATCTGTATATAAGAAAAGAAACTAGACCTGATGACTTTTTGGGCCAACGACTTTTCTGGTGTAAAACTGTACCAGAATCACCTCTGTCATAAGACCAGTACAGTAGTCTAGAAGCTTTGCAGTGTTTTCAGCAATTGCCTTCAGTAGCTGTCATACGTGTCTCGTGTACACCACTGGATGAGAATATCCCTTTAAAATTCGATAGGATAAGACTAGTTAGCAAAAAGAAAGATTGGAAAATACGGACAACCAGTAATTATGCATGTTTAGTTAGGAAAACATGGTAATGATATTTAAGCAAAACACGATAAGGTCTGGAACAGAAGCCGAATTAATATTCATTTCGTCCGCGTAATCGGTGTAGATTGTTGGATATTTTTTCACTGCATTGTCGTTTAATTAAAATGTATAATGAGTTAAGAAGAATGAATGAATGGATCCTTAAACGTTTATGTTCATGCTTGATAACACAATGAGGAATTTAAATACGTAACAGTAATGTAATAGCCTAGGTTGTAACCTCGTTTCAATTTATGGCCGGGATTCGGATTTTGGTGAATATTCACGTATTTGACTGGCTTGCAATGGGCGTTTTATAATAATTTCCTCAAAAGTAATCTGAACGAACGTATTTCTGTTGTTATTTCAAAATAGAAATAAGAAGTGGAATTAGTGAAGTTCTATATATTTTTGAATTTAACATGAACTTCCCTCTACCAAAAGCCGTTGTCAATTCTAATTGAAATCAATTTTTCTCTTTGGTACTAATATCTATGTAAAACTATCTCAGAAATTTGTCAAAAAATCGATTTGTTCAGAATTGGAAAATCACATGCAATACAGTGTCAAAAATATAATTGGACAGGTTCAAAATTGATGATCATGTGACAATAGGAAAGGCATTCTGTAAATTATACAGTATGTCTCAGTAAGTTGGAACCATATGTAAAACTTTTTATTGTTAATTTTACGAAAAAAAGTTATTCTTCATAAAAAGCTCTGCATGGTCTAAAACCTAAAATGCAACTATCAGATATTAAATTTTTCCCGGCGTATACAGGAATTGTCATAAAATATGAATTTTGCCCAAGAGCAAAGTACCTTTATTTTTGACAATATAGAAAATTGTTATTAAAGAAAGGTGATCAGAACTAAAAACCATTTTTAAATATGCAGTTACATCCATTTACGATGAAAAAAATAGGTTTTGTCGGGAAATTTCTCCAGAAATGATAAGGAAGGTATTAAGAAAATTTGCCAATAGGACTATGAGATGTATTGAATGAGAGGGTGGATATATCGTGGCATTAGTGGAATGAGTGAAAATTAAATTACTGTTATTTCTAGTATTATTATTCTGTTAATAGTTGTTTTTTATTTGTTTTCTTATTTGCAATAAATGCATATGCATTACTTACGGACGTGTTGAAATTGCAAAATTGTTAGATAAAATTAAGAAACGAAAAGGTTATCATGTTTTTAATAATTACAAGAGATAAATGTTCATTCATAATTAATTAATGATGCAGAAATGTTATTAAAACATAACAAAACCTATTTTTTTCATCGTAAATGGGTGTAACTGTATATTTAAAAATGGTTTTTAGTTCTGATCACCTTTCTTTAATAACAATTTTCTATAATGTCAAAAATAAAGGTACTTTGCTCTTGGGCAAATTCATATTTTATGACAAATCTCGTATACGCCGGGAAAAATTTAATATCTGATAGTTGCATTTTAGGTTTTAGACCATGCAGAGCTTTTTATGAAGAATAACTTTTTTTCGTAAAATTAACAATAAAAAAGTTTTCCATATGGTTCCAACTTACTGAGACATACTGTATATTATTATTTTATATTTTAGATATATTATTTTACTAGAAGAGAAAAAGGTATAACTATAGTGGTGTAATTGGTAATACAGCCGACGTAAAATTGGAAGATCTAGGTTCGAATCCTGGTCAGAGTCAAATGTACCATTTTCCGAAATATTTCAATGTTGGTACACTTGGCCTTTAGGCGACAACCTTAAGTATAAATAAGTCCGTATGCACTATATATGACTATACTTGAAACTATAATAATGATGAAAAACATTTGTTACGCATATCTTCTATGATCTTTTATGATTTAATTCGGGAATTTTTCATCATTTTCACACATTTGCATTTATAAATGGGAACCCGTAAGAGATCACATAACTAACGTGAGAGGAGGTGTGGTGTGTTGCATACAACCCCATGAACATCGATAAATGAAATTGGTACGTATCTCAGTAGTTTAGTGGTAAGAATACCCGACGCGAAATTGGGAGACCCGGGTTCAAATCCCGGCTGAGCTACAAATTCCTTTTTCAATATCTCTTACATTTGTTACGAAACTATAATAACATATGGGGCAGAAGTATTGGGACATTAGTGGAAAAACCGTAGTAAGCTTCTATCAGCCGAAATGGATTTTCTAAGACGAACCTGCAGAAAGTCTAAATTTGAAAAAAATAGGAAACGAAACAATCAGTAACATGGCGAAGGCAGACACAAATTTGATGGAAAGAATTCAACAGAAACAGCTTAAATGGTTTGGAGATACTAAGAAAATGGAAGAACATAGATGGGCACGACGAATATTGGAATGGATACTCCGACAAAGAAGGAAGAGAGGGCGACCGAGAAAAAGCTGGACAACCGAGATAGAAGAAGCCATGGAAGTGGGAGACTTGAAAGAAGACTTATGCTTCGGTTGAAAAATTTGGAAACTGGGCACGGAAAGGCCGCCAAGGCCGTAAAATAAATCAGTAGATAAATAATTCAAAACATTGAGTGGTATTAGCCATTGGAGTAGTTGTTTCATACTTATAACGGTCAATTTGTAGGTATTGTTATTGCTTCCTTCAAATGAAACCATAGTTAGCCTTATTTAGTAAAAATGAAAGATACTAGTCCATCTATTTTACAATTAGGATCATAAAAAATTTCCTGCAAGTCGTGCAATGCTTTCTACATATGCCAAATGAGAAGACAGTTCTTGATAAGCATTAAAGAACATCACAAAAGTATAAACAAATTTCAAGATATGGGCATAATCATCACTCATTCTAGCGTCGCCAATCACATTTCATCTGAGAAACATGTTTTTGACTTAAATCTACGTTTCATTTTCAAAACAGATCAAACGACCTCAATTAACTAGAGGTTTAAAATTATTCCAAGAGCAACTACTTCAAATTTAATACATTTGAATCTATGATTCAAGTTATTGTTTACGGACTGGTTTCATATATCTTGGCTTTATTATTTGTTGTGTTCAAAATATAATTCACCTTACTGTATCATAGGATTAGTGATTCCATCGCCTTTATGAAATGGGCATTGCCATGTATTATTCCCGAAAGCAGAAACCCAATTTTCGTTATAGCAATTTTGACAAATCGGCACAGACCACCCTTCGATCAACTATGTTTAAATAATTCTTGGTTCATCGGAGAATCTACACAATGTTCTTCAAAACCAAATACTATGTTGGGGCTCATAACTGGTACTTTTGGGTTTTTTTGGTGATTTGGTTGATTTTGGTGGAAAGAAGATTTTAAGGATATTATTACATACTTACTTTTTAAGGAAGTCATAATTGGGTAAGTACCAATGATTTGTCTAGTTGGTTTGCAAAAGTAGTTGTAAGTTTGATTGAAATTTGTATAGGGCTGAAGATGACACGAGCCGAAACCGGTTACCAAAAGATAATAAATTAAATAGGGAATTTACATGTAGTAAAGGCTGTCATTAGCCTATTGTCCACAACTACAGTTCTCATCTTCATTCATTATTTTATCGGTACTCTTTTGTAGATCACCAAGTCCAAAACGGCATGTCCCACAAGGAAAGAAAACACTAAGATAGGCTCGACCAATTTAACAAAAAAAATATGGTTCGTCCGAATTGGTGGTATTATCGCATCGGTGGTTTGTGGATCTTGGAATAATCTACGCCCACAGCACATGAAATAATTATTTACATAAAAGTCAGGAACATTTTACATTGCTGAAAAGGAGCTCAATTTAAATACCAGGCACATTGTGCCGAGAATTTTAAAGCTCCAGTCAAGTAAGGAATTTCACTGACGTGTTTTGTATTAAATTTTTCCGAAAATTGAAAAAAAAAGACGAAATTTACAAATTCTATAGAACAATTTTTTACAAATTCCACAAAAATCATGTCAATTTTGTTGGCAACTATAATTACAACATCGAAAAAATTTCATCAATTTTGTGTCCTGTGAAAACAGTGTATTTTGCGTTTTGTAAAGTCTTTGCATTACTAGTCCGGAAAATTCAGGTTTCCTGCGTGTAAATAAGCAGGAAAATGTTACCAAGACGATATCCGGGAAATATATTTTAAAGCTTTTAAAGCTTTAAATCTAAGGCTCTACTATTCCTCCATTATATTTCACTTTATTGTTGGAATGCTTCAGAATCGGTCCCGCAATTTTCGCAAAAACGACCATTTTCCACTTGTTTTCATTTTGTGTGCTTCTATCGCCTTTTATGCAAATCGAAGGCGCCGATACAGAACCGTAGGTAGGTAAATAAGCAGGCGGGCCCTGCTTCTAGTGGTCATTGGACCCGAAAAATCTCCAGAAGAAGAAACGGACAAAGACGAGAGATGAAAGAAGAAGAAGACGAAGGAGAAGAAGAAGCACCAGAAGAAGAAGAGCTGGACGCGGCAGCTTTGACGCCTTCCGAGAATCGGCCGACACCCGAAAATCTACATTGAATGAAGGAGAAGAAAAGGAACGAAGGGTCCGAGGAGCCGGTCACTCGTTTTCTCTTAAAAGAGGAGCCGCTCTCGTTCTGACATTCGTGGGATTCTTCAGCGCGAGATAGTTGTTTGTTAACCGAAGAGAGAATGTATAGCTAGCTGTATGTGGGTACCTACGTACCTACGTAATAATTTGATTCTTATATAGGGCATCTATAAGCTACGAAGATGGATCTGCATTAAGGAAGTTTAGAGATATTTGACACATCAGTCAGTTTATAAGTTAAGACATGCCAGCGTGGCATTTGAAAATTCTTGCCGGAAATATCCAATAAGTTTTAAAGCAGAATTTAAAGAAAGCTTAAAATTAGTTACACTTCCATAGGAGTTTCTAACGTAATGCAACACAAGTCAAATCCAGTGCTCCTCTACTTAATGTCAACCCGAAAATCCAGCGTTGTTTCATGTACACGTAATATTGGGGAATGTGAATGTCCAAATAAACATTCGCCAGTAAATCTGTAAATATTTTCCTAATTTCAAATCACAGATTTGATGCAATGCATAGCACGTTGCACGTTCACCTTGTACAAGGCGACGAGCCAGCCGAGTTAACACCCCTCGAATCCTGCTTTCCGTCTACCTTCTTCCAGGATCATGGAAACTTTCCTCCATTTTCCGGAAAGCTCCCACCTGCTTACCTCCCGAGCACTCTGCGATCCTGCGAGAACTTTCCTGAAACTCGAGCTTTTCCTAGATTTTCCACGAAAGCCTCCGGACTTTTGGGGAACTCGTCACGTTCCAGGAAGTATTAACTGCTACCTCCGGCGGTTAAGAGGAACTCATTAACATGTAATTTCCGCAATTTTGCTTTTACCTAGGGAAAAGCAGGAAGTGGAGTAGCAGGAGCGTATGGACCGCAGGGGGTGGCGCAATTGATTGAGCGTTTTTGTTGGACAACAGGTGTGTGTACGGGCATTTCTAATCGATACTTTGGGGACGGCTCCAAGACGGCCATTGGGGAAAACCGACAAGGGGGAGGGGCCAAGGGAAAGTAGCACACGCAACAAAAGTCTTATGATTGTATTGAAATCAGATAGAAGCAAAAAGAAACGAAGTAAACAAGAACCGATATATAGTAGTAATCACGTTTTAACATCACATTTCAATTTTTACACTCCGATGAATTATGGAATAACTGCAGATAGGATGTTGGGTAACAGTGGTTAAATATATGAGCGACACATTATTGATTGTTTTTCTTAAAGGCAACGTTTTGTTGAAGATGAGCTTATTGAGATTCGAAACATGTCTAAACATATTATTTCCTCATTACAAAATCGACTCTTTATTGTTTCTTTGGATGGGTGCGACTTTGAAATTTCTACTTACTCTACCTACACGAGGGAAATTGTGTTCAATATAAAGCACGTACAAATATTTTCCGCTAATAATTATTCAGATTAAGATGGCAACAGTTCTTACCAGAATCCAAATCTAGAACCATATTCTGTTTAACAATCAATTATTATAACGTCTAAACTGCAAATGCAAAGCGATATAGTTTACAGTTTAAGCTGCAAGTTAGAAAATATGTAGGTACCTACATATTATTTACGAACGTTTCATCATAAGATTCCAGCAATATGCAGTTACCATAAATATTTTTTTAACTTGTTTTAAGTATATATAATTAATAGGTACAGGGTATCAAAAATTCATAAAACCCTAATGATGACCTTGTTTGATAATGATATTGATACGACAATGATGACTGCAGCAATATTTAGGTCAGATATTGCAAACTGAACTGATACCGCCCTAAAACTTGGCAGAACGAAAATTTACCTCAAAAACCCAAAGTCAAAATCACACAATAGAACATTCGAGCCATTCCATCTATAAGACCAAAGCCAAATTTTTTCCTCGTGGAACGTTGTCCATGGAAGACAAAGATGGGCATGGCAGTCATGTCCCAGTGCAATTATTATGAAAGAAAATCGAAATTGGTTCGTATGAACTAACTTAACCCACATGTCACTCATATATTAAACTAGTTTAGCTAGTGAACAATTTAACTAGTAAAACAATGAATTTACTTCGTTGTTCTTTAGAAATGAAATGAGGTGCATTGTATGAATCACATTTGAATGTATGGTCAAAATGTATTTAAATAATATGGGAGAATATATTCAATTTACGGTATTTGGGTATAAGTGGAAACATGATCAAAGGGGACTGATAACCAAATTAATGATGACTGGATTGGTCCCATAAGAGAGACTTATGAAGATTTATAAGAAAAATTTCCCAATAAAGCTAACAGAACGTGTTAATTTAACAAAAAATATTTCAATAAATATCAATTTCAGTGCGTTCATAAAAATTATATTTACTACTAAGCAGTAAGTACAAATAACAGAAAAAACTTACAAATAATATTTAATTATGACCGTTATTATGTTAACAAGGTAGTTCCGCTACAAAATTAAGAATATTGTTGAATATTCAATTTCCTATCGTAAAAATTATGGTACTTCCAAGTAAGTCAGTGTTGCACCTTTGTTAAAATTCTCAACATATAACCGTTACTGCCTTTTTTGCATATTGCTTTAAACGGGTATTCCCTTTCAGAGAAAAAAATTAAAGATAAAAACACGGAATATAAAAAGAAGCCCAAAAGAGAACCTTTTGACGTTCTGCGCCGTGTAATTTATACATTTTAAATTTACTCCGTGCTTTATGAGCGACGTTATCAAATGATCACCAATTTAATAGGCGGCACAAGGCAACAAGGATGCAAGGCATCTTTTAAACTTTAAAGGATGATGATACGGCATCTGATAAGAGATAATTGACAGGCTTGGCCCCTTGGCGCCACTCGCACCATTTTCATGGGCCAGAATCTGGGATGTGTGTATAGTGATTAAAAATATGTATTGTATGCTCGAATGGAGTGCAATATTGATAGCAATAGCAATAACGATATTTGATGCGACTCGTTTTATTTTAGCAGAAACTAACACTACAGATGCGAAAAGTGCCATCTGGTGCCAGTTGCTTTTCATTTTGAAGAGTTTTTCTCAACAAACTCGTATGAAATAAAAAGTTAAATCTATCAGAATAATATAGCGGCCCCAAAATAAAGAAAACATCTATTTTACTGTTAAAGAAAGTTTGTTGTGATAACATTCTCCCAAACATTTGTGAAAAACCCTATAAACTATCCCCAAGATATTAGGATTTTTTGGAAACAATCTCTAACTTAAATAGCTTCAAATAATGCCAAACAATATAACAACGTTAACAATCGAAATTTAGAATACTGATAACTAGAATACAAAAAGTTGAATCTGTCAGAATAACAAGTAACATAGAGGCCCCAAAATAAAATAAAATCATCAATTTCAGTTTTAAAGAAAGTTTGCTGGGGTAACATTCTGCCAAACATTTGTGAAAAGTCCTATAAACTATCCCCAAGACATCAGGATTTTGCTCGGATAAAATTCTGTCAAATATTTGTGAAAAACCCTAATAACTATCTCCAAGATATTAGGACTTTTTTTGGAAACAATCTCTAACACAAATAGCTTCAAATACAGCCAAACAATATAACAACGTTAACAATCGAAATTTAGAATACTGATAACTAGAATACAAAAAGTTGAATCTGTCAGAATAACAAGTAACATAGAGGCCCCAAATAAAATAAAATCATCAATTTCAGTTTTAAAGAAAGATTGCTGGGGTAACATTCTGCCAAACATTTGTGAAAAGTCCTATAAGCTATCCCCAAGATATCAGGCTTTTGCTGGGATAAAATTCTGTCAAACATTTGTGAAAAACCCTATAAACTATCCCCAAGATATTAGGATTTTTTGGAAACAATCTCTAACTTAAATAGCTTCAAATAATGCCAAACAATATAACAACGTTAACAATCGAAATTTAGAATACTGGTAACTAGAATACAAAAAGTTGAATCTGTCAGAATAACAAGTAACATAGAGGCCCCAAAATAAAATAAAATCATCAATTTCAGTTTTAAAGAAAGTTTGTTGGAATAACATTCTGCCAAACATTTGTGAAAAACCCAATAAACTATCCACAAGATATCAGAATTTTGCTGGGATAAAATTCTGTCAAATATTTGTGAAAAACCTTATTAACTATCTCCAAGATATTAGGACTTTTTTGGAAACAATCTCTAACACAAATAGCTTCAAATACAGCCAAACAATATAACAACGTTAACAATCGAAATTTAGAATACTAATTATTAGAATACTAGATTCATAAAAGATGAATCTGTCAGAATAACAAGTAACATAGAGGCCCCAAAATAAAATAAAATCATCAATTTCAAATTTAAAGAAAGTTTGCTGGGATAACATTCTGCCAAACATCGGTGAAACACTATATAAACTATCCCCAAGATATCAGGATTTTGATGGAATAAAATTCTGTCAAACATTTGTGAAAAACTCCATAAACTATCCCCAAGATATATAGGAATTTTCTTGGAAACAATCTGTAACCTAAATAGCCTCAAATACTGCCAAACACTATAACAACGTTAACAATCGAAATTTAGAATAGTGATTTACCTCGATGACTTCAACTGCAGCTTAAAAGAATTTTTGGTAGAGAAAAATATCGAATTTTCTGAAAAAAACAAAAGCTCGAAACTTTGCTTCCACTTTGGCAACGCGGCACCTGTAGAACGCATACCTGTAGTCCGGGTATTTCTTGGAATTGGGACGGGTCAGAGACGGTCATCAGACTCCCTATTTCTAACTATATGTTCTAGAAGTTATTTTTCCGACAGATTTCTGTTCAGTGATAAATAGAAAAGCAGTGTAATCGGTAATGAGTAAAAATATTACATATTTTAGTAGAATGAAACCGCAATATTTTGCGAGTTCAACTTACCAGAGTGGTAAACGAGGTGCTACTTAGATTTATCCACACTTTGAAATATACAAAGACAGACAGATTGCTATACTATAAGGCGAGTTTGAAATATCCATTATTTTTAAGTGTATTTACTTACATTAAATAATAAAGCTTTTCCAGCAGAAATTAGAAAAAAATCCATCGTCCACTTGGTGTGACAACCAATAGACGTCCCCATCATTGGATTCCATAATGAGCAATTTACATCTTATCATATTCTGTCATGTGCGTCGAAAAAGTGCTTTCTTAACAATCTAGGACTATAAATGGACGACAAACTGAGAAAATGAAATCTATAGAATTAAGTTACAAAAATCCCAGCAAAATTAACCTTTAATTGAAACTGATTCGTAATTAATTTTGTAAAATAGTGATCTAAACTTCAAATAAACGATGCTCCTGAACAATTATGAGTTCCCTAAATTTCATATTTAGCAAACTGATTTTAGGCAGTATGTGTCCATGTACTTTCCAAACCATTGATTCGAGTTTTGTGCCAATTTTTCGTAAAAACCGGGAATATACCACATACCAACTTCTTATACAGGTGCCTGCCCTCTCCCCCACCCCTCCGTTCTCGTTCAGTCTCTTCCCTTTTATCCGATCAATTACCATCATTATCATCTTCGTCATTATCGACCGTCACTTTTTTCGCGGACGAGCTGTTTCGCCTTTGCCGGCGCCTGAGCTCCTATTAAAGGGGCTAAACTTAGGAAGGCATCTCGGAATATATTATGACTTCGGTACTTTGTCCGAAAAATTGATTATGCAGAAATGCGAACGGACTTCTTCCAACAGGCGTCTATACATCCTATAGAAGGGCAGGACGAGAAAGAGAGAAAAAGAGAGAAAGAATCTTGCGATTCGATACATGTATACAGGGGAATAGAGATAAGATTTAACCTGTATAATGCACGAAAATTATTTTTTTATTTTTTAAGTAAGTTTGATATTCATTAGATAATTGATTACCGAAAATTCATGATATAAAACTAATATATACATAAATGATTATAAGAATATTATATAAGATAATATAAGAAATATAAGAAAATGTGTTGTGTAATAAGTCGCGATATTTCTCACTTGAAAAATTTAGAAGCTCAAGATTTTATCAGACATGTCTTGAAAGTTACCATAGCCATTTTATAGGTCAAAATTCTAACCTAACTCATATTTTATTGCTAATTGATTGCTGATTCACTGCACAAAAAGCAAATTCATTCCTAAAGCCGTTCCTGAAAAGCAATGGCTGCTCCAGCTTAAACACTAAGCTGCCGCAGTAAGAGCGGAACAAATGCTGACCACAATGAGCTTTGCTCCATATTTTACTGTTAATTTATTAAACAAAGAGAAAAATTATTGTTACAGCTGTTTCCAAAAAACAATGGTTCCTGCAGCTTCAATTTTAAGAAGCTGCAGTAGCCACAGCGGAACGAATAGAGCTATCACAATAAGTCTCGTTGCAAATTTAACTGACAATTCATTGCTGACGAACAGCTTAACGGTCGTGGTCTATATACGACCTCAGTCATACGCCATATGGAAGCTCACCCCAGCAGTAGATATGATTGAAAATTATTGTAATTACGCAAAAAGGTGATTGCTGCAGCAGATCCAGAAAAGCTTTCAAGAGCTTAAGAAACTGCAGTAGGTAGCCACAGCAATATCTTCGAAATAAATGGAGGTGTGGGAATGTTCTTTGTTGCGTATTTGATTTCTAATTCATTAATTGCCATTGAACAGTATATAACGAGAGAAATTTAATTTTGTGACAACATAGAGTGGTGAATTACAAAATAGGGGATGGTGGTGGCAGTATTGCAGCAGCACATATATACTATTCGACAGTAATTAATTAGCAATAAAATAGATAACAAAGCTTATTCTCATAGCATCATTTGTTCCGAAGCTATCGCTGGTAATAGTTTAAAGCTTAAGCTAGAGTAGCTATTGTTTTTTTGGGAATGACTGTAGCAATAAATTTTCTTTTCGGGTAATTTATTAAGACGATGTCTCGACTAATGCTGCAAGCAAGGAGCCTTTACCCAAATCTAATGAGAATAAATATAATTTTTTTGCTTAAAATTAACCTACAAGGGCGTCGGGACGCAACAAAATGCGTTCCAAAATGCAACAAAAATTAAAGTTTGCAATACTAATTAAAAATGCTTGACCCATCCTCAGACTCTGTTAACCACGAACTGTTTATGACATTTTAAAAAAAATTAAATATCAGCTTTTACACTACGTTGAACTCTTAAGTGATCTACTGAATACTATAAATATATCTCTTTTTACCTTATAGTTACCGTAGTGTTTAATTTGTTTATAAGAAATAATTCTTTCAAAATACTCAAACATAACGAAATTGGGATTCATTTTTTTATTTCAGCTTTTTCCTGAAAGAAAGATCCATCTTTCCTGAAAAAGCATAGTTTCTTTCAATCTGTCCCAAATTTTATAGAAATGAAAACAAATTTCAATTTTCGCCATTGTTCTCTTGAAAACGAATCTGATTTCAATCTTATCCAGAAGTAAAGTTCATTTCAACCTTTCCAGAAAGCAAAGCAATATTCTTTTCTCAGCAATTCACTACATAACGATTATACAGGATGTCTCTAAATAAGTGTCCGCACATATAAAATACTTATATATACTAGGAATATTGTTTATTAAAAGTATTAAAAGTAGCAAAACCAGTCAAATGAACATTAGTCCGGAAACGCCTAGTGTTATGGGGTTCAACTAGCACTTTTTAAACAAATTATTAACCGTATCTCGTACAGTTTTTAACTATAATTAGTTGATTAGTTATAATTAGTTTGTCTTACAATAACGAGTATCTTTAAAAATAACAGACCAAATAGTGAATAAATTTACAATCCAAATATACGAGTAGTTACCTACTGTCTTCAACATCCTGTATATTATCATTTGCAAAGTTACCAGTTTGACATTATATCTTAGTTAATAACATATTGCTCATTATTATTGCATTGCCCGAATGTAGAGAGGCGGTTTTCCACACTTCGTGGAATTTGAAGCAGAACAGTATATAACTCTGCTAAATAAAGGTTTAAATATATATTTTGTACGTAATAGCATGGCGCCAAGTATGTGGGTGAAGAGAAATGATACCGGGATTTGTTATTGGCCGGCAAACAGAATATAAATTTAACATGAGAATAAAAGAAACAAAGGATTAAAAATGAGCTCTATTTATAATGACGAATAGGACGAAGATTGCAATATAGGACTCACGTCTTCCGCATTCTCACCAAGTTCTGATTGAGATATGAGTAGGTTTGTAAATAGCCATCAAATAATAAATTTAAGTCGACCAAGTAAACTATGAAAACAAAATCGTATACTAAGAATATGCCCAAGTAAAAATTAAAATGTTGTAATCCCTATCTCAACAGTACGAGTATGTTAGTTGGAATAGTGTTTCATACAAAAAAAAAATGGAAAAACAACAATAGAAATTATTATATCTTTACAAGTTATCTTCTCAACATTAGAGCGTTTCTTAATTTTCAAATTTCAACTGCCAAGTTCTCCACTTCAAACCTCCTGAATTTCTAGGCTTAAAAATTCTCTTAAAAGTTACTTCTAAAGTGACTGGTGCATATTAAATTAATTGTGTGAATAAATATAGAATATATTATAAACTAAACAGTACATTTAAGAGTTTGAGTGGACTTTTGAAAAAAATACTTTATCCACTAGTCCCGAGTTTCACTTATTTGGGAACTGTTAAATTAGCATAAAAGCCTTAAAACAATAAGCAAATATTACAGTGTTCCCTATATTTAATCAGCAAAAGAAAGAGAGAAACAGCGAGAATCATCCAAGAAAATTATAATTCCCAGTGATATCGTCTGAATTTTGATTTAATTTCCTAGGTGGTTTAGGGAAGATAATGTTTGTTCTGATTTGCTTACAGTTGCAATTTGATATTCCAAATGTCATTTAACACAGTCTTACGTCGATTTAAAAAGTAAAATATCTGTTATACTTCATTTTGCAATGTTATGAATTATGATAATGGCGAATAAAGCTAATCAGGCACAGGCAGAGTAGCTACAATAGCAGGGCATCTAACCCTGTTTTATAAATAAAAGTGTACTAGATCATCCAATTGATAAATTTAATTTTTCTGTTAAAATTTCAACTGCAACTGCTCGCAAAAGCTGTTAGATGCATTGCTGTATCTTAAGACTAATAAATGAAGCAGAACTAACTACTACCTGTCCACCGTTTTTAGACAAATATAGGTGTAGAAATCAAAGCAATTTAACCTAATTCTTAAATAAAGTCTTAATTTTGCACACGAAATATACTTCTAGGTATATCAGGTATTTTCCTTTATCTTTTAGTGAGCAACTTTTATGTTTTACAGTTGTGTTCTCGCATAAATAAAACTAAAACCTGTGCACAAATTTAGGGTGATTTTAATTTAAACACTTCCTGAATAAGATAAAACTAGATCGTATCTATTTTCCCCATAAAAACTATATTTTCTTACAACATGCTTAAATTTAGACATTATAGACATTTAGACTTAAATTTAAATATGATTAAATTATATAAGACATCCATTATATTTACTTAGTCAACACCTTTGCACCATTTATTTAATCAACCAAAAATTAATCGATGAAGATCACATTTTTTGTATTATTTGCGAAAAAAAGGTATGTTAAATTTTACGACTGATTATTGTAACGTTGTAGATAATAATAATATGTACAGCATACATTATTCTGCATAAAATCATTTCTTCTTTACTTATCACATTCCTCTATTATAAATGCATACTCAACTGCATTTAATACCTTGTTCGTGCATATCGCAAGGATACTTCTTATTTATAACTTATTAAGTATTTATTGATCAAATGTTGATAATTTATAATACATAACTTGATATATATATTGCAAAAAATAATTTCATAGACAACATAAGGCTTATTTTAACTCCTTAATTAAAGACTAGTTATAAGATAACATCGCCATTCATCTTATTACAACATTCATCTTTCGTGTTTAAAAAATAGCTACGCTTCAAATATTTTTAGACTAAGTTATGGTTTTAAAGAATTATCCAATTTTTTGTAAAACCAACGGTAAATATCGGCCTTAAACAACACCTAACCATTCGCCTGTATGATAAACTTGTATTGTACAATGTTATGCGTAGTAATTACTTCGTATGTAGTAACAGAGAAAAAAATCCTGAAGGCTCAACAAAACTATATATCTATATACAAAACTTAATCGTGAGCATTCCAGCAGTTGAACTCTCCTATTGTAATTACTTTTAATTATTCTCATTAACAATTCATAAACAACTCATCATTATTCAGTAAGAGATGCAATATATGAGAAGATTTATGCCTGGATATAAAACCTTTTTTTAAGATCTTTTCATCGGAGGCACGACATTAAAATGTTAACAATCCAATGAACAGTTAATTATAGTCATCGTTGATTTGCTGCATTACTCTCAGTTAGTTTAGTTATCTCATGAGATCATTGATTACACCTTGTTATTAGAAACGCCTTGTGAACAAAGTAATTGCAAACGACAATCACATATTCTTGAAGAGGGCGTACCTCAAAAAATCGGATTGAAAACATTTCTTTGTTCGTATGATTACCAATAACTTACATATATTAGAACGGAGTCAACAGCTCATTAGTGCGTTAATTATTGAAGTTAGAATAAGAAATTAGCTCTCAATGCCGATGGTAATAGCAAAATGTGTACCTATAGAATAACATATTTGATCAGTAGGTTAGGTAATAATAATCAAATTTTACATATAATAGTTCGAAGATAGTAACAATTATTACAACACCCGAGCAGCTGTGATGGAATTTTTATATTCCTTAGATGGTTTTCACCAAAGTTGTAATAGTACCAAAGACAACCGTATTTGTCTTTGATAGTATTTTTAAAACAACTCAGGAAACCATATGATTTTGAATAATGGTGAATACGTTGTATCCCGATATGCCAAATATTACAAATATTTTTTACACTGAAAATATATTTTAATGTTTTTAATTTCTCCGTGCATTTCTGTAAGTACCAAAAATAATTTGAAAATTACCTATTTCATCCAAACATACGCAAAACACTACCTAATATAAATTGAGAAATAACTTTACCTTAATTTTTGTTAGGCCCAAAAGTATTTGAGACGTGTAATTGTATTAAGCAAGGATCATATGTCTCAAATACCTATAAAAATAAACCAAGGGGAATGCATGTGTTTCAAGAACCGTTAATATATATTTGTATATACCTAGGTATGCAGCATTAAAACATTATTATTCTATTCGTATAATCTTTCCTTAAGAGTTTAGCTCATAATTTAGCGACATCCTGTACAATAAAAATTAAATAATTCAACGCTTCTTACAAAGGACGCCATGGTATTAATTAGTGATTAACCGATTGTATTATTCATAGAATTAAAGGTACGTCCGTTGCAAGAAAATCTGAAAAGATTTCCCCGAGACAACATAGTGTTTTAAGGCAGAAACACACTAATTAATGTTTTCAGATGATACAGATCTCTATTTTCATTTTTCAATTACAACAGCAACGCCATGGGTTCTTTTAACTTCTACCTTGTTGAAAAAGAATATGAGTACTGCCTATATTGGGAAATATATACATTCAAGGTTTTGTCGATTAAATACAGCGAACTATCAAAGAATATTTTCGTTGCTTTTATAGGCAGAAAGTACCGTTTTGCCTCGGAGATTTATTTATTTGGATATTATTTTGCAGTGGACTATAGTAATGTAGTACTATATTTACCGAATTTGTAGTCCAAATTGATATAGTACTTTTAAAAAATTCTCCTATTTTTGAATAAAAGATTATTTCCATTTTTTTGGTGTTTCAGTCAAATTCAATCTACCTTTATACGCAGTGCATATTAGGTTCTCAAAACCTAACAAGGTCTCATTAGAAGTTTAAGTTCGTTCGGTGTCCTAATTTTATTTAAAATTTCGGCCCTGAGGTTTCCAATTTTGTAATTCACCTATAACGCCGATTTGTGTAATTCATACAAGTATTTCCCACAGACACGTTAAGTTCGAAATTCATCAAAAAAGTACCACTTTCAGTTATGGATGATAACATTTTGTTAAATAATTTTCGCGATTATTTTTTATCCGCCACTGTCTCTTCTCCTCGATGACAACGCACGTGTCTGAAAAGGTAGCTTTCCAAATACTATTCCGATGTCCCCTCTGTTTATGTTCCATCACAAATATGTTAGCGTTCCGTTAGATGTATGTGTCCCTTCCGTGCCATGAATGAACTCTAGTAAACTTACAAATTTATAAGTCGGCATCATCATAAATTAGTGAGGAATTTATATATGTATGTATACTGAATGACATGTCACTCGAATTAGATGGGAATTTATTGTTTTCGTTAATTTTATTAATTGGATGCGCACGATACGGATGCGACTTTTATTATTTTGTCTTTCGGGACATAAAATGGAATCGATGGAGTCAGCGGTTAATTTCGGCGATGCATTCTTGCATTCCAGCAAACGATAGCACCATTGCATACGTCTCATACCATATGTAAACCAGGTGATGGGATAAGAGAGTGCCATAAGTGTGAGAGAGAAGTTCGTCGGAGTGTTAAAACCATATAAGTCTGTCGTGCTCTTGGCGGTGATTGCTACCTGTAAACTACCCTTCGAAGCAATAAATTGGATTAAAATTATTACCACTTATTTACGACTTCTAATAAAGGCTAGTTTTTAAGTTATTTTTGATTTATTATTTACAGTTGTTTAATTTGTGATCGATTATTGTATAATTGAAGTATCACTTTAGTTAAAAATTACAGAAGGTACCTTTCAGGTGAAGATCTACTTGGCCAATTTTAAATTAAGTAGGTACTTTACATTTTTTTCCATGGTTTTGGATGTAGGTACCTGACACGAAATTTTCAAAATATTTTCACTATTTAGTAAACTTACTCTAATTATTCATTTATTTTTGCAAAAAAAACAATTGAAAATATCCTTAAAAGAAAATTTCCATCATAAAAGGATTTTGGCATTTTTGAAAGAGTGCATTCACCATTACGTACACAAACAATTATTTTTATCATTATAACGATTTTGAATCTGAAAATGAATCATTTTAAGGGAATATAAAAAAACGTAATAAGAAATAAGTGTACCACTATTACATAACTAGGATTACCTGAACTATTAAAATTTAGTTGTTTATTTTTTAACATTATTTTCAATGTAACAGGAAGATCTTACAACTAGTAGGGTGTATTAGAATCAGAAAATTGCAAAAAATAATGGCGAAATACAACAACACCAAAATAACATACCTACATTGACTAAAATGCCAATAGCCAACTAGTAGAGATTTTTTGGTGCATTAAAAAAAATAGGTTGCAAAGTATGCAGGGTGTTAAAGTATGATTCGTAGATGAAAAGGGATAAAATCATAACCACGAATTATTGTTTATAACAAAATGGCAGCCAAAAAACCGTAAAATATTGCAAGAAAATATGTTTTTTCTGTTTCTAGCAGAAACTATAGGAGATATCGTGTTGACTACAATGCAAAAGTTGTAGAGAATTTAAAATCCTTTCAAATGAATCATACCGCAACTCTGTAGTTGCGTTTTTCGCCGAGAAAGCCCGATAGTCAACACGATATCTCCTATAGTTTCTGCTAGAAACAGAAAAAACATATTTTCTTGTAATATTTTACGGTTTTTTTTGGCTGCCATTTTGTTATAAACAATAATTCGTGGTTATGATTTTATCCCTTTTCATCTACGAATCATACTTCAACACCCTGCATACTTTGCAACCTATTTTTTTAATGCAAAAATGACCACTTTTAGAGCACTGCTGGTTGGTCTACAAGGCAAGTTTACCCTGAGTGGATTGAGTGAATCTCAACAACTCATTTACCTACTCTTTTGCTAGTCTGTGGTGTTACTTAAGCAACTTAGATTTTTTGATGAAATATTTCAATATTGTAGGTAACCTTAGTGTTTCCCTGGCACAGTTATTATGTCGACATATAACTAGTTGTTCCACAAATGTTTATAAAGCATAATAAATATATAAAAAAATTAACAAAAACTACTAATTTTCATAAACGAAGAATTGATGTTAATATAATTAAATATTTTTGACACGTTTCTGCACAAAGTTCATAGTTAACGATCGCAGGTTCACAGCAGGTTTCCAGTTACAACATTGAAATATAAGATATAATCCGTATCGTGGACGTATAGTTGTACTTCTGGCCAGGCGTTGGTAGCAATAAAGGGAAAATTATGTATACTTATATGTATACATCAATATCATAAGTAGAAAACAAGACGCAAA
This sequence comes from Cryptocephalus moraei, assembly GCA_946251905.1. Classification (NCBI taxonomy): domain Eukaryota; kingdom Metazoa; phylum Arthropoda; class Insecta; order Coleoptera; family Chrysomelidae; genus Cryptocephalus; species Cryptocephalus moraei. The sequence continues at coordinate 13,494,644 of OX276460.1, forward strand.
AAGACTTTCTCAATTATAACAAAATACGGTATTATCACTTCGATATTCATATTTCTGATAGTTAAGTTACCCGTCTTAATTATGTCGTCCAAGAATTAGTTCTTTCATAACACTAATAGTCAATCGAAGTAGAACTCCATCTATTATAAACAAGGCTATGAAGATGGAATATACTATATACACTATATACAGATATACTATGCAGATATTCACACCAACGACACTTAAAATTACATCCACAGACATTTTAAACAGGACATTCTGAACGCTGTTTCAAAGGAACCATCACATTACGTAAGTAACACATCTTCTGCGTTTAAATACCTCAATCTTATGCGATGATAACAATGGAACTCGCCGATGAAATCGCGGGACCTGATTAGTAGGCCGCTGCGGCTAACCTCACGCAGAGGATCATGAAGTTAGATGCAGCAACGTGAAGTAGGCGCAGGAATGATTATACTTTAACCAGTAGCAATTGGAACATTTAATAAAATCTGAATTTACCGAGGACATCCGAAAAGAGCCCGTTGTCTCTATACAAAACCATGGGACTTATGGGCTTATTCAGAAACGCAAGTTTGATGCCCAAGTGAAATCATATATTATGTGAATGTATGGATATGTACAGATAAAGAACTAGAGAGTCCATTGGACAGCAAAATTTTTTTTACAATAGAGGCACTTCGTTTGTATTTTCTTCTTCTTCTAAGGTGCAGGTGTACAGTCAATCAGTGAAATCGTGTACGAGGAAGTACGCGAGACTTTACAGATACTGGATGATCCACTGGACATAACACAGCGGCCACGTGTGCTTTCCTTGTGATGTCTTCTTCCGCATTTATACTCGAGAAAGCAGTGGTATGTGAATGTGTGTGCCATTTGTTTGTGCGATTTGGAAGTGAATTCATTGTTAGAGTTATTATCCGTAATGATATGCCCATGGAGGACAAGGCGGCATCGCTCTTCACTACTTAAAAAGCCTAAAGTAAAAAACTACTTTTTTGTGGAACACAAAAAGTGTTTTTTGTGTTCCAATTTTGACTGGACATAGTATACCATGGCGTATTCGTCGGGATAATACCTGCTAGAAAAGCGTCGCGAGGTGCAGTTCGTGATGTTGTGTTATGATTTGAAATAATTATATGATAATTTTGATGAAGTAAGTGGTTTATTCCAAGTGAGATGTGTCGGTTAAGGGGGATAGCCACTGTGATGGTTCAAAAAAAAATATTTTTTTTTGTGTTAAATCAAAGCTTATATATTCAAAAATAGGTGTACAAAATTGCAGGTCAAAATTTCAAAAATTGACTAAGTTATAACGATTTTAGTGAGAGCAGGCAGGGCACAATATTTTTCGCTAGACTTTGTTTTGTAATATAAATCTGGTTTGTAGCGGTTTTAGAATGTCCAGTTTATGGATTTAGGTGCTTAGAAGTTCGGCCGATTTTTAGTTATTCTCGAAGTTTCGTAGTGAACGCACATCGTTTCTCTGGATCTTGCTTTTATCGATTTTTAAAAATATTTTGTGTTTTATTACGAAATGGATCGTAAAGGTAACAAAATTAATAAAAGCAGTAAAATTAGATGTCCAAGAAATAGAAGAAAATGTTATCAGCGGCGTAATAGACATGAAATAGAAACAGGTGCAAACATAAGTCCCAAACGGCCTACCAATGCTTCTAAACGCAAATTTTTTCAAAATTGAATATGATGTCCATCCTACTATAAGTCATAAAATTATGAACTTTTTTAGTATTTTTATAGTGCTGAGTAATCACATATCAAGTAAAGGACTTGATAGTTTAATATAGGTATGAAAATTTTAAAAGATTCATGATTTTATTGCGAGAGAAATGGACTAAAAACTATAAACGCGTTTTTCTCAAAACGACTTTTTTGAAATTGGTCGCATCGATAACTCGGACAATTCTTAACCGATTTTTAATTTTTTTGTTTTGTTTTGTTCGTCTCGATAGTGGCTATGGTTAAGCGTAGCCGATTTGGACAATTTTGTTTTTAACTATTTTTTAAACTGTTTGAAAACAAAAAAAAAACGGTCGAAAAAATAAAAATATTTTCAATCGGTCGCCACTTTGTGAAAAATCAAAATATAAAAAAACGGCTACGTACAACGATAACTATATTCATACAGATTGTGCTAGTTTTAATCTTTTTTTATTCTGATTACCGGCTTTTAAAAAATCGATGCGACCATGGCGGAGGAATTTTTTTTCAGGCTCTACGGCATCGTTTATATTGTTAAAACTATAAATACTTTTTTAATAATAATTTGTGGAAACATTGCTGGATATGTACTTAATAAAATAAAATAAAAACGATCCATAAATTCCTTTATTTACCAGGCCAAAAAAATTATTGAAAATCACTAATTTTTTCAGCCGTCACAGTGGCTATCCCCCTTAAGTTTGATGGACACCATTGCGATTTTGCAACTGTCCTGTTATTCAGAAGGATTTTTTGGTACCGTCGGCGGTACGTTATGCACTTTACGCTTCATTCGGAGTGTTTGGAATAATTTGTAGCAAACGATCATAGAACCACAGGGCATGTTACGTCAATTACAGAAGTAAGCATTACCAACGAACCTTCATACACCAGGTATTGTGGCTACTCCACAGTGTTTATTGATCTGAGTTATACACAGAATTCACAAATATCTGATTTCTGTATGTGAGAATAACAGGCGTGTACAGCAAACGGCGTATTTGGGCAGTATGGCTGCGGAGTTTGCGGGACAACGCAGTTCGTTGTCCAACCACCTCAGTAACTGACACGACGTTTTCAGACGGAAATTATTCTAATACTGCGTTGATACAATTTGTGACTGTATCTCTCTCATACACGTTTTGATCTACATCTATTGCACATTATATTTCATTACATTACAGTAACTATATACACTTTCAATCAGATACAGTTTAAATGCTCTGGCATCAGCCAGTCTCAACTATTTTTAAATCGTTCGCCAAATTTCTATTTCTCGATTGCTAGAGGACTACTGATGATGGGTACCTACCAAGTACCTGAGACATGTATTGATCGATTGATTAAAGAACATCTATATATATTTGGGACGACTCGAGTTACTAATTGGATTCAATTTATTATCTTTCAGGTATGGACTTCTCTTGGAAGATACTTGTTCCACGAACAATTTCTGTGTCAAATTACGATAATTTTGGTCAGAAGACCAGTTTTGTGATGGAGTTGCACAAGTTTTACCATGTAATGAGTAGTTTTAGAACTCCCAACGTGCAAAGTTGGTGATTTCGCATAACACAATAAGTGAAAACTGCTTCATCCATAAAGAGACCAAGTCTATTAAGTAATAAAATTGTGGTATTCATTCATAAAGTTTAATTGCATCCTTTTTTCAAAATCGGGCAAATTCTGTGCGCACAATAAGTCAGACTAACAGTTAAGACGAACACGTTAACTAGTAGAGATATATGTTCCCTGTACTTCATGCACTTTAAGAACTGCATATTTTGCATAGTCCATGCATGACAATAATGTTTCAACTTTAGTCTCATTTATTGTGGACAGATTTCAACTTAATCATATTTAATGACTAAGCAACGCAATGTGAGTTATAGCAAATGTAGAAGGTGTAACAAAATTTTGGAATTTCCTGCTGAGCCAAAGTTCGGTCTGATTAGCCTCTTTCCTAACAAGCTTCATTGTGCCTCATAAGGGCTAAACAAGCAAACAAACAAACAAATAAACAAACAAACAAGCAAGCAAGCAAACAAGCAAACATAACACACACGCACACAAATGCAGAACGACCAGTTTTTTTCTTCACCTCTTCTCCTTGGAGGTCCATCGCGGTCTCCGCTCCCACGACTCAAACTGGTATGCATATACGCGTACATATCTGCCGGTATATTTATTACGTGTTTTTTTCTTAATTGCCGACCTCTTTGTCTGTGATAAGTGAAAGACCTTGTCATGGAGCCCAGCAGTCTAGCAAACGGCCAACATCCTGCACTGATCCAATCGACCTGAATACCGACCAGTGACGGTGCGGGTGAAACGGTAAGAGGAGAAATTGCCGAAGCAGATGACGATGATGATTATGGGTTTTTTCCTCGATACGTATGGAGGCGAGGAATGCCGCTCGTCGAATGTGTACTACGCGCACTCGGTAACAGTCCAAATATTTTACACGTTCTATGGAAAACTGAACATTCGATCATGGAAATGGGACCACATGGTTTGGCGGTGGAAACATGAAATCGTAAGGATTATTTCATAGTGTATATATTCAAACTACAAGGAAATGGCAACATGATTAACTCAGTGAAAAAAGCTATAAAAGCTACATAAATCTAATTAATTTCAACAAGGAAAGTTAAGTGCCAAGAGTAAAATGCCAAATATAGGAAATGTGAATTTGCGAGATTTATTTCCTAGTGTGTATTGAAACTACAAGCAAATGACAACATGATTAACTTAGCAAACATGATATAAAAAAGTACCCAAATTCAATTAATAGTGACAAGGGAAATTTACGTACCAAAAGTAAAATGCCAAATATAGGAAACGTGATATTGCGAGGTTTACTTCATAGTGCATATTCAAACTACAAGGAAATACCAACATGATTAACTCAGTCCAAAATGCTATAAAAAGTACCCAAATCTAATTAATAGTTACAAGGGAAAATTAACTACCAAAAGTAAAATGCCAAATATAGGAAACATGAAATTGCGAGGTTTATTTCATAATGTAGGTATATGTGAAACTAAAACCGAATGACATCATAATTTACCTCAGTGAAAAATGCTATAAAAAGTACCTAAATCTAATTAATAGTAACAAGGAAAAGTTAAGTACTATAAGTAAAATGCCAAATATGGGAAACGTGAAATTGCTTCGCTTACTTCATAGGGTATATTGAAAGTTCGAGAAAATGCCAACATGATTAACTCAGTCAAAAATTGCTGTAAACAGTACCCAAGTCTAGTTAATAGCAACAAAGAAAAGTTAAGCACCAAAAGTAAACTGCCCAATATCGATACAGTATCTTTATTGGTTAATTCAGTACAAATAGTATTCTACACATTCTGTAAGAATACATATGACATATTCTATATAATGAGTTCTTTCAGCAATGCCCTTAAACAAAGCCATAGTGACACCCATAAAATAGGGACGAAACTGGTGTCGAACTATAGACCAGCATCACTCCTAGTAATCATTTCAAAAATAGTAGAAAAGTGTGTGGCGACATAGGCTTCAATTTATTTTGGGTAAAGCAACATATTTTCAATGGGTAAGTTTCGTTTCAGGGAAAGGAAAAGTATATCAATCGCAATCTAGATCACAAGTGACCGATCGTTTAGACAAGGGCAACTATAACATCACTCAATTCTTCGATCTGAACAACAAGGCTTTTGTTACGACGCAATCTTATTATATTGTAGTGGTATTCGTGTTCATTTTCAAAATACAACCTATTTTACATATATTTAGGTATTTATGTATTCCGAGCTATAATCATAACAAAGATATTCGCTATAAACGTCCTATATAAGCAGTGTAGTACTTGCATTGCAGTCTTCACTTGTTCGTCTATTTCAGTAATATAAACGTTTCCTTCATTCATTAAATATTCTACACATACTATTACATACACTAGTAGAAGTCACTTATCAATAAAGCATTCTGAGAACTACTGAGTGTAAAAATTTCCATAAACACATACTTCTCTTGTGACAACAAACTAAATTATCTCCATTTGTTTTTTTGACACTGAAGTGCGTTGTAATGGAAAATTCACATTTTAATCGCAAACATCCGGGAAACATGTTACCCTGGTATTAAATTGATCTAATTTTTTAGAGATGTCAAAAGATCCATGTAATTATAGAATTACAAATTAATTATTATAAAACAATACGCGTTAAGTAAGTACGTAAATCAAAATACTAGATGAGTTAAGACGTACTTTAATTAATTCAAAATTGAAAAGACCAACTTTCAAAAGCCCAGGTATTTATACATATAAAGTTCAAGTTCAATTAATTGGATCTTAATCATCAAAATCAGTTCAATATTTCAGGAGCAATTATGTGCACATAACACCACCTGGACTATGAAGTATACAGATAAATAGGGATCATAAAAAGCTATCAATGTTGTGATGTGAAATTATATTGGATAACTTGAAGATGGCAATAAGAGCAAGAGATTCTCAATTGATTTTATTTTATATCTTACTAGACAATAGTGGCATTACTTCGTTAACTTCCAACTAATGTTGGTAAAATGAAAAATTCTTCAAATTTAAGTGAGCTTTACAACCAGATAACTACAATGCTAGAAAAAGGTTCAGTTTATTGCATTGATACTGTGGTGAAACCATTAGAAAGAAATTACTTACGTTGGTATTACTTATACAGGGTTGGGCATAATCGGCGGAACACCGGATTTATGCCTTAATTGTGGGCAGTACTAAAAATTACCTCGGATAAAAGTGTTTGTATATTTTATGCGCTATTTAATGATGCTTGGTGATTTTCGTCATACGTCATAGTTATCAAGATATGACGTCATCGGATACTATTTTAAATGTATCACCCTGTATTTATATTTTTTTTGATAGATCTGTTTTTTCCAAATCCATTAATATAAGATTCGGGGAGTCTCTGACTTACCAGTTCATAGTAAAATAATAAAACTGAAAGGTAACTATTGCTTTGGATAATTAATGAATAACTGTCCACACAGTTATTTGTACTATTACCCTGTACTATTTTCAATTGTTTTGCCATAGTTTCACCTGTTGGATACTATAAATAACTCTGACATTTGATGCCATTGACGAGTTTTATTAATTTAAACCACTGTTGAACTGAGTGAACGCGAAAGAATTACATTATTAATGATTATTGGATTTGGAGACAGAAAGAGATCTCTGCAAGAAGCTTGTGATTTGTTCAATGAAACATTTCCTGGCAGGATTTCCCCAATTTCTAAATCTACAGTGTCCAGAATTTTGGGCAAGTTCAATCAAACGGGAAGTGTGAATAACATACCCGGATCTGGACGGAAGAGAACAGCCACAAATGAAGAAAATGCACTTAATGTGGTTTTAAGTGTACAGGAAGAACCAAAAACTTCAATACCAAAGCTGGCGTTAGACAATAATCTGAGTGAGAGATCTGTAAGGAGGATTCTAAAAGTAAATAAATTCCATCCTTATAAAGTGAAATTACACCAAGAATTAAATGGAGATGACCCAGACAGGCGAATGCAGTTCTGTCAGGTAATGATGGATATCATTAATAACAATAATATGTTCATGAACAACATTGTTTTTATTGACGAGTCAACATTTTGTCTAAGTGGATTTGTAAGTAAACATAATTGCCGGTATTGGTCTGATCATAATCCCCACTGGATGATAGAAGGTCACACCCAATATCCACAAAAGTTGAATGTTCGGGCTGGTATAGTTCGAGGAAGAATTATTGGACCATTCTTTATGAGAGAAACTTTGAATGGTGATCGTTATTATCACCTTCTTCAAGAACAAATAGTTCCAGAATTAGTTCGTTTATTTCCGAATCAAAGAAAGCATTTACAACTTTCTGATAAAATGTGGTTCCAGCAAGATGGTGCTCCACCTCATTTCTATGTAAGGGTGAGGCAATACCTGAACACAATATTTCCGCAAAGATGAGTGGGTCGATGAGGACATATTGAGTGGCCAGCTCGGTCACCGGATTTGTCCCTAATGGACTTTTTTTCTTTGGGGCCATTTAAAATCAGTAGTGTATAAGGACCGGCCACAATCGTTGGAAGAATTGGAAGAAGGAATTAGATCTGCTGTTGAAAAAATAACGCCTGCAGTTATTCAAAATTCTTTAAGGTCGTTTATTGATCGACTTGGATATTGTCAGGCCGCTGAAGGCTTTCAATTCGAACATCTACTTTGAATGATGAAACACTTAGTACTTACTTTATGTGGGTACTTCGAATGATGTAAAAAATTATGATTTTTATTACATAAATATTTTCACTGTTTATTAAATAATTCTTTATATTTTATTATGAACCGCTAAGTCAGAGACCCCCCCCCCGTATCTTATATTAGTGGATTTGGAAAAAAACATCTATCAAAAAAAATTATAAATACAGGGTGATACGTTTAAAATAGTATCCGATGACGTCATATCTTGATAAATATTATGTATGACGAAAATCACCAAGCATCATTAAATAGTGCATAAAATATACAACGTTTTTATCCCAGACAATTTTTAGTGCTGTGCATAATAAAGGCATAAGTCAGGTGTTCCGCCGATTATGCACAACCCTGTATATATTTTAATACTACGATATACTGGAAATTATTGCAACATTCTTGTGAAATTCCCATTAGCTGCATGATATTTTGGCATAAGGACTATTCCTAAAAATCCGAGGAAAATCCCTTAAATTTTTAACAATGCACGTCTTTCACTTTTAGTTCGAAGCGAGATAGTGAGAAAATTTTTGATACAAATAGGGAAAGGTTTATTAGTCTTCAAAACTAGATCAAATAGAATACGTTCCACATTTAGTATACTTAGTAGCCATACGTTTAGTATGGTGTTTAAAAACACACATATCTCTCTAATGAGATTTAGAGCGATGATTACATATAGTTTTCATTCAAAACTAACAGGATATTTGTATACCTACGTCGTTTGTGGCAAAATAACTGTAAAAAATGGCGATGTGTAGCATCGTAAGACTTTCTCATATGGCCGGACAAAATATTCATGGCAACATTATCACAGTTTTATAAAATAAATTTAGTATTGGATATTAACATGTTCCCTTAATAGTAAATATTTCTTTTGATTGTTTGTTATATGAAAAAGGTTTGTGAAAAATGTTTTTGAATACAATCAATTTAAACTTAAGTTATGAGATTTGGTATAAATCACCAAAACCGTTTTAAAGAAAATTGTACAACATAAAAATTCTTAAGAGTAAAGTGCCCTTTAAGGGAGTTTTAGGAAAACATATTTGGAATAAAAATTGTATACATTTAATATGTCAATTCAAACATAGAGTTTAGTGAAAACATTTAAAGCCTTTTTGAAGAAAAGTATTGAGAAATTGAAAATGTTCAAGAGTCAAGTGCTCTTTAGGGAGGTTTTAGAAAAAAAAATGTATCCAACATTAGTTGTAGCTATTAGTTAGTTCAGTTAAAATCTAAAATTTGGTAAGAATCGGTAAAGCCGTTTTGGAGAGAATCGAGAAAAACTGAAAATTCACAAAAGTAGAGGGCCCTTTGCAGAAGATAACGATAACGGCAATCAATAAGAATCGAATAGTAAAGTAAACATACAAAATTAAAAAAAAGTTGGACCAGTTTTTGAAATAGTCCAAAAAACGCCAAAAAATTACGAATAAAATGCCCTTTGCCGTTAAATGATTATGACGAAATTTATGTGGTCGCGAGTTTTCAGGGGATCCAGCCTATATACAAAATTCCAACTTTCCACTATTTATAGTGTCTGAGAGAACGTTGACCACAAACATGTTTCCAAAAACATTTTTTTCGAACTCAGGGGACCTCAAAAATCCAGAAATGCCAATGTCTCAAATTCCAAATCAGCACGACTACAATACTTTCTCTTATTCTATGGGTGCCCCACATGAGAAAGTAAAAATATGTCCCTTATTGAATGAAAGGGTACAAAGACCAAACATCAAGGTATGCAAGGCGTTGCTAAAAATTAGATGAATTTAAGGCGAACACAGTAAGTTCAAAATATGGAAAAGGATAAAATTGGGGGATGAAAATGACGTATTCCAGAACTAGCATGAATTTCGACAAGATAATTCTTGTAACACTCCATACATCAAAGAAGAAGTGCTTAAACCATCAATTTGGAGTTACTTAGTAATGGCCATTCCAATTCTCACTTGGACACTCAGGCACATTGACAACTGAAATCTGTAGACAGTAATTTGCAAAAGATTCAATTATCGAAAAGACGCAGTCAGTATCTACTGCAGCTGTAGTTATATTACTGCCCTGGCCAATTCCTGCCCGAGTTGGTAAGCCTCCCACGCGGACAGCACGGATTTACGCAAAACATCCACAGAATTTCTGCTTTTATTTATATATGCAGGCACGCCACGTACAATCCGCCTAATCCGTGGGCTAATCGTTCATCGGCAACAATAAGAAGAAGGGATAAACAGGCGGCTCTCGTAAAACAAAACAATAAATTTCAGTTCACACCGCCCAAAATTCCGCTGGCCGGTGCGCGTGTGTGCCAAAAATCGAGTTTTACGACTCGTCGCTCCGCTACTTCCGCTTTCGAAAATAGAAGGCGACGATCTCGAATTAGAAAGTTAAATGTGAAAGATATGATTAGTGGTCTCGAGATGAGGAATTCCGACGACGACGTCGCTTCGAAAATAGGTGCACATAGACATACACACACGCATTGCGGGAAATACGAAATTCCGACGTTTGATGCTCGGCGGACGATCGACCACTTGATGGCTGATCTTGAGAAAGAAATAGCAGTGTGGCCGACAACGAAACGTCAGACAATGATAAAAATTCAATTTGCAATCTAACATGACAGAACCACAGTAAATTCAAACTGTGTTCAAAATTGTTTTCAATAAAGCATATCGGTAATTTAGTCTCAAATTCCGTTAAAAATGTTTAGTCTCTTCGAATATTTCTACTCGCTTTTGTGAAACGTGTACGTATTCTGACCCAATTTAGTTTAAATTGGATTGAAAGCCGTTACATTTTTCACTACATTTAATTCAATTTGAAGTTATATTATGCAATGTGTCCTACTTAAGCATGTACCACCACTTTTTAGGTTTTTTTTTACGATTGAAACTAGGTTAATTTGAAACGGTCTACTTTGACCAAAGGTCCTCCCCCCATTTCCCTTAGATAAATAAAAAACTACAACTTCTGATACAAAATAGAAATGACGATGTGTAACATCGTAAGACTTTCTCATATGGCCGGACAAAATATTCATGGCAACATTATCACCGTTTTATAAAATAAATTTAGTATTGAACATTAACAGTTTCTCTTATTAGTACATATTTCTTTTGGTTGTTTATTAAATCACAAAGGTTTTTGAAAAATATTTTTGTATAAAACTAACTTTATCGCAATGATAAATAAATTTACTTATGTAACACACAAAAACAAAAAAATTTCAATGTCCATAATTCGAAATAAGAATGCAATCATCGACTTTTAATAAATAAAAACCACCTTGAAAACAAATAAAAAAACATCGGTATCAGTTAGACTGAACAATTACTTTACAAACAGATGCATTTCAGGAAGTGCCCTTTAGGGCAATTTTAGATAGAAATGTTTCAAATAAAAGGTAGATGCATTAAACAGCTAACTTAAGTTATAAAATTTGGTATAAAGTACCAAAACCTCTACTAAAAAAACCGTACAACAAAATAAAAATTCTTAAGAAGAAAATACCCTTTAAGACAGTTCTACGAAAAATTATTTTAATCAATAATTGTAGCATTTAATATGTTCATTCAAATATTTGGTAAGAACTGGTAAAGCCACTTTCGAGAAAATTGAGAAAACCTGAAAATTCACATATAGTCCAGTAAATGAAAGCCGATAAACTTCCAAACCTGGGATAAATTCTACAAAAGGGTGAAACTGGGGGCAATTGTAGGTCTCAACTGGGTCTTTCGAAATACGGAAAGTTGTAGATTCTCCGGGTCCCGGAACATGGTAAAAAATGGTCCACAAGCTCCAAAAAACCGTTTTCAGCCAATATCTCCGAAAATATGCCCTTTGGAGAATTTTTGTTTAGATACAAAAGAAGATCAGTTCATTAGCTACACAAATGATCCTTATGACTTTTTCCGAAAACTCGACAGTTTTCGAGATAACGGCTCCGAAACAGCCGATAACAGCCCTTTACTTGTTGCTCCTGCTCTGAATCCAAGACAGCAAATTCGAGAAATGGATACAAAAGCGAGCGAACAAATTGTCCAATATCTCGAGTAGAAATGGATATTTTTTGATAATTCAAAATTCACGTAAAATAGAAAACCCATAGTTATGGTATACTGGGTCTCGGACATCGTTTTTATTTTTCTTGAATATTGTAAACCCCGGCTAAATTTTTTCTTCTTCGATATTTCCGACTTTTAGAAAATTTATCCATATTTTAATGAATAATGGTAATTTAGTCGAGTCTTTCTTGATAATGGGTCTCCAAACCTATCGAATGAGCCCATAAAGGTGGTTTTATTTTCTTTCTTTTGTATCCCAATAAAAAGGACCTTCGAATATGTTGTTTTTTTTGACATTTGTGGGATCAATCGGGTATTAAAAAATTATGAATCATCGTATCGGTTCGCAATGCACATCACTGGAATGCTTGAAATGCCCCCTTTCCAATAGTTTCTTTGTTTCTGTGCCAACTTCAACATTCTTGCCAACCAACTTTCAAAACTCAGGAAATGTCAAAAAATCAACATATTCGAAGTTACTTTTTATTGGGATACAAAAGAAAGAAATTGAAACAACCTTTATGGGCTCCTTCGATAGGTTTTGGAGACCCATTATCAAGAAAGACCCGACTAAATTACTATTATTTATTAAAATATGGATGAATTTTCTAAAAGTCGAGAAATATCGAAGAAGAAAAAATTTAGTCTGGGTTTCCAACATTCAAGAAAAATAAAAATGACGCCCGAGACCCAGGATACCATAGCTATGGGTTTTCTCTTTCACGTGAATTTTGAATCATCAAAAAATATCCATTTTTACTCGAGTTATTGGACAATTTGTCCGCCCGCTTTTGTCTCCATTTCTCGAATTCGCTCTCATGGATTCAGAGCAGGAGCAACAACTGTTATCGGCTGTTTCGGAGCCGTTATCTCGAAAACTGTCGAGTTTTCGGAAAAAGTCATAAGGACCATTTTTGTAGCTAGTGAACTGATCTTCCTTTTGTATGTAACAAAAATTCTCTAAATGCCATATTCTCCTAGATATTGGCTGAAAACGGGTTCTTGGAACTTGAGGACCATTTTTTACCATGTTCCGGGACCCGGAGAATCTACAACTTTCCGTATTTCGAAAGACCCAGTTGAGACCTACAATTGCCCCCAGTTTCATCCTTTTGCAAAATTTATCCTAGGTTTTTTCTTCATTTACTGGACTAATATGTAGAGTGCCTTCGCAGATCAGTCAAGATAACGATAACGGCGATCAATAAGGATTGAATAGTATAGTAAACATACAAAGTTTAGAAGAAAAAAAACGTTGGACCAGTTTTTGAGATAATCCCAGAAAACCTAAAAATTACGAGAAAAATGCCCTTTGCCCTTAAGTGATTCTGAAGAAATTTATGTAATCGAGAGTTTTCAGGGAACCCAGCCTAAATATAAAATTTTAACTTTCCACTATTTATAGTTTCTGAAAAAAACGTTGGCCACATACACACACATACATACAAACATACTCACACAGACATGTTTCCAAAAACATGTTATTCGAACTCAGGGGACCTCAAAACGACCAGAAATGCCAATATCTCAAAATCCGAAAATATATGTTTCATGTTCTATTTTACAATCCTACCAATTGCAAAATGGAGAATATACAGTTAATCACAAATACGCCTACATTTGTTATAAAATCTGGAACCTCAAGCTTTTTTCAATGTCAGTTAGTCAAAGTATAGTGCGGCCGCATTTATTTGACATAATCTATTCATGGCAGTAAAACTTTAGGGCGTCTTAAATACTCGAGAAGTGCGACAAACTCGAGGAAATATGACGGTAACGGAATAATGCAGGGACGTATTATAGGTACCTACCAACATGCGTTTACTTCTCTCTGTCTATTTGTAGATACAATTCCAATACCTTTAAAATAATGGACCCCTATTAGTAAGTCCTTCCCTGTATTAGGTAGTCTTTCATCCGCCGACAGTCAATAGCGCCCATCGCTTTCACATCAATTCTCCAGTACTAAGCCCTTCAAAAATTTTACTACCATGAATAAATTATATCAAATAAATGCGGCCGCACTATACATGTACTTAGCAATACCACAGCGACATTTCTCATGTCTCTTATTGGAGCAAAGGAATCTAACAGTATCATCAATATTGTTTCCGATTTTTTTTCCATTTCTCACCCAAAAAATATGTAAGTCAAATTATCGATATCTACTTTCAAATAACATAAAAAATCTAAAAGATCTATAAAGAAAATGTGTGTGTATTTCTGGAAACTGGAAACGTTAAGGTACATCCAGATTACCTGAAAACTTGAAACTTTGCAGACTTATAGCTTCGGTCCCGAGTAGCTCCGAAAAGTACGAAGCCCTCAAATTTCCTGAAATTTATGAAATGAAATTTACTTTTGTAATTTTTATTCACAGGAACTGCCGAACTTGAAAAGTTTAAAGTCGGTGCAGTTATAGCTAAGGCCTCGGAATACCTTAATTATAGCTAGAATCTTTTCTATTAAAAATTGTATTTAACGAAACACATCATTTAGATCAACTGCAATTTTTAATATAAAATTGATGTGGTTCGATTCAATTTTTATCTCAAAATCGGTTAAAAATGTTAGTCTATTCACTTTTGTGAAACCTGTCTGCCTTCTGACCCAGTTTTATTTAATTTTGTTGATTTAGCATAATTTGAAAGCTGTTAAATTTTTGATTACGTTTAATTAAATTTTACGTTATTATGCAGCGCGTCCTACTTAAGAATGTAATACAACATTTTAGTTGTTTTTTCTTTCGGCACTACACTAATTTGGAACGGTCTACTTTGAGCACAGATTACCGGCCCCATTTCCCCTAAGGAAATATTAAGTGAAATATTGAAATACCCATCATGAACAATAGAAGGCAACTTCACTTGAGTACTTTGTAAATAAACTGCTGATCTACCTGCGAAGGTTAGCAAATTTATTCCATGCTTCCAAGTGCGTTCAAAGAACATCACGAACAGAATCTTGAACATGCCTCAACACAAAACACATCGGTTTTAAAAGATTTTTGTCTTCATTGTCATTTGTATGTACAACTCTGTACCTAATGCACTCAAGGTATAAAAAAATTGTAAGTTCAAATATAAATTAAAAAACATTTACTTGAAAAGCAGTGAAGACAACTAGAGAAAAATTAAGTGTACTATATGTGAATAGATACCTGTTGCAATATACAGTACTTATGTAATTAACAAACTCATACATCTCCCTTCTTATTTGTGAACTCATTTTCATCACAACCACTTTAGCGTTACCCAAGAAAATAATATATTATTGTCTATTTAAAAAAAAAATAAGAAATCAACAATTTCTACTTAATTATTTATAGATTTTTTCTGTAACTTTCCTTATAGTTTTTCTTTTGTAACTTTCTCTTAAAGTTAGATAAATTTCCCACTTTTAGGAATTAGACCCTCTGTTGATTAAGTAGAATAGCTTCAAGTTAAACTTCGTCATCAGTCTCATATTAATC
The DNA here is from genome assembly GCA_946251905.1 of Cryptocephalus moraei. NCBI lineage: Eukaryota > Metazoa > Arthropoda > Insecta > Coleoptera > Chrysomelidae > Cryptocephalus > Cryptocephalus moraei. The sequence goes on from OX276460.1 coordinate 13,510,185, forward strand.
ATATACATATTATAGTCCAGTCATTATAGGGTGTTCACCTAGGAAAATCGACATACCCAGTATATTAACACGTAAGTACTTCTATTTTGGCATCCTAAAATTTTCCTCAAAATTCACATATAATTGGATGGCCGCAAGTTTTCAAGTCGGGGGTCAAAAGTCACAAAAATCGATTTTTTTCTACATTTTTTGCAAATATCTCGTTTTCTATGGGTTTTACGCTATTTGTATTTAGTATCAATATTGTACAGAATTAAATTCTCTACAACTTTTGTCTTTAACATTTCTTCATGCCTCTAACTGTTTTCGAGATAGAGGGCGGAGAGAGCGCGATCAGAGAATCATGTGAGGTCATGGTAGTCCCGATCAAAAACTCGTAATATTAAGGTTATAAATTATTGCTAAATATATAATTATCATTTGTTATTAAATTTTACAATAAATTCAATCTTTCCTTCTAATAATTCTAAAATTTATCAATTCAAAACACTCATAATCTCTTTCTGTAATTGAAAAATTATTAAGGGACATAGTTTAATTACATCTTAATTATCTTCTCATTTACATTAATTGCATTTGAAGTAAAAAATAATTAAGTACATCTTGTTTAAAATCCGTAAACTCTTAAATATTAAATCTATCAAATGACACTTTTAATAAAAATATTAATTAAAAATTTATTTCTTATCTTCTTTATTTATTTAGAAAGTCATTACATTGGTATAAATTAGATCAGAATTAAAATATAATTTAAGTATTTTCCTTAAAATTTTTTTAATTACGTGGCCAGGTAAGTGTTATTAAATAAATCGACACTTCATTAAAAATAGATAAGTAACCAAAAAAATTAATTTAATGTAAAAGTTAATAATAAATGCTAATTAAATATTTAGCAATAATTTATAACCTTAATATTACGAGTTTTTGATCGGGACTACCATAACCTCACAGATTCTCTGATCGCGCGCTCTCCGCCCTCTATCTCAAAAACAGTTAGAGGTATGAAGAAATGTTAACGACAAAAGTTTTAGAGAATTTAATTCTGTACAATATTGATAATAAATACAAATCGCGTAAAACCCATCGAAAACGAGATATTTGCAAAAAATACAGAAAAAATAGATTTTTGTGACTTTTGACCCCCGACTTTAAAACTTGCGGCCGTCCAATTATATGTGAATTTTAAGGAAAGATTTAGGATGCCAAAATAGAAGTTTTTACGTGTTAAAATACTGGGTATGTCGATTTTCCGAGATATTCACCTAATTCAACCTAAGATGACTAGACTATTACGTAACTGTTCGCTTGTGCAAAAAAAAAACATTTTTTTATTGTTATTATTATTAATTGCCCTAATACATAAATTCATAGTTTAGTCAAATTATGTTAATGACTGTACCAATTTATAAATAATAACAGTATTGTAAATTTGATTAAAAAATAGTCAGTATCAAAACACAAAAATTGATGATACGACTAATACGAATTTCCATGCATTTTTGAACGCTCGAGATAATAAATACAACGACACTTCGGTATTTAAGTTTCTTATTACATACCTCTACTATTCAGTTTTCTTTTGGACTGTGTACACATTCTTGACACGATGATAATTAAAGAATATCTCAAACAATTATTATAAATCGTTAACGGCATTTTCTACTTTGAGGAATTTCTACTTTTTACCGGCAGCTAAATTCCTCTACAGCAATGATTATATCAATAAAGTAATGTAATACAGGTGTATAACGGTAATAAAAACGAACATGTCAATACTACATGGCTTTTAATTTGTTTATGGGCCAAAAAGCGGAAAGGCTCCGAAGATTATTTTATATTCACCGAACGACTTAATTTCTCCATTCCGAAAACAAACGACAGACAACTTGCTTTCTTGATAAAAATTAAATTTCGATTTAATTGTTATTTTCGTAATAATCTGTTAAAGAAAGACACGAGGTAATTCTAAATTTCGATTCCTGAAACGCCAGAAAAGTTATCTCATTTTGACTGAATATGTGTTTTGATATTTATTCGATTTTGCTGACCTACACATTTCTTTTTCAACCAAATTACTAGCAGTTGTAATGAAGTTCAAACATTCCTCGTGAAATTGCAAATTGTAATTACTTAAAGATATTGCAATAAAATATCACTTCAATTTCCAATTACCAGAAAATAGTAATAAAGCATATTACCGCTCCGACATCATTTTAAAGTTTAATTTGTCACTATTTTCCACGTACTAAAGAAATCTTCATTAAAAAGTGTTTCTAATATCATTCTTCGAAATATCTATCAGCATTCTTACATCACCTGTTCCGACACCTTTCCTGTCTAATTAAAAAATATAAAACCAGTAAATTGTGCAATTGATCAAGAATGTGAAATTAATTAAATACATAAGACAGGTGACAGATATATTTACGTCGGTCAACCTTACTGAGGTAATGGACTTCTTATTACATTAACTTCAGGTTTCTGTTGTTCGATTTTACAGTAATTTACGGTAAAGTTCAGATATTAAAAGAAACACAAAGAAGGAATTTCTTTCAATATACGAAACATGTAGCAACAATCAGGAATGGCGATAAGTAATGACCAAGGAAATTGCTAAAAGATTTTTAACCTATCACTCTTACCTTATCACGTAACATGACTTTTCAATGTGTGAAAATTGCACTTCACGCGTTACGAAAAACAAGAACTACACTACAGTTAAACAGTTGGCACGTTAAGTATTCCTGATAAGGTAAAAATATAATCAAAATGTGACACAATGGAAATGCAACTAGTTATTGGTAAATAATTATAACACAACATAGGTATTCAATGAATAAAAAGGTAATCATCATCATTGGAAAGGTAGGAAATCCTTGTAAATTCTCTATCTATTGACTAATTAACCTCATAAGCAGGCGAAACATAATAAAACAATTTGTCTATCGTTCGCTATCAAATAAGTTCCGCAAATGAAAGTACCCACTTAATATATCACAGTTTAATTGCAACTTGGCAAAATAATTCCTGTCGGGTCGACAAACAAATGGTGGACATAAATGTCGTTAATCTACCTGAATAGAAACTTGTCGCCTTTCTAAAATAATTAGAAAAGATGTGTTTATATATCAAGTAGGTACACGATAAATTCATTTGATATAACTCGAGTAGAGGAAATAACTGAATATCCAAAGGAAGGAGTATAATTTTACCATTGAGAAGAAAGAGGCATGAAATATTGTTACACATCTGCGATAACTTTCCAAAAATAAATGTAAATATTACGTTACCACTAACAAATTAGTAGTAGGTACTCTACGCAATTTACTCCAAAACGCATTTGTAATTGACCACTATTTGTTAATCTTAAGTTTAATTTACGGCAATTATTAATGTTGTTAGTTACTTTAACATTTAAATGGCATTTCATTGGAACACATTTTGTAGTAATCGCAAAAATTTATAATAAGCAGTTACACGTATGTTCGCTATGATTTGTACCCAATATACATATTAAATGGCGAAAGCACCGTACTGCATATGTAAATCTATCAAATGTGCAGAATCTACATTTATTACACGTTTATGTAATGAACCCAAGGTATCGTTTTGAATTGAGACATTTGAACTTATTTATTTACACAACATCGCTAGGAATGAATTTGATTTTTGTACACTTTTAAGGTTTCATAAATTGTTCAAGGGCCGTAGGTACATGTTCGAAGTGTAAGAAATAGGTCCATTGTATCGCTGTAATGAGAAGGGTTTACCACTGCCACATATTTTATGAATTCCGCCATAAATTATAAACAAACTTCTGTAATTAAATTCGTACAATATCCAGTGTTGTTTCTTCTGACATAATGAAAACGTATAGACACGTGTAGATAAATAAATATGACAGAAAATGGCAACAGACTGTTAGGAGATTCTGTAAGACCGATAACACGGATTTACAATTTAAACACCGTCCCATATGGTAGATACATCTAGTAAACCTTATCGGGCAATGAGATGTCTGCATCGACTAGTATCTTATTTTCAACATATACGTCCACATGCTCCAAAACTGACTTTAGATTTCTTTTTATTGATGATTTAATCATAGACTTTGCAAATACTGAGAAGTTAGAAACAATGAAAACATTAGAAACATTCGGGTTGCTTTAAATTTAAAAAAGACAATTAACTAACAGGAAAAACCGTGATACAATTAGAAATTATTGTAGTGATTTCGGTACGAGTTTTCAAAATAAAGACAAGACGTTTTGCTATTCAGTGGAGATCCAGTGTTGATGTCGAATCACTATCACAGCCAAATCAATTGTTTTAAAGAGTTGGATTGGCAATAATTGTGTAGTAAAAATTATTGACGATGAAAGTGTTTTCCTTATAATTTATGTGAAAAAAGGGTAAGTCAATTTTTAAAACACAAATACTTTACAAATTTGCGTTATTACTATGAAACCATTATTATCATACCGCTGTGTTTTTATCAATTAATAAATTATTTTTTGGTGCAAATTCCTAAGGAGAAAAAATTTAAGATTCTTCAAAAAAACAATTAGTCCAGATGGACTTCTCAACATTTCTAACAAACCATGCCAAAAACTGCTTACGCACAGCCTAAGATGATTGCAATAGTTAAAATTTTGCGAAGAATTTGATTCTTCCCCTCTTCATAAATTAGAAAAGTCCATATGCCAACAATTTTTGAAAACTCATTGTAAAGTTGAAGACAAGTCATGTACCGAGTTATTCAACTCAACTCTTGCTAAGGGATATAATGATTAAATTTACAAAAATGTTATCGATGGCATTAAAAATAACATAAAAGATGAACATTCATGGATTTCATTAGATAAAACCACTGGTGCAAAGGGCGGCCAAGTTGCTCATTTGATCATAAGAGTTTTAAGCGGTGAAGATATTTCGAAGAAATCATAATGAATCAGTTTTAATAAAATCACATTACAATTTCCAGACAGATTAATGAATAATCAATAATTTTTTGATTACAATTGCCGACAAAGAGTCGAACAGGTACATATATTGATCAACAATGTAAGTAATGTAAGTACTTTTAAAAGAACCTTTACGAGTGCAAGTATAAGAGGAGATGCTTTAAGATAATCCTTTACCACCAGAACCAGCAATAACATGACACATTGCTCATTAGTCTTATTTTCCTTGATGAAAATTATAATGGTTAGAAATTGATTCTAACAGTTCCAGTGACATAGAAAACCGTGACAAAACAGTAAATCCGAACAACGCAAAAAAATCAGTTGATGCGTGTACCTATGTAATCAAACTTTGATATTACTCCATATCGCATCACTAAATTAAAGATGACAAATTGCCCTTAAATAATAGCATTTCTATGGTTTGTATTAAGAATAAAAAGTTAAAAACAAGGGCTCAGTCAATAAATAACATAATTTTGAAGATGTTGCAAACTTACATCCAGATTTCATATTAAAATTTAGAAATTCAATTACACGTCAATTACATCTTGTGAAGTTGAACAATTGTTTCCTTCTTATAAACAAATTGGAAATGATCGAAGACTTAACATTACCATTGATGATATTGAAAAATTTAAGATTGTATATTGTAATAAGTAATAATCAATAATAGTACCTAAATACATTAGGTACTCTATAAATTTTTAATGGGTTTCTATTTATGTGCGAATCTTGTTAATGCTTCCAAAATTGCCTTATTATTATTATTATTATTATTATTAATGCGTATGTTAACTGCACATTTTAGTAGTTTTTTTTTTAGTGAATATTGCATATAATATTTTATTCTTCAATGCATATTTCCCAGTCCCTACTTGATCACCTAACTGTACTAAACCTATGTATTTCGATCAGTTCACAAATAACAGTTACACTTAAAAAACCAAGAATTGACTAGAATGAGGAAATTTGATATACTAAAAGGCCACACATATGAAAAAGATTTGGTGAATCTCTATATTGGTAGTGTCAAGACTCAATCTCCAGATGTGTGTAAATAACCTCGTGTATTTGCATGAATAGCTGTAATATATCTTAGACCCATTAATCACGAGAGTGAGAAAGTGAACATTACGTTTAAATATCACCATCTTTTGAACGTTATGTTATCTCAAGTGTAACGTCGCGTACGAATCAGAAATTTCGATTGTCTTAGATCGTTATAACTGACCGGTACACTTCACGCGCCAACTTAATATTGCGTGAACAGTTGGGAAATAATAACACGTAATTGTAACTTCGGATTTACTAGACTATTAAAATGCAACAACTTAAATACAATGGAATAGGTGAAGATAGATGATAGTGATTCTCTCGTAGTTGGAGGAAGAATGTTTCTTAAAATTAAAGTACTCAAAATTAGAGACGAGAAACGCGATCTCCGCTTATTGGCCGATTGCATTGCAGCCCTCTTTACTCGTCGCTTATTGGTTGAAAATCACATCGGTAATGAGTAGAGGGCGTGCTGACCATTGCTGAAGATCCTCGCTTTCATCTTATACAGATGGTGAACACATGTTTTAAATCGCGAGGTACCCTCTACTTCCTCGATTCCCGGAGGGTCTTTATTACCCTTACGGTTAAATTGTCTACTTGAACTGTGATTTATTGGAAATAAATCTCGAAGAAGTATAGGGTACTCGAGGTGACAGCAATATATCTGTAAATCATCATTGGTTCAACAATAACTTAAAAAATGTCACTTCTCTGAGACGGAACACGCCGCCCCCTTGGAACGGTCTCCGTTCAAAATAATAGCAAATAATGATTTTAAAATAATACTAATTAAGAATACCTACTAAGAATACAAAACTAAATTTATAATAAATTTGCATAATAAAAACTACGAATATGGGTAAATAAAGAAATTACCTTGATAATATGGTTGTATACGAAAATAAAATGTAAATAATTAAAGTATAAAAAATAAAAAAATAAGATTAATCACCATCATTGTATATAGGAAGAGGACATAAACGCTTAACACTTCGTTTGTACACACCACTCGCGGTTTTCACAGTTGCGACACGCACTATGTTGTCCTCCCCTGGATGGACTGCGACAATACGGCCAAGGCTCCATTGCAGAGGAGGCAGATTGTCCTCCTTTATAATTACCAAGGTGCCTACCTTGGGCTGCTCCGAATCTCCTTGTCGCCACTTGCTACGTGCTTGTAGCTGATGGAGATACTCCTTATGCCATCGTACCCAGAAGTGACGTTTCACTCTTTGAATATGTTGCCATAAAGAAAGTCTGTTAATGGCACACTTCTGATAATCAGGTTCCGGTATACTTGTTAAGGAATCACCTATGAGGAAATGACCGGGAGTAAGAGGTGTAAGGTCATTTGGGTCCGAGGATAATGGAGTCAGTGGTCTGGAATTTAAGATCCCTTCGATTTCGATTATATACGTATTAAATTGTTCGTAAGTAAATAAATGATCTCCTACCGTTCTGTATAAATGGAAATTTAATGACTTTACTGATGCCTCCCACAATCCACCGAAGTGTGGTGATCGAGGTGGTGAAAAGTGCCAATTAACCCCTACGTGTGCTAAAGTGTGCTTCATATTGCTCTTATGAGTTTCTGATAACAAAAAATTCCTTATTTTTAGTATTTCATTCTTTGCACCAATAAAATTGGTTGCATTGTCTGAATATATATTTTTAGCTACACCTCTTCTGGCAAAAACCCTTCGAATGGCTGCTAGGCATGCTTCACTTGTTAAATCTGTGACTAATTCCAAGTGTACTGCCCTTGTAGTGAAACAAACAAATACCGCTACGTAAGCCTTTATCTTATTTCGATTTCTAAATTTTTTCTCCTTTATAAAGAAAGGTCCACAGTAATCTAGTCCTATATTTTCAAACGGTCGCGTTTTGATAACTCTATTTATAGGTAAATTACCCATTTGATACCTTGGTAACTTGGGACTTAGCTTACTGCAACGTACACATGTATGTATTATCCGACGAATCGTGTTTTTACCGTCAATGGGCCAGTAAGTGAGTCTTACAAAATTTAATGTTGCCTGAGTTCCGGCATGCCAATTTTTTAGATGAGCATTTGTTAATATAAGTTTCGTTAAATGATTAGAACGTGGTAATAATATAGGGTATTTTTGAGAATAATTTATTTGAGCATTTTTTAACCTGCCACCAACGCGTAAAATACCTATTTCGTCAATGAATGGACTTAATGGTAATAATTTGCTTCTCTTATCTAGCTGTTTACCCTGATTTAATTTGTTTATTTCATCAGAAAATGATTGTTTTTGAATTAATTTAATTGCATAAAGGTGCGCCTCTTGCAATTCTTGAGCACTAAATTGACCTATTAATTGACTCGTCCTTTTATATTTAAGCCATCGTAAGCAGCATGCTACAAAATAATTTACAGTTTTAATAGACGAGAATCTTTCAAAAATATTCTCCTGAAATTTGGTACCTGTTAAGGTTACCTTAATCCGTTTTTCCGGAACATCAATAAAAGGAATCGGTGTCATAACCCAATATTCCTCCGATTTAGAGAGCCAACTGGGACCTGTTAACCACCTTTCGGTACCCATAAACTCCGAAGGGCTTTGACCTCTCGAGATGAAATCTGCCGGATTATCGTGAGTTGAAATATGGTACCAATCATCTGAATTTGTGTTTGACTGAATATCTGCTACACGGTTCGCAATAAACGTTTTCAATAAATGTGGGGATGTCTTTAGCCAATGCAGGGCAATAGTGGAATCTGACCAGAATCTAACCTTTACATAAGTTAGTTTTAAAGCTAACGTAGTTGATTTGAATAAGTGTGCTAATAAAACGGCCGAGCATAATTCTAAGCGAGGTAGAGTAATGGTTTTAATAGGTGCTACTCGTGACTTAGCACATACTAATTGAACAAAATGTCGATTGTTTTTATCAGTTGTTCTTAAATATATGCAGGCGCCGTAGGCCTTCTCACTGGCATCACAGAATCCATGTAACTGACATTCCACAAAATTATCTAAACTAATCTTACGTGCGACCTTAAAATTATTTAATATAGGTAATTGCTCCTTAAATTCTAACCACCTTACATACAAAGACTGAGGAACAGACTCGTCCCAATCCAGTTTAAACTTCCATAACTCTTGCATGATTAATTTGGCCCTTGTAATGACTGGACCTAATAAACCCAATGGGTCGAATAGTTGAGCAATCTGAGATAATATTCGTCGTTTGGTTACACGTTCATTGTTTGAAAATGGCTCTATAAAATAATGTATCGAATCAGTGGTTGAATTCCACTTTATTCCAAGAATTTTCTTTGATTGCTTTGAATCCAAATATGGTCCTAAATTTTGATACTTTCTTAAGAATTTTACGTAATGAGTTCGTAATTCGCTATTTTTTGCTAATTTTTTCTCTAATGAGTAAAGACGTTTTAGAGCGATATTATATGAATCACCGATTCGTGCCTTGTTTTCATTAAACGGTAATTTAATTATATACCTTCCATCGCTATCCCGAACGGTGTTTTCACAAAAATGATTTTCACATGATACCTCTTCTTCAGAAAAATATTTTTTATATGGCACTTCTTCTACCTCCCAAAATTTATTGATTTGATTTTCCAATGTTGTTACTAGGTGACAAGATTTATTAACATTTGACGATGCATTATTGGTAGGAATACTGACTTCACCCGTCACAATCCAGCCTAATAATGTTTTCTGTAATACTACAGAATTGTGTAATTTAAACTGTCCTACGCTTAATAATCGGTAAAACACTGTATTACCTATCAAAGCATCAACTTCTCCACATTTATAAAAATCTGGATCAGCTAATGTCATATTTTTCGGTATAGCGAAAAGATTTTTATTCAATTGTCGCGAAGGTAAAAGTCCTGTTATTGATGGTAAAGCTACAAATGTTAATTGTGAAGAGAAGTTTGAAATCCTAGACGCCAATTGGGCTTTAATTGAATATTTTGCAGTTGTTTGCAACTGACCTAAACCTGAGAAGGGTAAATTAATATTTTGTTTTGGCAGTCCTAAACGATCTGCTAAATTTTCTGTAATGAAGTGTGTTTGAGACCCACTATCAAGTAAAATCCTACATATATGTTCATTATTGTACTTATCTAGTATCTCTACAAGAGCTGTTCCTAACAAAACCTCCGAATCAAATGCTGAAACATATGAACTTGCCGATGGTTGAGATACCAATTGATTTTCGATAGGAGCGGCTTTAGGCTCTTTATTTAAATTTAAATGAGTAGGCACAATATTAGTGTCTTTATTGTTCGTATTATTCGGTTCTTGCTTGAAATGCAGTAACGAGTTGTGTTTTTTATTACATATTCTGCATCCCTTAGCATAACACTTATTTGTTGAATGATTATTTCGGAAACAGTTTAAACAGAGTCGCGCCTTTCTAACCGCGTCTGCTCTTTGCTGAGCTGAATACGACATGAATTCTTGACATGCGAGAATTCTGTGATTTTCATTACAGATCGGACAATTCTGTGCATAAGTCCCCAAATGTGATTGCACTTGTCTCGATTGTTTACTAAAAGAATGTTTTTCATATGAGTTATTGTTATTTGATTTGTTATTAGTATTAAATTCAATTTCTTCTCCGCGAGATTGCTTATTTAGAAATTTAATAAATTGATCGAAAGTGGGCATTTCATCATTTTCTAGCGTACGCTCCCAGGCTCTACGCGTAGTTTTATCTAATTTTTTTGTTAAGACGTAAACTAAAAATGCATCCCATTGATTTGTAGGCAACTTAAGAGTTTTTAATGCGTTAATGTGTAATTGCGCAGATTCTGATAATGTTCGTAAATGTGACGGAGAATCCCGAGAAATTTCCGGCAATTCTAAAAAGGCTTTCAAGTGTGCTTGCACAATCTGCCGCGGTCTATTACAACGTTTTTGCAATAAGTCCCAGGCTACTAGGTAATTTTCTTCCGAGGCATTAAGTGACGTGATTACTGCAGCTACCTCTCCTTTGAGTGATGTTTTTAAATAGTGAAACTTTTGTACTGAGGGAAGATCATTATTTTCGTGTACTAGCGACTTAAACGTGTCGTGAAAGGAACACCATTCAATCGGGTTTCCGTCAAAAGGGTGTATTTGAATGTTTGGTAATACCGAATTTGTTTGTTTTACCGTTATTTCATTAGATAATACAGGTAACTGGTTTTGATTTGTATGAACATTCGTTCCAGCCCTTTGTTCACGTAAACCTTTATTAATAATTTTTGCACAAGAAAAATATTGGTTTTCGAATTGAGACCTTTCCTCCTCATCTATAGATTCGTCTGTATCGATGCGTAATTGAACTTCTAGGAATGATTTATTAATTTCCTCCAATTTAGTCTTACGAATTTCTAATTCGTCAATATCAAGATTTGAATTTTCATTTAAATATTTTTGCAAACGAGTCAATTGCGCTTTAAGAGTTGAACGGTTTTTAATTAATGCCCTTTGATCTTCCATTATAACCGAAACGAAGAGAAATTTGAAAGGATGGGACAATAGTAGGACGATGATTCCTAATGATAACAAGTACCTGTTGATTCCGATGTCCTCGCTGAATAGCAAAACTTGCTAAGATCCACTGTTCCGTCGGCTGCTCCCCTACTAGGTGTCCGAAAGGCTGCTCCCTTAAGTGGTGTCCAGGTGGCTGCTCCCGAAGTGGTGTCCAGCTGGCTGCTCCCTTAAGTGGTGTCCAGGCGGCTGCTTCCCTATGTGGTGTCCAGACGGCTGCTTCGTGGTCTTGGAGTTCGGTTTTGGATTCTTCTTGCACCTTAACCTTTGTCTGTTGCTGATTTCTAGTGTAATCGTTTCTTGCGATTAGACACTTAACACTGTAGATCCGGCTCGAAGGACCATCATGTAACGTCGCGTACGAATCAGAAATTTCGATTGTCTTAGATCGTTATAACTGACCGGTACACTTCACGCGCCAACTTAATATTGCGTGAACAGTTGGGAAATGATAACACGTAATTGTAACTTCGGATTTACTAGACTATTAAAATGCAACAACTTAAATACAATGGAATAGGTGAAGATAGATGATAGTGATTCTCTCGTAGTTGGAGGAAGAATGTTTCTTAAAATTAAAGTACTCAAAATTAGAGACGAGAAACGCGATCTCCGCTTATTGGCCGATTGCATTGCAGCCCTCTTTACTCGTCGCTTATTGGTTGAAAATCACATCGGTAATGAGTAGAGGGCGTGCTGACCATTGCTGAAGATCCTCGCTTTCATCTTATACAGATGGTGAACACATGTTTTAAATCGCGAGGTACCCTCTACTTCCTCGATTCCCGGAGGGTCTTTATTACCCTTACGGTTAAATTGTCTACTTGAACTGTGATTTATTGGAAATAAATCTCGAAGAAGTATAGGGTACTCGAGGTGACAGCAATATATCTGTAAATCATCATTGGTTCAACAATAACTTAAAAAATGTCACTTCTCTGAGACGGAACATCAAGTTTGCTGCAATATTATTGACACGGGATATCAGTGAGTGAATGTAAGATTGTGTCTGATTCTCAAATTGTGTTATATTATCCTCATAACACAAAAGTGTGAATGCACCGGAGAGATATAATTTCTTTTTCATTTAAATACTTGGAATCCAAACTAACTCCTTCCGATGAATTTAACTGCGAAGGAGTTTATTTAATGACTGAATGTGTGTAAGTATTATATTAGCGTACTTATGACTTTTCTGGAAGTCCTGAGGTGAAACCAAGTGATGATGATTCTATGTTACATATTACGACACTTCAATGTTCTCAATAACAAAACTGAAAGACGTATTTGTAGCAGTAGGTTTTTCAATCTGATTCAACGTTCTTTAAGTTCCTTCAACCAAATGAAACATAATGTATCTTCTGTTATTAAAACGCGACCAGTTTAGAGTATATATGGTATATAGCCTACGACTAGTGTAAATTTATAGTACCTATACTAGAGAATGCTATGAGAATAACCGTCGTTTATTTATATAAAACTTGTACCAATGTTAAATGCAACAAAATCAGATAGATGGCTAATAAAACAACCGCACATTTAAAACTTAACACAAGCAAGAAAAAAACTAGAAAAGTAAGTTACGATAAGTTTGGTTGGAATGGCTAGATGTAAGTTTTCATATTTCTGTGAATTCCATCTTTATGCAATGGACTTGTATCGTAAAATTAAATCCGATTGCTTATAGAAATAATAAACCTGATAGTTCGAGTCGCAAGAGTGATTCGTACATAAATCAATGTCTGGTTCGAACAAGACAGTTCATGTAGAAACACGGTATGAAACGTCGTATTGTTATTTTTAATCGCTTGGAAACTGTATAAGTTCAATATCTGTCTTCCTCCTCAGAACTAAATTATACGCATTACGACTTACTAAGTGATGTATTCGCCTGTAGGAACATATTTTGAAAATTTTACACTTCATCAAAGAGATTTTGACTACTTATCCTGGTTAGATATACAGGTAGATCTATCCTACACAGGAATCGCAAAGAAGTATCTACTCGCCACTTATGAATTATGCATATAAGTGCCTACATTTCGGTTAAGTCCGTAGATGGCCGGATGGTCTAAGTTTAAAGTAATGTCGTTATAAAATGCAATTTAATTACAATTTTTAATCGTATGTTTGGTCACTCATGTATTTTGTATCAATAAAAAGACGTCTGCAATTCTGTGTTAAACATATTGTCACGCTCAGGGGGATATGAAAAATATGGTATGTAGGCTGGTAGACATTGTAACAAACGACATTTCTGTCTTATTTCTATCGAGCCAAGTTTCGTGCCATATGCCATTAAAAATGTCATTACAAGCCCTGCAACTACTAATCTACATTATCAACTGACTGTGCTAACTGTACTTGATTTCTTGAAACTGAAACCACAATAGTTTGAATAGAATTGTAGCATAATGCAAGGGAAAATTTTCTGGTCATAGCTCTATAGTCCAATTTACATTTGACAACCAGAGTTCATGTGACTGCCTACAAAGCATATAATTCTGATTTAATAGAATCATCGTCACTACGTTTAGCGATGAGCTTTACGTATTTTAATTGGATCACTTTTGAAGAGATACAACTAAAACGATGATTACGACGAAGCACTGTTATTTACGCGATATTTCCTGAAAATAGTCAAAAATCTAGCCATTCGTACTTGCTCACCATACATCATGAGTTCAAGCTCAGATATGTAGAGGCAATAGCGTTTCAGTTAGTACGAGTTGGTTGAAATGGCAATCAATATAGTTATGCTACGATCTCCAATAAATTCGACACTGGAAAGTGGGTACATATAAATTTTGAGGTCGTCAGCAAACATAAAGCGTAAGGAGACGAAGAATAAAGCAAAGGAGAGGAAGGAGGAGGACGAGGAGGAAGAAAAACAAGAAACAATGAAAGCAATGAAAAGAAAGAGAAGACGAAGAGATGGTGATGTAAGAGGAGGGAAGAGAGTTGAGTGAGTGAGTGAGTGAGGTCAGACTGTCTTGCGCTACGGAATGTTCGGCGCCCGAGGCGAACACTCGAATTCCTGGCCCCCTTGTTGGTGCCTTCCCGCGCCCCTCAACACTCCGCCGCCTCCTGCCAGCCACTGGCACCAACAACGCCATCGTGGCTAATTCATTCATTCACAAGATCGCACGAAGACCTCCTACCAGGAGAATACCTACGTCGTAGTATGACGGCGTTGCCGTCTCTACGCCGTTTCCTGCTGTTTCAGGAGATCAGGCATGCAGGGGAGTGGCCTACTGCACCCTGTGCGCCACCCATACACGTTATCCCCCAACACCGTTTTCTGCTTTACGTCGATTTCCGTTCGATTCGAAAATTGTGAAAGATAATTCAAGTGCTAAATGAAGAGACAGATGTAGGAATCTTTATCTCTATATGTATAAAAATTAATTGCTGTTCGTTTGTCTCGCTTAAACTCGAGAATGGCTGGACCGATTTTGATAATTTTGATCTTGAAATATTTGTGGCAGTTCAGGGAAGGTTTAAGCTGCCAGAAACATAAATAATAAGTAACGGAAATACTCCAAAAGGTACGTTTTGTAATTTGACATTTGTAATCAAACAAATGAAAGTATAGTGTCACTTGGTTGTCAAATAAGTAAATAAATATCAAGACGATTGTTAAAATCCATCATCAGTTTGTCAGTGTGCGAGAACTTTATTGATTTTAAAATGCCAAGGAGAAGACGACCTGACTTAGGCTACCTGACGTGCAAATTGCACTGACGACAAGCGAGAGACAGATAATGATAACATTCGTATTGGTATGACAGAATTGCGTTCCACAGTGAATAAATATGAAGAGATAGGCTTAGAATGGAACGACTTCGGGCACATCAAATACAACAGCAGCGAGCAAGACACAATGAACTAGAGCGATTCCGCAGACGCAGTGTTCCCGTACACCTAGAACGAGTAGCATTCCACTACGACCCGGAAATAGATTATTGTGCCGACCAATCCATAACGGTTGGAGAAATGCCAATCATTTGTCAACATTGCAAAGCGTTAAGATACAACGGTGAATCTATTGGATTTTATTGTGCTAGTGGTAAAGTAAAATTGCCACAATTGTTCCCACCACCAGATCCATTACGCTTATTAGTTTCTGGGGTGGGAAATGACTCTAAATATTTCTTTGCCAACATCCAAAAATATAATAATTGCTTTCAAATGACGTCGTTTGGTGCAACGCATATTGTACAGGAAAATTTCATGCCCACTTTCAGGATAGTTTTTGATAAATTATTTATTAAAAATTTAAAAAGATGATATACAATTGCAGATACGAGGACAGTTTACGGAATCTACTTGGAGTTTCTCTGTTTTGCGCATGGGCAATTATACGTCGCGTATTCGCGAGTCGTAAAACCATGATCTTCATATATTTACGCACCGCAAAAAAGACAAGAAATATACTACGTCATAAAGCCTCAAATTTGAAATTCGAACTCGGTTATCAAAACTATTCAAAACTGATAAAGGCTTAAGACAAGGTTGTACAATCTTCCCAACTATATTCGAAGCGTATATGAAATAAGCCTTACATAAATGGATAATAAATATAAAAGTATAGGCATAAAATTAGATGGCGAACATATCCACACATTGCTGTTCGCTGATGATCAATTAATATTAGCAGAGGACGAAGACGACGCTAACTACATGATCAGAAAATTAATAAACGAATACAAAGAATGGGGTTTAGAGATCAATTTAGAGAAGACATAATACATGGTCATCGGTCATGGTCAAATTAGATATTGAATTTGCCTACATTATTCATAATTCAAATGTTATTTTACGTTGGGACGTTTATGTCTGAAAGGATTTTTAAATAATTAACGTAATCAAAATTTGTTATTATATAACATTGCTGTAATTAATTGAGCTAGAAGGCAACTGCATTTTGCATTAGTACTAAATTACCAGGTACTAAGTAGTACTAAAATCTAATTTAGAGTACTAGAAACAAAAACCAAAAACCTATCAATTACCAAAAATAAAAATCTCTGCTCTTTGGTAATTAATATTACAAACACTTTTCTTATTCTTGAGTTAATGTTAGATTAATTACCTTCAGCATCTACCCAAGGACTCTTATCATGAAAGTAATTATGCTGGGCTACTTTCACAGAAAATGTACATTTTTTTTAATTGAATTAAATTGATTAAATTACTTAATACGAAGAATTAACAATAGCTTCTAACAACTAAAAGCGTAATATGTAATACCGTTGTAAGCAGCGGAATAATTTTCGTTGTCGTTTTAAGATTAAAAACCAACTCTAAAAAATACGATTACACCTTGTAGAGAATTCCTTCACAAATAAGATAAAATTATAACACTTTAAAAGAAATCTTAATGTCAATAACCCTGCACCGTAATGTTACAGTTAGAAATTGTTAATAACGATTTCACCTAACTTATCAACAACGGATTCTACACAGAACAAACTTGTAAATCATTGAAAATAAATTGAACATCCCACGGTACGTTATTTAACACAGGTAGCGACATCTGTGCTTGAGTAACCCAACAAGGAACGTAGAACTATTGAAATGTTCGAGAATCCAACTTTTTAATATTCGAGAAACGATTCAAACGGTATCTATCAAACGCTAAAGTAACTGAGCAATATTACAGAGTTCTGTAAAAACTAGGAATTAATTCTAAATCCTGCAGTACTACAAAAACCGTTAAGGAGGCGCCGCAGTCAGAACTGTCAAAAGATGGCGATAAGGTCGTTTCCCTTTGGTGTTATTAAACTGAAAAACTCTGGCGAATTTATTGGAAATCGGATGTATGGAACCTGTCATATACTCACACCATCATCCTAAGCTATTTTTGCTACCATTTTAATATTCCGTCAGAGATTAATTGTACACTAAAGGTTTGAATTATCTGATTTTTTTCCGAGCTCTAGTACATATTTAGGAAATTTCTTTTGGGTTTAGCATGATGCTTACAGTATTCCCTATTGAATGATGCTGTATTCATCACTTCACGATCGCCCGACTTCGAGTCTAGTAACACGGAAAAAAGCACAATTTGCCCGCCAAAAATCGGCATTGCCGCTCAGTCAAGTCGCAAACCGAAACAACCGCTCGGAAGTGTGGACATTGGTGCTCAGATGGCGAATTGCGAATTTCGTGCGTGTGACCGTGTGACAACCAGCGACCGTCTCGCTCATATGCACTATCTCCGTCTAACGCGTTTCACATAAAAGAAAGGTTGCAATATTCTCTGTTCTCTCCGACTTATTTATTGCTCGCATATCCTCGTATGGGATATAATTTCGTGTACTATATAATAGCAAACCGAAGAATTTTTATGTTTGCGGCCGTGATCCTCGTACTCGTAAATTGCCATTCTCATTTTGAAAAATTCATTTTGTATTGGATATTATTTAATATATGGAATATTTCAATATTTACAATTTAAGAATTTAAAATGGTATTGGTGTTTGTTCAGGAAAGAAAACCTTCGCTGTTTCTGGAACTTTTATTTTTTCACACTTCTTTGTTCCTTCTTTTCTCGCCATTTCTTGATCGCGTCAAGTATATATGGGGATCCCGACACTTTCTATTTTTTTTTTTTGAATATTTTTCAGAAATATTTCAGGCAAAATACATTCTTTGTAGAATGTTGCTAATTTGGGCAACATAGTTTGCTTCCACAATTGTTGGTCCACAGGTCCACAGGTTGGCATGTGAAAAAATGTTTTGTATTGGTGACAGGCAATGGCTCTTTGAAGGGGATCCCATTTTGAAGCGTGGCGTCATTTCTTAAATAATGTTTATTTATGCAAAAATAGGTAAAAATTTAATTTTTTTGAGCTATCATTAAGGCAACTTTAGATAGAGGATTTAAATTGTTACCGTTTGTGACTCGTTGAAAAACGGTTAATATCAGACCAGGTAGATTAAATTTGGTTAATAATTTGTTTAAATAACTGCAAAAAAAATCGCAAAATTTTGCAAATTTTTAAATATTTTTAATTTCGTGCAAAAAGCATGTAGAAGCTTGAAACTTTCAGATTTTGTGTCCTATAGTACCATTAACTTAACATAAACTTTTTGTGCAAAAATATTAAGTTTTTTATGAAAAAATACACTTTTTGTAAAAAAGGTGTTAAATGTAAAATTAAATTTGAACCTTTATTCGTCGGCCTAGATGGTTCATCCGGGGCTCTGTTTCTTCGTCAATAGTTAGATTTTCAATATTTAAATTGAAGGTATTCAATTTTCACCATTTTCACCTTCAAAATGGCGTCGGAAAATGTGTAAATTTTTTACATCGGATTTTTGCAATTATTTATGCAAAAAATAATATATCTATATGCAAAGTAATTTTTGGAAAGCTGGCCATTTTCCACGTATTTTCAAAAAAACGTCTCTGTAGCTCAACTAGGACCTGAGATTTTTTTTTTCTTCTAAAATTTGCCAATTGTTTATTTATAATTATTAAGAGCTAAAATTGAAAATGGAAGTAACAGGATACTTGAACTTTATGATGCTACCATTGTCAATCGCTTTTCAACAAGTCACAAATGGTAAAAATCCTCTATCTAAAGTTGCCTTAAAGATAGCTCAAAAAAATTCAATTTTGATATATTTTTGCATAAATAAACATTGTTTAAAAAATGACGCCACGTTTCAAAATTGGATCCCCTTCAAAGAGCCATCGCTTGTCACCAATACAAAACATTTTTCCAGATGCCAACCTGTTCTGAATTACGATAAGCATCTCATCTTATTCTACTGGGCTATACGGCCCATAGTAGCAGATAAAGCAAATAGCAATAGAATAAAATCCACAAATAAAAATTGCACAAATAACCGACGGGTACTTCACGACGATCACTAACAAACACAAAAAATCTTCGATTTACTAGTGGGTTCGCGGAAATATTTTCGACACAATATTGCGACCTACAACTAGTACGAGAGAAAACGTTGTATCAGTTGTATGTGAAACGAAACGCGTTAGAAAGGGATAGTGTGTATGACCGAGACGTTCAATTTGGTTGGCATGTGCTTCGTGCACACAGAGGGATTAACAAAATCTTTTTTTTCGGAATTCGGATTTCGAAGGAGCCAATGAAACGTTAGGAAAAATTCCCCAGTTTTAATTCTGGGATGATCGCAATACTTCCCTTACCCTTACACCTATTGGTATACTTGAAATAAAAAATATCGAAACTAAAAATCACAATTTTTTCAATTTTTCTTCGAAGTACTGGTCCGATAGCGATGTAAGATTTTCTTATCTGAAAGCCTATCTGGCTATCTTCTTGAATACCTAAATCTTAATTTTCATTTCTCGCGCGAATTTGGGGTTTACAGCCGAGTGGTTTTGGCTTAGACCCTTAGACGCTTAGACAAGGAAAGACTTTTTCGCAGAATTGTCATCGAGACTTGTGGTTTAGCCATCTATTGTAAAATAGTACAACTTCTGCTATTGTAAAATATCTTCCATCGGTGTGAGACTACGCTAAATATTCATTTAACATGAATATTTCCGACGGTAGAGCCACTGGTGGAGAAATATTGAAATATCTGAGCGCGTCGCCCTCTTAATCAATGTACGAAACCAAAATATGACAAAAAAAATCAGTTTAAGCTACATGTGGAAAAATCAAATGTTAATAAACCAGGTTTCGGTTCTATCGACAATTTATGGCACTATCAACATAAATCTAAGAAGGATTTACTTGTTATATTTCAGTTACATTTTACAGTTAAGTCTGTTTTAACAATGTAACGTTAATAATAAATAATATAATTGACAACATACAATTTATTTCTAATAACACATGGCTTCTTGCTTATTATAGGTTTGAATTAGTTTATTACAGATGACACATGTAGTATCCATGTCTCTACACAACTTTCTCTAAGGATTAAGGTTGAAATTTATTATTACTTAAAATGTACTTAAACATGCAATCCACTTAGTGTAAATACCACATTTAACAATGACAATTAACTCAAATTACTTACAATATTTAATAGTAGAAATAAACGTGAATTACCTTCACAAAATGAGAATAACAGTTCTTGTATGAAAATATCTATATATTATTACAAGTAGTAATAATGGAAAGTTAATAACGCCATTTTTTCACTTTAGTTATTACTTATTATAATATTTGCATACTGCAGTAACTATCCTATCAAGATTATTATATCTTATTGTTATTAATTAGCAAGTGGATTCGAGACAAAATGAGTTCAAATTTATCGATGATGATATAATTTTGTTGAGGTGCATCGATCACACTAAAAATTGGTAAACCACATTGAATAATTTTTCACTGTTACTTTTCGAAAGTTCTATCGTCTTAGAATTCAGAAGAGACGACCAACAAATCCCCAAATAGGGTTAAATCGACAAAAAATGAATAATGAAATCCAAAATAATATTAATAATATTGTTAATAATGCCAAGAAAAGGGTATGACCAGTTGATATTGATAAGTTTGATAACAAAGTTTGATTTTTATTATTTAAGTCTTTATAAATAAATGCATATTTAGCTGCATGTTTTGGTGGCTTTTTGTGCTTATTATACCTTCTTTTAGTGCATATTTTCCAGTCTCTCCTTATAAATATGGCGTTCAGGTAGAATAATAGTGACACAGAATTCAATAACATAATTATTTCATAACCTCTTTATTGCTCTTGAAACTGTTTCAATAACTTATTGCGAAACTGGGATCATAGTTCTCACGTGTTAAACACGAATAGATAAAATGAGTTTTCCAGTCTTAAAAAGAAACTCGCTGCGTAGGTATATCGAATTATGTACATTTTAAACAAAAATACACGACAAACAGTTATTTATCTTAGAAATTTTATGAAACGAATTATATTTAAATACACATTAGTGACCTTTCCCAGAAGCCCTGTTCAAACAAGATTATGAAATAAACTTGTTTCACTCTGAAAAAATGCCAACGTAATTGCATTTTAAAATAAAAATAATGTACTATCTCCATGAATTATAAACAAAATACAAATATGTAAATAATAGCCCAAGTGAATATGTCAATTGATAATAAAAATTGCTCTCAAAATGTTAAAATGTGTAAGTGTAATATTCATATAATCCATACACTATTCTGTGCACTACTTAGGGCGTCTTTTAATAATACCTAAATTTTTACTTAAATCTTAAAATTTACTTACCCATGTACGTAACTCAATATTATTCCTTACAAAATCTACCTAGACAAAGAAGAAAAATAATTTCCTGACAAAGATCGTAGACATGACGAGACCAAATGAGACTAAAACAAGACCTCGTTCTGATGTCCATTTTTCTTGTTAAATGCTACTTGTCATAATCAAACGTCCAAACATCAAC
The DNA here is from genome assembly GCA_946251905.1 of Cryptocephalus moraei. Taxonomy (NCBI): domain Eukaryota; kingdom Metazoa; phylum Arthropoda; class Insecta; order Coleoptera; family Chrysomelidae; genus Cryptocephalus; species Cryptocephalus moraei. The sequence goes on from OX276460.1 coordinate 13,532,138, forward strand.
GGAAACATATAGCGAATCTGGTCTTTTTCAAAGTGAGGTTTCTCAAGGGGCATCACTGTGACTGTTATTTATAGTACCCCTATATATTAGGGGTACTATAAGGATGCTTTTCTCTACTTTGTCGACTTCGAGATGACTTTTGATCGGGTCGACCATCAAAAATGTTAGAGGCTTTAAAGCACATAGGACTGGACACCAAAAAGATTTTGCAATAATAAAAAATCTATATCACTACCAAAACGTTAAAATCAGAATTAAGGGTCAAACAGTATAAAAATCTGCAGAGGAGTAAGGCAAGGATAAGCGTTGTCGCCTATGCTTTTTAACCTATACTCTGAATTAACATTCGAAAAATCTTTTGAGGGTGTGACTTTGGGACTGAAAGTAAATGGTGTTCAAATATCTAGTATCAGATACGCCGATGACAGTCCATGTAGCAGACACAGACATCGGGTTACAAAACTTAGTAAAACATGTGGAGTTCGGAATGCGAATAAACGAAAAGAAGACTAAAACAGTAGTAACAAAGAAGAATCACAACATACCATTGCCTATGACTATCAATGGAAAAACGTTGGAACAGATCAACCAATTCAGATATCTAGGCTGCTTGATTGACTACAAACTAGACCCGCAAATAGAAATAAAAGCCAGGATAGCCCTTGCCAAAAGCTGCTTTGGGAGACTGCGACCACTCCTTTGCGATCCACATCTTGACATAAATGCACGTGAAGAAGAAGAACGATCAAAATAATAAAATCAAATCGATAAGTATTTTATAAAATTGGTTAGGTATTAATACACATCACTAAACCTAAAACTGTTTATATGACTTGATGATTAAAGGCTCCTTACCAATTTATCTATTGAAGAATTTTCACTAATATTGCCTTGACTTTCATCCGACAATAGTAGATGCTAGAAAGAAATTTTTCGGCCTCATAATTTACTCATTTGACATGTAATAAACGTTTATCCAAGAAATCAATAAAAATGATGTCATACAATCAATGACGATGAATCTGTATTAAACGTTTCTTATTATAGGTAACAAATATCTATAATATCTAAAATATTTATAACAATAATAAGATTAACAAATATCTTGGTGATGTAACAGCAAACCCTGTAAAAGCACTGGAACACTCACTAATAAAATCACCAAGTCCGGATAGCATTCCCCGCGATAAAATTAAGGTGAAATAAACCAGAAACAAAAATATGACAAATTGTTTCTCAAAGTTTGTTAACTAAATTATGAAACACACTGTATATTTTAATATACTGTTTATTAAAGATCCAGAGTGTAGAGCAAACATATGTGTATACTGATAATAAGTATGATAACACATTCACCATCTGACCAAAATGCTCTTACAGGGTTTTCAAATTAAGTCATTAACTGTTCGAAACAAGCTATTATTTCCTTGATTATTGATATTTCTAGAGATAGGAATATATTGTAACATAATAAAATATAAATGTGGAACTTCCTGCAATTAAAAACCAATATCAACTTTAAGTGAGTTCTTATAGTATTTAATGGAGATGATGAATTTTAATTTTCAGAATGAATTCCATCCAAATTTCTAGGAGTGATTTAAATTTTAAATGTACACCAATAATTTAAAACTGTTGACACCAGTGGGTATTGTAGCGTTTAGGAAGTTCTATTTCTATATTAATTGGGTTCTTAAAATAGCAATACTATTGTTTAAAAGTAGTAAAAACTTTAAAGAAATATTTTCCGTCATCGATTTTTCACAAGGTGAAGATGTTAATTTTTTTGCATGAGTGCCGATAACTCGTTATTAATTCTTAAAAGAATTGTAAGTGATAATAACCGTGAAACCGACTTGGAGGACTTCGTTTATCTAGAACAAATAATATGAAAGTCGCGCCATATTCCCTGCGACCTTCTGTGGTATTCCCCGCATACCAGGGCCCGACAATTTTTTATTTCAATAAACTTCAAACTTTCACAAAAATGTGTAAAAGTACGTCGGCATATGTGCGCATTTTACGAACATATAAAATAGTTGGAAATCCCCAGACATTATTGAAAGTGAATATTTCTAAACAAGTTCAATTTTAACATTCAAAAATTAAAGGTATGGAAAAAGTGAGATAATTAAATGTATATATTCTAAGGAAATATAAATTCACTTTTAAATAATTGTAGGTATACTTTCACCGATAGAACGCACCCTAATTGGTATAATTTGTAGTAAAAATGTTATACCTTAATGGAATTAACCTTGATTACAATAAGAATAATCAACGTTTCGACATTATGAATGAATAAAAAACGTACAAGGAAATATAAACATTTAAAACAAATTGAATAATTATATAGGTATTTGATGTGATAACGTGCATGATAATGCAGAAACAGCAATTCAATAATGCTGAAGGTATTTCAATCTTAGATACTTATATGACATGCGATGTAATCACAAATTTGCTCTGACTAGCTAATAATTGGTTAAATGGTTCGAATAAAATTAATTGCACAATTAATATCAAACATCTTTTCTTTAGTATATGTCTAATCGCTTACCTGGCGCTTTCTAATGTAGCAGAAGGAGACGATCCTATTGCACCGAAACCAACACCTACAGCCAAACCTTCGGGTATGTTATGAACTGTAATGGCAACGACCAACAGGATGATCCTTTTCCATTGTCCGTGTTGGATTTCTTCTATGTTACCACCTTCTTCATAACTATCCTGAATGGAAACGTCGCCTTCAGTATTTTTCATTAGATTTTCCTCAGTTGGCTTACCTACTGTAACAGCCAAAGAAAACTTCAAATTAGAACACTTGAACATCACTAATCAGACTGGTAGAGCAAGTTGGATATAGTATACAATAATAAATAGTCATTTAAGATAAAAGTTATGTGGTAAATGGGAGCCTAAAGGTTTAGAAACCAGAGCAAATTGGATATCAAAAATAAGGCTGCAGTTTAAACCTCGCGCCAAAACTCCAAACCGTCGCTCAACTATTCTTTAAACTTGCATAATTTGGGGAAATACCGCAATTTTACTTATATTGATAAAAATCGATAAAACCATCTATTCGAGAAGCGTTGAATTCAAAGTTATTCATACCCAAAAGTATTGCAAAGCTTGAGACAATCCGTGTGAATTTTATCAAGATAACAGTAGCATGCTCATGGTCATTATCAAATTACTCCTGACTTGATATTAAATATTACAATCATCGCTTTTATTAACCTGAAAAACTTGTAAAAGACTTACGAATTTTATTACTTCGAAACGCTAATCCGTAACTTAAAATAATTGACGCACATGACAAGGTTAATAGTTTCGATATTTAACAATAAATGATTGGTGTATTTCGAGATAATTGTAAAGTTTTGTTTATATCCAAACAGAGTATGTAACAGAAAAACAATGTATTTATCGATTATGTTTAGTTGAAAGTAGTAAATTATTAATACAACTGGAAATATCTTTCCATGACTAGCAGTAGAAATGGATTATATAAACGTTTAGTGACCAAAATTTCTTTAGAAAGTTTTCATTATTTCAATTTCATGAAGTTCTTCTCTTGCGTCATATCCAAATTAAGTCTGTTCAATCAAACTGAACAGAATAGCCAGGACAGAACAAACAGAAAACTGAACTAAGGGAGCCCTTGACAAACATTGCAAAAATAATCAAAAAACCTACTGAATAATCGATTTATTAAGTCTTATTATTGATCACCAACTTATTAAGTCAAATTAAGTCTGAATGGAGTCGAACAAAACTGAACTCAGGGAGCCCTTTGGTGGGTATTACAGGACTAATCAAAAAACCTATTGAATTAATCAATTTATTACATTACACAGATATGTACCAATTAAATAGCAGAAACCATCAAGTATCCATAACTGTTGATATGAATACTCATTAATTATATTTATAAGTTTATTTTTATTTTCAATGATAAAAGTGTATAATTTTTATTTATAAAACACAATTATAAGTTCCCCCAATTTTTGTATGAGGCTAATTTATATTCAGATTTACTAAATATATACATCCAATAAATAAACCATTTGTAATTTTTATAATGTTCTCAAAGGCATTTTTGCTGAACTGATAAAGGGTGTCAAGCGTCACGAAACAAATTAAACTTTATTTCATGTGCTTCTGTTTAGAAAGTTGATATAGTCTAGTCAGTGTAAAGTCTGAACGACTAATCTAAATCCTTGTAAATTTGAACAAAATAACTTACCCCTCCTCTGACGAACCTTTCCCTCATCTGTAAACCCATCGATGGCAGTTGTGTCGTGGAAGGATAAATGCGAATCACGTCTGGCACTACTTCTACGACTATCTTTACGAACGCCTGTGGCATGTAATGCTGTAAGATATAGTAATGATATTAGGTTAATGAGGAGTTTACATTAATTTTTGTTTTAATTAAATCCTATAAACATGCGATTTTACGCAGGATTGCTTTGAGGTTTCCAAACCTCCAGTTATTTTAAATGGGTTGTTTTATATTGCCATGATAAAAACTAGAAATATCTGCTATTCTGTGGACAATGTAAGGTCTTATTTGGGAAAATTTTTTTTTCTTCTAATTTACATAAATTTACAAAGGTCGTTAAAATAAACTAAGTTGTTTATATCTCAAAACTCTTGGTTTGACCAGGTAATTCCAATGTAAAATTTTTTACACCGTAAACCTGCTCGATAAAAAACAAATTCTGCTCTTGGGAGGACATTCCTCCCAGCCTGTCTGATCTGAGTTTTGTTTGCAAATAAACTGTTTGGTATATTTTTAAACCAAATTAACAACATTGATAAAATCCCTGATTAACTGTAATTATCTTAATAATTCGATTCATTGCAAGTTCAACCATAACCAACACAATTCTTAAGAGATACTGCACATAATTTTGATGATAACTGCCTTAATTAGTTGGAGCAATTTGCTCTTTACCAACATTGATTTGATCTTTACTACCCTGATTAAATGAAGGTAAAGTGCAGTAGATATTACTTGAAGGTCTAGAAGAAATTTATACTTTTGGTTTAATTGATGACTGTGTAAAATTTCTCAAAAACAGTTCCCTTTGGTAAAACTAAAATACTTCTTTCAGACTGTGGATTGATATTCCAAGTAGAAAAATTTAATGGCCAAGAGAAGTTTGGTTTTTAACTTGTCCTCTTGCTCCCTTCTTGAAATAAACTAATAGATATGTGGTTTCAATTTCGATTTCATTCACAAACAAAGGTCATTTTTCCGGTTTACTGATTAGTTTCTACAAACAAACTCTCATATTGAGGTAAGTTAACAGTATATGATCGTCTAGCTTAGGTTTTACTACTTTAGTATACTATACTTTCTGTGGACTTCCAACTTACCGAGCATCATGTTAGGAGAGTGGATACCCAATATGGTGATTAACTTGTCTGCCATGAAGACAAACAGAGCTCCTAACAGGAAACCGAAGGCTACGGGCAAGAATGCATATTCTCCTTTTTCGCCATATAACTTTGATTCAACGGCTAAATCAATGGCAGGAGACAGTAGGGACCAGAAGGACGCAGCCGTCATGACGCCTGCTGCGAAGCCCAGACTGGTGTCAAGGAGTTTACGCTGAAAGAGGAAAATTACTGTCAGATAGAAATTTTGGTTTACAAAATATAAATGTGAATTTATATTGTAAATTTTTTAGATCTGTTGTACTAGATGGATATTTGGTAAAGAAACATAACGCGTAACATTGAGCGCACAAATATTTAATGACATCAAGTATTTGCCGTTTTAAACAAAGGCAAATTGCCTTGCTCTATTATTATATACTTCTGAGCTAATTGTCTTGGTAATATTATTCTACACTTCTGAGCTAATTGGCTTGGCTATATTATTCTACAGTTCTGAGCTATACAAACATTGGTTCTGATAGTATCACTACATTTCAGTTCTATTGCCTTGTAAATAAAAAATGGTTGATTTACTCAGCTCACCTTTTTACCTATCTTACCTAACCTGAGGATTCAATTAATTCATGTATCTAAATGAATAAGCGTTTATTTCATATGGAAACTACACGTGTATTACATAAAATTTTACTAACACCTAATTGTACGTAATCGCATTTACCAATAAAGAATAGCTGACAGCTTAGAACCTTGAAAAGTCGCACATGCGGCATATAACTGGACTTTTCTGTATTTTGCATAAGTTTAAATGAAATTAAAAAGCTAAAAAAACCCACTTTCTCCAATGTTTATTATTATTGATATTATATTACATTATTAAAGACATGTTAACTGATGACACCATAATGTACAGTACTTCATATTCTCTACATGTTAGTTTTTTTCTTAATTTTAAAGAACCCCTTTGGAAATTTGAAGATAACCTTTGGTATTTCACAGTTATATGCACCTGATAAAGTACAACCAGACTGAAACAAATTATGGACTCTGTACCTGGTGATACAGTATATTTTAAGTAGTTAATGACTCTTGAAAGTTCCATAAGAAAAGGTCATTTTAGTTCACATTCAACATTAAAACATTTATGTGAGAAGTGATAATTGTTTTAAATATGAATCACAATTGTTTGTCTCACAAAATGTGTAACTTTTATTTTAAAATCAAATCTACTTTTATTAATGATAAATACAATTTAGATAAGAAGTTGTCTACCTTGGAACAAGTTCAGTTGTTTATTAATTTAAAATTTGTAATAATCTGAAAATTGTGTCATTTCTAAGGCAAGTTTTTTTTAATGGTATTTATATCTGAATTCTGTAACGAGTTATGAACTAGTTGTTGTGTGTAACTCATACAGCTTAAAATATAAGGAGAGTACAATTTTTAAAAATGTAGAAAAAACTGAATCATTTAAAAATACGGACGGATATAAACAATTATTAATGAAACGCCTATGTTAATTTTTAATTCATAACTTCAGTTCTCTAATCTAATTATATTCATGGGACAACTTTTATTACTTTTGTTAAAGATTTCGTTAAATTAAAATGTCAATTGGAGTTCATGGATTGAACTAGCCCGTTAAATGAATCCAGTTGACTTAATATGTTTCGGAACAGCTAAATTCTAAGAACTTGAAAGTGTTTGGACAATTGAAACACGCAAGTTACACATTACACATTTATGATATGTTGTTACTAATTTTGGAACATTTCATCAAAAAGAATTTGAATCTATTTTAAATAATTTATGGAATCATTTTCTTTAATTTCACAGCACAGAATTATGTGGGAAATGCATTGAGTGACCAACAAACTTACTAAATGTATTAAAAATTACACTAAATATTTAGTCAATAAATAACATATCGGTTACGGTTAGTAATAGTATAGTGCATAACTTAATGTTATAAGTAATACTAGTACTGGCCATCTCCTTATATGAAATACCTATAGAAATTTAGGCTGCGCTGCAACCTATGTACCTGCAATGACGTTTCAATTAAATTTCGTATTTTTAAGGCTCCCTTAAAGATATCGATAGAGCAGTTTTACCAAAAATTTATCAATACATTCATCCCACTCAACATTTTAACCATATCAATAATGCATTTAAAACAGTCATGTCTGGCGTATGGGTGTGGGTAGTATATCAGAACCTCAAATAGATCTGCTAATCAATATCAACACGATAAAGAGGTTGTTTGTTGCATTGCAGTGTTGAGGTAACATATGTTGTAAAAATAAAATTCGAGGATTTTTGGTTGTGAGCCAAAAAAAATTTCATTTGTTTTGATAGGGGGTAGCATTCAAATATTTTTTTTTTAAATTAATAAACATATAATCGTATAATCAACGATTATCTACTAGTCAGGTATGTTATAGAGCAATCTATATAACTTATTGAATTGTATTTTAATTATGTAACAATAAATAATCGATAAAATCAATTTTCAAGAAACTAACAATATTAATGTAAGAACTAATAACTCTACTAACTTTAAATTGTATAATTTCTGTTTCCAATTTTTCTTTAAGTGATGTATAAAGCACACATTAACAAGTCGAATTACAGTTGGAATTAAAACTATAAGAGCTTTCCTTCCTACCTTTACCAAAACGGATTGAGGAATATGAATCAAAATCTACTTTTGATTAAGTAGTAATGCATTTGTTCAGCATTTTCATAAATATAATTGTGGTAGTACATTATTTCACTTTGATTAATTTGGTATAGTGGGATCATTTTAGTAGTGTGACAACTAATTTTCGTCTCCGAATCGCAGACTTGCCTGTGTAGTTGTTTTATTAATAGAGATGCCTCGTTATTATAAGTAGTATATTTTTATTTGAAAACACCATTCATTAAGTTGGTAAGTTTAGGTACACTATTATGTACCTTAGTCTAACCTGTGTATTTGTTATTAATATGGATGCTTTGTAGTCATACGTAGGTAATATATTTTTATGTATTTGAAAATATCATTCAAGTTAGTAAGCGTAGGTATAATGTTATGTATCTACCTTAGTATAGTCCATGTAGTTGTAATTAATAGATGCTTTGTTGTTAAAAGTAACACATTTTTATTTGAAAATACCACTCATGTCAGTAAGCATAGGTACAATGTTATGTACCTTAGTCTAGTCCATGTAGTTGTTATTGATAGAAATGATTTTTTATTATAAGCAATATATTTTTATTTGAAAATACCATTCAAGTCAGTAAGTGTAGGTACAATCACATACAATGTCATGTACCTTAGACTAGCCTGTGTAGTTATTATTTTTAGTTATTATTAATAGAGATGCTTTGTTGTTATAAGTAACACATTTCTGTTTGAAAACACCATTCATCAAGTCAGTAAGTGTAGGTACATTGTTATATACCTTAGTCTAGCCCGTGTAGTCGTTGTTAATAGAGATGCGCTGTTGTTATAAGTAATATATTTTTATTTGAAAATACCATTCATGGAGTCGGTAAGGGTAGGTACAATGTTTATGTACCTTAGTCTACAACCATTTCGATCTTGTTAGGTCTCATCGGGCGAACATAAGAATGCCAGTTAAATGAGATAGATTTGCTATTCAACTTTAGAAACAACTCTTGTTGTTAAAATATTCTCCATCGGTGTATGGTAAGGGAAATGTTCCCTACAACCTACAACTAATGACAACAAAAATGATTAAATGGTTAGATACATTTTCGTACTAAGTAATTTTCTATTTACTACTGGGCAGCACATTTGAATTGAAGGGACTAAATCGCAAGTAGGTGGTGGTTTTTATTTAGAAAACATAATTCCCCGGAATAAATCCAAAGTTTGTTTACATCTATTTTGAGGTTATGTTCTAACCTGTGTCCCCCTGATGAAGAGGACGACGGCGGCCCCGGCGGCCGTAAGGCCCCACGTCAGGAGCGTGCCCAGGAAGGCCTGCATGACAGGTCCGTAGCCGTCGATCATCTTTCTTTGATTCGGTCTCTTTAATTACTTCACAAGCACATGCCACACTCGACACGCACACGAGCACTGACTGCCATCTTAGCGCACTTCTTGGGTTTTATATTCTAGGAACGTGTGTGTCAACAGTGTTCCTCTCTCGTTGTTATCAGTCCATGCGCGCACAATTTGTGTCTTTAATGATGATGGGGATTTAATGGTAGTCGATGGTTATTACTTATTTACTTGTTGATTTCGGGTTTACACTTGTACTTTCTCAGAGCGAGGGAGTTTGACGGATTTTGACGTTTGCCAGCGTGGTTGCCGTGGTTTCGGTTTTGTTCAACAATCATTGGTCGCGATAGTTGCATGACGTTTTAAATTTGATATCGCGCGGTTTTCTACACTAAGTACCTGCATTGCAATACAGCAGGTGCAAGTATAGTGGCCTAACGTTGCAGTAGTATTACTACAATCTGTAAAATTCTTTCACGAGAAATACGCGGTATTTAAGTTGTTTATTCGATGGCGGAAGGCAGAACATTGTGAATTGTGATGAGATTAAAACAAAAAAGTTGACACCCTCCTCTTTGGGCGATTTTGGAAAACTCGAAGAGTTTTTGGATTTGATTTTTCGCGAAAACACTAGGTGAAAATTGTTTAGGGATACAAAAATTGGGTAAAAGTTTGTCTTAGCGGACCTAATAAATTTTAACGAATTTGGAAGAAAGACGCCCTCAATGTGTTGGAAAAAGTAATACTAACTTTACGAAATAAGTATTTTTTGCAAAAAAAAAAAACAAACATTTTGCTAAGATTGGCCACTTTTAACGTTCATTTGTTCAATGTTCCAATAAGTTATTCCAATGAATTTAGCGATAATATGAACTTTGAATGTATTAGCCCAGTGTGTGTAGATTTTTCACCACATTAATTCAGTACCGGACGGGAGTGGTCAAATGTTGTAGACTCTGATTAGTCGATCATGTCTATATAGTTTTAAACATTCAAAAAGTGTACATTAACAAATGGGAGGGGTCCAAAGTTAGCAAATACAAGTTTTTTGATTCTACATGCCAAAGTATGCATTTTGTGCAGAAAAGTTTCAAATATAAGTTGTACTGAATTGAAAAACCTATAATTTGAGCTATAGCACGATTCATCTTGTTAAACATTTATTGCAAAAATGTAAAAAACCACTAAAAATGGTCATTTCTTGAATATCGATTATTTACTGCAAAAATGATATGATTTACGTTTTTACTGCTGTAAAAGATAGATTTTAAAGTTCCAAATCTAAACAACTTTTATAAAAGTCAATTGGTTAATTTGTTACTGAGATATTGCTATTTGTTTATCCCAAGACGCATAATGTTCATTGCTGTTACGTCATTTTGGATAAACATTTCGAAATGTACAAAGGCTTATCCTCTTCATAAACACCGATATTTTCATATCCCGTTAAGAAAATATGATAAAAACAATTGTCAACCCCTTATTTATCGCTTTGAAGAAGGGGGTGATTTTTTTTATAAATAAATAGACCTTGTGCCATTTTCATAACTTGCACAAATTTCTGACTTACAAATTCGGATAGCTGGATTCAAAACGGAGAATTAAAAAAAAACTTTTTTTGACCATTATAGAAGCCGAGATAGGAATTTTTTTTGAGACTGAGACACGGATATTTTGTCTGCGCTCTGTGGATTTAAACGTTTCAATTCGGTTCTCTCAGCGCGAGCGGTTACCACTGCCATCCCCATCACTCGGATTTCGCGTAGCTCCGAGAGTACCTATACACCTTCATTCTGCATATACTGCATAATACAGCTTTTTTAACAATAACAATCGGTTTTTCTCTTTTATAATAAACATTTAAAAAAATATGAATTTTTAGCTATCGAATTGGGCAAAATTCATTTCTTAATTGTTACAAATATAAGGGCTGCGAATTTTTGAAAAAAAAATCCTATCTCGGCTCCTAATGGTCGAAAAAAGTTGTTGTTTTCTTTCAATTCTCCGTTTTGAATCCAGCTATCCGAATTTGTAAGTCAGAAATTTGTGCAAGTTATGAAAATGGCTCCAGGTCTATTTATATATAAAAAAAATCACCCCATCATTAAAGCGATAAATAAGGGGTTGAAAATTGTTTTTATCGTATTTCTTAACGGGATATGAAAATATGGGTATCTATGAAGAGAATAAGCCTTTGTACATCTCGAAATGTTTATTCAAAAAGACGTAACAGCAATAAACATTATGTGTCTTGGGATAAACAAATAGTAATATCTCGGCAACAAATTAACCAATTGACTTTTATAAAAGTTGTTTAGATTTGTAACTTTAAAAGCTATCTTTTAGAGCAGTAAAAACGTAAATCATATCATTTTTGCAGTAAATAATCAATATTCAAGAAATGACCATTTTCAGTGGTTTGTTGACATTTTTGCAGTAAATGTTTAACAAAATGAATCGTGCTATAGCTCAAATTATAGGTTTTTAAATTCCCTACAAATTATATTTGAAACTTTTTATTTTGATACTCCGGTTTGCGTAGGAATTTGGGTCTTTAGAAGTACTTGAAAGTACTGGTGTCCAAAAGTTTTTTGGACACATTTGGCCAATTTTGGCCAAAAACGACGAGATGTTCAATCATCACTCGCGGTTTAATTTCGTGATACAGTATCAATCTTGAGAACCATTTGTCACTGGAAAACCTTCTGTTAATTGGCCGCAAAAGCGGCCAAAATGGGCCAGAAATGGCAAAAAATTCGAAAATGACTTATTTCGACCAAAAATGTGAAATCCTGTACATACGTCCACATGTAGAACATGTCGTACTTACACAGAGAGTTCAGAAACGCTGGCAGGGGGTTAATCAAAATTGCCCAGAAATAGCCAAAATTCTAAAATGACATATTTCGGCCAAAACGTGCTAAATCCTGTATATACTTTAATAGTTCGAAATTGTAGGCCCCAGAAGTTTCAGACAAACTACTACTACAAAAGGATCTAACAGATCCTTCTTGCCACTGGAATTCACTTGAGACTGCGGGCCTGTGGAGCTACAAATTCTAAAATGACTTATTTCGGCCAAAACGTGCTAAATTCTGTATACACTACTACAGTTCGAAAATGTGGGCCCCAGAATTTTCAGATATACTTTTGGAGGATCCAATGGATCCTTCTAGTCACTGGAATTCACATGAGACTGCGGGCCTGTGAAGCTGCCAATTCTAAAATGACGTATTTCGGCCAAAACATGCTAAATCTTGTATATACTTCGACAGTTCAAAAATGTAGTACCAGGAATTTTCTAACACACTGCCGCAGGATCGAATGGATCCTTCTAGCCACTGGAATTCCCGAAATGAGTTTGTTACTCTGGGGTTTTTGGGGCCGTTGAAAACGAATATGACATCGCCAGAGGTCCTTGAAGTACCTGGTGCTCAGGGTTGCTCGAACCAACGTCGTCGCCGGGAGCTTTAGGGGAATTGATTATATAATTAGCCGAAAGGTCAACCCCGGGGGTTTTGGGGTCGCTGAAAACGAATGACATCGCCAGAGGTCTCCGAAGTACCTGGTGCTCAGGGCCGCTGAAACCCACGACGTCTCCGGGATTCAATTAGCGAGTTTAATTAATAGAACGAGTGTATACGTCTCATTAAACGAGTGTAATACACTATTTTATCTACTTTGTTTTATTAATTCATTAAATTCTGGATCTTCAAATTTGTGTACAAGTAGATAAAAGTGATTTATTTCGGAGTCCCGCTAACAGTATGATGGCAACTCGTGTTACAATTGTTCGTATTGTCAGTTGCCTGCTCTATGGGTGGCGATTGTGGGTTGAATCTGAGAGTGGCTAGAGCGGCGCGATAGCGCCGCGCTAGCTACCAATCGTTTCTGTACATAACGTATATATATAGTATTATATAAAGCTATGCTTCTCCTCCCGGTCATTCCCAGAGTGCCTCATTTCGTTTTTTACATAGTTTGCACCGAAATAGTTAAATATCATTTTATATTACGTTTCTGGGTCGGGAAAATCTAACATTTGCAGAAATGTTGAAAACTTGCAAATAACCAAAACATTATGTTTTATCCTTTCTACGTCTGAAACCCTCATGATTTGAAGGAGATATCCTCAAGTACAAATAGCAAAGATATCATTTTCAAATTGAGCATACCAGTATATAATTAATAGGAAACCCTTTTGGAAATTTCATATTCATTAAATAAATCTGATAATGGCATATAAAATTGGTATAATAAAAGGATTTATATACATCTTTCTGTACTAAGCTTCTTCTTCCGTTAAGAACCTTGTAATTTGAATGAAATTTGTAATAAAATAAATGATAGTAAAGATAAGTTTTTCAAATTTGATTTTGTTTACAAAAAAATATTCGACTTTCCACTCCTTATCTAATTTGATTAAATAAATATCTATTAAACAATATTACGTAACATATCTCACAGAGTTAACAGCTTATAATTTTGAAGTACCTACCAGTTGATTTGCAATTACATCTTTTGCGTCAAATCGTTAGATCAGTAAATATTACACAGACGCGTATCAATAGTCGATCACGTGTTAAAATGAAAGTGTCATTGAACTTCACCTTGAGTAATTTTAAAATTATTGGTAAGTATTTATAGACTGAAATTATTTGTAATAACCTAAACAACCGCACTCAATCTTTTTAATTGTTTAATTATTAAAAGGCAATATGATTGTGAAGATTCAATTTATTCAATAGTAACAATTTTTGCAATTCAGTTTCAACGTGACAATCACAAAACTTAAATTATTAGGTATTGTCGGGATGTAAAAATATTTTTCTACAAGAGTTACAATATGTACAAGCGTTGATAACAACAAAGAACAAGTTTTTTTTTATTCCTTTTTGATAAATCAGTTAATATTCTAGTAAATATTAATAATTACAATAGCGAAGAAATTCACCTAGATTAATACTAATCAAAATCTAAAACCATATTCGATTCTAAAAGCTAAAATATAGTGCTTTAAGCTAAATAATGCGGATTAGTGCAAATTATGACGTTTGCCCTGTAACAATTGTTAATAACAAATGCCTTAAGTACGTACGTATCTCACAGATTTGACAAAAGCTATCTATTACAATATTTTACGTAAAATTTGAGCCCCTTCTCCCCTACAGCGTGTTTTCCAAATCGTGACCCAACAGTCCCAACTTATAACATAGCATAACAACAAATTTGGTTAGTTTTCCTCTCATTATCGTGGCTAAAATAAGTTTTACGTGAAATCACTTAATAACAAGTGAGAAAAATTGAATGTAATATAATTTGAACTTTTAAACTAAATTTCGAAAATAGCTATCAAATATTGCTTTGAAAAATTGTTACTTTCTTTTTGACTGTTAGTTAACTCTTAACCTTTAACATCTCGCTTTAAAAAATGTCAGTGCTCCTAATAATAATTACCACTTGTTGCATATTTGTTAGTTGTGGCCATATTAGGTCAAGATATTGGAAACACACCCGAAAGAAAGTAATACTGACAATTATCTACATACTTTGCAATACATAAACTTGAAATAAATCGAAACCTATGAAATAATATATACGTTACATGTTTATGTATTAGTAACCAATGCCGTATTTGCAATCTCCCGATCTCCAATTTACTGTTTCACCCCAGAGTTTTTCGTTGTTGAACAAAAATAACATTTAATATAATTGACTTTTGTCGAAACATTAATTTTTTCCAAAAGGTTAAAAAATCACAAAACAGCTTTTACTTTGACAATGTACAATCTGTTCATTTTGTTCTATTTTAACATCTATGACATGTTCAATTTGAAAATTTTGTGATCAATAATTCACAAAGTATATAATTCAATCGTTGTTGTTGTTAGACATAAAGCTAAACATGCACTGCTTAATAAAGTCTCCATTTCTACATATCCAATCAAACCGTTAGTTTTTAGGAGATTGCAAAGCTGCAAATTCGATCAATAATATAATAGGATAATCTAAGTATTTCTTCAAACAGTGAGGCACAATCTTTTTCACAAACCGTTACTACTACGAATTACGTGTATATTATCAATATTATCAACTACTTACTTATCAAGTACTGCTTAATAACGAAATATTCAGATTGTTATTTGAATTTTTCGCCCGTACACGAGTAAATCTAGATAGTAGCGAGTAATTTGATTCAGTAAGTTCACATAATTAATACTTTGAGGATGATTTTTGTACACACTTTGATCAATGAATGATTATTTTTAACAACTGCGGGATGTGGTTAAAATTTAAAATGAATCTATGTTTCAGTTCTTTGAGATTAACATGCAAATTTTTCATTGAAATAATGAGTCAAATTACCGATAGGCTGGAACTATCATATATCATCAACAATAAAATAATTAACAATGTTTGAAGCAGAAATTTATAATAAATTATATCTTAACAGTTATTGACTAATTGTCTTAATTCTATTATTTATTTATTTACGCTGTAGAGCACCTTATGTTTTATTCCTACTACTATTATATAAATAAGTAAAATTTAACAGGTGTATGTGCTACAGTTCTAATAAGAGAGGCAGCTATCAAAAAAGCTGTTTTTTGAAACACACGAGATAAAAATTAATTGTTAAATATTTAAACGATAAGATTGTTCTCTAATCCCTTTGTTTTGCGTATCGCCAAATTTTCTAGTTATAGATTAAATTCAGAAGTCATTTTTGTGATTTCTCTTATTGTTTATCTCGTATGCTTCAATAACATTCCAGAAAACCCTTATTTCAATTGGTGTAAGTGCAACAATTTTTTTTATATTTTTTTAAAATGCATTCAGTAAAAAAATATATGTGGATTTTAAAACTTTCTCATTCAATCCTCACCTGTGTTGCTTACAAATATAACAAGTGTACAGAGTATATCAAACGGCTTTACAGCTTTATTTCCAGCAAATTTCAGTCTAACAAATACATATAACAAAATTATATGGAATTAATTTGAAATCACTAAAGTCTTCTTGCGATTGAAATCAAGGTTAAAAATTTGAAAGAGAATTAATAAAAAGAAGAACATTAAAAATTAGGTTCCTGCTGAATAATTCTCTTGCAGATATATCTTTTGAGTTGGTTTTAGTTTTATCAGCTGTAGCTCAGTTTTTCACTAAGAAATTTAAGCTGAGTTATCAATGTAAAAGTTAACTTGGTATAACTTGGTTTAATTATGAAAACTGTATATCCAGCAAAAACTCATTAGTTTCTGTTACAACGTTAAACTGGTATTAGAAAAGTCGAGTTTCACGTCAGTAATGTCGCTTTAAAACAATAAACGTTGAATAACGCTGACAATTAATTTTTTAAACTTACAAGTTCAGTAGATAATTCCAATCTTGATATATCCTACATCTTAAACACTTTTAAATAAGATCGTGATTATTACTAAAAATTCGCTGAGAACTAAACCACAAAACAATTTTCACTTCTTTGGCCTACACCGTTCCTCACTTCAAACCGAAATATGTATTTAACTTTTAATACTCTCAATTATCATATTGTCAATCATTCCCATCGTAAGTTTACACCGATTGAAGTGTCTATCCATTCGAAAACTGAGGACAATTCGACAAGGATATCTACTTATCAATTCCTACAAAATAGAAAATACAGACTATTCCTCCCAGGAGAGACGATCCTTTGCTTCTGGTCCCCCAACTTCATAAAAGTCTTAAAAGGTCAAGTCAACTTCGGAAATGCGGGATGTTTGCTAAGCATTACTCGAAAGTTCTCAAATGTGATGTTTCAAGAGTTTGAAAGGAAAATTGGTCCACAAAGAATGTTGAAGATTTCGAAAAAGAGTAGGTACTATTTTTAAATAATTTTTAACGGTTTTAAAAATTTGACGCCTACCTATTCTAACTTTACGAAGAGTTACATTTTCCTTAAATGTTATCTTCTCTCAAGTACTTTCGGACGGATTTCTACGAAAATCGTTATTTACTAACACAATAATTTATCCTATTATTAAAGAATCATTAGTGTCATATGACAACTCTAAAACGGGGTTTCAAAACTGAAAAGCCTTATCTTGATCACCATGGTTAATATATGTAGTTAATTAGCGCTATGACGAGCCTTAGTTTTATTGAGAACAGTGTAAAACAACAAAAAATTCGTGTAAACTAAACCTAAGTCTTTAGTTACATTTTTTAACACATTGATATTTTACTACCTTCGAAAACCAAAAAGAAGCCGAAAATGATAGGAATTAACTTACTCTAATATTTACTGTGAAGCCTGGAGTGTTAATCTCAAGTTATCATTAGATATCCACGAAATAAATTTTTGGTTTCTACCCTTGTAAACCGACTTCTATTGTCTATCCCATAAGAAAGCCTTGCGGAAGTAGCCGGATTGCTACTTACGCTAAATTTTTTGGAAATTTTCAACACTTTGTATCTCAAATTGTAAGCGTCTTCGGAATCATGGAGGAACTTTTTGTTAAATAGTCATAGGTTATCTTCCTAAAATATCTGAGAAAACTTAGGAAACATCCTGTGTTATCATTTATCACGAAAAATATGGATATCAAATAATAGGCACTGAACTTTTAATAAAACGTTATATATGTTTGCCATACTAAATGCAAATATACCAAATAACTTTTAATCCATTTAGATCCATATAAATAATTATTTTATGTCTATATGTATTTGTGGTCGATTAAGCCGTCATGGCTGTTCATTAAAACCCTGCCGTCCGAGATTTAGTTGAGTTAACCTTTTCTTCTCTTCACGTAACCTTAAATACCATTCTTAGTACCAAGTTTCAAATATCCTAGTGTTTTACATTTAATTTTTCTTAGATGCACAAACATGATTCCTTAAAATTCCGAACGACGTAAGAGAGAGGTGTTTTAGAATAAGGGTAATATACACGAAATTGTTGATAGGAAGACCTTTGTATAAAAAGTGAAAAAGTGTGTTGCTTCAAATATTTAGAAAAATCTCGGAAACCAATGGAGAACTGGTACAGTGGAGAAACAGAGGTCCCTTGGTTGTTCTACTTTTACATTTTTGCAACGAAAAATTTCAAGGTTAAAAAGAAATACAAATCTTCTTATTACTAATCAATCAAATATTAAATTTGGAATATTTCTTTTTAATCATAACTGTCTCAGCAGTGATTTTGATTATTACATCATGTAAAATTCCTGTCAAGAACTTTCTCTGCAATCTACGAATTACGAATTTTACCCTTAATCTGCAACACTGTATTCATTTTAATTAATATCTGATCCCTGACTGTAAAAATAAGCAGTGTAGTGTTTTCGTTGTGATTAAATTACGATATGTGATACATCACAAAGTCCTTTCTGAACATGTACCTAAAATGGTGTGGCATATGCTTAATTGAAGTAAGGGGAGCATCGTTTCTCTGTATGATCAAGAAATAAAAGTATTTTTATCGTTATTATTTCATAGAGTTTAAAAAATTCAAGACAAATTGCCATAACAAGTACTGTTAAAAGTTACAAGTAGTATCATTAGTCTATTGATTTTCCATTAGTCCATTAATTATTAAATTAAATAATTAATGATGGTAGAGTACTATCACTAAAGTTAAAAAAGTGCTCAAAATCTACTTGCTTCCCTTTGTTGCAATTTCGCCGTACGCCACTGCCAGAATTATATACTTTTCAGCATTCTTCTCCCATCTTTGCATCAATCTTAGAGTGAGAAGAGAGAGATTCATTGAAAGGCTTTCTTGTCGCAATAAACTATATAAGTAAGTTAGAAAGAACGCACAAAGTTGAAATCGTTTGTAAAAGCCAATCACTTTTTATTCATGTCACAGTGTTTATTTACAATGAGGGTTATTTAATATAGTATATGATTGATATCAGTAATGGAATCCAGCTCATTGAGAATTTTATCACGAGACACGGTAATTTCTAAGGTGTTGAGTTATTATTATCATTAATGTTTATTATTATTATGACTATCACTAAAGTTGATGAGAATTTTTTTTATTTTCACACGAAATTATGAAAGCTATTACTGGAATACCCTGTGTACTGCCAAAAATATAAATCGATGTACGTGACCAGGCGGCGTCATATATTTACCAACTGTAGCCAATAGTAAATATTGTGATTTATAGTCTAATTTAATTTAGCAAATGATCAAAACATCCATTTTCTTCAAGATATGCACGTAGACTTTTTTTTAAACAAGTGTACTTCCCTTGGCGTTTTGTTGATATGGTTTGAAATGTTCTCTAGCACAGTATGCACCTAAAATTAGGGGTAAGTTTTAGACCACCCTTTAAAACTTTATTATATTGGGGTCATACTATTTCATACATCAATCTTCTTGCTAAGTACCTACTGCCTTGAGATATATTTTCCAAAGTGTGGAAAATACCAATTCAACACCGAATTGGACTCTTGAATGTAGCATAAATAAGCTTTTAATTTGAGTCTGCAATTTCAAAAATGATTAAATATTTCAAAAAGGGTAGGTTCTCAATCTTATTCAAAATAAGGTCTATTTTATGTCTTGACTCCAAAACATGTAAAAATATAGGATGTTGAGTTAAAAAAATATTATCTTGATATAGATCTTTTTGTGTGAACATTTTGGATAATTAAAGTATTTTTAAATTTTTCTTGCAATCATTTTGTATATGCCTAATGTGAAAAACTACTAATTACCTGAAGTATCTAAGCTACAAAACTTCGTAGCGTGGTGTCCCACCTTGTGTAACTTTATACAGAAGTCCATATCCTTTAAGAGTTATAAATTCACAAAATCCTTAATATCGCTCCATACAATTGAAACAATATCTTCGTAAATAGTCTTTACTAATTATAAATATGACAGAAATTATGATCTCCCTACTGTCTCATGGGTAAAGACAAAATATTCATAGAATGATTTTGAAAATGAAGTTTAAAGTCAATTCAACAAATAAAAATGTAAAAATGTAGGATGTCCCTATTTCAATTTTTGACTGTTGAATTGACTGCCTAAAGTTGGTTATCAACATCGTTTTATGAATTTTTGTTTTTACCCATATGACAGCAGATACCTACGTCATATTTCTAATTGTCAGGAATTTTGTAAGTAGGTTTTAATTTTACATCACATTTTCAATATCACATATTTTTGTCTTATCATAAATATGCTGATGATGAGTACTAGTAGTCTGAAACATATCCATTTTTATATGTAGTAAAGGCCATTTCAGAATATATTGTTTCAACTGGGTGAAGTGACAGTATTTTTTGGATTTTTAATCCCCCCTAATTTTTTAAAATCTGTTAAATGGATATCATCACTATGATAATATAAATCATACGGTGCCAAATTGGATGAAATAAATATAGGTAATAAAAATAACACAGATGAGAAAATGAAGTGTAGGTAAGATTAACTTGGAACTGATACTGAATACTGATTTGGGCAAATCAATTACATATTTTGAAATAGTAAAATCGCTATTCATTTCAAAAGACATAATTTCGAAATCTGCATATTGCCAGTAGAGACCTATGGCATAAAAACAATAGCATCAGATAGAACGCATTGCAGGACTGAAATTACTATGAAGGTAAGACATGTGCCTTGTTAAGTTAAAACTAAATAAACAACTTGACTAACACATTAGCAACCAAGACAAACAAAACTGGTAATAGTTGGTTACACATAACACAGGACGGGATAGCATGGAGAAACATGGAAGAGACTTGCGTCCAGCACAGAGTAGAAAATGGCTAAGGAAGATGGAGAGACAATATGACTATACTTGATTGTGTTAGGAAAATCAGTTTCGGTTAACTACTGTGTGAAATTTAACGTAGAGTGCATGTAGCCTTACACAATTTATTATGTTATTAGTTTTGTTTTTAGGTGAGTTCAATAATAATTTTCATATTATTTTATGTGGTCACTAAGGTTTAATTTACAATTTTGTGAAGATAGCGCAGGAGTAATAAAAATATTTCGTGTTTGAGATTGTAGCCTACAGTAATCGTACCCCAATTTCTCCATTCATTGAAAAACCGGACTTAACCCTTATTAATTTTTTAGTGGCATGCTTTGTAGTTAGAGGTTAATAGGAGAAGGTAGTTGGTGGAGGAGCTGATATTCCCATGACAAATTGCATCTATGTGACGATGTTTGCACAATGGGTATGAATATTTTGTACTTAGGCTGCAAAACTTGTAGACAGAGAATAGGAATCTGTCAAGGGTAACCGAGACATGACTACAAAGTGATTGGTCATATGTGATAAGTCACTACGAAGTAAGTCAAAAATGTCCTCTTGTATTGATCTACCGAGAGGGGTGCGGAAACTAACGCTAAGGAAAGCCGAGTAAACGTACGAAATGATTCAGTTTGATTCGTTCTGTTTGTGCTTGATCTTCTTAGAAAGACTAGAATATTTGTCTTGGATAAAGTTATTTACATTGTTCCTCAACGACGACAAAGAGACGATTCTCTCGATGGGAGTGTGCTTGTATCAGAAGCCGGCCTTCATCAGGCATTCGATGTCCTCGTCCTCCGCTGAGCTTTCCGAGAGTGAGGGCGTCGGCGACGGCGACGACACGTTGTCCATCAGGGAGGCGCCGAGCGTCTGTTGGCGCGTCAGACTCGGACGCCTCTGATTCTGGCCGCTCACCTGAGCGAACCAGGACGGCCTTCTCAAGGATGAGGTGCTGAAGGTCTCCTCGGGGATCGTGTCCCTCGTTATGGACCTGAGCGAGAACAAAATATAAAAATGTTATTTATATTGATGTAACGAGGTGAATTATCTCTATTGCCAAGAAGTCATAAATCTTCAACCGTTACCGCCTTTGAACTACCAACATAATGAAGTAAATTGTGATTTTTCGTTTTTCATATCAGATATCTGCCGCTCCGAAGGTCCGTAATGTATTGAAGTGCCGCCAGTTGGCCTTGCTTACGAAACCTAATTTCTGCGCGTTTTCTGGGGTATATACTCAGGGTGGTTATTCCAAATAAACCCGACCGTCTCCTTAGTGACCCGATTACTTTCCTGAGTTACCGTTTGACCTGTTATTGTATTAGTGCTTTACGTGGTGTATGCTAGTGGTGACTAACTCCTTTATCTGCTGAATGAGACGTTCGGCAGCTACCCTTTAAATTCCCACATAAACTAACTATACTTTCTATATTTCCGTAATATAAGAAAAGTTTGTACATAGCTGCCAAAACCTTCTACGATTTGCTAGTTTAATGATGTTGTACCGAGTTGCCAATCCCCATGTTGTTTCGCAAATAAAATATTTTAAGCATTTTCTGAACGCGTGTTTTATTTTTACTGACACCCCGACATTCTCCTGAGTATTCGACTCACCTATGGCTTTAGGGAGTAAACCTTTAAAAATCTGGCGTTCGTGTAAACCGTTCAGCAAACTGAAGGTCAAGGAGAGGAAATAATTGAAAAATATACACACATATGGAATGGTAATCCCAAAAATGATACAGCGGCAAAAGGAATATCAATATTAATTAATGATAAATGGAGGAAAAGTATACACGACAAGACAAGCAAATAAACGAAAAAATACTGAAAATTAGGGTAAACATATTTCAGCCACCCCCAAATAGTTTGAGAATAAACAATACATAATTGGTAATTAACAATAATTGACAGATTTTGATAAGCAACAACTAAAAATGAAAACCCTTTCAATGCCAATAACTTCCTCAATTGACTTTTCCAGCTAGGGTGAGAGCAGAACATTTTACAAGCGTAAAACTAAATTTTCCACTTATAACATTACTTATTTATCCAGGACGTAAAATAAGCTGTATGTTTTGATGCCAATATTTTCAGTTAAATCTCCCATATATGAGAAAGGTATCAAAATGCTGTTAAACTTTGTACTTTCTCATATGGGATACCCATACAGTAAGGAAAAGTATTGTAATTTAAATTTTTTTTACCTGGCCTCTGGGCTAGAGTGACTCATTTTAAGATTGAGATGAGATGGAACAAACTTTGAAATTTCGCGCCTTCAAAGTCGTCAAAATGGAGGGATACTGAAGACGTATTAGTTATATTAGATGTCAAATCGGTACTTTAATATCATTAGAAGTACAAACAGAACTTCAAAATTTGATAAACAGCTGGAAATCAGTGTATTTCGTCTATTATCTTTTATAACATATTACAAGAGAGGTGTTGATCTATCAGATCAACAGATGACCATCGTTAGTCGACAAAGTGGTGGAGAAAAAACAGTCTACTGATGTTAGCAAATAATTGTTAATCCCAATGTGATTTTTGTGCAGATCATTAAATGAGGTGTAGTTGTCACCTTGTCTTATTGTCACTGTGATGGTTGCAATATTTTGGGAAAGCAGGTGTGACTGACTGCAAAATCAAGCCACAGAACTGAACTTCCAAAAAAATTGTGATTATCTTTTCTGTGAAGGTATATTACTGAAGATGATGTCATTGCTCTAGAAGACAGAAACGTGGATAAAAATGTTACACAATTCCTGTAGCATACCTTTATGTGAACACTGTTTCGTGGGTTATTTTATGTAGAATTAAAGTTTATTTTTTGCATGTTTCCACGGTCCTGTTTTTAATTTCATTACTATTAGGACATATATTATCTCAGGATAATTACAGTGATGTTGGTTTACGGAAAGTAATAATTAAGAGGTGCTTAGTAAATGCTTGTTATTTTAGGTTAATGTAGCAACTAAGTTAAGGATTGAGCTATTCTGGGGTGAAAGGATAAAAATTTGCTTTCATTGCGATTCCACTGCAAACAAAATTATCTAAGTTAAAAATAAAGGATGGTCTAAAAGTCTTAAATAAAAATCGAGTATTATTATTATTAAAGTACAATTATATACAGCTTGCATTTCTCTTCTTTGATGTCGTAGTGAGTACCTAATATCGTAATTATTACATAGTTACTGTCTCAAAAACAAATTTGAAAGCTCATTAATCCATAATCAAAATAGGGTAAAATCCAAATAGTATTTGGATATTTGCATGTCTAGTTTTGACAAATCTGAATATGTTTATATATTTAAATTTCCTATGACTGTATCACCTATATATTTCTTAACCGCTGTGTTGGAATATATTTGAGAACCATTATAATATTTTATGAGAGGGAGAAAAAATTAGCTTGTACAATACAGCTTATGCCTTAATCTGTCATTTTAACACCATTACCATATTTCTCTTTACATCTGTTAGTCATTTATCCGGTTTAAGTCCACAGTACGAAATAAACTAATAAAATTTATATTAATGTAATTTTGTTAACAGTCCAATAATGTAACAATACGATTAGTAGGCCCACAATAACGTTCATTCTGTAAACATCATCAGGTTAAGTGGGAAGACATGCTACTGTTATCACAATCACGTAGATATATGTACATACTGTACATTTATGTGTTTATGGCTGCCAATAGAGTAATTTTCAGAGATTTGCCTTCTACGATGTTATTAAGACGTTTTGCAATCAGTGGTAATCCAGTGAATTATAAAGAATTAAACAAATATGTATTTTAACAGTATTGCAGGTAGAAAACATGAGTACTTCAACACGGTCACGTAGACCGTACGTAATTAGGTACCTTTATATACACTTTATTAAGAGTTAGTAAATTGAAACGGCGACTCAAATAACAAAATAATTTGGTATTACACAGTGAAGCATTTCATAAATTTCTAGGGTCATGCCAGTTAGTCAAAAGACTTCTATTCGTATTCTACACGATTTTAAACTATGAATATTTGCCTCACATAATATTCTTAATAAAAGCCAATAAGCTCCAAATTGTTTTCCAAAAAGTACATAAAGAGTATCTGATAAATACCTTAGAACTTTTCAACTATTTAAAAGTTACTAAAAATCTTCGCAACATAGAAATTTTGTATTCTCGTTGAGGAAGCATATAAAAGTTGAATGGCTTTAAATAATATCAGTTAGTAATTCCTTAAATTTAAAAAAAATCCAGGATGTACTAGAGAGATTTCTTCTTCTTAGGGTACCTATCCGTTTCGGATGTTGGCAATCATATTGGCAATTATAACTTTGTTTGTACACGCTCGAAACAGTTCTGCTGAGGTTTTCCCAAACCAAGTCCGTAAATTCCTCAACCATGAGATTCTTCTTCTTCCAGGTCCTCTCCTACCCAGTATCTTTCCCTGTATTATGGTTTGCAGTAGGGAGTATCGATCCTTGTTCCTCATAACATGCCCTAGGTATTCTAGTTTTCTTTTTTTAATGATGTACATGATTTCTAGATCTTTTTTCATTCTCTTTAACACTTCTCTATTTGTAACGTGAGCTGTCCATGGTATTCGGAGCATTCTCCTATACAGCCACATCTCAAATGCTTCCACTTTTTTAGTGGTGGCTTCTGTGAGTGTCCAGGATTCTACTCCATATAATAAAACAGAAAAAACATAGCATCTTAAGTGCCTTATTTTCGTTTCTAGGGATATGTTGTGACTTTTAATTTACTTTATTTAGGAGATTTAGGAACGTAAAAGTTCCATTAAATGCATTCTTATAACATCCAGAAGGTTCAATATAGTTTCCATAAGAATTATAGGCGTCTAAGGTATTCGTAAGGAAGAAGGTTCTAAAATTTTTCAAAAATATTTAGTTGCGTTTCATCTAGATTTAAGAACGGTTAATAATGATACCCCACACACTTTTCGAAGTTAAGACTTATAGAATATATAAGATTTAAAAGAATGTCTTCACTGCCTTTAATCCATTATTACTTCCATCAATTTTCCAAACTATAAACTACGACCTATTCAGCTTCAAAAACAGATTGAATGCTTAACGCTTGATACCTTAAAAACCTGTTAAAATATAATGACAAACCTGTTAAAGTTTAACAATTTTTGAGAAAACTAGAAGGTTTGTCTATAATTGCAAGGACTCTCCAAAGGATTTCCTTAGGGATTACAAAGGTTTAGAAGTCTTAATAAGAACGTTCTTAAGCAAACTAAAAAGTTTTCCAAAATAAAGGACGAGATTTTGATAAAATTTTATTGACTTAAAAAATACGAAATTTTTTCAAAATATCTAAAGGGTGAATCGAGATGCTAGGAAGTCCCCAAATAGCCCCAAATAATCTCCAAATCAATTACCAATATACGCCACTTGGAAAATTAAATTTAATAGTCTCATATTTTAAAAAACGTATTTTATTAAACAATAATACAAATTGAGAATTGAAGCGTCACAAGTCAAGAATATATATAATACTGTAATGCGAGAAGTAAACAAAGCGACACATGTTTACTCCTTCAAAAGAATAACTACGACGCGTACAAGACAGGTGCATGAACATTTCTTGCGTAGGTGTTCTAGAATATACTAGAACATTCTCGGTCAGGGTTGGGGGTGTATATATAAGGGGGCTTGTGATCGAGGGAGTTAGTTAGAAGTAGAGAAGCAGAAGTGAACGCGACATACGATCCGAAAGCGGAGCAGTACAAATAAATTATGTAGTGTCTAGTCTAGTGTACAAGTAGTTTAGTGTGTTAAATAAATTAGTGTTCAATTAATGTAAATAAATTATAAAATAAACGTTACAATACGTATTACAAGGCATATAGGCAGAAATTTAGTTTTCGCTAAAAAAAAAATAGTTTCCTTTTAATTCACAGAAATAATTGAGATCGAGGTGTTAATTGGTAATTTGGTCTTCAACGAGACCAAAAAATTATCCTTTTGTTAGAAATAAAATTTGTTATCCTTTGCTAAATTTTCACTAATGAACTACGAATATAATTAGTCCATGTTTTGTACAAATGAACTTTTAGAAATCGAATATTGTGGTTATACTGTGGAAATTAAAGTTTAATTGATCTAATTTTATAAAATTCTATGTTGAATTCGAACTGTTTTACATGGTAAGGTTCCTGACATTAATTAATTATATTATAATTATATATATTAATTAATATTGGTATGGTGCTTTGGATATAATTTTATGGCAATTGGCTTTACTTACACTTTCTGTCATATGAGATTACATTGCAATTATTTTACAAATTTCATCAAAAAATTTTGATTGTACTTTGTAGTACACAATTAATTTATTATTATGTTATAGTTAAATATTCAAATAAAAATTTGTATCCAAAATAATATAGACATGTACATTATTGTAAATTTTGACATTTGTTGAGGAAGAACCTATGTTGTGGTAAATTTACCAATGCAAATGCTTAAATAAAATTTGCTTAATGACACACGTTTACAACATTTTTCTATTGGCTCATATTTGAAAGGGCAATATTTGAGCAAGTTATATTTTTTTGGCGTTTTTAAAATTTTGTGTGTAATTTTCAGCATTTTTATTGCCATAAAATTCGAAAATAATTAAGTGGTTTTAAACATTGTTACGTTTCATTTGTCGAGCCCGTGTTGGAAGACGTACTTTGCTCCTGTCTGTTGTTTATTCGCATTTTACGCTGGGAGAAATAATCTCCGTTCGGTTTTGACAATTGTGATTAAGGTGACGTCGCGGTGTCTGACCACGGATTACAGTTCTGTAATCTGTTTATAATAACAGTTAATAACAGTTAAGCATTGTTAACTGAGAATGTTGAAATTTTGTCAGATTGGGGCTCAATCTATTAACTATCGTTGTTAAAAATCTGAAAGTGTTCCGTTGTACGGTTTGCCTGTAATTACAGTTTAAGAAAGTTGATGAACAGTAAGGTAAAGAGAAATTCGATATATTGGCATAAACATTTTTAATGGCTCCTGAAAGGGAGGAGGCCATAAATTCAATATTACACCGAGCTAAGCACTTCGCAAGAAGGGAGCTTGTTGGGCGGAGAGAGGGGGGATAAATGATTTTTGATTGGTCATGAGTGTAAGAGTGGGAATTGAATTAGGGACAGTTTTGGGAGAAATTTAGGAAACGGAAAGAAGGAGAGGATTCAGACAAGGTTTTCGAGCGAGGTTAGTGGTGGGTTAAGGACTCACTTAACAAATTTTTGATGAGGTTTCGATACTTTGAAGAGACCTAACGTTTGGATTAGCGAATAATTTTAGATAATTTTGTGAAGTGTTAAGTGTTTGGGAGTGAGTCGTCGGATCAACCCACTGCAGCCTGGTGGCTATTTTCGTCGGATCCACCCACTGTAGCCTGGTGGCTATTCTCGTTGGGTCAATCGTCTGCACTCTGGTGGCTATTTTCATCCAAACACCCCTCCGCAGCCTGGTGGCTACAGCGATGCAGTCCTCTACAATTATTGGCTAAGAAACAGATTGCCGAGGACAACGCTGACTAGCAAAGTTGACAAAGTTGACTAGCAACCTTGCATGGAACTAAATTAATTTTTTCTCCATGATTTCACTAGTGGCGTGAACTTGTAATTGTTAATTATTAAAAGTGAATTTTAGAATTCACGTGTTGTAAAGTTAGTTATGGAACTCTTGGGTCTTTACATTGTTACATTTCGGACTCGCATTTATTAAACCGCTTTACAATTATCTTTGCTTTCTTTCGACCACGACACATTAATTATTTTTGTAGCTATCCGGATTAATTGGTTTAAGTAAGTATCGAAAATTTATCGTAACAACATTTTTAGCTTTTAGTAATTAAAACTGATTTATTGCAAGGTATACTTCTGACCTTTCAAAAACGCCTTAATATCCAGTCTTGATGACATATGTAAGGCAGTGAAATACCCTATCTTAAGTAGGGGGTATCTTAATTTGAGGGTGCATCTCAGAATTCACTAAGGTGTTAAGTTAGGTAGGGTTTTTTCCCCTCGAAGTATTGGTTTCCCATAATTGCTTATTAGTTTCATTATTAAAAGAATCAGCAACTTAAACCTTGAGGTGGTCAACCTACCCGCTCAACTCAAGCATGGACCCCCTCCTGGCCTGCCTCCGCTGCCCGGGCGTCTGGGGCGGCTGCGGAATGGGCGGTATCGTGATCTGCTTCTGCAGCACCCCCAGAGGATCGGATTCCGCCCTCGCCGTCGTCGTCGACGACGACGACGCCGACGCCGACGCCGACGCCGCCAGGCCCGAGGAGTTCCGGCGCTCCCTTTGGGGCGTCGACTCCGACGAACTGACCTGTTCCGAGCCCAGGCTCTCCCTGCGGAACAGGCCGATCACGGACGAGCGGGAGTTCTCCAGGCCGCCTATAACATAAGAGTAACGAATCAAAGCTCCGACGTGGCGCTAGGGCAGACGTCCAAGGGAAAAGCAACGAGACCAAGTGCAGCTGGTGCAGGTGGTGCAGGTTTGGCTGCGCTTCCAGCAACCGTATTGCCGCTTTTTCCTACCTTTGTTTCTCCCTTCGACAACTAGAACGTATTAATATATCAGAATGCGTTTTCAAAGGTGGTGTAGCTATCATAGCAGGGAGGCAAAAGGATTGTAGATATTTAGAACCATATATTCATGAAAAATATATCGAAAAACCAACTAAATTCATGGCAACATCAAATAAGAAAACATGGAAAAGGGAAACAAACATCTGTATGTATAGAAAACTAATAGAACTAGCAGCTTTCAATACTTGAGTATTATGACGAAAAGAACGTGAATACAATAACAGAACTGAATAGCGGAACGAAAAGTTCTAACAGAGTATATCATGCTGTGAATGACTTATAAACTAATGAACTAAAAAAGAAAGTATGTATGTAAATCAACCTACAGACCGATTCTCATGTATCACTGCGAGTCATGGATGCTATTAAAAATGAAAACAAAAATTAGCGCAGCTAAGATGAAAATAAAGAATGAAGGGTACGTAAGAATATGTGGCGTCCCTCATTAGAATAGACACAGTTCGTTGACATACATGGAGGGACCCAAAATATGAGAATTTTATGCAAACCCCTATACCAAGTTGCATAAGGGTAAAGGTGCGGACCTTTAAAGTGGGGCTTAAAATTAAGAGAGGAATGAATATACTTACAATCCTTTACTTCTTGTGTCACAATTGTATGTGTGTTTTATTAAAACATCATATGGTGCTGATCGAAGGGTAAAATGTTCCAAACTTTTTACATATCTAATTATCTTAAGTTAAAAATTTATATCACTTTATGCTGAAATCCATTTTAAAACTTTCTTAAGTAGTGTTAGATTTTAAGAAAACGTGGTTTTCTAGAAAAATTGGATCACGTAAAGCAAGGTAGTATGAGTGTCATTTGGAGAAACATCAAATTTCTACTAGTTGGTAACTGATATTTATATTTCAAAATGAAACAAGATTACACTAACAGTGATTTAATGAAAATTACCATCTTAAAATAAAGGAGGCAGTTAAAAATTAACACATTTATGTTTCTCCGAAAATTGGAAGAATACTCTACCCAATAACTGAATATTATTATTTAGAGACTTGCATTTATGTATGTATTTGTAAAAGAAGTCCCCAATTCTTCTCGGGATTCAATTGGCTAAGAACAAATAAAATCCTATATCATTCACCAAAGTAAATAATAGTCACATGTATTGAGGTCTGGTGATTGCGACGGCCAGTTATGAGGGCAACGATTTTCTGGACCTATACATTTATTTGGAAACTGATAGTTCAAGAAGTTTATAACAACAGCTTTAAAATGTGCTGGTGATCCATCATGTATCAATCAAAAGTTCTAATCTTAGCCGTAATGGTGAATTTTCCAGTATTTTCCAAATTCCAAACAACTTTCATCGATTAGTGGATTTGTCACACTAACTCATCCAAATAAATGATGACCAACAATGTCTGCTCATACATTTATTTTAAATTCGCGTTAAAATTACTGAGGAGTTACTGCATTAGGATTGTGAAAAGAATTCTGTTATTTAATATCCTGATTTAAAATGAACCGACAGACGGTCTCAACCTGTATTAAGTCTTGAAGTTCCCTTCCTTTTACGTTTAAGAATTAATATGTATGCAGCAAGTTACGTCTAATTATCTATTTGTAGATGTTCTCCATATTCTTGTCTGTCGAAATGAACATCTTGTACTGATTAGATGGTTACTACAAAATAAGCTCTTTATCCACATTATAACATTCTGGGGTGTCAGTAATAAACTGTTTAGTTTCTGGAGTCGTCCATTCATCATGTTTCTATATGGACAACCACACTACTATGAAATCTTTTTCGATATTCTTCTACACTCCTTCTATAGTTTCCTTCAGAAACACCTAACACTAACAAAATGTCCACTCGATCACTAGAAGAAAACTTTCCAGCTATTTTCCAGACAAAACAAATTTTTATGATTCAGTACTGACATTTTGTTAGCTGTACAATTGACAAGTTTTATTACCCTGCTTAAGTCAATCCATATTTTTGACAACCACACATTCTCTTAAAATTTAAAAGTTAAAGGTTTAAAAATGAATTTCCACATTAGGAGGACTTACAAATTATTTAAATAGGCAAATAGACAAGAGGGTCTTTAAAACTTTAAGGGTGGATCACCCCAGATGAGCCCTCTTACAATGAACTTTTTTTTCACCTGTATTATAAAACATAGTGCACCTAAACGGTATACATCTGACTCACTTAAATTAGAGGATTGCAATTATTATTCTTTTCACAATTTGAAAGTTCGTAACTCTACAGTGATGCAACTTGGCTTAATGGTAAGTTGCATTAAATTAGAATATTTCTGGCCCCCGTGTATAATAACGAGCTGTGTTGGTTCTTATGCGAAACAAGCTCTATGTACAGTTGGATATGCCCAAATATAAAATGAAGTAAATGTGTACTCCATAAACTAAAAGGCAAGTTTAGCCGTAGAGTCAAATTAACTATTGAGCAGTTCGGTACTATTTAAAGAATTTGGGAAATATATTGCCATGGGAGCAGTTTCCAAAATTCCTCAGATGAGACCAAGAACATAAGAAATTTGCAACTAAATGCATTGTATAAAAAATAATCGAAAGTAAGGAGAACATGAGAAAAAGTGAAGAATGTAACAGAAAACCGTTTCATTTTAATATCTACTTTAACAAACAAAACCAATTGTTTACGAAAACAAAAATGGATAAAAATACAAAAATAGACAAGTTAATATTAATGGGAAAAAAAAGAAATATAAATTAAGGTTAAAATACACTAAGAAAAACGTTGATAAAGAACTAATTTAATTGCACCTTATCCTCAGAAAGACAATTACTACTTTTATGATATCAGCATTTTGTACAATGAAACTTTAAACTTTTCAGTATCAATTGAAAATGACTTTTCAGAAAATGAAACAACTTTACCAAAACTGTACCTATACGAACTGCACTAAGACCATATCAATAGAGAACTATAAAGTATTGCCACTGCACAGGCCAGTAACAAATATAGGCTTGATATTAAACAAACTTTTAAGCAAAGAAGCGCTCCAAATGTGCAGGAAATATGCTATTGGACATTTCGGCGATGACAGGCCAGAAAACTCCCTATATGTAATACAGACACCATATCAACTGGTCAAGCATTTTACGAAACGAAATCATGGGAAACAGGATATGTCATGTACACGAAAACTTTTCACATAGCAACTATAGGTATGTCCCTGACGATTGGCTGCGCTCTACAGTTATCTCATTACGAAAGTCAAGCAGTGCAACTTGATTCAAAGATTATCGTTTAATAGCCTGATGAGCCATGTTCTAGAGCCTCTAGTTCTATATATAACACAAGGCTCTATAAACATAATGAAGAAATTACTGCAGTTGGTCAATTTGGATTAAAGACGCTATATTCCGCCTCCAAGTATTGGAGCAGAATTGCCATGATCAGAGGAAAGAGGCTTTCTTGTGCTTCATTGACTATTACAGGCATTTGACAACGTTAAGCTTGATCTCCTCATATCATAGCTTATCATTTTTTGACGACATGAATGGAACCGGTGCAAGGTTGTTGTATATTGAAGCCAGAAACGAGTATTTCGAAATCGTAAAGCGTGAACAACAAAAGGCATTGATATAAATGAAGTGTTATACAAGAGTGGAAGCATCCTATTCTCAATGCTGTTCAAAGCATATCTTCGTCAATCTTGGAGAACTCCCTTGGTATTAAAATAAACGGAACTTCCATTAACAATATCTGATATGTGAGTGACATTGTAATATAAACAAAAGTTCTCTATGTTCTATTATACCAGATTAATGGAGAAAACAGAAGACTGGGCTCTAAGAAGCAACATCTGTAAAACTATGGTTATGGCGGTCAGTAGAAGCAAGTAGAAGGATACTCGAATCCAAACAAAACGGAGGGACAGGACGCACAATTTGGATACTTGAAGTACCCTATTAACAAAATTCAGGAGATTAGAATCATGACCGAATATGCTAGGATGAGCTTATTTCTAGGTCCTCGTTAGGAATAAGCAAAATTTCCAAATTGTTTTACAGCCAAGAGTTTCAATCTCAGCTTTAGACATAGAATGGCAAGATGCTACATCCTTTCATTCCTCTTGTACGGACGTTAAAGGCAACAACAACTTTTCAGAGTTTGGACTCTGAAAAGAATGGTATCACTTTCAGTGCCTAACTGGTAAAATTGGAAAGGAAGAAGTGGAATAGGAAGAGGAAAATTATCCTACCTCAAAAATATTAACCAATAGAAGTAAATTCAGGACTTTCGAGTACTACGAAATGGCGCAATTAATAGAACTATTTGATAGGAAATATGATGGACGTCCAGAAGAAGAAATTAATTTACAAACTTAATACAAGGCAGTAGATTATCTTCTGGAGATGCAGCATATCAGAAAGGATCCGATTACCACACAATCTTTACAAGTTTATAATCTTTGTGTTACTGTATCACTTAACAAAACTTGTACATTTGGTTCAGAAGGTAAGTAACCTTAAGATAACGAAAAACAATGCTGTACCTAAGAACGTCGCCGAAGGTGAGTTATAAGCGAGATATTCTTTATTTGAAGCCCAAGCTGGAAATTCGCTTTGCTGGATAGGAGCTGCTTCATCTTCCTCCTCTCGTTTCCAAGGAAGCATCGTCTCCGTTGCTGTGGGGGTTGTTACCCTCATTAGGTCACCGGCTGAAAATTGATATTTCGATACTGTTCAACTTGAAACTAAAAGTCAAGTATACAGTTGAAGAGCTTTTATGTATTGGTGCGTATACTCACCATCTATTGAGCCTCTTGACATTCTCTTCCCAATGTCAGAGCTAATGCTTTCATCTGTAACTGAATAAGCGATTCATCTATTGTATTAATTCATAAGATTAATAGTGAAACAAAAAACAAGATAAAGTGAAGCAGAAAGCATGCGAGCTTGAAAGCGCCTTGTGATTGATTTAATACAATGGTCCAAACGTAAAAATGCGTCAATTGCCTATTAGCTTTTACGTCTCGAAACAAAAATATATCAATTACGGTCTGTAGGTTAAATTGTTCGTTTATTATTAGAAAACGGTGAATTTCGGAAAAAATATAATCTCATTTCCATAAGAAATTAATAGGTCAAGGAGCGGATTAAATCGATCTATTTTTTTCTCCCTTCTTTTTTCTATATAGTAAACCTTATATAACGCGAGCAGTGAGTTTCGTTTCGTTTAAATGTCAAGGACGTAATGCCGAAGAGGAAGTGAAATACGACGGGACATTCTTCCATTTACTTAAAAGTCGCAACCGAATCGACCATTTGATAAAAATGTAAAGAGGTGAAAAATAGTTATGGGACCAATTTACACTTGATAAGAGAATCGATACAAGATAATTATGTAACTAGAAGTAGGCTAGCTGTTTGAGGGATAGTTGGAAGAGACAAGTTTGAGAACTTAGTGCTGCAAATTTGAGAAAAGGGCGAGGGAAACCCAATTTGTTAGTCGATTAGGAATATACTTAAAAAATGATAATCCGTGCAAGTTAGAATTCATGGGAACAATGAAGCTTTGCGGGAGATAATCGGCATTAATACGCAGATAAACCAAATCCAAAATTCAATCATGGGATGTTTACTGGGAGAAGAAGTGAATAGCTGGTAGGACATTCTCAATATACCCTAATAAAACTAAAAGCTAAACTTGCACTTTATGGGATCTCCCTAAATTTCATAGCTTAAGATGCTTTCGTTTTCGCCTATTTCAATCACAAAGCGAACTTCTAATTTTTTTGCCATTTCTTATTCCTGTAAAATACAGATTCTCCCTCAAACTTGGTGTACGATATTTTCGAAAACACTTCGTGTACTGAAAACGATAATGACGTAATAAATGGAAAACGTTCGCTCGCTTAAATTCCTCTCGTAGAAAAATCGCCAAAGAAAGCGATCCGTCTTTCTCCCTCTATCGCCACATTTTCCTGATTCTATTTGGGAAGTTTCTATCACAAATGGAATTGGATCGTGTTACGTAACACGCGAACGTGGTTATAAAAATAATGGAGAACGTTCGGTTAGGTAACGAGGCATCTCGAAATTATATCGAATTGAATTAAAACGACAGGAATGGTCGGGAATGGAAGAGATATGCACTTTATGGATTCCATAAAGGAAAGTACAATGAACCTGAAATGTGGTTATCTAACAGGGAAGATTCGTTTTGAATCACTAGCAATCTGCATGTCTATGTAGTTATGTAAGTGTATTAAGTTTTGAAAGTAGAAAATGTCTTACCGAATATTCGATGTCTCTCTTGTAAAAATACACATGTGGTAAATACTACTGTCTTAGATATCTCTACAATCAGCAGATAATAAATGATACAGAAGAGTTTTTGATGTAACTTGCACGTAGAATCAAGGTAGTAATTATCGTATTTTCACCTTTCTTTAGACATACATAGAGCTGACTTTGGAAATTTTTTATAGCGTTCTCAGCTCCCTTGAATCTTCTTGAATACTCCGACACAATTTTACCAAAAATATCTAATTGTAGCTACAAATACATTTTGTTCAATGAGCATCCAAATTTGTTATATACATCAATAAAGAAATGATCAAAAATCGAGTAATTTAAGTACGTATCCATTGCACACAACGATATTTTGATTTTTTGTGTAATAATACAAAAGTAAATGAGAACATTGAGAACATAATTAAGCTTTTTCAATTCACGCATCAAAATAAGTGATATGAACTCATTGGTGTATTGCTAAGGTTGAGATAATAGAAACTCATAACCTATGTAATTTCTTGTGTTACTAAACCAAATACAGATATAACTGTATTTATCTCAGCTGGAGAGAACATTTTATCGTATCTCTGAAGTCTAGTAGAAAAAGCCCAAGCATCCTCTAAAACAACCTTCAACTAATTACTTGTGACTGTTCTAAAAAGCGGTAACTAAATTAGTGGTTAAAATATTCAAAACATCTTGATTTCTCAGTTTAAACTAACAAGCTCAGTTGTAGCTCCGTTGAAAATTAACCAAAATTGTCGGGTTTCTCGCTGTAAATCCTCTAAGTTATGTATATTATTTCGGGAAACCCGATCGAAACGGAGACCAAATAAGCAATTTTAAGACTCTTCACTAACTCCTTTAAGCGTGTATTTACTTCTATCTAAATTGTTCTATTACTATGAACTGTACAGGCTAAGCTATTGTAATAGAATATGATATGGTGCTGTCTTAAATGTTACCATGGCGATCTCTGCGCCAAGGAAGACTACTCTCGATTGCTGTCGGTTTTTTAATTTTTGGTCCCGTCAAGGGAGCAGTCTGACTAACGTTACTTCCACTGTTCTCTGTTCCGGTGCTCGCTAAAATATTAGGGTATTTAGGAGAGGTGGAATAACTGTGATATTACAGTCAAAATTCGTTTGAATTCTGGGATAATAGGGTTCTGGCGACCAACAGTGACTCGTTTTGAATTTAGTGTAAAATGAAATCCCAGTGCGTCTCAGGCACGACAAACGCAATGACTGGAAAACTAGTTCACTGGCAAAAGTTGTGCATATCAACCCAAATGGGAGTATGGACTTTTTGGGTTTCCATAGTTTTATTTGATGTAAGCGGCGCTTATTAAATGGACCAATATTATCATTCTAATATTTGCAACAAATGGGGAAAATTGTATCTTATGGTGTTGAAGTGTTATAATGTCATACTTTCGAAATCAAGCAACTTTTCTAATAACTGCAATTTTAAAGTCAAATGTTCATTTTCGGCAAATCTGGTATTTTCTGTAAGGAAATTATTAGAAATTTAATACTACTCTCCTAAGAAATCAAAAAGAATTTAATGACTAGTACTGGTAGTATATACTCCATGCATTTATCACTACATTAGTATATAAGTAATTGTTTCTTTCTTAGCAAAATTCTCTAGAGCATCAGTATGGGCAAAATTTAAGCATGCAGTGTCAAATTGGGATTTCTAAGTAATATTCATATTAAGTAATGTGTAGTGGAGGTTTTGAGGAATATTTTTAAGAACCGGTTGGTAATTTATTGACAAATGTTATATTTACCAAAAACTTACAGTAATTAAATAGTATTTAACATTATTATTATCATCATCATCAAATAACTTTTGTCATTTAGATTCTTAGAGATGAATGAAATACCGAAAGCTATCGAAAATAAGGAAAGATTAATTGAATTTCCATTGCACGCCACGTATCAAGTTTTAATAAACATACAATTTTAGTCTTAATGCCAGAACCCTATTGAGTTTGTAGAATCGACCTTAGATTACCACCGCAGGTGATAACCTAAAGCGAAAGGTGCCACGCTCGAACCGTTCACTAAGATACATTTTACTGTCAAATTTAGCCTAAATTTCGGTGATTTCCTTTACATGCGTCGTCCTCACAAATCACATAATAAGCCAATATCGAACAACCAGCCAATTTCAACCCGTTCTCGTTCCTACTCTGCGCAAAACGGCACACACCCGAGCGTCGTGTACTTACGAGAGGATTTCGCAGTGAACGTGATCGGACTGTCCCATTCCTCCCGATTACTTTTCGGGTCTGTCTCTTCTTCGTTCAGTACCTCGCTTATGTAATCTAACGGAAGAGAGATGAGCGAAAAAGTGGGAAAAGGGGAGAAGTACTTCCAGTCACTTTTCTCCTGTTTCACAATTCAAATGTAAATTGCCCACCATTGAAAAATTGGGGATATGGTTACCTCAGTAAATGACAATGAACAACGAAATATTTTGTTATAATGATGAAACTACAGCCTAAAGTCTACATTTTTGAGTCTACTGCATACAAATTTGGTTTCCATGTTGCTTCATCATGCCAGAATTTTGATATATTTAAGAAAATTAATAAAATATGAGCACTTTTAACAAATTATGTTGTTATCTTAACTTCAAACTTCTGACTCTTTAAACTGTGAAAGCCACGTTAGCTACAAGTTTTTGTAGCTACTTAAACTTAATCCACCATAAATTGTTGAAACCGGGACCATCAAGCTTTTCACCAACTAAATCAGAACTCTCCGAAGTTTAACCATTAAACCGTTAATATTTTAAAAGCTGAAGTCCTAATCCCTAAACCATTTAAGCCTTAACCCCATTAATGCACTGAAAAGTGCTTTTGCCTTATAACCCTTAAACTTACAATTTTTAAACTTACATTAAAAGATTTGCTTTTGGAGCCTGAACCAATTAACAAACTATTTAAATTATAACGTTAGCCAGTGCCATGTAAGTGGCAGTAATTTTCTATTCTCAGTATTTTAAGCAGTGATAAGTTT
Source organism: Cryptocephalus moraei (assembly GCA_946251905.1). Taxonomy (NCBI): domain Eukaryota; kingdom Metazoa; phylum Arthropoda; class Insecta; order Coleoptera; family Chrysomelidae; genus Cryptocephalus; species Cryptocephalus moraei. The sequence goes on from OX276460.1 coordinate 13,571,238, forward strand.
GAAGGTGTTATAAGTGAGATTTCGATAGCGCCCCGAATGACGCGAAATTGGGAAATTGCTTTTCTTTTGCAGACAAGTTCTGGAGTTTTCCAGAGTTTATACTTCTTGTCTGTCATTTCATAAAATAAAGTGGTTACTTAAAAATGGCAGGAGATTCCCACTGGTTCAAATGGTGTCAATGTAGAGTAAACAACAATCAAAATTTTGAAGCTTGCTTCGATATTGTCTGAATTCCAATAGGAAGTCTGGAAGTTTATACTATAAATTACATACAAGATAGTTGTCAGGTGGTTTAACTGCTATTTCCGTGGAAAATCTTGCGAAAATTTTAACGAATTTTACATTTACATCATGTTCACAAATAATTATTAATAGGCCCCGGATAGTAAGGCATTTAACTCGTGCCTGCGTATTTTGCCTAAAATGCACTTTTTTATGGTTTTTGCCTATTTTTGGTTTTCTCGGTTTATTTTGCCTTTTTTACTAATAAATTAAGTAGGGGTACAATACCAACGCAAGTGTGAAAAGGATTGTTCACCGAACATCTAACGTTAATTCATAATAGTAATTAGTTTATACAAATAAATATCGTTTTCTAGGTATAAATCAATTTAAGAGGCCTCTTTACACATTAAAATCTCCTTATGAGCGTAACTTTTTTAAAAATCAATAAAAATGTATGCGGTTTTCGTGGGCTATTAAGAATTAATAATAGAATTTCGGGTGCCTATACATTTTTGGCAAACTAAAAAAAAAAAAACACCCAACTAAGCTTCATAAAAGGTTTTACAAAATGTTAATTGACGTTCCAAAAATCTTCATAATGTAAAACAGGTGTATTCTAATTTTCAAAACGAAATACATAATAATAATGGAGTATTTTACATAAGGAAAAGTACATTTAAAATCAATCGGAAAGTAGAAATCCATGCATCGAAGAGCAGAAGTGGGATGCACCGAGCGGAATGTTGTGTTTGTCTGTAGCCCATAGCATTACGTATGCTACGTAATTTCTTTGTTTTTCCGCGTCAATTTGTTTTTGCCTAAATTACCATATTTTTTTGATTTTTGGTCCTTTTTTAGAGTGTTTTTGCCTATTTGTTTTGCCTTTTTAGTACTTTTATTTTGCCTTACTATCCGGGCTCTACAAAATGAAGGCAGATAGATATAAGGAAACTAGTGAAGTGTGAGCAAATTTTGTCGATTTCATTTTGTCTGCCACTTTAAGTTCGAGTGTGGGATATTGTCTAGATTTCAAACTCAGCATGACAGAAAGTTCTGTCTACTACCTAAACTTATGAAAATCAGGAAAAGAGGTAGATACCTACATAGTGAGAAAATGGTATAACAATTTTCAGGACATTTTGTAATTGCCATTTTTGTATATTAATATCGCTTTTTTTAAATACATTTTTAAATAATTTTCATGTTCGGAGTCCCTTTTTGTGATCTTCTAAAGTTGATCACTATAGAACCTCATGCCACTTTAAATCTGAGATTTGGATTATATTCACAACTTGAACGTAAATTAACAGTCCAAAAGAAATTCATGAAATTTGCAATTTTTGCACCAATGACAACCAAACTTTGTCGTAAACTTTGTTGCGCAGACAGATATTTGGCTCCATAATTTCAAATTTTCCAAACAAAACACACAGCAGTTAAAGGGGATAAATTAATTTTATATGATTTTCGCGCCCTGCCCTTTTTATTAGGGACATTTCTTGGTATTCGTGGCCATTATAGAACTTCGTGCTATTTTTAATTTGAGATTTGGACAATGGCCAGACCTCAAAAATAAAATGGTAGACAAATTAAAATCAAGGAAATTTTTACATATTCACTTCAGTTGTCATTGTCTGTCACTAGTTGGTAATGTGCCAATCATCTGCCAATTGCTTTAGAAGCTATCTGTAGTGTAATCTTGGTTACTTCCAATTGGCAGGCACAAAAATATAGTAGCTTTTTCAAAATTTTCATACGTTTGGCCTGCATTTCCACCCATCGAACTAGTGGAAACTTCCTGCCATTTCTTAAGTAACCGTTTTAGTATAATTACTTTCTTTTTGAAATGGCAGACAAGAAGTAAAAAGTCATTATTCAAAAGAAAAGCAATCTCACATTTCGCTTAAATCGTGACCTCGCATATCTTCGTCAACACCTTCAAATTTACCACTTCTCTAAAAGAGAACTGTTACCTTTCACCTGACCCTGGCTCATGGTCTGAACCCATTTCAAGCTAAAACCTCGTAATATGCCTAAATAAACCAAAATCAAACAAACTTTGTATCTTCTATTATTCACTCCCTGAATTCCCAAATTTCCAAAAGCCCTGGGCATAACTGAATAATTTTAAGTTTTGGAGCTCGGATTTGAAGAAAATTTTTGGCACTATTTTTTTGAAATTTAAAAAATTCTGGCTTGACGAATTAGATTGGACTTGAGAATCCGATATAGCAAAGTCAAAATATATATGGCAACATATACACTGTAGTTCCATTATTATAACAAGAAATTAGTGTATTTTTGGTTCATAACAATGTGAGCAAAGGAACTTATATCTTGACTAAGTCGTAGTTATTCATTTAACACTTTGTTGGATGAAACACATTTATTGTAAGTTATTTTACGTTTTGTTGTTCATCAAACATTTTTCGAGAGTATTTATAAATAAGATTGATTTGGAATGTGACAATGTGTTTCACTTATATCAACTAGAAATTAATAATCACAATCTAATTCAGGTAGAAATTAATTGGATGAAATTATCGAAACTTGCATACTCAATTTTTAATTGATAATGTCTTATTAATTCAATTTACTAATTTACCGAGTAGTACAGGAGGAAATAATGCTAAAATGATACTATTATCCTCTACATCAGTTATACTGAAATCTACATTAAAAAGTTACATGTTTTTCCCTTAACATATATTATATCTTTCTCCAACCATGGGAACGACTGATCCCAATTTTAAACTGATTAATTTCAATTTCAAACGGTTCCATTCCAATTTAATGATTTCCATAAACGGTAAACCAATTTGTTTACATTTACATAAATTCGAAACCAATTACTACCCCTTGTGGAAACAGGATCAAAGTGAGGAATATTACGTTGATTACATTTACCTGCGCAGAACTGCTTGGCTGTGCCATTCTGCTGAAATTCCGGAAAACTGACGTGGTTCTGCTTTCCATCCTGAAAAAGAAAGGTCTTTGAGAACACAAATTTGATCTTTTTTGAAAATGGAGTATTAATTTTTTGAAATAATTTTGACTTCCCGAATAGTACTTAATGAAGTTTATCGGTGGACTGAGATCTGAGATTATTAAATAAATTCACTTTTCGTTACATAAATTGTCAGGTTTTTAAGGTATTGGTTCATTTTTTAATTAAATCAAATTTAAAGGTAAATAATTTTAAGTATTTCTCTTTTGTTACTGGATATACAGGGTGTTAGGGGTTTGACTGCCTTTTTTTTAATAGGTGGTAGTATTCATCAAAACAAACAAGAAAACCTTATATAACAGGTGTCCTAAAACCAACCGTTTTCGAGAAAAAAATTAGCAAACTTCTAATATTAAGGTGTGAAAATTCAGTTTTATTAAAGAATGTCACATAATTTTGTACATGAAATGACTATAAGATGTATTCTTTTAATGTATTTATGTTTAATTTGTAACAAAACAAACTTTTCTTTAAATTTTTTTTCCAATCAATAGAACTCGATAAAATGGCTACGATGTGGTGTGGCAACACCGCGAAGGTATCGCACGAGTCGCGAAATGAGAACCAGACAGTGACACTAGTGACGGTGACAGTGTGCATCTTTGAATTCGAAAGATACGTGTGATCGTTACGGTTTGTTTTCCGTATGTCTAAATTTTTCAGTTCATAAAATGTTCAGTAGTATACGTGAATATCACGATATGCAATTAATTTACGGGGAGGCGCGTTGTAGTTCTACAAGTGCACGTCGTATCTATCACGAACGATTTTCTCATCGGCGACTGCCTAACCGTAGAACATTTGTTGAAGTGAGAGAACAACGGTGGACATTATGAACACATGCTGTAATTACCAGGTAAATATTGAAAATTACAACATATCAATAACAGCATGTTCCTTTTCTAACGCTGGTAGTGACCCTGAATTAGTGATCGCTATTGATTTACCATTTATACATGCAAGTGTAATAATTACATAATTGAATCAATTGGAATCACTTACAATTATTTTGTTTACTATTACGTACAGCGTAAAGACGGCATTTAGGAAGAGTTCGCATAAACGTTAACCTCGCACGATCAGCTGTGTACACGTCATGTTTACCGAGAGCCAACACCAAAAACGTCAAGTTTACGTTTCCTTTCTTGTCGGTGTTGCCAAGTTGTGGTGAAATACCTTGACAAAATAACTCGACTTTTCTCGAAAACGGTTGGTTTTAGGACACCTGTTATATAAGGTTTTATGTTTGTTTTGATGAATACTATCACCTTTTAAAAAAAGGCAGTCAAACCTCTAACACCTTGTATATATCATATCCCAAGCATACTTCTCATGGTAGGTATATTATATGGGTTGCCTTTAAGAATTTGCCAAAATAGTTTTAATGTGACTGACACTCACACTATGTAATACAGGAGTAGTTAAATTTAAATAATTCTTATTTTGTTAGTGATTTGTGTAAATTTACTCTTTGAAACAGTTGAGTTAAGGCGGGGAGAAAAATGCCCAGTGGATTTCTTTGAATACTAGTATGTCTAGAATACATCAAATCTACGTTGACATTTGATGAATGTTGTCATAATAAAAATATGTTTTTCCTTGAATTCCGAAAATTAAAATAAATCACTCTCGAATTATAAAAGAAACGTGTTTTTGCTTCACCAATTTCATTCCTAGATAATAAGTTTCATTCAATAATTTTTTTAAATTGTGCTTTGAGATTTACAAACATAGAAGTATGTTTATATGGTCAAGTTTTGTATCTAAAAAATATAGGTGTGAACTCATGTTACGACTTCAGACTACTTGCATTTCTTGTATCTCAATTAGTCCATATTTTGTTAAACTTGTAAAGAAAATCTCGTCATTACCCTCTAATTCTCTTAACAATAAGTTTAACAATCATTTCGAAATCACAATATATTTACACACTTGAATGAATTTGTTTTCCGTTTAACTCATTCACTAAGATTTCAGTCTTCAAGTCTGTAATGTCTGAGCATTCCAGACTATTTTTATATTTTCAGTTATTTTCAGAGTAAATTTCTGAAGATTTCATTTTCTCTCACACCCTTCTTACCTTGTGTAACTTTTTGCTGTGCCTCTTGTGGTGCTTTTTGTCCGCCACCAACCTTCTCATGTTGTAGTGCATCCTGTAATTGACTTGAGTCGAGAGGTCGCGGTCATTAACGGCATGTCTGCTGTAGCTCAGCTTCCGGTGCTGGAATCGTAGAGAGAAAAAAATTAATTAGGCGAGATCGATCCCGGCCACGCTATCGATTAACGAATCGATTATGAAGGCAAAGGTCGGCTTCATTGTCGCCGCTTTTTGTCAGCCACGAGGTTCTCGAGGTTTCGCTGTTATTGTGTGATCGGCGGGAAGAGGGGTATTGTTGAGGTTAATGGGATTTTTGGTCGTTTTTGTCGTATCAGAGCGCGTTTGCGAATCTGTCAACTGACGAATTGAATCCACTAGTTATACAATGATGCTAATGAAACTGTTCCATATTGATAGCCTTGATGCGACAGACGAACAAATCTGTCTACCAAAAATTTTATTATCTTATTGCGAAGTTAAAGAGCATCACGTTAGCAGTCAATATGAGCTTTGTGTATAACTGTTAGTAATTTTTAAAATTTACTGAAATTGTTAATTATTTCGTGTAAGCGTGATGCATGTTACATAACTGCTGTCTAACGTTAGGTCAACGGTTATGCTAACTATTTTTAGTGCAGATTGTAACTTTAATCGTTTGATGGTAGTTAAGGTTATAATGAAAAATCTCTAACTGTATAAGCCTTCCATTTGTAAATATTTCAAAAGTTGCCAAAACAGCGTAATCAGATGTCAATGGATGTCTTCAGTTAATAGTCATTCCTTTCCTGAGTAGCTAATAACTAGAGACTGAAAGGTATACATATAGGGAAAATGAATATTTTGCACAATTTCATCCGATCTTAACATTTCAATATTAAAGAGTCACTCGTCTTTTCACAGTTTGGTTTCTTCTGTTGTACTGCCACTTATGCAAAAAGTAAATGTGATGGTCTTCTTCTAGCAGAGTAACAAATTAATACGTGAATATATTATTTGATAGAATTTACAGCAATAATTTCATTTTATTCATAATTTATTACAGATTATTGTTTATTATTACCAATATTATTAGTTTAATGACAACGAAACTGTCGGTGTAAATTGCATCATGTCTTTTACAACAATATAGGTGATATTGAAAGGTTATAAAGTAGTTTATCCAACACATGACAGTTGGACTGTCATTATTAGTAGTTATTTTAGACAAGTAAACTATCAAATAACACACTAGTGTGTTGTAATCCATAATTCACTAGTGAGTTATGGATTATAACTCACGTTCATGTTTAAGGTAGTACTCTATTTATCTACTTATTTATTCATTGCTCGTGGCAACCAAACAAATAACCTACCTTAACCAAAATGTAAAAAAGTCATTGTCAAGTCATTCTAACATTTATAGGGTACTGGGACGCAAGTAACTTTGATTTGATCACAAAGCTTATCAATTATTATCTCATAAAAGACGATTTCTTCCACTTGTTGGATAAAACATTGTATGCCACTCGCGTGTTCTGTTTCAGCCCGAGTGGTTTTTTCAACATATCACACTAGTACCATAAATAAGTATTAAACGTACATCAAAAATCTATTTAAGTATTAAATAATTTTGCAACACCAGAACGATTTTGGTATTTCGCAGATTATAATAAAATCAAATATTAAAGGGATTTCCTTACAGACGATATTAGTATATACGTTATATACGTTGTGGTCCAAAAATTTAAGCTTTTTAAAGAAATAGTATTTATGAGAATGTTAAAGCTATAACAGAGAAATAAAGAATGTTAAAAGGGAACACTTTATATCTCTCTACGTGTAAATTTAAATAAAGTAAATTGAAATTGTAATACAAAATTTAAGGATCATACGCACTGGACAAGAAATAAAAGAGATGTTTATCCAGTTTATTGTCAGAAGAATCAATAAGACGTGAAACTTAAATTGGAAAATGGGGAAATTTGGGAAATTTCCTGAAATGCAGACCTACCTTCGATAAGGTTTTGTTTAAAAATCAATAATTTTATCGTTGACATCAACGTATTGAATATTTATTGTATTGTCGATGTTAAACAGTTGGATCGCAATACGATAATATTGTTATGTATGTCTATTTCAAACCTGTCTTTGTAGGGAATTAAACTTGTCACCTACTCTTCAACTAAAATACATTTCATGGAGTTGCTCCTATTCGAACCCTTAAACTCGTTGATTAATACGTTAAACAGTTTTGATACAATGAATCACAGAAAGTTTGTTTTCCAATAGAGACCGTAAATCAACGCCTTGTTTAACAACCCTTCATAATAAATGTGAAATCAAGCGCTGCCTGTAAACCAGCCTTTGCCGCATCTCGCATTTCGATCTACATTTCTCATTATCCCTTCGTTTAGTTTCTTTTCAGGCTCAGCTTTAAATGGGAAATATCATTTTTCGATCCCAAGTTATTACAAGTTTCCATATTGTTTTTCCTTGCTATGGTTTATAATTAAGTGCTTTCTTAGACTATCGATTGTACATATTTTTATAACTTGCCCAAAAAGTAAGATGATTAATTTTAACAATAAGTCTTGTCCATTGAACCGCAGCTCTTAAACTGGAGAAAACTTTTACAGCTCAAGCATTGGAATAGGAGTAATTTATGTAATGTTCATTGCAGAATTAATGATATTCTGTACACATTTTCTAAGTATGGATAAACCACGAATTCACCATTTTTGAATTCTCCATAAATTTACTATTTAAAATGGTGCATTTAACATTCGCCAAAATCTCGATATTATTCCTTTGCCATTATATTAATGTATCTCGTGGCATCGTGCACATCTGCAGCCTTTATATCTTGTGCGTGGGATTTAGTACCAATTAACGTTTGGAAAATCCATTTTCAAATCTTTTACCTAGAGTCACTACAAACTATAAAATAAACAAATGTTTTGGATTATCAACAGATCGCTACTTTCAACTGATATTGAAAATTGATGTGTCTATGTTATTCAATGTAAGCCCCAACACCACACAACCCATAGTCGTATGGTCTCCAAGCGCTTTTTAACATAAAAGGTATGTCGTAATCACAGACGACTAATACAGGGTGTTAGGGGTTTGACTGCCTTTTTTTTAATAGGTGATAGTATTCATCAAAACAAACAAAAAAACCTTATATAACAGGTGTCCTAAAACCAACCGTTTTCGAGAAAAAAATTAACAAACTTCTAATATTAAGGTGTGAAAATTCAGTTTTATTAAAGAATGTCACATAATTTTGTACATGAAATGACTATAAGCAAAGAATAGAGAAATAACAAGAAGGGAAAGTCCCGACCCTCTCTATTGTTTTGAGTAAACCGTTTTCAGTTACCTTGAATACTTATATTGGGGGAAAATCAGGGCCGGACCACGCCGGACTGTCACCTATCGCGGCGACAGCAAGGGTCGGCGCACAGGTCCGCAATAAGTGTTGAACGGGTATTGATTCAAACATATTTAAATTGATGTGTAACAAACGTGATCACACGAAACAGGTATGTGCCGTGATGTCCCGATGTTTTTTTTTAAATTCCATTATGAAAATTAAAATAAAAACTGCCAATACTCTAATGCTTATACAAAATTCGCTACCTACGCTTCTGGTTATCATAATGATATTGAGGTAAATGTATATTGCACACCTACCCCACTGGTGCATTTTCCCCCAATGTTACCCTGCGCGGACAGATCTGCGCGACCATCGGACCTCTCTCTCTGTTTCCCTTCTTGTTATTTCCCTATTCTTTGCTATAAGATGTATTCTTTTAATGTATTTATGTTTAATTTGTAATAAAACAATCTTTTTTTAAAGAATATTTTTTTCCAATCAATAGAACTCGATAAAATAGCTACGAAGTGGTGTGGCAACACCGCGAAGGTATCGCACGCGTCGCGAAATGAGAGCCAGACAGTGACACTAGGACAGTCAGGACAGTGACAGTGTGCATCTTTGAATTCGAAAGATACGTGTGATCGTTACGGTTTGTTTTCGGTGCGTGTAAATTTTTCGGTTCTTAAAATGTTCAGTATACGTGAATATCACGATATGCTATTAATTTACGGGGAGGCGCGTTGTAGTTCTACAAGTGCACGTCGTATCTATCACGAACGATTTCCTCAACGGCGACTGCCTAACCGTAGAACATTTGTTAAAGTGAGAGGAAAACGGTGGACATTTTGAACACATGCTGTAATAACTAGGTAAATATTGAAAATTACAACATATCAATAACAGCATGATCCTTTTCTAATGCTGTTATTGGCCCTGAATTACTGATCGCTATTGATTTACCATTTATACATGCAAGTGTAATAATTACATAATTGAATCAATTGGAATCACTTACAATTATTTCGTTTACTATTACGTACAGCGTAAAGACGGCATTTAGGAAGAGTTCGGAAATACGTTAACCTCGCACGATCAGCTGTGTACACGTCATGTTGTCGGTGTTGCCAAGTTGTGGTGAAATACCTTGACAAACTAACTCGACTTTTCTCGAAAACGGTTGATTTTAGGACCTCCGTTGTATAAGGTTTTTTGTTTGTTTTGATGAATACTATCACCTATTAAAAAAGGCAGTCAAACCCCTAACACCCTGTATATCTAGACCAGACTATTTACAACAAAAAAATGATTGCACAGATAACAGCATATTCTAAGCGTTCTTTTTACATTGTTACATGAATTTAGATGAGGAAGTCTCTCTTATGATGTGCATGTACATTAATACTTTCTCTGTTCGTAAATTTGCAATAATATTTATTTCGATAGCAGTGGCAACATCGAATTGTGTGATTTGTTGAATTGTGCATGTTTTCATTACACTTCGTGAGTATTTTATATACAATTCAAGTACCACACTTTGGTTAATAGGTACATGACTTGCAAAGTGTATAATAATGGATAAAAAGTAAAACAAACAAATAATACTTTCTTATAAGTTCGCCGGGTATAGTTATGTTAATCGTCTGTGGTCGCAATCGTCGGTTACAATTACATATCAATTAGGTATAATAGGATGTTGTCTCTAATTAATTGTTCAGAGCTTGGGGAAGCATTACGAAATTAAATTTCTATAACAGTACTCTTCATACTTACTCTTCTGTAAGGCTTCACCAGCTCCTCCGCCAGCAAGTGATGGATTTTGGCGTCAGTCAAGTCTTTCTTCGAAGGATTATACTCGAGCTCCTGCATATCGATGTTCCAGGTGCTCGAATCTAATTGACTGAAACTAGAGAGTTCCTTTAGTGACAAATCGACCAGTTTGAGTCGTTGTGTTTGTGTGAAACGAACGGCTCTACCAACACACAGATCTCAAAGCACTGATGCTCAACACTGCTTTGTATTAAGGTGAGTACTTAACATTGAGGGCGTTCCGACACGAGACAAGTAACGTAAAATAATGTGCAGATATCCTTATTCTAACTATTCGTGAAATGGAATATATAGAAATATATTTTGGTTTGTTAGTGAAATCTTGTTTATCTGCTAATACATCTTCTTATATGATTAGTTGAAAACAATACCAGCTGAGGATAAAAACTTAATGATTTTAACTGAAACCTAGCTTAACGATTGTAATGCCACGTCGTTTATTGGAATAAGAAGTTACCCAATAGGTCTGATAATTTTGGATATACTATCCGTATTAGGGATGGCTTCAAGAGATTTATAGTAGTAACTCTTAAGAAATAGATTGGTATCACAAACTCAAAAAAAAACATATATTAAGTTACTACTTTCCTCATCTTACAGTAAAGTATACAAAATTGCTACATTTTGAACAATCTTTTGTGATAAGTACTTGTTGTGTTAGTATTACTAATTACACCTTTTGATAAAACTTATTTATCATTTCAGGTACGATCTAACTGAAAGTAATTTTTCAGAAATTCTTTATGATTTAAAAAATTAAACAGTGTTAGTGATGATGTGTAAAGTGTAAGGGAGTTAATTAATTTAAAATAGGAAACACGTTTAATTGAAATTTGCCCCTAACGTTAAAATAGAAAACAAGATATATAAAAATGTTAGTTTCTCAAGTTCGTGGCAAACAGGATAGCAATATTTTTGTATTAAAATGAAGTAAGCAATTAATTAATAAACAATTTTTATTGGAGTATTGCGTGGAAAAGGAATATCATGTTCATTATTATAGTACACCAAAGGAATGGTATGGAGGTGGTCTTCTTAATATAATTAAAGAGTAATATTGGCTATAATTGCGGTACATTAGATTTGTTAGCAGCCATTAATGAAATAATCTTATTCAACTATTAAGGTTAAAAAATATCAATCAATTACGCAGTAATTAGTACTTAAATAATTAAACCTCTTGCATACTTCATTAATTTCAAACGTTCAGCACATGTTATCATAATGGCTAGAAGCTAACTCAAGTGCACTAAACGACACGCAGGGCACTTGAGTATTAGGTATTGCATAATTTAATTTCGATTTCAAAATACTAAAAGCTTCTAAGTTTCTCTAAAAATTGCTAAGCTATATTTTGGTTTCTTGCAATACTTAAAAATACAAGTTTCCACTACAAAGCAGATGATTAAGTTGGATAGATAAGCGTTGATGTCTTTCCTTAAGAAATAATATTTTAAAGAAATACTTTAAATAAGAATGTGACTAGAAATGCTCCTTTTTGTCATTAGGAAATGCAATACTGTCGATAATAAATTGTAGATGGGAAGGTGTTTGATTGAACAAATCGGTAAATTGGCTCATACTGTGACCACCATTACAAAATACAGTGAAATTATAAAACATGTTTTAGTTTAGTGTTGAAGTGGTAAAAACAAACGATAATTTGGATTTTAAGGCAGTAGTAAAATACTTGGTACAATATTACAAAATGAAGTGAAATTACAAAATGAATCTAGCAATAATAAGAATTGCGCTTTGTTAATAAGGAAAATCAAACAGAAACCACGATTTGTTGAAATAAATTAAATTTAATAGAATTGTGTGTTCAATTTGATTTGTACCAATTCTGTAGTTGTAGGAGGACGGTTTGTACATTTATTTGTACTTTTGCATTGCAGAATTAGCAATAAATTAAAGCAAAATTTAAAAACATATCTATGGCCTAGTGAGAATGAGTCTAAACTAAAGTAGTCATTTTATATCTGGCAGTTACATAATACTTCTACCTGATTCTCTGGACGTAAGTAGTCTTTGAAATCGCGAAATTCAGATTCAACGAATGGATTATTAACAAAAAGACGAAATCGAAATTATTCTTATTTCATCTTAACTAATGAAAAATGATTAAATTCATTTCTCGCAGCAGGAACAAGATTTCTTATTAGCGAACTTCTTTCTAGGGAGGTATGAGAGAACTATTTAATTCAGCCTGATGTGATATTTCTATACATAGCACATGTAAGATCAAAAGAATCTGTTGATGAGATAACATTAAAACTAGTAAATCGTTTGAGATATTTATGATATGAACTTCAAATGCATTAAGCGTGTATGAAAAAAAAATTATAAATTCACTTACACAAATGTGTGATTGACGAAATACAGGAGTATTGAAATTTTTTATTTAATAGTAGAATATAATTAAAATAAAAGAATTGAATAGAATTAGAACAAAACTGGCACCAATGAACTATGGTAATCTTCCTCAGAATGATGAATATTATCATTCATATAGTCCAATAGTCAAATAGTCAAGGGAATGGAAATAAAGAAAATATAAGAGATTAGAATATTTAGAGGAAAATGTGACTAATATTTTAAATGATTAATAAAATAATTAAAAAATAGTTAAAAAATAATTTAAAAAAAGTACATAAAAATATTACCTAATGGTAGCGAGAAAGTATTTTATAAAATTTTTGGAAATAAATCAATGAAACTATAGAGAAATTCAAATAGAAACATCACAGTTAATTACTTTTCAGGAATGTGATGCGGTATCAGTGACGTTAACTTTTAGCAATGAAGAGGGACGTTGCTGAAATAGTTTTTTATGTTTATTCTAGGTTAATTTCACAAAATGTGAATATGTTAATATGGTAGTACGATAGAACAAAGGAAACTCATTTGTAACTTAATGTAATAAACTATAGTGCATCATTATTTGATGTTCAATTTATACGAAACGAAACAAAAAATAGTTTACCCACCTTATTGGGTAAAAGTCCCAATACAATTCCAATTTGTAAAAATACGCAGTCTTATATTCGAAAGAAGTCCGCTAGTAAGAACGAAGATTACCCTTAACATCTAAAACTCACTACCACCCACCATGACCAACTAGGATAACGAACGACGGCATGCAAGGAAATTCCGCTACTCAACGTAGTGGCTAAATATATATAAATAAATAACGATAGAGAAAAATAGGGAGCGGTCAGTGCGAGCCAAAGATCAGAATTAGATTACCATGGGATTAATTTGTGGCCGCACCTGCCGTTGATGCCGGCGCTAGTCGTGTAGTTCCTGAAGATGGCCGACATGCTCTCCGTGTTCGAGATGTTGCCTATCGTCGAAGCGTTACGGCGCATGTACTCCATCGCATCGCGCATCGCCAGTTTCGAGTAGGTCTCGAGGATCTTCGGCTCTGCGCCCTGGTGGTTGCGCTGCAGGTACGGCCTGATGAAGCGGTTGTCGAAACGTTTGAACCTGGCGATGATCGAAAAATTAAGCCAAACACGTGTTTATCTAACATAGAGAGCTAAAGGGATATCTGCCTATTTGTGTTTACCACACACTTCGAAATATGTCAAGTTCCGGCATAGCTGGTTTCCTAAGTTTGAGCACACTTATATTTCAGGTGTACAGAGGGCCACGGAGATACTAAAACTAGGAAATTCCACCTGGTAGCCATTATATATATATTTCTGTGTTCTTGTGGGTCTTCTGTGGTTATAATACTTTGTTATGAAGTACTAGTACCTAATAATTTATAGTAATTGCATTAATTAATAGAATGAATTGAAAGAGCAGATTGCGGTTTGTTAATAATTTTTAATGTGTCTTAAGATTTGATTTTCAGTTCGTTTTCCTTAAATGTCTTATGAGTTTTCTATAAATAAAAATTTTCCCGATGTTGCACAGGTTTATTACGTTTTAAACATAAGTATCCTAAAATTCTTATGCATTCCTAATTAAAACTCCCCTTGGTTTGCCCTCAAACATCAATATTTTACAAAAAATATATATTACTTTCGTTACATCAGATGTCTAATATTTTGATAAGCTTAAGTGGACTATTTATATTTAGAAATTCACACCCCGCCCCTAACCAAAATATCAGAATTTTTGCGCGTTAAAAACAGAAAGGTATCCCAAATATAGGCACTTTCTCCTACTTGTCAAATAGTTAGAAATTCACAAATCTCTATAGTTAATACCAAAACCCTCGAGTCATTCGAAATAAATTAAAAACCCCAAATTTCACTTATCCAGAGGTGTAAAACGGAGTGAAATTTACTCAATGGATACTTATTAACCTGATATCTTGGTTCTGTTACAAATGGGGCTCCCAGTCTGTTATGGAAAATCTTCCAATCAAACATTTCAGTTTCTTGGAGTTAGGTGAAGAACGAGTATAATTATATCCGAATTGTAACTTTTTCAAATAAGTATGAAGCAAAATTACGACGTGTTACGGAGAGTAGCATTACATAGCAGATATATACATATATCTGACACAAAATGTCCGTTAAATCAGGAAGTTTACATTTATAAGCAAAGTAGACAAATAGAAAATTGAACAAAATGACTATGTAAAGGGATATGTCCAGGCAAAATAGTGAAAACTTGAGAGTAATAAAATTGTCATGAACCCGCCTATGTTGCCCAAGTCTTTCCCACCAGTAATTCACTCAACATCTTTCTAATTGATCTTAATATATTTTCATAAAAGCGCTGTTTATCCATAAATTACCAAAATTCTGTTTAAAGTCACTTTTGAATTATTTCAATCATTAACTCAAGTAGAGTAATGGAACAACGCGTGGGTAAATTAAATATTAGTTTCAACACCCTTTGCGGCATCTCTTCTAGAAGTTTATAATCACAAGACTAAAGTGAGGTGTTTTTTAAAATTTAAACTTGCTACTGGCACCAGGATGCAAACTTCAGTTTCTCTACACTACGTTAGTTTTATGAACATTTTTTAGATAATATTTCGTAAGAGTGACTTCACCGGGTATTAACTTAAACATCCTTATACTTTAGTGAAACATTTCAAAGCTTTGACCATGGGGCGCTTGTTAAAGTTAACAATGTTAAAAGTTCGAAAGCCACTGTAATTTTAGTGCAGTGAAGATGCTCAGTCGATTAACAATGTTAAGCAATGCCTGCATAATTTACAGAAAACAACTTTTCATTATGAACTATATGTAATATTCGAAATATAGTCCAGTCGTGAGCCATTTTTGAGTGGAATTTTGGAAAACAATGTCGATTAAATGGAAAATTGGGATTTAAGTAGTATTTATAACCTTCTTCAAAGTTGGACTTATACCGAAGTGTACTTTTTCCCTGGAGGTGTAAGCCACCCCTTCTTAGGGATAAAAAAATTTTAAACCAAAATAAACCCGGAAATCGATAGATTGAGCAACAATTCTAAGCAACTTTTATTGTATAAAGTTGTTTGCAAAGTTCTTATTTTTCGAGTTATTAACGATTGAAACTACACATTTTTCATTGAAAAAACGAATGTGTTTTAACCATTTTTGACAAATAATTTGAAAATCGTTCATTGTATCTTAAAAAACATCCATAAAGAACAAAAATGTAGCTAATAAACAAACAGATTCGTTTTTGAATGATCTTTATAAACCTAAAAAGGGCTGAGTTATCGCTCGTTGAGGGATGGTTACTTTTCGAGAATCCAGAAATTTAAACTTTTCAACCTTTAATAACTTGAAAATGGTGAAATATTTGGGGAATACTCAATAGAGCTTTTTTGAAGTACATAAAAAACCGTTAAAACGACATTTTTTCAAAAGTTTCTAGCTTGGAAAATAAGGGAATTATCTTCGAAGAAACAATATTTTTTTTTATTTCGGAGCACGAATTTTGGAGCACAGGTTAAAAATACTATCTAAATTCCAATTATCAATGAAATTGAACTTGTTTCCCAAAATTACACAGTTTTCATGTATTTTACCGCAGATTACTGGACTAAAATTTCTCTTTACCTGTCTCTAATGTGATAGTTCCCATGTTGTCCGAGGATATCCTCTATCGCGGCCATAGTATGGTCCATCAGCTAGAGTAACACGGTAAAGAATTGAAATTACAATTGACAATCATCTTGTAAAACCAAGTTCCCAAAACTTGTCACCCAACAGAAGAAATTTTCTACGTACTCTTTCATGTATCCTCTCGTTCATGGTCGGTTTCTTCTTCTCGGCCCTTTTCACGTTCAGCATCTTCACCAGCGGCTTAATGGTGATGCCCTGAAAGAACACCGTGAAGTAGACGACGGCTATCGTCGTCGTCATGAACATCGGTTGCAGTTTCACAGTCTTCGGATCTATCAAGAGAACGAGGGCGAAGGCGACGGCGCCTCGCAAGCCACCGTAGGACATCACGAACTTCTCCACGGTGTCCAATTGGTGCAGACGGAAACGGTTCGCTATCGCCGTAAAGATTATCACACCTGGAAACGAGACGGTTCGACCGGTGGGAGAGTAATTGAGGATAATTTCAATTTGTTCTTGCATAAATTTACAATATTCCCTTCGTAATTAAAGAAGGAATCTCTAAATTAGGTAAGCAGGGTGACATGATGAATTTGTTTTAGAGGCATATCAATTCTGATTTGACCGCTGACGATATCCTTTAGAAAAGAATGTATTTCTAACAAGTTTTTAATCGAACAGGTAGGTAAGTGTATCCGTTTTCAATAATTTGTCAAGTATATATAACGATACCATACTTTTTTTGGCATAGTAACGCCATGACTGACATAATGGTTGCAAAGAAATTTTAATGTTGTTTATGTCTAGGTTATGATGTGTAGAAATAAAACCCCTTAGCCGCTTGTTACCAACAGCTTTATTAGGATTAACTCGAATGTAATGATGTCGCATCATTAAAGGAAACAAATCATTACTTATTACTAGAGACTGGAATATACGCTTTTGCATATTGGCATATTGTAGCACCCTGCAGGTGTTTATGGGATTTAACCTGGTTGTTATCTGCAGATTTTATTATTATTTTAACACCCTGCAGAGGTTACGGGGATTTTAACTGTGTATTATTTATGTATTCTATTATTATTGTAACACCCTGTAGTCGGTTATGGGATTTTTAATTGGGTTTCAATGATTGACTGTATGGTCATGTAACATTTCGAAAGAGGACCCTGTATATGAAAATTACTTAGTTTAATAAAAGTAGAAGGCAACTTAGTAAATCGCGCTGACGGAGGAAGAACGACATTGTCGTCGCACCCAGGGCTACGAACTTGTACTCTACTGAGTCAGTGAAAGGGGCGTGGATTGGTTAAGGCGCAAAGACGCGAAAAATCGGGAGTTTGAGAATTAATTAGTCAGAAAAAGGAGGAACTTATGAAGCTTAAGAAATAGCTATAGGCCAAGTGGGTATCACAGGACCAATTAGAAAAGTGGAGGAATAATTTTGTCAGCAACTTAGGGTTGTGGAGCGAAAGTGAGGCTTCGACTAGAGAAGAAATTGTGGAAAAAAGAGTCGATGAGAGTCTGGGACTCCGAACGGTAGAGTTTTAGAGTCGGGAGTGTTTTTTTAGTGTTCATTTTTGAGAAGGTTCTGTAATATTGGGAGTTAGAGTTTTACTTTTTCTTAGCGGGACGAAATAAAGTCTTGGAACTAATAGGAGGGAGTCGTAATTGGGAGAGTTAAGTTTTGATGGAAGTAATTGCGTTGTACCGGGAGTTTAGAGTTTTCAAGGGAGAGTAGTGCTTGAAAGTATAGTTTTTCCTAGAGACTGAGTTAAGGGGAATTTAGAGTCACTCACGAGGGAGAACTAATTTTCTGGGTTGAGTTTTAAGTTGCCTAGAGACTGTAGAGTTTTGTTGAGAGCGCCTTACGCCAGAGCCTTTTCGAGAGTAGAGTCGTTTGAGGGAGTAGAGTTTCTCGCGCGAGCGAAACGTGTTTGCGACCACCAAAGCCAAAGCCAGGCTGTCGGCAGAGCTCACACCGTGGCCATCTGGTGAGTCGGTTCTGATTTGGACTGGTTGAACTACCCTTAATTATTTGGGTTGGTTTTTGTACGTCGTACGTCGCTATATCTCGATATACTGATTAGTAAATTATTTAACAGTCACGCCCAGGTATCGTACCGCGTCAAAGTTTCTATATACGGGGGCCTAAGATAAGTAAATGTGGATTGTACGATTTGAGTTATTTGTTTGGGTTTTAGATTCCTGGTTATCCAATTTTATTTTGGGAATAGGTTATTATTTTTATTATCTTATTTCTTTGTGGTTCAATTTTAGTTAGTACTGGGCGGCCGTGTTGGGTCAAACATATTTTTTCTGTTTTGTTTTTAATAGAGGTGTTTTTTTTTATTAAAAGCAGTTATTTAATTTCTAAACGAGTAAAGCAGGCATTTGAGAAGCCCTGCGCCTACGCTCTCCTGAATCATCAGTTTTAAATTCAACTGTATTAATTAGGTCGATCCCACCCAAAGTAATATCGGCCCTTATTCTCAGTTAAGGTTAAACTGATATTTTAGTATTTTGTTAATTTGGGCCAAAATGGACCGGTCCTTACAATATGTATTTGCGTATTTCGCGCCTTCTCAACGGTTACAGCATATTTTACCAAAAAATCGAGTGATGATGCATATTTTCGCTATATTTACAACATTTTGCGGTAGGGGTTGGATTTACATGTAAGTAATATCTATTGCAAGATATGAATATTTTACAAATTTTATCTCGTATAGAATGGCGGAGTTCTTAGGAAACATAAGTAGCATGTTGAAATCTCAAGCGATAATCCCTTTATAGCCTTTACAGCCAGTCATTTGCGTTAACCGCTTGGGTTTTCATGTTTATACCCTTGAGTCCAATTTTCGAAGGGCAGTTCATGCATTAACATTAGAATTTCTGTGTAACAATAACACATCCAAATTATTCTCTTATGACATGACAAAACTTAGGGCTGTAAATTTCGTCATTCCAGAACTGTAACTAATGGATGAATGTTTAAAAATTAATATTGTAAGTGAGAATGCCTAAGGAACGTGCAGTTAAGTTGTCTAAGTGACTTCTAAACAAAAATGAGCTCAAATTCATCGACGACAACAACGTTTTTTGTACCAATTGTGAGAAGAAGGTATGTACATGCATTTCGTTGTTACATCGATCACACTAAGTTTTTTAAATCACATTGAACTGTTAATTTTTTTCCCGGAATCTCTCACTTTAAAATTTAAATAAGACAAGCGACAAATTTATAAAACAATATTAAATACATATTAATAAAATCCTTAATAACGAAAACTGGGACGAGGCCAGTAATTTGGTTCCAGCAGTATTAATTATTTTTAAATCCAGTCATCCAGTCACTACTTGTGATGTAGAAAGACCGCAGATTAAATTTCAAAATGGAGAATTTGGAAAAATATATTGTGACATAATATAATAATAATAAAGTTGACGATGGAAATGTTAATGTATTATAAGTTGATATTGATTGTTTTGATAACTAAATTTGATTTTTAGTGTATATTTAATTTTTTGTAAATAAATGCATCTTTAGCTGCATCTTTTGGTGTTTTATGTGTATATTTTGTGCATATTTTAGACCTTTTTTACTGTATTTGTTCCAGTCTCTACTTATTACCAACGCTTGTCGATTTCCGTTAACGGGCAATTTTGAGCAATAATACTTTTTTTCAGTGTAAAATGTAGAGACATTTTAAGTACATCGTTATAGGTGTTGCACATAGTATAGAACCCTACACTTTATTTATTTAAAACAAAACATCCATAATAAAACACTCTAAATGGCGAAGGCACATTCCGTTCCTCCGCCATTAAATTTAGCATTCAGTTTTCCTGTAAGACTTACTTATGACTCGATAGACCGAGCAAAAGAATATCGTCAGGATGACGAACCACGTATTCCAGTCGTGGTTTTTGTTGACGGTCGCCACTCCCAAGAACATAAAGATGATCGTCTCCGAGGAGCTGCTCAGCATTTTCATGGCGTACTTAATGGTCGTATGCGACTTGTTCGAGATGTTCGCCTCGACGTAATTCTTCATCGTTATGCCGCAGAAAGTTATTCTGGAATCGAGAGAGACGAGAAAAGAGGTTAAGGTCAACGGAGTGCGGAGACTCCGAATACTCATGGGGACGGGGATTGCTTCAGTTTGTGTTGGAACAATGTGCGGAATATCTAGTGGGATTGGTTTAACGTATAAAATTACATCTATTAGGAGAAGTGAACGACGAACTAGTATTACAAATTGTGGGATTGATGGAACGAATAGTAATGATACGACGTTGGAAAGTATGTTTAAAATTAAAGAGCATCTTTGAAGTTATATATATATGAACGTGACGGAGAGACATCGCTGTCCCATCAGTACCCACATATCTTGATTCCATTTGTGTCTTACTAATTTGCTACGTTATCATATTTTCGAAGTTAAGTTATATAAGTACCTGTTTTCAAGAATATTGGTCAATTTTCTATTAATTTTAAACTAGACGTTGATGAGGCATTTACATAAAATTCGTTCCGATTTATGGATATGAAGATTGTATCACACCGGTATGGATTGCAATAGGACACACCACCAAAAAGAAATTATAGTTTTCCTGCATAAATACTCCGAAAATATATTCTAAAGTTAAGCGAAACAAAAACACTATTGCTGTAAACATCACAAATCAACTGATCTATCCGTGTATTAGAAACTTAATTTGCATTTTATACTTAACAACTATTTTGGAGTACAGAAGATTTCCATTATTAACAAAAGTTAGACATGGTTTTGAATGATAGAAAATGTAGATCGAATCTAAATTTTTTTATTGATTATATCTGAGACGGTTTCTAAAAAGAGATGTTTCTTCCGAAATAATGCTTGCAAAATTGGTCCGAAAATTGTGTTAAAACTGATCTTTTATAAGAATACCAATGGTATGAGATTTAATAAAGACAGATAATAAACTGTAATATCTGTATTGCTATAGATCTACACAAAACTACTCGGTAGGTTGTCTGTAGAACTGACGTCTCGCATTTTTCAAAATAGAAATTTTTAAGAATATTAATAGTTCAGGCCCATTTGTCTTCACGGGGATGTAAGAGGTGACCGCAATGTTTTTACATGAATACCTCGGGAATAATGCCTAGAATTAGGATTAACTTATCGTCCAGAGCGGAGAGGTCGGGAAAATTGTTTATAATGCAACAATTTAATGAAAATTGGAAAAAACGCTGTTTTTCCGACTTGTTTTGCTCCTAACTTTTTAAGTATTGAATATGGAAGAAAGTCGAAGAGAGAAAAAAGTTTCAGAATCGCTTTTCACACAAAATGGCATAGGTTAGAAATTCAAAAATTCATTAGCGGTTTTGCAAAATAGTAATAAACAAAAAAAAATCGGCCCAAATTTCTTTAATTTATTATTTTAGGCACTTTAAAATGTAGTTAGGGCTTCCACATCACAGGAAGAAAATCTTGAAGTTATAATAAAAGAATCCTGTGAATTCCGCTTCGATCGGTTTAATAGATTTTGCACAATAATTTTTGCAATACAAAAAAAAATCGATAAATATTGAAAATTGTCAAAATTGTTTAAATTTTTTTTACACTATTCGATTTCAACAAAACTGGCTGAGTTGTTCATTCATGAACAATTCTTGCCTTAGGAGTAAAAATTGATGCCACTCCTGGCCGATTAAATCAAACAAGATTTTTAATTAACCGCCCCGGACTATACTACGGACAATGTTCTGAAATTTGTGGTGCAAATCATAGATTTATGCCAAATAAGAGGAAACAAGCTTTCATGTGGTTCTTTCAGAATTAAAAAATATTTATTAGAACGGTCACAGTCATTGTTTAAATTTGGTGTCAAATTTATAAATTTGTCAAAATTCGAAGTGAGAAATTATTTTAATGTAAATTTCAATCTTTTTAATGTAAATTTCAACAATTATATTATACTGGTTACTGTGAGAAACAATTATTTTTTAAGATATGGGAAAAATAATAATTTTATTGACTTTATTAACTTAAATCAACTTTGAGGAGTTATATCTCAGAAGCTAATGAACAAAATAGCAACTTATTTATATAAAAAGAAGCGTCTTTCCGAGTACTTTCCGGATATGTTTTCAGGATTTCATTTAACAAAAAATTCGCCGAGATAATCCATTTGTTTATAAGCAAAACAAACGACACCAAATTTAAATAAGGTCTGTGACCGTTTTAATATAGTACCTTAAAGTACAAGTTGCAGAAGACGTCATATTCCAAGTCCGAGTCCGAGATTCTAGAACGAGCCACTTGCGGCGAGTTTTAGAACGGACGAGGGCTTGGAATGTCTTCTGCAACGAGTACTTTTTACAACATTTTTTATGTTCCGGCTTCAGTAGAATAATAGGGCCGGTTCCACGTTAAATGAGCGGTCCTAACATAACTTATGCCGCCATTTTCAGAATTTAAATTTCGCGCCACCACCCTGGCGATGCGCGCGCCCCCTCGCGCCCACCCCTTCACCTGGGGCTACCACCCATCCCCCACCCACTAGGTCGCCCACTAGGTCCCCCACCAGGTGCCCCCACCAGGCCCCCTCCACCTCACCCACCACCTAAGGCCCACATAATCTAGACCTCCACAGGGACGTCGTTCGCGACAAATTTTGACAGGTTCGCGCCGAAACACGAAACATCACGGCAAAACACAGAACAGAAAAAAACCCATTTCATTTCTATTTATGTTTAAATAATTTAAAATTTCTTATGTGGTGAACTTTTTTATCGTGACATTTAAGTTCGTATTACTGCTGTTTCCTAGACATCTGTCAATCTTCACAAAATTTTCAAATTAAATTTGATGGATTTAAATAAAATCGAAATCATGTCTCAAGAATCCGAATCGCATCAAGTACAAGACGGTGTTTCTTTAACTCCCTCGGAACTACAAGAAGTGGCTTCAAATGCAGTAAGGAATTTGCTACCTGATAAGTCTAGAGACGCATATGAAAAAGTTTACAATAACTTTGTGGACTGGTGTACAGAAATAGTAGTTTAAAGTACAAGTTGCAGAAGACGTCATATTCTAAGCCCAAGTCCGCGATTTTAAAACAAGCCGCTTGCGGCGACAGCTTATAGTCAACACTTACACACTATATGCATTCCTACCCCATCGACGTGGCGGCCATATTTATTTTTATTTTGTTTTGACAGACATCAGACAGCATTAGGGAATATCTTGTTACCAACCCAACAAAAAAAATTACCAAAAACAATGCTTTAATAAGCCTCATTAAAGCACTGTTTTCGGCCATTTTAGTGCTAGAATAGCTATCATTTTAGTGCCGGAACATAGAAAATATTTTTTAATTCTGAAAAAAGAACATAAAATCTTGTTCCCACTTATATGTGCTCAGCCAGTTTTGTTAAAATCGAACAGCGCAAAAAAATTAAACAATTTTGAAAATTTTCAATATATATCGATTTTTCTGGATTACAAAATTATTGTGCTAAATCTAATAAACTGATTGAATCGAAATTTACGGGATTCTTTTATCATGACTTCAAGATTTTCTATCTGTGATAATATATGGAAGTCCTAACTACATTTTAAAATGCCTAAAATAATGAATTAAGAAAACCACTTTTTTGGCCCGATTCTTTTTATTGCTATTTTGCAAAACCGCTAATAAATTTTTCAATTTCTAACCTATGCCATTTTATGTAAAAAGCAATTCTGCAACTTTTTTCTCTTTTCAACTTTCTTCTAAATTGAATACTTAAAAAGTTATAAGCAAAACAAGTCGGAAAAACACGCGTTTTTTCCAATTGTTTTTAAATTGTTGCATTTTAAACAATGTTCCCGACCTCTCCGCTCTGGAGGATAAGTCAATCTTTATTCTAGGCATTATTCCCGAGGTATTCATTTAAAAACATTGCGGTCACCTCTTACGTCTATATAAAGCTAATTTCTGACAGATGGGTCTTGGACTATAATATGATAATTGACATATTGATAAGTGACACCGAGATTTGCTCGCAGTGTACTATGAAGACTTCTGAAGTTCAGTACGAAGTTGAGATTCATTGAAGTAATGCCTCTTTGTTAGTCAATATTTGAGTTAAATGATTGCCAACGTTCGTAACGAAGACGGCATTTGAAGAAGAAGAAGAATATTTGCTGAAACACCTTGTACACAAAATAACAATTTCCCTGAATAAGTAAACGGCACTGTACTTACGCGAGTATTCCTGACATATGGAAAATCTCGGCGTTCAAGTACGCCAAATAGGCCATCACGAATATAAAAATAGGTTCGATAACGCGCACTTCGTTCGTGTACTTGGTGACGAAGGCGGTCGCGACGCCCCACAGGACCCCGATGACGGTACCGCCGAACGCGACCACCCCGAAGTTCAGGAAGCCTGATATCATGTCGACGTAGAGTATCTTCTCCATCTCGGAGTAGGTCTCGAAGAGATGGTAGAGGACGACGGTGACGGCGTCGTTCAGCAACGACTCCCCGAACACGACTATGTACAGTATCTCGTTCACTTGGATCTCCTCGAAGAGGGCGAGTACCGCGACCGGATCGACGGCGGATATCAGCGAACCGAACAGGAACATGTCCAGCAGAGGAATATCACAGGAGTACAGGCCCGTCAGACCAACTGCCCACAGGGAAGCACCTACGAATCCAATACACAATATACACTATCATGTCAACACTTTCAAATGACTATATTAGGTACATTTACTTATAAGATAACATTCTCATATTTAAACTATGGAAGGTTCTGGAGGAAACACCAATTAATCACGTGTTGATAAAAGCCCTGAAAGAACTCTATAGAGGATGCAAGACAAAGATAATTATCGTTGGGGTTAGACAACGGTGCTGTATCCCTCCAACCCTGTTCAAAATATACATAGAGCGTGTATTAAACAACTGGAAAAGGAAAGGTAGAAGAAATGAGTTAGAACTAAGTGATACTTCAGTGTTTACATTTCAGTTTGCACACGATCAGATTATTATTGCCCAAGACAAAGGTGATGTTGAATACATGACTCGAAAGATCAAACAAGGATACCTACAATAAATGGGGACCGTCGATGAACTTGACAAAGACCAGATATATGTGTGTGGGGAATAGCGTAGAAGATTTAGAGCTATCCGATAACGATAAAATCGAGGAATGTGATAAATACAACGGGTTTCAAAATGATTGTAATCTAGTCGGCTGTGGAATTTCCCTGTACAATAAAAAAATCCGCCTTGCGAAAATAGGAGTTTCTACTAGCTATACATAACCCCAAAATAACCTACTTAACCTCTTTTAACTTCTGGTTTTTCTCTGTCAAAAGAAAATGAATTCTGAGTATTTGTCTATTTGTAGTATTTGTTTTGGCCCTGAAAAGGGCCATTAATTACCAGCAGTACTGATTTCCAGTTTCACAATAAATGTTCGAAGTGGCCACCGTTTTGCTGCATGCATAAAACCACACGACGTTTCATGTTATTAAAAATGTGCTGCAATGGATCTTCCGTTATTTCATTGCATATTAAGGTAATGTGGACCATCAGTTCATCCAGATTATTAATCCGTTCTATGTAGACCTCATTTTTAAGGAAGCCAAAAATGGAAAAGTCCAGCGGAGTGAGATCCGGTGATCTGGCAGGCCAAATTCCTTTGCTCACAACTCGACCAGGGAAGAACTCTTCAAGAAACTTCAAATTTTCTTGAGTGGTGTGAGCTGTGGCTCCATCATGTTGGAAGACACCACCTTGAAATCCATCACGATGCAATTCTTCTACAAATGGCGTCAATAATTGTTCTCTGTAACGTTGACCGTTGATGGTATGGTGGAAGAATATTGGCCCTATTATTCTACGACGTGATATGGCCAACCATATCCCTACTTTCAGTGGATGTAAGGGAACCTCAATGAGGTTCCCTTACAGTGTGGATTAACAACAGACCATGTTCGGTAATTTTGTCTATTGACATAACCGCTCAAGAGGAACAAGGCTTCATCTGTGAAGAAACTTAGATCAAGAACATCATCGTTGTTGAGGTTTTCTTGAAAAAAGTTGCAATATTGCATCCGACTGTTGTAATCTCCTTGTAAGATTTGTTGCACTATGGAGACTTTATAAGGATGCATGTGCAAACGTTTCTTCAGAATCCTAACAGTGCTGAAGGACACGTCCGTTCCAGCCGATAAACGACGTAATGACGAATGTGGGTTTTCTTCAACAATCTCTTCCACGTTTTAGACAACATTTTCGTTAGTCTGCTGCCTTCCAGTAGATTTCCCTTTCAATACGCTTCCCGTTGTCTGGAATCTTTCCACAATTCGGCGGAGATGGTGTAGCAAGGCGGAGTCTTCAACAATTTTAGTGGGAAACATCAATCGGAACTGTGCTTTGCATTCAGAAATGGAATATTGCCATTCTCCGCTTACTAAGCGTCCACTTCGGAAATAGGCTTCAATAATAAAGGTGTTTTCTTGAACAGTATACATTTCAATTGCTTAATAATAACAATTAATAAATATTGGATCTACTGATCGCTGACAGCCGTGATTGACACTTGCACATATCGCACAGATCACAGGACACTTGTTGTGAGAATTAGATAGGTTCGAATCAATAGAGCGCGGCACATCAAAAATTACATGCACAGAAATTCCAACGCCAACTAGATGTCATTCATTTTGGAACACGTTTTACATATAACTTGGAGTCGAACTAAGCAACGAAGGCTAAGTATCATTAGAAATGAAAGAACGTTTATGACAGGAAAAACGAGCTTTAAAGAGATTAAATGTAATTTTGTGGCACGACATAATTTAGAGAAAAGGGAAGCTAAAAATATATAACGTTATTGTAAAGAGCCTAACATTACTATACTCCTTACTGAAACGTTGAAGTTAACAGAAGCTGATAAAAACAAAATAAGTGTAGTCGAGATGGATATCCTTAGAAGATCATGCGGAATCTCTACGAAACAACGGATAACAAAGGAGAGCCTGTTAGCCGATATCAAAGAAATTTATAAAAGAAATTACGAGAAACAATTAATATGGTACGGCCACATACAACGAATGCCAGACTTCAAAAGATCGCACTAAGATGGCTGCCCTCTGAACGGAGGAAGAGAGGAAGACCTAGGAAGACGTGGGGCGAAGGAATAATGAAGGCCATCAGCGAGGAAAACCTCACAGAGGCAGATTGCCAAATTCGTGCACATATGATACTTCACCGGACTCACAAATATTTTTTTTTTTTTTGATAGTGGCAAAGTTTAGGGTAACTATTGAATAATGTATTCCCAAATTATGAAGGTCTAAAAAATTCCAGGCTCCAGCTACGGGGAACTGAAGGAGCGGAAAAATCTGATTTTCGCGAAAACAGGAGTAAAAAAATTCCTGTGTCTCTCTTCAGCTGCCTCCTAGAGAAAGAAGTTATAAGAGGTTTTTGTTGGTTAAAAGACGTACTTTAAGAAGGAATTTTCTTCGTATGGCTAAAATACACATTTTTTTGGGCCTATCTGAAATCTCGATTTCAGGAGTTTCTGCCAAGGATCCAAACGAAAAAATCCGAAAAAAATCACAAAAGCTCCTTTCATCAAGTAGAAAAAGCCCTAAAGTTCTTGGAGTGACAAAAAATTTCCTGTTCGAGAACGACACCAAAAACTGGTGACTTCAGTTGCTAGGGTGAACCTCGTATATCGTCGAATGGCAGAAATATACAAAAATCTTGATATCCCGACTCTGCAAGTCCTTTTTGATCACTAGACTTGCACTTGTGAGTTAGGAAAAAAGCCATAGCCTCAAATTTCAATGTTGGGCCCGTATCTATTAGTTTAAATATCGAACCAGAGTTGTTTTGAAAATGTTAAATTTTTCATTATTATACTAATATTTCCATCCAAGACTTATGTCAGAAACTAGAGAACCTGCGCGATTATTATCGCCAGAAAACAGTCATCTTACTTCAAAGATAAGAAAACATTTGGAGAACACGAAGCCTTGCTTAATTTGGATTTTGCAGAAAATTATGAACCTGCAATCCAAAATTCCATACCAGGTATGCACTGGAATAATGATCAGGCAACGGTATTTGTGTCGTACATCAATAATTATAGAGAAAACCAGGAGATCAAAGACCGAGGATTCGTCGTCATATCAGACAATTTGATACATGACGCGGTCTCTGTTTATATCTATCAGAGACTGTTGTTAAATTATTTAAAATCTAATTTCCCACTTGTTGACAAGGTCCATTACTTTAGCGACGGTGCATCCCAGCAATTCAAAAATTTTAAGAATATTCGAAATTTATATCTTCATAAGCAAGACTTCTGAATACAGGCAGAATGGATTTTTTCCGACAGCCCATGGCAAAGGCGCTTGTGACTGAATGATGGGCTCCGTAAAGAAATTAGCCAGAAAAGCCAGACCGCAATTACCAGCAGGTCAACATTTATCCACAGCGCGGGATATGTTCAATTGGTTGCCTAAAAAGGCAATTTCGAGAATGTGCGTTTTGTATGGTCACCGGCTGATGAACACGAAAAAACCGCAGATGCTTTGAAGACGCGTTTTGTAGGGAAAAGAAGGGTAAAGGCGTTGATGAAAATCCATTCATTGGTACCCTTGAGTCATACACTTGTCGGGAATTCTCACGAAGTCGCAATTCTGAGGACATTAAAGGTATTTAGATATTTGTAGGAAATATTGGTATAATAATGAAAAATTTCACATTTTCGGAACAACTCTTGTGTTCGTTATTTAAAATATTAGATACAGGCCCAACATTGAAATTTGAGGCTATGGCTTTTTTCCAAACTCACAAGTGCAAGAGAATAGACAGAAATCGAGATTTCAGATGGGCCTAAAAAAAGTTTGTGTATGTTAGCCATACCAAGAAAATTCCTACTTCAAGTACGTCTTTTTACCAACAAAAAACTCTAATAACTTTTTTCCCCAGGAGGCAGCTGAAGAGAGCTACAGGAATTTTTTTACACGTATTCTCGCGAAAATCTGATCTTTCCGCTCAGCTTTTCCTCAGTCAGGAAATTTTTTTAGACCTCCAAAATTTAGGATTAAATTATTCAATAGCTACCCTAAACATTGCCCCTATCATCAAAAAATTTTTCTATTTTTAAGTCCGGTGAAGTGTCAGAGAATGACCCATATACGAGTATATACATATATATATATATATATATATATATATATATATATATATATTCTCGTAGTAGTGAAAACCGCGTCACGTATGGATTGTTGTTCTCGAAGGGAGGATCTTTCCTTTACAGACGCAAAAGTGCTTTGCTGCCTACTGTTTGCGTTCTTTTTGAGTTGTATAATTTTTTTCCAAGTGTCAAACATCGTTGTCATTCAGAGCTTGGTTATACCACCCTGACGAAGCTAATAAGCAGAAACACGTGTCGGTGGTTACCGTTTCTTAACGAAATAGACGGGTAAGTCGATAATTTTCTTTTGTATGTGTATATATATATATAAACTTTTGAGTAAAACTAATCAGCCAAGACTATCTTATTTTTGTTTTAATACAAAAATGCCGCGACCAAAGAAAGGACGTTTAAATGTGCTTCGTGGATTTCGAAAAAACATTCCATAGAGTGCAACATATCTAATTAATGAAGGTACCTACTGGAAAACAAAGGCCAGTGATTTACGTGTCATTAGGAATCTGGAATCCAGCAGCAAACGTAAAACTGGAAATAATCTCACCAACGAAATATCTGTAGAACGAGAGTAAGAGATAGGGGTGCATTGTGTCTCCGACATCATTAAACATTTTTTCTGATCAATTATTTAAAGAAAGACACTGCAAGATCAACCATATAGGATTAAAATAAATCGAGAAATAATGAATGTTCTAACATATGCGGCTGATACAGCAATTCTATCAGACAGCGTTGAAGATCTTGACATCATGCTCGATGATATGCACGAGTTGGGAGAATAAATGGGCATCAAAATAATCGTGAATAAAACTAAATTCAAAGCCTGTAGCCTTAAGACAAATCCGGATGCTACACTTCAATTAAACGCAATACCTTTTGAAAGGGCCCTCCAATTCCTGTAATTGGGGACTATCATAACGAACCAACTAGATCCAGACATAGAAATTAAACGTAGGACAACAATGACTAAAACCACTTTTACAAAATATAGAATATTTCTATGTAATGACCACCTAAACTTAGAGGTAAGGAAAAGAATTGTTAAATGTTGTGTTTAGTAAGTTCTGTTGTATAGAGTGGAGACATGGGCAAATTGCCAACAATGAATCGCGTTGAAGCATTAGAGATGTGGATACTTAGACAAATGCTTGAAATACCTTGGACGGTACTCATAACCTACAAGGAGGTGCCAACAAGGATAATAAATTACTGAGGACTGTTAAATATAGGAAAATGTCTGCTCTGGGCTAAGCGTTGAGAGGAAGTCGTTATCGGATCTTGAATCTCATTATTAGTGGAGAAATTGAATGTTAAAGAGGTGTAGCAAGAAAACAAGTTTCATGACTTAAGAGCCTTAGAGATTCGATCGGGATACGAATGCAGGACAACTCTTGCATATGGCGGAAGACCGTGAAGCCATATGCAAGAGGTGATCGGTGATCGCCAACGTCGGATGAGAAAAAGAAATACTGATAAGCCACATGAGGAAGAAGAAAAATATAGGGACTGCAAGGACAATTTGAAAGTGTACATACTGTGACACCCTAACACACACTAACACAATCTAAGACAACCTAACACACACACTAACCAGATCTTTGCAATAATACACCATAACACACATTACCACACGCTAATACAACCTACCAGACAATAGTACACTTACAAACTCTAACACGTACTAATAACTCGTGCTCGAAAATCAACTTGTCAGAAAGTCAATGTGTCGCTTGATGCTGGAGGCATATTCGAATTTTGTGGTTGTTGTTGAAATTGTTAGAAAATTATTTAAAATCAGAACTGAAGAGTTGGCAAGCTGCTCTTGTACCTACTTTGTATCACTAGAGTGATTGGTACCAGTTGCGTTGATCTTAATGCTCCAACTGCATATGTTGCTCTTGTATGATCTTACCTATCATAGCGTTTACGGAGAAATTTCAGGCGATTAATATAGCTAGGCCCGGCGATCTCACAAGAAACTCTTATTTCTTTACATGCCAATATAAGTGCTGGGCACGGTGCAAAGGGGGAAGTAAATATGGGCGCCTTTGGCGAATTGTGATGGTCAACAAAATAGTTGTCCGTGGGGGAAAGAAGAGGCAAAAATCTATACTTGGCATAGCTTGGCAATATATTACTTTCTAAATAGACGGGTCTAGATATATTAACCGTCTGTGAGGGACAGCTGGGCAAAAAGCGCGTTGCTGATTTGCAACGCACAAATTACTCTTACTCCTGCAGACCTCAATTTCCCCTTCTTATTAATAAACCAACGATTAACTCACCAATGGTTAAAGTATTGAATATCGTGCCTCCGACAGCAAACAACAAGATGGTGCCCAGATGATCGAAGAACAGTCTGTTAGGCATGAAATAGCCGGCATCCAAGATGATCGGTGGAAGCATGTAAAAGAAGAAGGTGTCCGGCGTCAACGGCGACATGTGGAGGCTGTCCGTCATGTGTACGAGGATCACGCCGATCACCACTCCGACGAAAATGAGCAGGCACGATTCGGGAAAAATTGCGCTAAGCTTAGGAGCCATATGGAAACCTAAAACGGAACAGAAAGGGACATATAAGAGTAGAGAATTGTGGCCGTGGTAACGACAATATAAGGTTTTAGAGTAGTTTAAAACCTCAGTCACCACACTTATACACCTTTAACTAGGAATTGAGAAATTTGTACTGGATATACACCTTTATAGGTGTACATCTATTTTTACCTTTATCTACCTTTTTATCTACTAGGTGTAGAGGAGAGTTTAGTTGAGCTGATTACTGGGCTCAATTAAAACATTTTAATTACCTATCTATATAAAAATGTCTTTTGTTCATCCTTATTATGGCTTCAATGTTCTTAAGGAAAGAAAATTGAAATAATTTCTGTATAAAGGAAAATGGTGACAATGTTGTGCATTTACTTTAAATCCGACCTAAAGTTTAATAATTCGTGTCTTATTGAATTTTCATTTCGTTGTCCATTTGTTTCTTCTTGTAACGGAACACTAGATTACCTAAGGTTACTAAGATGGCTTTAATGAGATGCTATTAAGTTATCTACGCATTCAGAAAGATTTTATTCTTTTGTGTCCAAATGGTAAAATATACAACAAATGAAGATATATAGAATTTTCCTGCTGATTGCCTCAAAACATATCCTGTTACTGCTTGTCTTATATCACACAATATGGTGTCTCGTTCCAAATATTAATGAAATCAGTGAAAGCGTTCTCTCGTTATATAAGAACAATTACTATTTTTCCTAGAATGTTGAATTAGAATTTAGAACCAACACAACACATTGGTACATAAGTAGGTTTAGTTAAAATGCATTATTTTAAACCCAGTCATCTATGGTTAAGCCACGTCTCAAAAATTTAGAGACACCCTGTATACTTACAAACCCAATCCCGCTTTTTTAAGGCGTATTACTTCTCCTCCCTAAAAAGAGTATTTTATTCTCTACATTAACTGTGTGTACGTTAAGCCGTTTCTTTGTTGATTTTTATCTTTTCCGTTCTTATATCATCTTGTGAGAAAATTAGGTTATCCTGCCCTTGTACACTTTTAACGAAACATTTTCTAAGGATAATTTTGGTAACTTCGAGCCCATTAACATCAATGTAAAATTCCAAAATTAGGTTTAAATAATTAACACGTCAGGCCGACAAAATCAATAAAGTATCTTAATTACTTTAGCAGACAGTTTAAAGTTTCTTTGCGTCGTTAACTCACAGGGCGCAACTCGTAGGTACTTGCATAACAAAGACCGGAAAAGTGAAAAGAGCATGTGAGGGTTAGATAAATGCGGGTTGTAACAAAATCAAGTTTAATTATAGGTGACAAAAATTGAACCGGTTTTGAACTAGTTGTAAACTTAGACTGTCAAGTGTGATCCAATTATATAGCACGACTAATAAGGTTAATAAGTTACACAGCACTTCCGTATATTCGAGTTGTGATAATGAGGGTAATAAAGCGGCCACCGTACCCAATTAAAATTACTAACTAAGGGAGCTGGATGGAACAAGTCCTACCTGTTATGCATAGCTGCACTTCGTAAGAGAAACTCTGATAATATTATTTGGTTTAAAATTAATTATTAGCATTGAGTTTATCACAACGTGTAATAAGGGATAGGCTTAGAATCCGTTATTCATTTGGACAGTGACGAAAAATTTACATGTGGCTTAAATATTCGGAGCTAATCGATATTTCTTATGACATTATAAGTATCGACATAGCTATCCGATAAGTCTGAGGTATCGATCCAATCCACCTACTATTTATTCTACCGGTTCCCAGAAATTTCAGCAATTCCGAATTGGACTGATTCTCCTTCGAAATTTCCGTATTTAGGTCAATGAAGTCTGCCGTAAATGTCTTATTAGGACAGTTCTATTTCTAGAGCTTTAAAAGAATTCCTTTCGATTGAGACAGCTCCTTTGCGATTTGTAAATTTTTCTTTGTGCGTACACGTATGGCCCTGACTCATGACATTTTCCAGAAAATGGGGAAAATTTGTGAGGTGTGGGGATGATTTCCACTTTGCGTTTTGCTAAGAAATCGAATTCGGTGAGCATTTCAAATGATTCCATTTTCCTTCAGGTAACGTATGGAAGAGATTTAACTAAGCCTCCTCTCTGCAGAGATTTGTGATGTTAACACTCGACAGTTTACGTAGCTGCCTTTAGCTTTTTTAATCCTGTTCGGGAGATATACCTTCATAGTGTGAAATAGTATAATGAGTCATTATTTTAAATAATAAATTTAGTCAAACTATTAATTGTTTGAGGGAAGCATGGTTGAGTTTTTGTTACGTTCATATGTTATGACTGACAAAGTTCAAGTTATGGCAAAATTTAATCTGCTCAAAAATATTTCCAATATGATCTTTGGTCCATTTTGAAATATAAACTATAAAACGAGATGATTTTACTTTCATTATTTTTTGGTTGGTCAATAGAACACAAATTAGCAAAGATTATGAAAACTATGAAAATAGACTTCTCTGCAATTCCAGTAACAAAAAGGAAATTAAAAGCTGCTAAAGACATAGATGTTGATCTCTAATGGAGTAGAAAAAGAACAAAAAGTGGGCAATATTATTTCACAAGAAATGGAAAACCAGTATGAAAGTTTACAAAAGTATTGACGAATGCCTAATAAATGTAGAATGAAAACTAGACAGCAGCAATGCCATTCTGATAGCTGTGTATGCTCCGGCAGGTAATAAACGTGACTAATCCAGATCTTTCTATGAACAATTGCAAGAGATAATTAACCTCTAACACGCAACTGATAGGTATCATCATAATGGGTGACTCAAACGTTAGAGTGGGAAATATACCAATCGCTAACATCGTAGGTTGTTACGAGGAAATTGAGTGCAATGAAAATGGAAGACCACTGAGATGTTTTACTACTTTTAAGAACCTAAAAATAACAGATAGATTAAAAACATATATTCACAAGTTCTCATGGTCAAAAAGAGTTAATTAAGAGTAATTTCTAACAGTAAACTAACTGAGGCGCACAAATCAGGGATATCAAGTTATTTAGAAGACAAGGCATTGGATCTCATTATTTCTTAGTTGTTTCAACCATAGACACCCAAAGGAACGGAGAGCATAATACCAAATCGAAAGACAAATTTATAAAGTACACCTACTGAACGATGAATCAATCCGAAACTTGTACCAAACAAAGCAAACAACAAATCAGAGCAAACCCAAACAGAAGACGACATCAACAACGAGTGGAAGAACACCAAAAAGCTGTTATATGCGTCGCAAATGAGGCTACAGGAAGAAAGAGGAAATACGGAAAAAGGAAAGTGCTTAGAATTTGGTCTGATAAAGTAAAGACAGCCATAGAGAAAAGCAAGAAGTTTACTAGAAAAATTCTAATAATCCCACCGAAGAAAACCATAACCGTTACAAACTGAGAAGAAATTTTGCTGAGAGATTAACGAGACAAGCACATGAAGACTTCTGGAACCGCTTCATTAATTATATCGAAAATGACATCAATGGTCCACTAATAGTGGCATACAAAGTTTTGAAAACGCTCAACAATCGAGAGCGCAATATTCTACAAATAACTAATATTGAAGAAAACATGGGTAGAACACTATAGAAACCTCTGGTGTCAAGACAATGTAATTGGTGGTAAAATCTAAGTGAGAGCTACATAAGGGCTAAATGGTATTGATCTATAAGAAGTAACAGATGCCATAGATGGCACAAAAAATATAAAAGCCACCGGACTGGACGGAACCAATGTAGAGTTGTGGAAATATGGTGACTTATGTTACATCTCACACTACTGCGTCTATCTAATTTGTCCTGGAAACAATATGAAATTCCTGAAGGCTTGCTAAAGATGAAATTAATATCTATTATATAAAAAAGGAGATGAAAACATCTATCAAAATTGTAGAGGCATAAGCTTGCCAAATACAGCTTACAAAATATATGCCAGGATGTTAAACAACAGAACGAGGAAAATAATGGAAAACATAGTTGGTGAAGAACAACTGAGTTTCAGGAAAGGGCGGTCAAGAATCGACAGGGTATTCATATTATAGCAAGTTATCGAGAAAAGACGAGACTCAACAAAGAAACTAACATAGCTTTCGTCGACGTGGAAAACGGCTTTGATAACTTTAATAGAATAACGCTTTGGAACATACTGGATAGAAGAGGATTCCGAAAACATCTTATAAACGCCATTGCAGGATTATACTCAAATGCAACCATAATATTAGATCTCATAAGATTCCTGAGTGCTAAAATAAAAACAAATAAGGTATTAAAACAAGGCTACTGCAATTCCCCCACTTACCTTAATACGTAATATATATTGACGACAGTATGCGGTAACAATTTGACCAAGGAATGTATCTCAAAGAAAATACTGTTCTTCATTTTCTCTTATATGCTGACGATTTAGAAGTAACGTCTAAATCAGAAAATGAGTTACACAAAAACCTACCTAGAAAAAACAAAATTTGTGACAATTTCCATATGATGATTGGTACTAAAAACACCAAAACAATGGCGTTTATAGGATCGCAATCGATTCTATCCAAAATAGTGATAAGGAACAAGACAATAGAAGAGATTGGTTAATTTAAATATTTAGGGTGTGATCTCATATACGAATATTCTAATGATATATAACACAAATTAAATAAATTTGCACATTCATGTGGAACAAACACGAGAAGTTTAATGAACAAGACAACGAGACAACAAAAGGCACACACCTCAAATTATTCAAAGCGCTAACATTACTAACACTTACATACGGTAGCGAAATATGGATGAAAAACAAAAAGAAGAAAAATACAATAGAAACTCAAGAAATAAGGTTCCTCAGAAGAGTAAAGTGTTGCACAAAATTAGACAGAATAAGAAATGAAAATATAAGAAATAATTTAAATATTTAATATAAATGGCAAAACAAAATAAAATAAAGAAAAATGGAAACACTACAAAGAGAAAATCGAGGCATCAAGGCGACCTTTACCAAGCCCTTAAAATATACATACGTTGGACGAAGAACTACAGCTAGACCGAGAAAACGGTAGGTATCATATGAAGCAACTAGCCCGAAAGAGACGAAAATATTCAATTCATTTTATGTTTTATTTGCGAGATATCAGTGAAAATTTCGTTGTTAATTATGAAGCACTAAGTCATATCTCACTCTCTGTCGTCGCAAAACGTTTTATTTTGTGACAATAAACGTTTTGTACCAATTAAGAGTCAACTAAATCTTATGTACTTCGTCAATTGTAATTCAAATGGATTACATTGAGAAACTGTAAGATGTATCTTAAAAAACGAATTACTAACGATCTCCCAAAGTTCAGTAACCCATTGATAAATCATTCTCCATTAATATCAGTTACAAAAATGGAAAATGTGCCAACATTAGTTACTTCAAATGATATATTAATGCGATGGAACTGAAGACAAATATCCCTCGACAAATTTACTTCATAAGTTTTTAGACAGAGGATGAATGATAAATCGTTTAGAATTTAATGTGAATTCAACGTGAACTTTAAATAGTTGTATGGAATATACCTCAAGATACGCTTTTGACGTGTGGGAAAATAAATTATAAACACAGGCTTCAAATTTTACAAGCAAAAATATTTTGAAATATCTAAACGCAAAGCGGATGAAGGGTAAATTTGTATTCATTATGTTTATAGCCACACACAAGCGTTTTAAGGTTATTTTGGTTTGAAGCACACTCAGATTTTTACAACGTTTCAAAGAATGGTTGTGTTTTGAAAAGTGCCAAAGTATTGAACTTATATATATTTGGAATGCTCATTTCTGAAACCAACCAGTAGAATTCCCTTACAGCATCAATGCATATCACGAAGGGACATTTTCTTTATAAAATTTACCTCAGTCCTTCGTTTTTAACAGTACGTAATACATGGTGTACATTGCCACGTTGGTGGTTTTCAGATTACATCCACCTTTGTAAAGCCTATCTCCTATACTGCAAACTTCTGCTCCATCGACGCCATTCCCGATAACAATACCGGTATGTTGCCCATTCGTGCAAAATCCCGTTAACCAATACATATATTTATGTAGGTGGTGGTGGTGTAGGTAGATATTTTTTACCGAAATAGATTTTATAACACGTGCACCCAGTCGCAGCCGCAGCGAAAGGCTTCACGTTGCAGACCTTCAGGTCACAAAATATCGATTGTTCGTTTTACATCCATTTTATACACACGATTCCCCTTATTAAACATTCAGTTATTTCGGCGATGAATTTGTATGCATGGTCGCAAGGAATAAAGTGTTTACGGGGGGTAGACCGACAGATTGTCGGTAACATGACAAAGGGGAGATATTGGTTTTGATGGGATTTCAGAGCTGCAGATGGCAACACAATAACAAAAACAGTTGTGTTGAACGTGACGTTAAACTTCGATAATGGTTAAATAACCACAGAAATTGTGTTGTTTAGTGAAAATGGCAATGTTCGTTGATTTATATAAGCTAATAAATAATTTTAGTAAATTTCTGCCAAAAATGATTTGAGAGAGTGACGGAGAGGGAGGTGGGAGCATTTATAATTATTACGATTAATCACATGTAGGTATGATACGAAGACAAAAGCAAACTACTGCTTGTTCAAAAAGTGATGAGGTAAAATTCCAAGAAAACGCGTAGCTACCTTTGTCGGTATCCGACAGTCGACGGAGTATGAGCAGCGTTAGAAAGTCATTGACGGCGCGGTCGTAGCACTTACCATATTAGCACAAGAATAACTAACAATCAGAAGACCAACAGAAAGAGAGGTCCGATACGGTCCTCAATGACCCTGAACGCACGTGCTTCGATATTTGCCGATTAGCGCCGTAAGCACCCGTTCCTCCAAGTTCCTCCAAAGTCCGACCGACAACCTACTTGAATATCGGACCTCTCTTTCTGTTGGTCTTCTGATTGTTAGTTATTCTTGTGATATTAGCTTTTGCGTGCATTCGACATTGACAATAATGTCGAAATTTTTAAGGCACGCCTCTGTCGCGATATATTGTTACAGTAGTTCCGATAAGAAGGGGTTTATTGGCTTAGTAGGTTCTTGAAATTCTAACTCATCAGATATCGAACGGGCTGTACAACGACCACCATTACAAGTTTATTGATAATAAGAGGATGGTGCAGTCCTTGAACGAGCAGGGAAAAATTCCCACGAAGAAATGTGGATATTAAAACCTCAAAGAAATGTAGTAACAATTATTAGAGTAACCCATCATTTTAAATAAAAGTAATATTTTCAAGTAAATTGATTCAAACCAAAGGGTTAGCTTTGAATCGCATCTACAATTGTGCTGTAATTAAGTTATCCAAATCTGTAAAGTGTGTAAATGTGAAGAGTATATGTCTGAGACTCAGTTCGGATTTCGTGATGCAGTGGGCACTAGGGAGGCTCTGTTCAGTATGCAGGTATTGTTCCAAAGGTGTAGAGATGTGAGCTGCGACGTATATGCTTGTTTTGTCGATTATAGCAAGGCTTTTGACCGAGTACACCACCACAAAGTCATGGAAATATTAAGAAACATCGGAATCGACGGAAAAGATCTAGAAATTATATCGAGATTATACTGGGACCAATCAGCATATATAAACGTAGAGGGAGAACGATCAAAGACGATAAATATTTCACGGGGCGTAAGGCAAGGATGTGTATTGTCTCCACTTCTTTTCAATGTGTACTCAGAACACATATTTAGAAAAGCTCTCGAAGATGTGGAAGAGGGGATAATTGTGAATGGGAAGAGACTGAACAACATCCGATACGCTGACGATACAGTCATTATGGCTGATAGCTTAGAAGGATTACAACGATTGATGACCCTAGTGAAGGAGGTCAGCCAGAATATGGGCTCGATATAAATACCAACAAAACAGAATACATGGAAATAAGTAAAGAGCAAATCCCACACGAGCATCTCACACTAAATCAAAAACAAATCGAGAGGGTCAGTAAATACACATATTTAGGGACAGTGCTTAATGACCAATGGGATCACTCACAGGAGATCCGCTGCAGGATAGAGAAAGCAAGAGCCGTGTTCCTTAAAATGGCATCAGTATTCAAAAGCCACTATCTCACTATAACTACAAAAATTAGACTCCTCCGCTGCTATGTCTTCTCAACTCTACTTTACGTAGTAGAATCATGGACCTTGACAGAAGCAACCACCAAAAAACTTGCAGCTTTCGAAATGTGGCTTTATCGCAGAATCCTAAGAGTTTCATGGATGGACCACGTGTCCAATGAAGAAAACATTCGAAGAATAGGGAAAAATGCCGAGCTAATAACAACGATAAAGACTCGCAAACTCGAATATCTTGGTCACATAATGAGGAACGAAAATAGATATGGCCTACTGCAAAACATAGTGCAAGGAAAGATTCCAGGGAGACGTGGGCCAGGTCGACGGAGAAATTCTTGGCTCAAAAATCTTAGAACATGGTTTTCTACAACAACAACAGGACTATTCCGTGCCGCAACTAATAAAGTAATAATTGCCAGAATGATCGCCAACATCCGGACCGGATAGGCACTACGAGAAGAAGAAGAAATCTGTAAAATATTTTGAACAAATTTTGAAATTATCCTTCTATGTCTTTGTCTTTTAAGTGAACACCTCACACGATATGGCATAAAATAAGATTTTGTGTAGTTTGCAAAACACTTTTAAACACATAGATAGAGAAAATGATTTGATTTATATTTTGAATTCAGGATTAGTGCTTATACAAAATATGTACGAAGACAAAAATTTCTACCACCCTTAGAAACTGGCAGATCCCGTTGTTAGTTTTTGTCTCCATTGAAGGTACATAGAAAAGTATTTTTTTGAATTGTTATTATTACTAACAAAAACGTTAAGTACCAACTAACTCATTTTTCGGCCCAAAACTTAATCTTGGTTTAAAATTCTAATACTTATAGAGCACTTCAAAACAATTTGTTTATACTGAGTGTCGCGCAAAGGACAGACACAACTCGTTATCAATATTATGTAATGCAATTTACTTGTGTACCAAGTTGGATCTCTGAAGCGTTACGGTCGTTCAAATTGAAACTGAAATTGAAGTTTTGAAAAAAAAAAGACATTTTATTACTAATTTAGTGTACCGCTTAGGTGCAACATCCATATGAGAAAAAGTTCATTGAAACATTCGAAGAGGTTGATCTGGGGGTAACCCACCATTAAAATTCTTCAAAAGTGTTTATGTATATGCTGATTTAAATAGTAATCTTCAGTTACTAGATACAGTAGACCTTCGATGAAATGAATTTTCGGCGAAGAATAATCTTATGTCCTGGAGAACATGGCGATAATTTTGAAAATTTTCTCTAAATTTAAAAATCTAATATATAATTGTTAATTTCATCTTTTATTACAAACTACGTTAACTTCTTTTTCCAGTAAACCGTTGTTACTGAAACTTTTGTTTCATTTGGAAAACTAAATTTCTATGATCTACTATTAAAATTTTAATATTTTTCCAATCGACACCTTCTATTGCCTTGTTTCAGTTATCCCAATTTTCTTGAAAATCGTTTCAAAAATTTGGAACACTTCTTAAAATTTAACAAGGGTAAATCCCAAATAAATTTCCTCATAAGATAAAATAATGAATTCTATAAATAAGCAAATAAGTAAGAAGTTTATTAAAATTTTAAGGGTGTGTCAACTTCGATCAACCTCTTACGATATTTAAATGAACTTATTTCATACCTGAATTATCACTCGACTGGGTTAAAGAAGTGGAAAATGTTTTTAAAATTTAAACCACCACGTTGAATTCAATAGAGACGCAGCTTGGTATAGGGCAAGTTGTATTAAGTTACAGTATTTTGGGTCCCTCTGTATGCCGATGTGCTTTGTCGTCTCTTATGTGGGACACCCAATATATCACTATTTATTTAATTGTAAGGCAACAGTATATAGTTTGAATATGTACAGGTTGTCTCACTATGGACGCCTCCTTTGAATATGTGGGATGCCGTCCATGGGGTAATTGAATTGTGAAAATGGGAAAATATGTAACTGTCAATGGATGTCGGAACAAAATATTTTTAAAGATATTGCACTTGTCATTACATTTTTTAGGTATACGGTACATTCTAATCATAGCTCGTATAACATACCTCTTACCAAAGTTCAATCAGGGTTGAGATATATTCATTTTTATGTCAATAATGCCATAATATGGCATTTTTTTTTAAATATAATCCTTGTTTTTACCCCCTAAAGGCATTTTGTATAAAAGTGTTTATCGCATTTAATTAATTTTTATTTTTTGATTAATATCATCCTGGATGTTGAAAATTGAAAGGAAAAATATCCTTATGTCAAAATGTTATCCGCTTATTATGCCAGTAAAAAATTTTTATTATAAAATAGTACTCACTTTCTTAATCATTATTAAGATATTAAATGAACAGAAGACATTTTATAAAAAACCTTTTTTACACTATATTCACAATTTGTGTGTTTATCATATTGAGGATTAAATTAAAATAAACAAAATTAAGACTACTTCATATACATCTTATAAATTTGATTAATTATTTAAACCATGTTACATCTTAGATACGGTTTAAAGCCAACATTAAATATTATTTACCTGACATAAATTTTAGTTTGAATCTTATCTTATTAACTTAACTTGATTGAAAGCACTCAAGTAGCTGATTTTTCATTTATTTCCATTATTAATGCTATTTCTTTCTAAATATCACTTCCTTATCTGCTTACCTTTCAGTATCATAATTCTCTAAACCAATAATAGCTTTAGATGCAGATAATATCCGAGAAGACACATATGGGATAACAACATGAAGCTATAGCTGCGCGCTCATCAGGTGGACTATGAGATGTAAGACAATCTCAGGTAAAAATTTTGACATACCAAAATTCACCGCTATCTATTATTCTAGAATATCCATTTTATAATTACTATATTGGATTCACTCCACATTTTGTTGCTAATTTGTGATGTTAAAATTAATTTTGTTGCTCGTGCCGTTTAAGAGAAACAGTGTATATTCCAGCCTAATATTACTCTATAACAGCCATCACTGTATCTTCTGAATATAATAAATATCGATAGTGATTCAGGTGGCATATTTTGTTGCTTTCAGGCTATAGTCATCGCATATAGTATAATCTCCCTATCGAAAGATAAGCATTCGTGTACTTTCTGAAGAATGACAATAATTTTTGTCTGGACTGGTGATTTAGCTGTTTGTGGGTGGTATTTACAATAAACAAGCCTGCCTGAAATTTACAAATTTTTATATCGTCGGATGTTATCTGATAGTTACCACAATAAACTAGCTTATTTGAAAATTTATTTTTTAATAATAATTATTGTTTGTGGTTGCTTTATTCAGTATTTTAGAAAATATGTGTTTCAAAATGATTGTCATCTAGTCGGCAGTGGAATTCCCATGTAAAATAAAAATATCCCGCCTTGCGAAAATAGGAGTTTCTACTAGCTATACATAACCTCAAAATAACTTACTTAACCTCTTTTATCTTCTGGTTTTTCTCGTCAAAAGAAAACGAATTCTGAGTATTTGTCTATTTGTATTATTTGTTGTGGCCCTGAAAAGGGCCGTTAATTACCAGCAGTACTGATTGACAGTTTCACAATAAATGTTCGAAGGCCACCGTTTTGCTACATGCATAAAACCACACGACGTTTCATATTATTAAAAATGTGCTGCAATGTATCTCCCGTTATTTTATTGCATATTAAGGTAATGTGGTTCATCAGTTCATCCAGATTATTAATCCGTTCTTAGTAGACCTCATTTTTAAGAAAGCCAAAAATGGAAAAATCCAGCTAATCAGGCCAAATTCCTCTGCTCACAATTCGACCAGGGACGAACTCTTCAAGAAACCTCAAATTTTCTTGAGTGGTGTGAGCTGTGGCTGCATCCTGTTGAAAGAAACCACCTTGAAATCCATCAGGATGCAACTCTTCTACAAATGGCCTCAATAATTGTTCTCTGTAACGTTGACCGTTGATGGTATGGTGGAAGAATATTGGCCCTATTATTCTACAACGTGATATGGCCAACCATATCCCTACTTTCAGTGAATGTGAGGAACCTCAATGATATTGTGTGGATTAACAACAGACCATGTCCGGTAATTTTGTTCATAAACATAACCACTCAAAGGGAACAAGGCTTCATATGTGAAGAAATTTAGATCAAGAACATCATCGTTGTGGAGGTTTTCCTGAAAAAAGTTGCAATATTGCATCCGACTGTTGTAATCTCCTGGTAAGATTTATTGCACTATGGAGACTTTATAAGGATGCAAGTGCAAACGTTTTTTCAGAATGCCTCTAACAGTGCTGAAGGACACGTCTGTTCGAGCCGATAAACGACGTAATGACGAATGTGGATTTTCATCAACAATCTCTTCCACATGTTCGACAACATTTTCGTTAGTCTGCGGCCTTCCAGTAGATTTCCCTTTCCAACGCTTCCCGTTGTCTGAAATCTTTCCACAATTCGGCGGAGATGGTGTAGCAAGGCGGAGTCTTCAACAATTTTAATGGGAAATTTCAATAGGAACTGTGCTTTGCATTCAGAAATGGAATATTGCCATTCTCCGTTTACTAAGCGTCCACTTCGGAAA
The DNA here is from genome assembly GCA_946251905.1 of Cryptocephalus moraei. NCBI lineage: Eukaryota > Metazoa > Arthropoda > Insecta > Coleoptera > Chrysomelidae > Cryptocephalus > Cryptocephalus moraei. The sequence goes on from OX276460.1 coordinate 13,616,225, forward strand.
TAGTCTTCAATAATAAGGGTGTTTTCTTGATCAGTATACATTTCAATTGCTTAATAATAACAATTAATAAAAATTGGATCTGCTGATCGCTGACAGCCGTGATTGACACTTGCCCAGATCGCACAGATCACAGGACACTTGTTGTTATAATTAGATAGGTTTAAATCAATAGAGCGCGGCACATCAAAAATTACATGCACAGAAATTCCAACGCCAACGTCGCCAACTAGATGACAATCATTTTGAAACACGTAGTATTATACAAAAAATAATACGCAATTTCAATATATTGGAATATATCATTTATTCTCTTTTGACATGTCTATTTCTAAACGCTAATTAACTCGCTGTGCACCTGATGATGGTGGACAACGAACAAATGTGGTTTATCCCGGGTTAGTATTATTCAAGGCATATTAAATAATTGATATTTCATACGGTCTTTACTAGATATACTTTTATTGTAATTTCTGTGGAACGCTATTTATCGCTTAGATTCACCTCATGCACATTTTCTGGGCTATAAAATTATTTATTAGATGGTTTTACTACATTTTTGGAATTGCTGTGGTTCAGTGTTGGTTTTATGGGACATAAAGAGAATTTTTGCTTTCTCCTCTATTTGCTCTGGTAAATATAACGTTATTAACCACAAGTCGTTTCCTCCGCTGTTTCGTTCAGGGATAGAGTGCACCACTTAATTATCACATATTTACATTACAATTTCGCCGCACTTTCAACGAATACCCTATTTTCCTATTAGGAGCTTGTCAGTAGGTTCCTACGGCGGAAATAAAATAAAATAAACTCGCCTGTCACTCGGTATACGTAAAACTATTTAGGGACGTCACATCTGATTCTGCTACTCATCAGTTTCACAAAGTTAATCGTTTAAGCAATGTAATGACAGGGTCCGTTAAATTCTGTTTTATATGTAATTACTCCTGTATCCCCTTCCATTTCCCTAATTAAGTCAGGAGATTTAGTTTCCAATCTTCTCATTTGTCAAAATATTGCTTCGTTTTCCATAAATATCCTTTGTTTTATGTTCAGTATCATTTACCACAATTAAAGTGTCTTACGTTACCAGCCGACTCTCTTATGTAAATATTTTAGTGTTGTCTACATGCTACAGCACTGTGTTGCCGTAATTAGCCTGTCTATTTTAAGATTAAACATTAAAACTTAAAAACTTACCCAGAAATTCCCGTCTAGAAACTGTAATAGTGAACAAAAATTTTATATGAAATATTTGGTTAAAACCCATTACACAACACGAAACACTGAAAAATTAGCTTGAAAGCTCTCGGTTATATCTATCGAATAAAATGCGTCATCATATTTGCCAAATTTGTTATTTTTTAGTTTTAGATAAAATGTCTTTCCTTACAAAAATTCTGTTACTCTTGGGATGTCGTAAGGAGTGGTTAAGTTTGCGATAAGTTATACAGGTGGTATAGATACAAATTTAGATAGTGTTAATTGAATGTGAGCAAAGTAGGCTTAATTGTTATTTTTAATCTAAGAAGTTATTTAACAAAGTTGTTTAGAAACCAATAATCATAGCCCAATAACTGGGATAAATAACCTCTATACCTTATCTTTAGTCACTTCTTACGACATCCCAAAAATAGCAATTTTTTTGTAAAGATTGAGATTTTATTGAAAAATGGAAAATGAAAAACTTTACAAGGGTTTTACATTCTGGGGGTGGGGGAGGATTGTATAGTACATTGCTTTATGTCTACAGAAGTGGGGGATTGTTTTGACTTAAATACGTCCATTATAAGTATTTACAACTAAATGAATTTTATTTGAAATATTTTTTTTCTAATCTTGTTGGCTCTGATACACTTAGGTATAATAAGGAGCCATATGGTGCGGATTGAACACGCTTAAAGTTTATAAAAAACAGCTAAGAAGTAATTGACATTTGTTTATTTTTCTGCTATACGTCTACAATGTTTAACACCCGCTTAATACGTTCCACAATTAAACATACTTTATATGTAATGACCTAAATTTGTTTAAATTTTATGATCTGCACGATATCCTTCCCAGCAATGTTCCTCTCAAAGTAACCATGAGAGGATGTATTGGAGGACTAAGTTGTTTTCCAAAAATAGTTTTCCTTTCAGCTTCAGCCCCATTGAACTTGTTTAATATGTATATGACGTATAATATCTCATAATCTACTGTTTACTCGATTGTAACGTCGATGCGTTTCACCCCGAAAATATGAAATCAGGATTATTTCTGTCAAGAGTCAAATTGTACCTTGAGGATTCTAAACACATATTTAACTGTATCTAAGAAATTGTCAATACATTTAATATTGTATCTGTTTTCGTTACAAGTATTTGAGAGCCACTATAATGAAATTGGATTCGTGTTCAAAGCAAGAGTATAGGGGGGAAATCCAAGTATGATCGATAATATCAAGATTTTAGAAGTAGCTCTTCCACACTGGCTCACTAATTTTTAAGGAATTTTCGTAACATTCATTATATTATAATTTTATTCTTGGTCTCGAGGGAGTATCTGCGAAATATCAAAAATACAGTTGATGGCCGTATTAAATGACAAATATATTCTGACTAACGCTATTTTAGAATGACAGGTTTCATAACTTTCATTGACCAATGGTTTTTGTTGTGTTTCCCGTTTGAATATTTGATAACCGCTTAATGTCACTCTCCTTCATTTTCTGCTATTATATTCTGTTTGTTAATAACACTATGCCAAGAAAGTATTCGTATCACTTTAATAAACCAGGTTTATGTGTGCCGTAAATCGATATATAAAGTGAGAGAGAGAGAGAGAGAGAGAGAGAGAGAGAGAGAGAGAGTGGGCGTTTTCTAATTGAATATTAATAGGTGTATGAAATTAAAACAAAAAGTTTGTGCAAACATCGCTTCTTTTTCGATATATTTATAATATACAAGGTGATAACTTTTTTTCTATAAAACTGTTGTTTGTAGCACAATAATTAATGGTACCTGCATTACTTTAAATAATATTCCACAACAGCCTATAAGTAATAGTTATTTATTATACAAGCGGATAAAATGAACCTTTAACTAGCGATATGTTTAAACGCGCGCGCGGCACAGCCGCAAGCGTGTTAATATCGCGAGTTAAACGTTCATTGTATCCGCGAGTGTATTACAACGTTATATTCAATTTTGCCGTATATAAACTGACGTTTAGCGGAGTAATGCCCGGTTTCTGGTACATTCCCTTATCGGTTCAATAGCTATAGGTTCCATAAAGTTATTGAACACATAAAGTCTAGTGCCGTTTCTTAAAGCATTCGTTCTGTAAGTTCTAGATTTAATGAGTATTGGTTCGACAAGTAATTTTTCTATTGTAACACAGATGGCGATAACCTCGGAACGTCATATTTGCTTAGAAATGCGCGTTTTGTGAATGACAGAAAATACGGTTACTGTCCAAAGTGCAGTTTCACGTGTCACTTATGGCAAGCGTCACAAATAAAGGTTAGCGAGCAGTTATTATATATATATATATATATATATATATATATATATATATATATATAAAAGCGGGGGTCCTACAGCTGCTGCCGCTTCCCGCAACTCATTCGCCATAACCTCCTATCATGCCAATCATTTTCTTTAAGGTCTCTTTTCATCATAGCTTGCTCTATGCCTTTTTCCCATGTATGTGCTGATCGTCCTCTTTTCCTTCTCTTTGTTGGATTATAATCTGCCGCAATGCGTGGTAATCTGTCTTGTCCCATCCTCATAACATGTCCATACCAGATCAATTGTCGTTGTTCAATTCGTTCTACAATTGTGCTTTTCATTTGTGCGCGTTCTTTAATTTTTTCATTTGGGATACGTTCTATTCTTGATATTCGACAAGATCTTCTGAAAAAGTCCATTTCAATAGCTTCCAATTTTTGTTTCTTCTTTTGTGTTAATTTCCATGTTTCTGCACCATATGTTGTTATCGGTTCTACTATGCTTTTATAAAGTAGTTTCTTAGTTTCCAGTGTAATTTTTGTTGACCACAATATACCATTCAGTTGTTGTATGACTGTCTTCCCTTGCCTTATTCTGTTTTCAATATCTTGGTCATCTTTACCGTCTTGTGTAATTAGACTTCCTAAGTATTTATATTTTTCAACACTTTTTATTGTGTCGTCTTCGATTTTTAAATCCGTGCCTTATTTTCCCACACAAAGGTATTCTGTTTTACTAATATTCACTTGTAGACCATATTTTTTTAATTCCTCCAATAATTTCCTCATCATGTAACTGATATCGTCTTCATCGTTAGCTACTATTAGTTGGTCGTCGGCAAAGAGCATTGTATACAAGTTTGATTCCCCTATCTCTATCCCCATGCCTGAGCATTTTCTTCGCCATTCGTTGAGGGTTTCTTGCAAATATATTATTATGCAGTTATAACTGCAAATATGCAGTTATTATTCTAACCTAAAATGACGCTGGTCGTCGTTGTTCCACACTTCACAGTGCGCATGCGTCACATAATTTATCGCACCGTAATGGTCCGATAACTTGTGTGAGCATTTATTGAATCGATAAACCCTGTCGAACGTTTCAGAAACTGTTTTTGGTACTTTGTGGAACCAATAGCTTTATTGGTCCCATATCTATGCTTTCAGAAACTGGGCATACGTCCAATTTTGAAAAGAAAATTTGACAAGATGACAACTTCAGTGCCACAATCTTGACAGCGACGAAAACAATTTTAAACATATAAAACGTCACTTTATACGGCAAAATTGAATAACAGTTATTTAAGTCACAAGGAATGTAAAGACGTGTTTACACTCGAGGCAAGTATGTACGGGCCGAGGCGAAGCCGAGGCTTGTCACTTGCCGAAAATGTTAACAGTCGATATATTCCGTGTGGCTTATTAGATTTTTCACGCTGCCGTTGAAAACTTCCTCATAATTCCTCAAAAAATGAAATGTTTGATTTAGTTTGGACGTACATCTCTCTGGCATAAGTTAACTGACATACGTACATATGTCAGTACGTAACTAGGGACAAATCAGCTTGATTTACTCATTTGATATTCCTAGGAGCGTAAATGACAGTATTTACATTCCGTCGTCCAGGAAAAATAATACACGAATGTTATTAGCCATTTTCATGCTACGTATCTATGCATATAAGAGCGATTTACGATAGCGGGAGCGGGAATATAACCATTAATCCGCTGCCTAAATAAACAAAATAAACAATGGCTTTATAGGTTCGATTTGACGTCAATAAACGTCAGTTTATATGGCAAAATTGAATAAAATTGTGTTATTAGTGGTGCCTCATTTTTAACAAGAAAGATCTCTTGACTGATTTTGTTATCTTGAACTGTGTTTCAGCAACGTAGTAAGGAGCTACAATTGTACGTGAAATAAAATAATTTACATTTAAAATAGTGTTGGGATATTGCGAAAATCGCCGTTTTGTCTATATGAGTAGATAAAATAGTGTAATTGTAAACGAATTAGATAGGAAAGACTAGTAGAGTTATTGATCTCCAAGTATAACGTTATAATCATTTGTGCCCCTTACACTAAAATACTTCTTCAACAACTAGATGACTGAAACCCATTTCTGCATAAAAGTAATAATTATTTTTGAACTGAAAATTGAAAAACAATAATAATATTGTAACAAATTTTCCCCACCTTCAAGAATACGAGCTTCAGTTAATCTCTTTATATTAACGCACACTCTGAAGAATGATTTCAGTATTACTCATTACATCATATAAACTCTAATGCGATTCTTCAGTTCCAAGTGGAGTGTAAATCTATAAATTAGATATTTTAGATGACCCCTTTAAAAAAAGTCGAAATAACTTAAATTGCTACTGGCAGTTTTGAGGGCTCTGATTGTAATCCACTCGACAATAGCCCAATCTATTGGCTATAAATATAATACTTGAATGTCTCCTAGTTTTTATACTAAAATTTGCTAATGCGTCATCTTGCATAAACCACATTCTATTACCAGTTGAAAGTAAAATTTCTTCAAGCAATATGGATAAATTCTTGAAAAATCAGCGACCATATATAATTCTTTCAAAAAATGTCCAAATAAGTGATTTTCAACAGCAGAGGATTTAAATTATAAGTATTTTACTATATCAAATATCTGTTCTTCCACAAAACGCAATAGAAAAGTGACGATTTATATTTCTGATTAAGTACCTCTGATCCTGCCAGTGACCTAGGTTTATCCACTTAAAAGCAGTTAAAGCATTCAATATATACTGACATATCTGCACTATATTTTTAGAGATTTTCTATCCATTATTTCTACCAGTACTAATCATCTAAAAACAGCGAGTACAGTCAAATATCTCTCACACATTGACACAAAATCTTCTAGAAGCTCTAACCCTTAGAAACGTTTTCAATTCAACATTTTAGTCCAAGTTAGTTAAGGTATAATTACTGTTGTAGTCAGATGTGGTCGAGCATCCTCATGTCTAGACACCAGATTATCCACAATAAATGAAACAAAGGTGAAATATTATGTACTTATAATGTACTGTATTGTTATGTACATATTAACTAATAAACTGTTTTCTGCGACCAACTCTATACATGCTATCAAACAAATTCAACCTATACCAAGATTCCCTTTGAATTAGCATTGGTTCTCATGTAATATTGGTGGCAAAGCCCCATGATCTTATAGTATACTAGAGTAGGTTCGATCTGACAATTCAAATTTTATACATTTTTCTTATCCTGTTGGTCGCTGACCAATCCATAAAAGTCAGAATTCATAGCCAGATTTTTACGAGGCACTGAAACTAGCAAAACGTGACGGTAATAACTCTAACAATTCAATGAAGGAGGGTACGTGGGTAAAGCACATGTGGTCTTAAATTGCTATCGCCGAAGGCGATCAACGATGAACAGCGGTTGTTATCTTTTATTTTTTGCTAGTTTTCATTAATGGACCATGTTGTATACGTCTTGAGCGCTTTATAAAACTATATAATAGTTGATTTAATTGTACGCGAGTGTTAGAAATTTTTAGTATTGCTTTAGAATTATAAGCCTGCTTTCTGAGAGGTACTAGGCGATCGCGAAATACTGCCTGAGGGATCGTAAAATTATTGGCCCATTTTGGTCAGAATCTTCTGAGATTAAAGTTTTATTTTCCATTATTATCAGAGAAAAACCAATGATCGAGATACACAATGGAAACTATGTCAAAATAAAGTAACTCAAGTTCTTGTATTCATTTTGTTTAGAAAACAAATAAAATACTTGAGAACTTTGTAGCTACTTGGTTTAGTTTTATTGAAGTGAAAACTTTTATACGCGCGTTTGAGAAAAATAAACGGTTTTAGGGGAAAAATCTTCAAGTTGCCATCAGTATGAAATCTGTAAAGTTGTGAGTCATCGAATATCCAAACGCGTGTTATAAGTATATACGATATACCTATATGTATATGCGGAGTATAAGCGTGCAGGGTGTTCTCTCTCCGCCGGTCTATTCTTTTCATCAGAAAAGGGTGAGATATGTATGACATATGGATATAAAAAGAGGAACGAAAGAGCGTAATACAGCCCATTCGATATCTGATGAGTTAGAATTCCAAGAACCTACTAAGCCAATAAACCCCTTCTTATCGGAACTACTGTAACAATATACCGCGACAGAGGCGTGCCTTAAAAATTTCGACATTATTGTCAATGTCGAATGCCCGCAAAAGCTAATATGGTAATTGCTACGACCGCGCCGTCAATGACATTCTAACGCTGCTTATACTTCGTCGATTATCGGATACCGACAAAGGTAGCTACGCGTTTTCTTGGAATTTTACCTCATCACATTTTGAACAAGCAGTACATGAGAAACGATAGTCGATCACGTGGAGTATAGAAGTAAATTTAAATATGTATATTGATAGAAATGTCGATACAACAAGATATGTGTCAACAACAGATGCCGTATTTACAAGATAATTTCATAATGTTTATAATTATTTGGCATTTATTTTCTAACATTAAAAATTTGGACTGAAAATTGGTTACCGACACGTAGACAGATAAGGTTTTTCTTCAGAAAGTTGCTCGTTTCCTATTGGCTCTCCCAAGGTTGTCAACGTGTAACGACAAGATTTCGTCAATTAAGGGCCCATCGGCATTAGGAACATTTCATTTCGCGGTGTGATGACTAACTGGAAAGTCGGACATTCTTTTATTTTAAATCGTCGATTTACAGTGTCACATTTATCGCGTACAACGTTAATTGTGTTAATTAGCCGAACCCTTGGGAGTCGCACGCGGTAGCTGTGGCCATGGGTATTTAATATCCCTTTTAATTTCTTAATTACATACATGTATGTATGTGTGTATGTATGTGTTAGTACCAGAAAACCCAATTATTTTAGAACTAAATAACATATATTTAGTTTCAATTGTAAATAACACATATTTCAAAAAAATATGAAGATTAAAATTGATAATTGAGGAAGATAACGGCAATAATTCGGATTCAATAAATCGAAAAAGAATGAGAGAAGTTGATGATGAAAGGGCCGAAATTAATGACAATGAAATGAACAGTGAAGATGATAAAAATGTAGAAGTCGATAATGCTGATAGCAGTGTTAAGGTTCTAGAACAATAATCCCCGAGACAATCACCCCCCGGACATGTACCCCCGTATCAAACACTCCCCGGACATATACCCTTCGAACAGAAAGAGTGCAAAGTTTTCTAAGTTAATAAGGCAAAAACTTATATAGATCGAACTACTTAATTACAATCTATCCACTCTTTAAGTATAAAAATGTTTTCAAATGATTTCCACGTAAAATTCAAAGTAGTGATGCCCACGATATTCTCCTTTGCGAGAGTCTCGTCTCGTCTCGTCTCGTTTTCGAGAGGAGACTCGAGACGATACTTTAAATTTTCCTTGCGAGACAAGACGAGATTTTCAAAAAGTCTCGTCTCAAATCTCACACGAGAGGCTCGCAAAAGTCTCGAAGTATCGCGAATAAAAATAGAAAATATTAATTAATTATTATAATTATCGCGAACGTTAGTGAAACATATTTTTTAAAGCCGCATAATAGAAAGCAGCCTGTGTTTACAACAGCTGTTAGTTACGCAATGTTTACCTTTTTGAGCTTTCCGAGATATTGCCACCTGTACGACTATTATACTAGAGTTGAAGACTTACCTAGGGAATACAAATATTCACAACATTTTCATGTTGGATAAAATAGTTTTTTTTCTGTAACGAGAAAAAAGTTTGACATTTCCCGCTGTTGACAGGAATTTTTTGTTAAGCTTTATGATTATTAGTTTTTAATATCTCTACGACAATTTATTTTATATTCACCGACCTTTGGAGATCATCTACCTATTTCTCACCCTACTTTTCATGTTATAATCGACGTATAATAATTGGTTTATTTCAGTTCTTGTCGAAAAAGCAAATTTGATAAGCATTTCGATATAATTGAGGAGCAAGGAGGAACCGGACGTAATAAAACGGCAAAATGCAAGATATGCACGTAATCACGAGATTTTGCGAGACATTTGCGAGACTCCCGCGCGAGACACGAGACGAGACGAGACTTTTATTGCGAGACGAGACTCGAGACGAGACTTTCCACTTTTTTGCGAGACAAGACCAGATTTTTCAAAATCTCGTCTCGTCTCGTCTCGTGGGCAACACCGATTCAATTTTTCAAAGAAATTTTCAATATGGGATTAAGGAGCACTCTTATCAGGTAACGATTTCAAGATAGGATTAACATTAAGGACTATATTGGACATCTTTATAAATAAATGCAACCTTATCATGCCTCAGATCACTGTCCTTAATGTTAGTACCTCTATTTAACGCAATAATGATTCTCACACAAGGTGCCATAGATAAAGATTTCAAAAATGGATCATCATTAAGGACTATATTGGACACCTTTATAAATAAGTGCGCCCTTATCAGGGCACGGATCACTGTACTTGTATTGGCGGAATTGCCCATTATCTCTCTCTTTATGGTGTAATTATATTTACATGTATCTCTTTCATAAGTTTTGTAAATTCTCAATAAACCTCAAATTCAATTCTTTGTACTTTTCTTGCTTGCATCCACTGAACATTATTTCCAAATTTAGGTATCTTTTTCTGCATGATTTCATCGGACATGTGGGTATCAGACCGTTTCTACAGAGTCGCAGCATGGTATAAACATAAGAGCGAAAGAAAGGCCAAATATTTCTCGTTGGCTAAACAGAGATAGAACTTTTGCCACGTTGCGAAACATCACAGTCATCGCCACACTCTACCGGCCGGCATTATGATAATATGAAGAACACACGTACGAACGTGATCATCTGTGGTGATCATTCGCTGTATAGCGTCCGACGGGAATATTTGGAATGGGTTACGGACCGAATGAAAAGGTATTTATTGTAAAGTGGTTTTACATGCACTCTTTGGAGTGCATGCACTCTGTACTCTACTGATCTCCGAATGCGATACGCGTTAGATGCCTGAACTGCCTGGTCGGCCGGCAGCGTTGCAAAACTTCCTTCTCTGTCATACTAACGAACTACTATTAGTTTCTCTTTTGCTCTTGTTGATTTCGGACCCTGCGATTCAATAGAAAAGCTCCGTATGTCCGGTGGTATTTGGTATGGGATGGTGAATGTCAGGGGTTAGATGTCCGGGGGGTGACTTCCTTGGGGGTTATTGTCATTACCTAGTGTTAATCGGTAAATACAGTTTCGTCCGTAATCCCTTTTTAAATAAATTTTGTAATACACTTTCGTCCGGCGTCTTAATTTTCAACTATACACTTTCGTCTGATGCTAGTACAGGTAGTCCAAACCCTAATTTGGTACGGCGATAACATTTTCGTCTGACTAGGGATGTTTGACAAGTTGGACGACGGACAAGTTGATGGTATACATTTTCGTCTAATCCCTCTTGGGGGTGAACTTTTCGAGGTATACATTTTCGTCTGATATCGACTACCTGCAACGGTTCTCTGCCGGGCATCCGGATTGGGGCTCATATTTCACATTCTACAGCAAATTCTGATGATTCCTGTTAGGCTCAGTGAGTACATGTTTGGTCCTTGCCCCCTTGCTTTTCCAACGTACTTTCGAGCGTATCATATGACGTATCATAAACGGTGCATCTCATTAGACGAAAATGTATAGGTTGAAGGGATATAGTAGTTCAGGTAATGGAACTACCTCTCGATAATCAAAACGAGAAAACGCAAAATGCAGAAACGAGAAAATTTTTACAGGAACACATTGTAAAACTTGATAATACTCAAATTTATATGCTGCAATATGTTGAATTAACTTCACACTATTACAGTTTTTAAAATAATTTTAATACTTAATAAATTTGCCATAATAAACTTCTGATGACCAATTTGACGTACTCTTATTTTATTCTTTATGTAAATTTCCAAACCAGGTAGATCGGACGAAAGTGTATATTCCCCATATTTTAAGCAGCGGACGAAACTGTACATTTTCAGGCAAGAGTTTCTTCAAATTTTATGGTTAAGTTATACAGGCGGACGAAAGTGTATGTGACTGTGTTAATAATCTAACAGATTTTAATAATGCATAAAATATAAATTAATATAAAATAAATATTATATATTATAATTGGATTAAAAAAAATGAATTGCGCATTTCTTTGCTCTCGTCTTCCATTTTAAAAAGTTTTTGTTATAATAATTAAATGAAAAATATATGTATATGATTAGAATGTTTATAATTAAAGAAAAAAGTTATATTTTATGATTATTTAAAAAAAAGAATATAATAATATAAAAAAGTAGTATAAAAGTAAGCAGTCATATAACTATATTTAATTTAAAATACATTTTGAAATTCAGTGAAATTTCATATTTATTTCGGTATAAAAATATTTTCTAGGCACGTCATGAACATGCAACATTGTTTATGATAAGAATCCTGTGATAGGAGAGTGGAATATAAATATTATGTGGTTATAAGAGTTATAACAAAAAAAATTGCCACATGATAATGTGATACTTTTATGAGGGTTCTCTTTTAAATGGTCGAGTTGTTAGATGTAATTTGGTATGCTTGGTTTGGCTGATTTATCACTACCTACGTGCACCCAATCAAACCATTAAAGGGATGTACTATACGAATACTTCCTTGGCCTACTGTCTGTTGGTGTATACTACGGTCACGTGTGTAGGTGTGCGGCGTGCGGCGTGCGGTGCTTACCGATTTTCGCTAGACTAGCACAAAATATCCACAGTCCAATGATGAAAGGTGTCTCGACCCTGTGGAAGGAGACCTGTATGACGGGATACCTCTTGTCGACCTTATGCCTGGCCGCCGCCTCCTCCTCATGCCGCTGCCGCCCGTCGTCGTGGGGTTCGCCGGCGGCTGCGGTCGAGGTCGGGGCCACGACGTCGGCGACGGAGGCGACCGTCGGCACGTCCCCGACCGACGACGACGTCCTCGGTGTCGGGATGCCCCTGTACAGGTTGTTCAGGTCGTACGGGTAGGAGTCAAGGTTAACCCGCTGGGGCTGCTGCCTATCGACGCCGCCGATGTCGGCCGCGTGGTCCGGCGGTTTCGGGTGGCCCTCGGACCGTCCCGCGAGCACCGCCACCGCGACCGCGACGACCACGACCGATACCGTTCCCGCGACAGGACATGCCCGTGTTGTCATCCGGCGTCGCGACGGAGTCATGTCATCTATGACGGGGTCTAGGAGCGTCGCAGGACCGCCATTAAGGCAGTCGAAGCGTCGCAGTGCCCGCCACCAGGAGAACTACTACTGGGCGTCGGAGGGGACAGCTGACCGGGGCGCCGTCGCGACGCCGCGATCGGCGGCGGCGGCGGCGACGGAGGCGGTGGCGGCGGATGCGCACACGCTCCACCGCAGAACACATTTTCGCTTCTCGTGGACGTTCCAGCAGGACGTTCAACTGACGGCCCCTGCAATCCTGCAATCATAATTGGTATTAATATCAATCAATACCTACAGCTGTTTTCAATTTTGTAGCAACGACCATAATGGAAGTCTGTTGTAGAGAATATATTTATGGATGGTAATCTCATAACAGTGAATTGCAATGTGTAGTGAAAAGTGTGTGTACAAAAATTATAGTACCTATTTGTTGAGTATGAGAACGTGAGGTTTCTAAAATTTAAACTAAAATAAAATCACAATAAATTCACTTCCACTCACTAATACGAAGGTACAATTCAGACGAAATTTTTCGCTATGTAGTGATTAGCTTCGCCTATATCTCTCAATCTGTATTATAGCGGTCCTATAAGGAAGTCTGTCGTAGAGACTGTATTTATAGACGGTAGAGTACAGTGAATCGCATTGTGTAGTGAGTAGTGTGTGTACAATAATTATACTTATTTGTTGAGTAACAGGACGTGAGCTTTCCAAAACTTAAACTAAAATAAATTTACATTAAATTCACTTCCATTCATTAATACGAAGGTACAATTCATACCAAATTTTCCTCTATATAGCGATTAGCTTCCACTACCTATATCTCTCAATCTGTATTATAGCGGTCCCATAAGGAAGTCTGCCGTTGTTAATGTAATTATGACCGGTAGAGTCTCATAACAGTGAATCGCATTGTGTTGTGAGTAGTGTGTATACAAAAATTATACTTATTTGTTGACTATGAGAAGATGACCTTTCTAAAAGTTAAACTAAAATAAAATCACAATAAATTCACTTCCAGTCACTAATACGAAGATACAATTCATACCAAATTTTTCTCTATATAGTGATTACTGATTAGCTTCGCCTATATCTCTCAATCTCTATTATAGCGGTCCTATAAGGAAGTATGTCGTAGAGACTGTATTTATGGGCGGTAGAGTCTCATACAGTGAATCGCATTGTGTAGTTAGTAGTGTGTGTACAAAAACTATACTTATTTGTTGACTACCAGAACGGGAGCTTTCTAGATGTTAAACCAAAATTAAATCACAACAAATTCACTTCCACTCACTAATACGAAGGTACAATTCATACAAAATTTTTCTCTATATAGTGATTAGCTTCGCCTATATCTCTCAATCTGTATTATAGTGGTGCTATATGGAAGTCTGCCGTAGTTAATGTAATTATGGCTGGTAGTCTAATAAGAGTGAATCGCATTGTGTAGTGAGTAGTGTGTGTACAAAAACTATACTCATTTGTTAACTACAAGAACGCGAGCTTTCTAATTGTTAAACCAAAATAAAATCACAATAAATTCACTTCCACTCACTAATACAAAGATACAATTCATACCAAATTGTTCTCTATATAGTGGTTAGCTTCGCCTATATCTCTCAGTGTTATAGCGGTCCTCTAAGGAAGTGTGCCGTAGTTAATGTATTTATGGATAGTAGAGTCTCATAGCAGTGAATCGCAATGTGTAGTGAGTGGGGTGTGTACAAAAATTATACTTATTTGTTCAGTATGAGAACGTGAGTTCTCTAAATGTATGGTAAAAACGTTAAATAGCATTAATGAATCTTTGATGAACTAAAATATAATCAATCACAATGAATTTACTTCCATTCATTAATTTGGAGGTACAATTCATACCAAATTTTCCAAATGTATAAATTTTGCTTATTAAAGGGGCTGCAATTTCTTCAAATCACATAGTTTTTATGGAAAATGCTATGGTTCAATACAAAGAAATGACTCTCTGTAGGATCCTCACGAAGAAGAAAAAATAAATTTTTTGGGGCTTTTCTCATGCATTTTCGCCATAAAAATGTAGGTGTTGATTACAAATGTCAATTTTACCTATTCATGTAATTTATATTTGTTAGTTAGGTGAGGTCGTTCAAGGTAACCTAATAAGTGACTCGAAAATTTGGTAAAAAAATATTTATAATAAGTCGCAATATTATGTTAAATAATAACACACCACCAAACAGGTCACGAGAGAACTGTATTACCAAATAAGTAGAAGAAGATGTTTTATTCCCTAACTGATATCACCTAACAGGTTATAGTCCACTTGCTGGTAGCAAATTGGTGAAATATGTCCGTCACTATGTTTCACCTATTAAGTCACATTTCCGCTATATGACGTATAAAATTAATTTGACTAATAATGATATAATAATAATAATAACTAAACTAATAATGATAAATTATAGATTAAAAAAAATGTTTTTGCGACGCTTGCTCTAAAATTAAATTCTCTCGTATATTTTGCTTTGCGCCTTTTCCATTTTATCTCACGTATGGAATATTATTCGTGACTATATCGTAGTAATAATTTTGTGTAAATAGTTCCAACTCCGCCAAATTGTTTCAATATACATAAAATGCCTTTAAGTGTTTAGTAACAAAGATGAATTTCGTTAATGGACTGACCATTTTGTGTATTAACATTTTTCTGTTATATGTTGGTGATGTAGTGTATTCTTGGCTCTTTGCGTTGACCCAAAGGGTCCGGTTTAATATTTTGGCATCGAAATTCTACGTATTACCTGTTGATAATACAGGTCTCATTAAAGTCGACAACGAGGGGGTCATATACGGTAGGTGCATATTACGTGAATTATTAATTTTTGTTCAATTTGATATTAACTCTTATCTGGGTATTGACAATGTACTTCAGCTGACTTTTCAATAATATGTATATATTCGCTTAAGCTCAAATCACCATAGACTTACTGTATCAGTTTTTCATTTTTTAGATTATGGCGTTTATGATTTTATCATAGTAGGAGCTGGAAGTGCTGGAACACTTCTCGCGAACCGAGTTTCTGAAATAAAATCCTGGAAAGTGTTACTACTAGAAGCAGGTGGGAACGAGAATGAATTTAGTGATATACCTGGAATGTGTGGGTATTTGCAGTTTTCAGACATGAACTGGGGTTATTATACCGTCCCGCAGGAAACTTGTTGCTTGGGTAAGGGATAAAGTAAACGTAATTAAATCAAACTGAAATAATATATTATGTTCATGTTGAAACAGCCAACTAAAAGTAATTGTTATGTCAGCTTTAGCAAACTGAAATGTTTCAATATGCAATAGATATTTGGATATTTGTTTATGTAGGCGAAACCTGTTTTAACTAGTTACGCCCATCATCAGTGACATAAGAATGATGCACAATATTTGCACGAGCAAGCAAAATGTGAAAACACCTTCTATTCCTATTTAAATCCAATATGATGAAGTGCCACATGCTATTAGGATTACTATGGTACCTAAATATTTTTCTAGTTATTCAAAAATTATTTGAAAAAGTTATTGTAATTCCGTAATATCTTTTTATACTTCCTTTTGAAAGCATGGGTTTGCTCTAACAAACTAACAGGACTATGTGGTGCTTCACGTAGTTTTACGTAATAACACCTTAACATATATTATTTTTAGGAATGAAGAACTATTCTTGCAATGCTCCCAGAGGTAAAGTATTGGGAGGAAGTAGCACTATCAACTCAAAACTATACGTTAGAGGGAACAGGCACGACTACAACCATTGGGAGAGAATGGGAAACAAGGATTGGTCCTACAGACACGTCCTACCGTATTTTATGAAAACTGAAAACTCCACCATCCCTAACGAGGAGAGAGGCTACCATGGCCACGAGGGAGAACTGCACGTCCAATACAACGAACCTACCGTATTCACTAAAGTGTACTTGAGCGCCATGGAAGAACTCGGCGTCGAACAGATCGATTATAATGGAGAAACACAAATCGGAGCGTCTCCAATAGCTTTCAGCTTGAATGGGATCAAAGTGGAAACCGGTGGAAGGACTTTCATCGAACCTATTTTGCATAGGAAAAATTTGAAGGTCGTCCTAAACGCTTTCGTTACGAAAATTCTTACGAACAACGAAGGGACCGCGGTGAGAGGTGTCGAATTCATACGAGAGGGTAAAAAGTACTGTGCCAAAGCTGAGAAGGAAGTTATTGTATCGGCGGGCGCTTTCAACACTCCGCAGATCCTGATGTTATCCGGTATAGGTCCCGTCGATCACTTGAAATCATTGGGTATAAAACCGGTCCTCGACTTGCCGGTAGGGGAACATCTAGAGGAACACCCGATGTTCCTTGGTTTGATAGTAAAGACCAACGTTTCACTGTTCGATGAATCACTGGGAACTTACTTACAGAACTACCTTGCCGGACATAGACCGCTCACTAACCCAACTAACATAGACTCCCAAAGATTTTTAAACGTCGACCACGAAGACCACGCCGTCCCAAACATCCAACAATTGTTAGTAGTACCACCTGGTTACCAAGAACAATTTTCAACCATATTTAATTTCAACGATGATATTAGCCGCGTAATCAAAGACAACTATAATCCCTTCACGGATTTGGTACTACCAGTCATATTGCTACATCCTAAATCTACGGGCTGGGTACGACTACGTTCGAAGAACCCCAAAGACTTCCCCAAAATCAACTACCGCATGTTCAGCGATCCCGAGGGAAGCGACATCGAAACTCTGTACAAAGGTATAATGCAGACGTTAAAACTGTTAGACACCGACGCTTTTAAAGCTGTCAACGCCACTTTGGTGTTATTCAGGGACATATGTGACTATGATGGTAAATCTTACTGGTACTGTCTGATACGGCGTTTAACTTCAACGGAATACCATCCGGTAGGTACCGCAAGGATGGGACCATCAAGCAAGACTTCAGTGGTTAGCAGCCAGCTAAAGGTGCACGGGATGGGGAACCTAAGGGTGGTAGATGCAAGCGTAATACCTTACATACCCTCGGGTAATACCAATGCGCCGGTGTTGATGATCGCAGAGAAAATTTCTGATATAATAAAAGAATGTTATGGCGTTTAGCTTATAATTGTTATGTAGGTAAATTTGGAAATTGTTGTGAATGCTTTATTTCTGAATATTTAATGAAAATTAATTGTATAAATTCAATGATAATAAAAATTATGTCTTCAGTCAATTTAGTTACAAAACAGAACGTGCAACTTTTGTTAACCTTGCCAGGTCTCTAAGAAACATGGAAGTTAGTTGAAACAAGTAGAGAGCTCGACCCAATCTTGTAGTAATTATTTGAAACTAGATTCCAAAGATTTAATGAAAATAAATTGTATGCATGATCCAATCTGGTAATTATTGTTTGAATCCAGATTCGGACCATTTATTGGTGAAAGCCAGCTTGTCATCATTTGTTGAAAAGTTTATTAATACTGAAGAAAAAGGGTAGCAGAAGAGAGAGATTAGATCTTTATTCTGGATCAGTCGTTGTGACTCTACACCAAATTTTTGGATTCGAGTGTCTAAATTAAGTATTGCCTAAAACGGCTGATATACACAATATACTCGGACATATAGTAACATATCGGTGAACAACATAGACAAACATTATTATATGCCTGAAAAATATTACTACCTATGCAGTTTTAGTTTCTTTCTTCGTCGTTGTCATGGGGCCTCTTTACGTGTTGGTTTTGAGGTTGTGAGAGAGATAGACTTTATTCCACCTCTGGTTCAAGAACATCTCCATTAAACTTCGCCGTGCGTTTCTTTGAAGCTCTTCAAACTCTTGAAACTCTTTTTCCGGTAACGTAACCATACGTTTCTCCAATGGCAACTCCAGTTTTGGTAATGAATCTACAATATCTCCTTTACTTATATGCAAAACTAAGGTGCTCCATTTTTACAGACCATATCACATATATTCACTGTAATCAGTGTAAATAAAAATAAATATTAAAACTACTCTATTTTATGCTTTATTGTTCCAAGCTATAAAATACTCTGTCTCATAAAAATATCAAATTAACTTAAAGCTGTTTGAAAATACGAAAGTGTCTATATATAATATAGCTGTTCATATTTTCCTCTCGAACTTAGATATGTTTTACTCTGAGCAAAACTTTTTCCTTGGAGTGCAGCACGAATGTATCAGGATCCATTTCTACTGGTTCGACCATATTTGGACTAAGAGTCACTTTGTAGTTCCTGAGGATGACCACTAGGCCTATTCTGACTTGTATCGCACCAAAGCGAGCACCTGGAATTTACATAAATAACTTAAGTAAACTATCATACTGAAATTATGAGATATTGTAAGGGTCACTAAACTTAAATTATGCTGTTAGACAAAAACACATTTAGATGAATACCTAATGAATCTGGTAGTTAAGATACCACCAGATAACTAAAATATTAATCGTGCCGAAGTTACATCATACCTTTCAATCATAAGTGGCATAACTCATTAATTATAGATCACAAGGTTATCACATCGTATAGTAAGTACTTACCGATGCAATTTCTGGGTCCTATACCGAATGGCATGTAAGGTTTGTTCTTCCCGTCCTCGTGTTCGAAACGGTCCGGATCCCATTTCAAAGGGTTCGGCCAGTAATCTGGGTCCCTTTGCATGGCCATCGCAGGGATTAAGATCCTAGTGCCAGTTTCCACGACTAACTCCGAATCGGGAAGGTTGTAGGCCTTGGAACAGACCCTGGGAACCGTCGCTACTGGCGGCCATAACCTTAGGGTCTCTAAACAGAAATATAAATTAGGTATGTTGAAATGAAGAAGTTCTAATTTTTTTAAATAAAAATATTGATCAAAATCAATATTTCGAAATGGATCAGAGCAGTGCCTCGGTTAACTCTGGTTGTCAACACAATGATCGGGTTAAAATATCCTCAGAAAAACCATATGGTGATTGATTATTAATTAATTAATCATATCGAAACTTTATAAGTCATGATATGAAGTGCGTTAAAATCACAAGTTAGAGTTCATTTTGACGCTCCTATATTAAGAATGAATCAATCAAAGTAACAAACGTTGGATAAATAATAAAAATAAAACAGTGTTAAATAAGAGACTGTGATATTAGTACTTACCATCTACAACTTGCGACAGGAACTTCATCTCATGGATCGCATCATATGTGATCTCGTTATTATGTTTCTTCAAGACGGTAAGGATTTCCTCCCTAAGTCTCTCTTGTAGGTCCTGTCTTTTTGCTAATTCGTAAAGGCAGAAGGTTACAGTTGTTGAGGAGGTTTCGTATCCGGCGGAGAAGAATAAAAATGACTGGAAAAACAAATGGGTACATGAAAAAGACGACAGTTTAAATTATGATATTTTACAGGAAGACTCCTTTGATTACTTACTATTGCACCTCTAAATGTGACCCACTTTTTTAATTAGTTAGTTAAAACTAAATGATCTTCAAATTAATTTTTATTGACAGAAATTTACATGATGAGAATGCCTTCATGGAAAAGGACTTGCTGCATGTTACTAAGGAATCACAACTAAATTAATTTCCTGGACGGAATTTTAATCTGTGAATATTATACCACTGAAGAAAGATCACTGGTATTAGTCTACTATTATTATGCATAGTTTTTGAAGGAAACCTAAGATTTCACGTTACTTTAGCACGGGTAAGGCTATTTGTCGTTCTATAGGTATAACTACCTATTGTTAATTAAGATTGAACTTGTATCTGTGTCAAGTATTTATTGTTATCGAAGAACGAGGTGTGCATTGTGTAGATATTAAATTTGATCTTTCGTATAACATTAAGCTCCAAATTTGTCCATACTCATTATTAACATTGAACGTATTAACTACCCACTTATCGAATTAATATCTAATGACTGTTTCAGTGGAGCTATGATTTCGTGACACCTCTGGTTGCAGATCTTCCGTTGCCCACGTCCATATTCCAACCATAAACTAGTATCTAAATGTTTCTACTGAGATATTATAGAATAATATTATTTTCACATTGGAATAAACTTTTAACCAGCACATTCTATATCTGATGATGGATGTTCTCATTCTGATCATTACATATCTCCGTTGTGTCAAAGTAACATTCGGAGATATTCCAGATTGAAGTGAATTCTAGTTACAGACTAGATTTCAGATTAGTCCGCTAAGAAATTTGAGAATATAGCACAGTCCACCTATTGAAATATAACTTTAACGAGCCACATTTGTTTCAAATTAGATACGAAACTAAGAAGTGTCGTACTTGGGCTATGTTCTAGATTACAGTACTCTCCCATCAGAGTCAGCATACGACAGACAGGTATTAATTCTAGATTCTAGTACACTCTAGCTACTTACTAGAATGTATAGTCCAAGAGCTAGCTACATAAAACAGTATCGATAAGGTACACGACATTTGAGGTCATAACTAATTGTAAAAACATTAACCCAACACCAAATGGCTATTCTGCCGGTTCGCATAGGCCGGATATGTAAATGGGGGCCAGTTTTCCACGTCGGAAATCATGCCTGA
The DNA here is from genome assembly GCA_946251905.1 of Cryptocephalus moraei. NCBI lineage: Eukaryota > Metazoa > Arthropoda > Insecta > Coleoptera > Chrysomelidae > Cryptocephalus > Cryptocephalus moraei. The sequence goes on from OX276460.1 coordinate 13,637,537, forward strand.
AAAACCGATAAGGTACACGCGTGAAATTTTTTTGAGGCATTGTTTAGACCTTGACTAAGAGCGTTGTAACAGTGGCAGAACGGTAGCAGGTCGGAAAACCCTCTGCAAAAATGATTCAAAGTCGCGGAAAATTGCCATGAAAAAACCGATAAGGTACACGTGAAAAACTTTTTTCCGTACATCCTTTGGGCCCCAAGGAAGAGCGGTGCGATAGTGGCAGAACATTAGCAGGTCGGAAAACCCTTGGCAGAAGGTCATGAAATACGCCCAGTAGGAACTACATGGAACGCCCTGTAGGAACTAAAAGTCATGGGTGACATGACAAACGCCTCTTCGACTAGTAGGTCTTTTGTTGAATTTCTAAAAATTAACAAGATTCATCTTGCCAAAATGCAAGTACTTATCACGTTGCCGCTACCGATCCAAAATAAATTAATCTAAGTATTTTCTGACTTGTGTGTTTTATTTTTACGGACAGCCCTAGCGTTCACTTGAGTAATTAAACTACCTTAATTAACATTACCTTAATTAACTTACCTTAATTACCTACATTAAATAACCGAGGGAGAAAACCCATCAAATCTGGCGCCCGAGCAAACCGACCCTTAAATCGTTAATCCAAGAAACTGAACCCAGTCCAGCACTAAATTCTACAAGTAACTCCCCTCCTTGTCTCCGTCTTATCATAGACAGCGACAAAAGGGGGCTACAACTTATCAGAAAGAAATATTTCCAAGTGAAATAGTAACTTTTTCGGATAAAAAATTGATAACTAATACTTAGAATTTTAAACACATGAAAATGGCCCCAAAACTGGATCTCAGCATAACGTATCAGGGTCTATAAAGTCCTTTCCAGATTTCAAAAAGAAATACAGAGTTAATATAACGTTGGTTTTAGAAGAATTATATCGAGTTGCACTTACACTATATTCCCCGCAATCTTTAACAAAATGAGTACTGCTTTTCTATTGGGGTGATGAAAATTAGAAACAATTTTTTTTAGTTTTCTTGAGGGGTATATGTAATATATAATTATTAATTGCACTGGATACATATTGTCTATATACCTAAACATGGAAACTTCGAAACGAATTTAACCAAATTCGCCAACAAAAACGAAGCTCCTTTAGTTAGTTTAAACATCAAAACTAACTTTAGAACAATATCAAACAAAGCCGTTTTCAAAACATGAGTTGCAATGGAGGTTATTGCAATGTCATCATTTTTAGTCTCTCAATTAAAGACAAAGCCTTCCTATTTCGACGTTTCCCATTAAATGCCCAATAAATATGTAGTTCCAATTAACTTTATTGTTTCTCACCTGAGAAATAATTTCTGACAGAGTCAATTTATAGTCGCTATCCTGCGAATCCTTCATTTGCATCAACAGGTCCAGCATGTCCTGTCTGCGGATGTTGTTCTTCTCCCTGTATTCGATCGTATCCGCAATACATTTGGTGAAGAACTCATCGACCTCTTTCTGGATGTTGGTAACGCCAAGTTTTCTCGAGAAGTTCGGATAGTAAAGCGTAAGGAACAAATTGATCTTGTCCTTAAGGGAAAACTCGTCGAAGAGTTTCTTGCCCATCTTTCGGAACTCTGCGTCTGGGTTCTTGAAGCTGTTACATTCCAGGCCGTAAACGACATCGCCTTAAACGAAAAACCATGTGGTTAACCTCATGTATACTAGAAAACTATGCATTTATAACAATGAATTAGTAGTGAACGCAGGAGGCAATGGACTGAAGTTTTACCTATGACATCTGTGGTGTAACAAGCCATGACTTGTAGAATATCAACGTCAAGAACCTCTTTATCTGACTTCTCCAGAATCATATCTGCTCGTTCGCAACACTTCTTCATTATTTCAAAGTACATCCTCATTTTTGAAGTCGAGAAGACAGGAGAAAGTCGTTGCTGCAAGTAATTGGAATACAAACTGTTGGAATCTATCATTGTTTGTTTGAATTTTTACGAATTAAGTAGTGAACCGATATTAGCGTACCAATTAACGTTTTTAATTAATTTCATTTTGCATTTTTTGCAAGTGTACTGGCCCAACTGCCTGATACACCTGTTAAATGTACCTAATGTAGGTACATTTACACTTCTATTGATACAACTATTAAGTGTAATTTGACAAAAACTAGAAACTAACGGTATTTCTACAGTGACCAGCACTGAATTCAATAATAAATTTCCCTTCACCATTAATATTATTTATTTTTTAATTAATTATATTTATTAATATTATTTAATGATATCAATAGTTAATATATTCCTGGATTTAAGGATACATGTGATGTTCATTAGTCTACGTTTTAGAAGAACATGTGCTTTAAATATTAAATAGAATTATTAGGAACACTTACTCTAATGTTTTTCCAATCGTTGCCGTTTTGAGCGAAAATGGAAACAGTAATAGGCACTTTCTCCGACATGTAGATACCTCTGTCGACGAAATGCTCGAAGTCTTTGATGAATATTAACTTAAGATAATTGGGATCAACTATCACCAAGGCAGGATCCATACCAATAAACACACCTAACAAATAATGACGATTCTTAACATTCTCCAAATAGTATGAGAGTAAATAAGTAATCGAATTCCTTTTTCTATAACAGTGGATAGTATACGAACTACATTACAATACTCGTCAGACCGTTTGATATAGATAGATAATAGACCCTTTATTACCTATTTTATTTTGTACAAAATCCGTAAGTTTGGTTTAAAAACATCTTTACCAGAATACTTTCAATTATTACCCTACCACCGAATTTATGCCCCTTGTTCTTGAACTCCTGATAAAAGTCACTAGAAACATTTCCCAGTGCTATGCCCTTTGGCAATATAGACTTCATATTTCCCAACGGAAATCTGGGTTTCAGGTAGGGCACATTTCTCTTCTCCCAATAACTGTAGACATGTCTAACATAGAAGTAGAGAACTCCTACAAATACGGCTAGCAGCGATAGTGAAATCGACAGGGAATCCATTTTGAGAATGGGGGCCTAAAATTAACCAAAATTAGTTACGGTAATTAATGGAAATATATAATCGTAATTTTAAACCCTAAATCTTTCTAAGTTTGTTCAAAAAATTAATTTGGAGTTTAATGAATGTTGAGAAATATTTGCTTAGGTATAACATCTGAAAAACAATATTGCTTGCATAGAGTCTGGAAATGACATTTAAGGGAAGAGATCGTGCCTTATTAATTTACAAATTTACATTCGGAGACAATATTCTATACGTTTTTCAAATTTTGACATTCAATGTTAACATGAATTACGACGATAGGGAATTATATATACGAGTTCAAAATGGAAATGTAATTTGTTTACGCTTAAGTATAGTAGCAATAGTACAAAGTACAACTAAACTGTACACTTCTTTTCTATGGAAAATCCGTAAATACACACGTGATAACCCGTACTGACATATTTCCGCACATTGCCCACTTACATGAAATAAATTTGGTGAAATATATTACATATTGCCTATTTAAAATCTATCACAACTTACCTGGAATCTGCAAATTCACAATAATATCTCCGTCCCAACAGTAACACTACCACTTAACCTCAAGGACTTTCGTAATAGATGTTATGCTGGAATATTTTGTTTTCCGGTCAAAAGTCGACTGGCCTTAATTTTCCTTAATATCGGTTTTATATATACTGTAAATATATGATGATATCATTTCAAGTATCTCATTTGGAATCGTACTGGTTAAGTTTGTAATCATCATGATAGTATTATAAATCATGAATGACTTGGATTGGATTACCGATATTTAGTATCGAGAGAAGTGCTGGTTCATGCGCATTTAGAAAAAAATTGTGTATCTAATGCAATATCTGTCTTATCTCATATAACTAAAAAGGAATGCTATTTGTTAAGTGTACTAAAACTTAGTACCTACTTATGATTTATAAATATCCGGTAAGCCAGTGTGTTTTATTTAAATACCGTAGTTTAAGGATAATTAAACTTAAACAGAATAAAATGTAATAATTTTAATAACCTGTGGTTAGATTTACATAATACTATTTTTTAGCACAACAGAGGTGTTATACAGGAATTTAGAAGGCATTCCAAATAAATTATCTTATTGAAACTAATTTTACAAGTCGATATGTATATAAATATCATAACAATTGAAATCCTTAAGCAAGGTAGGTACTGAACTTATATTTTTACATTTAGAATACAAAAAACACATTCGTTACTTTTTCAATAAGTTACTTGCTTACTTTGAAATGGCCAGCTATTTTAGGTATATGTAAGTACTACGGAAGTGTGTAGATCTAAAATTTAGTACTACTTCCTTTATATGATACCTGGTTTGATATTACATATTACCTATTTTTTAGTTTATAATTAAATGCAGTTTCATGCAGTAAGACATATAATTAATATTTGAAGCAAATGGTGAACGTATGTGAGAAGACATTAAATTTAATTAAATTAAGCTTGCTTCGAACGTATCAAGTTAGTTGGATTGAAGGAAATGCAACAGAGTACACCTACAGAGCCATCGTGTGACGAAAGTACGCAATAACGGGAAAACCGGAAAAATGTACATTAGTTTTCTGTATATACGTCATACTAATCGAATTTCACAGTGGATTATATATACGAAACACCTGTTAATTCCTATTTTTCTTAGAACGCGTTATCGAATAATTTAATAAATTATAATTATTGTCATTAAAATGGGCCGCCCTGCGTACATGCGTTGTACGTATTGTACATGCGTTCAATAAACACTGATTAGGGAGGTCATCTTGAAGCTTATCAAAGTGTTTGTGCCAAATCACATCAAATAATTCGTTCAAATGACAATATAAATATATCCGCTACCTAAGATGATAAGCACGAATTACCGATAAGCACTTATATATCAACAAGCGTTTGTAAAATATGTTTGTAATGTACTATTATGCGGATAAAGATACTCTCAAGATATTCAGACTAAGTATCGAATGGTTTGCAATAACTCTCGATATTGAAATTTTAAATTTCTCGATGACAGTATTGAACTTGATCACTATGATGTGTTGTTTCAGTAAGTATGTACATTTAATTGAAGATAATAGATGTACGTCAACATGTTAAACAATTATATTAACTGCATATAAAACAATAAATTAAAAGTAATATTGCCAGAAAAAATTCAGTTAATTTTTCAATATTTATTTTATAAGTTCTATTAATAAACATTCTAATGATACTAAAACCCACATTTAAGCACATTGTATACTTCTGGGCAGGTACAATCCAAAATTACTAGCAGGGTGGTCTTAAAATCTACAATTGATTCAATCTATCTCAGATTTTTAAATGAATATATGTTACATATAATACATGTTTATAAATGATAATAAAACAATAATTGGGTTTTTTGAGAATATGTATTACAATATCACTTTCCATATTCTGACAAAAACTAATTATTACTATAGGGATGATTGTTTTAAAGATTATTTAACAGCTCCATCTAGTGAATCTTGCTCGGATCCTTTTTGCATGTAGATTTCACTTCGTGTATATACAAAGTTTAACTTAGTTTGTAATGTAATTCACAGATTTCACTACTAATTGGTGAAATAAACATTAAAATAGAAAACGAAGGCAGTGTAGATTGTGTAACACTATGTGTTATATTAGATAACTAGGATTTTAGTACAAATCCATTAACAGTTTCCTCTTGTGAATTTTGCTTGTAGATCTTGCATGTAGATTCCACTCCGTGTATATACAAATTCTATTTTGTTGCATATATGCAGGCTATCAGAATGTGCCGTCATTTTATTTCATTTCTGATTTAACCATAATTTTGGTAACTAATTTAACTGATAATATTCTGCCTGTAACGGATTCGACACATCTTGGATATTGTAAAATTTCCTTATATTAAGCTTAGGTAGTATAGCAGAAAGTGAATAGGTCAACTTCGTCACCTGAAATTTAAATAGATATAGACATAATCAGATATTAAAAATATTCTCACCATTATTATAAAAGTGTAATCCAGATCAATTACGCCATAAGCAGTAATCTTCATAGGTCTCTGAATGTTAGCCAATATGATCTGCAAAGCCATTCGGTTGGATTTGTTCCAATGTATCCAAGGAGTTCTACACATAAAGTCATAGAAATATTCTGACTAAAAAAATAATTGCTAGCAATAACAACAGTAGTAACAATAAGAAAAATTTGAAGCCTCTTAACGTTGTAAATTAAATTAACGCAGAGATTCGTGACAAAATGCAAAATTCAAAGTGTACATTCAAGCAATACTAACTAATAATGGGGTCTCTGCAATAATCGAACTTAATAATTACACTGATATTAAAAGAGAAATTCCTATTAATGTAGAAGTTGTCGCACCAACAATAGATCAGGTTATGATTAAGAAATTATGATTGTGATGTAATCCAGTTTCATCTATACAACGCACATCATTGTTTATTATGGATAATTCAAATACTATTGTATAATAATACCAGTATGTATTACTTCGTTAGATATCATCTGTCCGACGCGGCAACTGTTAAGGAAAAGCAAAGTGCTTTGAACTATTATAAAAGCCATAAACGAGCCATTTTCTATTGAGCCCTGCTGGAAATAAAATTTGAAACTATTGAATGTTGCTGGGAGTAGATATAATATTTACCTGTGCCAAAAATATATAAAGTGCGATAACAAATGTTGGTATTCCACTGACACTTATTCCAAACATTGAAACATTTATCACACCAGACATTTTTCTGAAACCACTAGAACAAACATAAGACAATTTATAAAAGGGTTATTACAAATATTTGTTACCTCTGTATCCTAACGATGTGATCAACGCATTTCTGCAGATGTACACTGCACTCTCTTTGCTCCTCTTCGTTATTTATGTCAATACGTGTTCGCATATTCTCTTTCAAGTAATCCGTCAAAATCAGATACTGAAACTTTAAATGAAGCGCTACATAAGTCGTATAGAATGAAATGAAGTTTGGCAAATAAGTGAATGCAAACAATCCTCCACTCAACGGGATTAACCCAACCCAACGATATGCGAAAGATATTCTTTGGATGGCATCGAAAATTAACGTGCTTATAAAGTTTTCGCAGCAAACTAATGAGAAAAGCCCATATATCGTTCCTATACAGTGTACTGAACAAAGAAAAAGGCACCGTTTTGCTTCCTTTTTAATTCTCATTTGAAATGCGACTCCTCTTGTCTCGATAGATATGAATTCTCCCTCAATTATATCCTTAAGCTTCGCGAGATTTTTGGAATATGCAGTACTTATAATTATTATTGTAGAAACCTGAAATAAATATTTTAAATCAAAATTAATTAAAGCTGGATGACTTTTACTCAGTCAGATGACCTTTTAGTCAGTGAAAAACAGTTTTTTTTCATTTCCCACTTACAGGTATAGTCACAATTAGGATTAATATACGAGCCCCAATATTTTTCGTATCATTCCAAAGGGTAAGTTGGATTGCGCTAAAGATGTTAAACGAGTTCAATGTGATGAACATAAAACCGAATCCTGTTAGTGATGACCATTTTCTTTTAGTAATCCCGCCCAGCATTATAACGTATAGGAAATCAAGCGGATCTACTGAAAATAGTGGTAAATTTAATTTGATATCGCAAAGAGTAATTAATAAGGGTGCAGATATACCTGCTTTTTTAATGTCCATTATGATTAACAGATTAATAAGAATGTATTTGCTGTGATATCGAAAACTAACTGGAAGTAACGTAGAAACAGAAAATCAGCTAAAACAGAGCATTTGATCAAGCGTAGTTCAATAAAAGTAATGAAGAAGTTTTCAAATCAAAAGGATAATTTATTAAATTCCTGTACCATCAAGTTAACTAGTCGAGAAAAATTGTAATGATACCTAAAATTAGTTTGTTAAATTCATTTCCAATAAACCATTGATCGACGTTTAATTCCAAGGATATATATTCAGGCCGTTCATTAATCGATATGGCCGAATTGAAAGAGAATGCTTAATCAAGGGGTATATTTAAATTATGGTTTTTTAAAGAATTTCCACACAGTAAAATTAATCTGTTTGAAGATTCTGTAATTATTCGGAAGTATTCTTTCTTTCGTCAAGTATATGTGGAGGCTTCAATATAGATAGAAAAGTATACACCAGAGCTGGTTCACAGTAACTTATTTATTTCCCATATTTTAGAAAGTGTTATACAAACAGTGACAATCGTGGTAGGGTTCTTGCTTCTTCGTTGTCGAGAGATCGAGAGAGAGAGATCCGCACGGAACGCATAGTACCGCTTCTGTCAAAACGCGGACACACAGAAATCACAAAACATGGTGCAACCCGTCTCCACCCAACGATTATTTATAGACTACCAGGATTGCTCAGTTCGCCGAATCTGTCAGACAAAACTCTGTGACGTCATCACCGGTGCTGGACAGAAGATAGAGATTTATTCATTTTACTGTAGTAAACGAAAGATTTATCACTGTAAACTGTACGGTTTACGTATGTACTCTACGTAATCCATATTTACGTACGATATCCACATCACATCATCCACAGATCAACACGTAAACGCACCTCAGCACCGGTGATGACGTCACAAAACTGTCCAATATTGGTCAAATGTAAGTGAGCAATCCTGGTTAGTTTATAATCGTTGGACTCCACCACCATAGGCAAATCCCAAGTACAAAATAAACATAAAATGACGTATAACAATATTTCTCCAATATGTCTTGAAACTTAACTACTACGCCTTTACGACAATTCGATAGTTTCATATACGAAAATGGTATTATTGGATTCATTTTTCTCCTTCCATTCCTACTTGAGACAGTCAAAAAATGGTAATTCAAGGCTTCTTCAATCTGTAAAATATGTTGCATTTGCAGCTGCATATTAAGTTCTCGTAATTATTTTGTTACGCTATTAATCCACTTTAATAAATGACGTAGTTTTGCGATGTTTTCGGCTTATACTGATATCGAGGACTAGAAACAATTTGCGGAAAGACCTGTGAATCGCATGTTTAACTTATATCCAAAAGATATCTAGCGGACTTTCCAATTTCATTCCTAGACAATTGTTTAAAGTGGCACACATTTACGGATACATTGGGCAACATTAAACTTTAAAATGTTTTATCTTGTATCCACTGAATATTATTATATAGGAATTAAGTTTCTTACGTCAAATCAACTTACTTGATGTATAGTGGCATGTTCCATAAGGGATCGATCAAGTTTAACAACAACTGACATGAATATATGTATATTTACAGGCCTATTTTCGCTGTATCTTAGATGCAGTCATCATAATATATGGTCTAGAGTATTTTCAGCAGATGTACCAAACACGTTTAATCCGTGAGTGAGTACATGTTACATCTAAATATTTACGAACTGTATAGAACATGTTCGTAAATTCTGCATTAACGAACCCAGTCATATTTACCACTTTAATCAACATCCTTTTAGCAACGCAACATTTGAAAACATTGCCGGTTATTAAGAAAAGACAAAAAATAAGTTCAGTTTTAATAAAAATTTTTAGAAAGAACATGGACAAGGATAAAAGGTTGCCAATCAGGAACAATAGTGTTACCTGGTCAAAATATTTGTAAATCTCCATGACAAATGAGAATACGACACAAAACAAACAGGAAAAACAGACAAATATGGTACTTCGTAAATTAGTTGAAAGGCGAAAATAACAATGAAAACTAGAGAAGAAAACGATTAAACAACAAAATAATTGAAAAAGTTAAGGGTGAAATACTTCTTTGTCCAGCGGCAAGACTGAGTCGTCACTTCGAATAGGACGAGCTGCAACCGTTAGGAACTCGACCCGTGTCTCTGACTGTCCTCATCTATTAATCGCTTTGTAGTTTAAGTTTTGGGTCTCGCTGACCACACATCTTTATAACATTGTTATTTAATTTTTGTTAGTAACGAATTAAAACATTGTTTCGTCGGTCATCGTTGTAACGAATTCCGACATAATCTCTTACCTTAAGGAATTTTTATTTAGATAATTAAACTGACATATAATTTTTATCAACAAGCGTGTTTGTTAAATATTTGTCAGAAAATAAGCTTTCCCAGATTTTGTTTATGTATATAAATTGCCTACATTTCTTCCTTCACATCTTATTGTCAAGTTGAAAATTAAAATGTCCTTATAAATGATAATAAAACAATAATTTAATGCTTTTTTTAATCTATCTTAACATTCATATTTACGTAATCTAACATTAACGGATTATTATTATGGCTGATAGGGTTTTGGTAGATGTCCACTATCAGCGTTCTCTTGTAAATTTTGCTTGTATAATAGATCTTGCATGTGGATTCCACTCCGAGTAAATACAAATTTTACTTTGTGGCATATATGCAGGCTATTAGAGTGTGCCGTCATTTTATTTCCTTTCTGATTTAACCATAATTTTGGTAACTAATTTAATTGGTAATGTTCTTCCTATAAAGGATTCGACATATGCTGGATATTCTAAAATTTCCATATATCAAGCTTAGGTAGTAAAGCAATAAGTGAGTAGGACAACTTCGTCGCCTGAAATTTAAATAGATATAAACATAATTAGATATTAAAAATATTCTCACCATTATAATAAAAGTGTAATCCAAATCAATTACGCCATAAGCAGTAATTTTCATAGGTCTTTGTAAGTTAGTCAAAATTATCAGTAAAGCTTTTCGGTTCGATTTGTTCCAATGGATCCAAGGAGTTCTACACATAAAGTCATAGAAATTTTCTGACTGAAAATATAATTAGCAGCAATAACCATACTAGTGACATTAAAAATTTTTTAAGCCTATTAAACTTCTAAATGAAATTAACTCAGAGATTCGTGACGAAATGCTAATTTGAAACTGTATATTCAAACAATACTAACTCATAATGGGATCTCTGTAATAATCAAAGTAAATAATTACACTGATATTAAAACAGAAAAAACTGGATCTTAGAACTTTCTGAAATCTGTCACAGAAAGAATGTTCTACACATATTAATGTATTTAGAAGTTGTCGCACCAAAAATAGATCAGGTTATGAATAAGAATTTATGATGGTAATGTAATCTAGTTTCATCTATCATCACACATTATTGTTTACCATTAAGTCTGATTTAAATACTACTGTATAATAATATGTATTACTTCGTTAGTTAACATCTGTCCGACGCGGCAACAACTAACGAAAAGGAAAATACATTGAACAATTACCAAAGCCATAATCGAGCAATCTATTATTGAAGCCTCCTAAAAATAAAATTTATAATTATTGAATGTTGCCGTGAGTAGGTATAGCGTTTACCTGTGCCAAAAAGATATAAAATGAAATAGCAAATGTTGGAATTCCACTGATACTTATTCCCAACATTGAAACAGTTATCACAACTGACACTTTTCTAAAACCACTAGAACATCCATTAGACAATTGAAGATATGGTTAATACGATCATTTGTTACCTCTGTATCTTAACGATGTGGGTAACGCATTTCTGCAGATGTACACTGCACTCTCTTTGCTCCTCTTCGTTATTTATACCAATATGTGCTCGAATACTCTCCTTCAAGAAATCCATCAAAATCTGATACTGAAACTTTAAATGAAGGGCTACATAATTCGCATAGAATGAAATGTAGTTCGGTAAATAAGTGAAAGCAAACAATCCTCCACTCAACGGAATTAACCCAATCCAGCGATATGTGAGAGGTATTCTTTGGATGGCATCGAAAATTAACGTGCTTATGAAGTTATCGCAACAAAGTAATGAGAAAATCCCAGATATCGTCAATATGCAGTGTATTGAACAAAGAAAAATGCACAGTTTTGCTTCTTTTTTTATTCGCATTTGAAAAGAGGTTCCTCTTGTCTCGATAGATATGAATTCTCCTTCAATAATATCCTTAACCTCCGCGAGATTTTTGGAATATGCAACAATTACAATTATTATTGTGGAAACCTAAAGTAAAAATTTTAAATCAAAAGGTATATAATGTAAAGGCTAGATGACCTTCACAGTTAATCAGTGTAAAATAGTATTTTTATACTTTCCACTTACAGGTATAGTCAAAATTAGGATCAATATGCGAGCCTCAATATTTTCCGTGTCATTCCAAAGGGTAAGTTGGATAGCGCTAAAGACGTTAAACGAGTTCAATGTGATTAACATAAAACCGTATACTGTTAATAATACACATTTTTTTTTAGTGATCCCGCCCAGCATCATAACATAAAGGAAATGAAGAGGATCTACTGAAAAATGGGGTAAATTTTAATTTAAAATTGCAAATAGTATATAATTAGGCTATTGATATACCTGCATTTTTAATCTCCATTATGATTAACAGATTAATAAGAATGTATTTGCTGTGATATCGGAAACTAACTGGAAGTACCGTAGAAACAGAAAATCAACTAAAACAGAGCATTTGATCAAGCGTAGTGCAATAAAGGTAATGAAGAAGTTTTCAAATCAAAAGGATAATTTATTAAATTCCTGTACCATCAAGTTAACTAGTCGAGAAAAATTGTAATGATACCTAAAATTAGTTTGTTAAATTCATTTCCAATAAACCGTTGATCGACGTTTAATTCCAAGGATATATATTCAGGCCGTTCATTAATCGATATGGCCGATTTGAAAGAGAATGCTTAATGAAGGGGCATATTAAAACCATAGTTTTTTAAAGAGTTTCCACGCAGTAAAATTAATTTTTTTTCAATGGTCTGCAATTATTCGGAAGTATTCATTTTTTTCGTCGAGTATATGTCTTGAAACTTAACTACTACGCCTATACGACAATTCTATAGTTTCATATACGAAAATGGTATTATTGGATTCATTTTTCTCCTTCCAGTACTACTTGAGACAGCCAAAAAATAGTTGTTAAAGTCTTCTTCACTCTGTAAGATATGTCGCATTGGTAGCTGCATGTTAAGTTCTCGTAATTATTTTGTTACTCTAGTAATCCACTTTAATAAATGACGTAGTTATGCGATTTTTTGGCTTATACTGATTTCGAGGAATATAAACAATTTGCAGAAACTTGAAGCCTGCGAATCGCATGTTTAACTTATTTCCAAAAGACATCTAGCGGACTTTACATTTTCACTCCTAGACAATTGTTTGAAGTGGGAAACTTCAATATTATTATTATTGTATAGGAACTAAGCCTTCTTGTGTCAAATCTACTTATTTGATGTATAGTGGCATGTTCCATAAGAGACCATTCAAGTTTAACAACAACTGTCATGAATATATGTACATCTACAGGCCTATTTTAGCTGTATCGTAGATACAGTCTTCATATGCTCTATTCTATAGCATTTTCGGCAGATGTACAAAACACGTTCCATCCATGAGTGAGTACATTCTGCATCCCAATATTTATAAACTGTCTAGAACATGTTAGTATTTTCTGGAGGAACAAATCAATGCATATTTACCTCGTTCATCAACATCTTTCTGGCAACACAACAATTGAAAATATTGTCATTTAATAAAAAAGACAAAAATAAGTTCATTTTTAAGACGATTTTTTAGATAGGACATGGATATGGAATGAATGGTTTCAATCATGAGCAATAGTGTTACGTGTGCAAAATATTTGTGAGCTCCATGACCAATGAGTATACGACCCAAAACTAACAGAAAAAGAAATACACAAATGGTACTTCAAAAATTGGTCGGAAGGAGAGAATAATGATTACAACAAGATAATAGGACGATTAAACAACAAGATAAATGGATAAATAAAGGGTGGCTTACTTCTGTTTCCAGCATCAAGAGTGAGTCTTCAGTCTTCACGCCGAATATCAGGAGCTGCAACCGTTATGAACTCGATCTGTGTTTCTGACTGTCCTCATCTGTTAATCGTTTTGTAATTTCATATTTTGATTCCGCCGACCACAAATCTTTTTGATGTTAATATCTAGTTTTCGCGGTTAACGAATTAAAACTTTAATTCGTCAGTCGTAGACATAACGATATTCGCCATAACCTCTTACCTTGAGGAATTTTTGTTTAGATATCTAAATTGGGTATCATTTTTTGCAGCAAGCGTGTTAGTGAAATCATTGTGACAATATATGCTATACTAGAGTTTTTAAATTAAATGTTTTTTTTGTCTACATCTACTCTCACAGTTTTTTGCGTTTCTAGCTAGGAAATCAAAATATGTTTACAAATGATAATAAAACATAACAGTTGTATGCATTTAGTAAGTATATTAACATATAATTTATGTTCTAACATAACCAGATTAATAATGTGATTATAAGTGTTTTCGTAATAATCCTTAACTACTACTCTCTCTACTAAATTTTGCTTGTAGATCTTGCATATAAATTCCACTCCGTGCTTATACAAATTTTAGTTTGTTAAATATACGTGCAGGCTAACAGAATGTGCTGTCATTTTATTTCAGTTCAGATTTAACCATAATTTTGGTAACTAATTTAACTGATAATGTTGTGCCTGTGAGGAGTTCGATAGGTCTTGGGCACTATAAAGTTTCCATATATTAAGCTTAGGTAGTAAAGCAAGGAGGGTATATGACAACTTCGTCACCTGAAATGTAAATAGATATAAACGTAATTAGATACGAAAATTATTCTCCATTGGGGTGGATTTGTTCCAATGAATCCAAGGAGTTTCACAAATAAATATATAGAAATTTTTTGAACAAAAAAGAAAAGAATAAAAACTATAATGATTATCCTAACATTCAAAACAATTTGATGTCGATTAACATTATAATTGAAATTAAAGATTAGTTACAAAGTGAAAATCTTAAACTGTACATTCAAACAATAGTAATAATTAATGATGTGATTTCCGATATAATCTAACTACCTAACTAATTACACTAATAATTAAATGAAATAAACCAGAAAGGAGAACTTTCTGAAATCTGTCCCAGAAAAAATTCTCAACCAATATTATTGTAGAGGTTCGTACCAACAATGAACTAGGTTATAATACAAAAATTATGGATTTACTGTATTTCAAATGAATCTACACAACATATATTACAGTTTAACATTAAGTTTAATTCAGACACTATTGTATAATAATTTGTATGATTACGTGTGGGTATTCCACTGAGACTTAAACCAAACATTGAAATAGTTATCGCAATTGACAATTTTCTGAAGCCTTTAGACAATGTAAAAATGGTTAGTACGATTATTTGTTACCACTGTATCTTAACGATGTGATTGCAATTGACATTATAAGCAGTAAGTAATTTGGATTCAGAATTACTTGCATTTTAATGCGGGTAATTTTTAACCTACAGAATCGTAGGGATGTATTTGCCTGTGATATCAGAGACTATCTGTCGTAACAGAAATTCAACAAAGCCGGAATTAAAGATTAATTTAATTAAATTAGATCAGATTAATTAAGAATTAAAGGTAATAAAGAATCTGCCTATCAAAAGTGCTATTTATTAAATTTTATGTATGTTTTAATTATTTTATCCTACAACTTCACCAAGTATGAAGTATTAGAATTTATTGTTATCTATAAATTGGCAGAGGGAATGAATTGCTCAAATTCGTTTTATTTTTTGGTTCCAGAAGTGCCGTCGTCTCGAACTCAGTGTCAGTCTAACTCAACCTCATCCTCGCCATCTTGCTCTACTAAATACATTTAATTGTAATATTATTATTATCATCATTAGACTTTATAGAGATAATTTTTACTTTTGAGTCCTTTTATTCGCCCCCTATCAGTACAGTAGTATTAATAATATGTTATAAATAATATACTACAAATTTATCAGAAGTGATATTTTTATTATATTACACTAATTCTATTTATATTTAGTTATCCACAATCACCATATAATTTCACTTGGATTCACTCTTATGAGGCCCATTGACCAATATTTTATTTACTAGTGGAATATAATTTGTTTATTTCACTAGAGTAATAAGGTTATTACTTCATTTCGGTGTTACAAAACGAGAAAATGAACATCCTCTGAGCCACCAACGCGTATAGAATTCTGAGTTTCACCGAGCTTTAAGAAGGACGTTACGAAACAGAATTTGATGTGAGTGGATCAATGTCCTATTATAAGGTGATTGTGGATATTCCTTTCGTGTTTCAGTCGCGAAAAATATATTGGGCTAAAAATATTGACACTCTCTAAATAAAACACTAATACAATAAATAACTATTATAATATTCTTGCTCCCATTATCATAGTTACTATAACATTGCGAAGGTATTAAAATTGACGAAGTACATTTCTAATTTGATAAAATAAGTGAGTGTAATAAGACTTGCAATAATGTTGCTTATATTTTACTTACAATTAAATGTTACCATTTCAAAATTATTGTGTAAAACATAAAGAATTGAAAACGATAAGACTTATTTATGTGCATGCAGCTGTTTTGCTTCTCCATATTATTCTGGATTTTGATTACACCAATATTTTTTCAACACGCTGCTTTTTACGGTATCTGATTATATTTCATGAACTTTTACCATTCCCACTTAGTTAGCTTAGGAATCAAAGTATAAATTGTGTAGGACAACTTCATCATCTAAAACATAAATCGAATCATTCATGATTAACGTGAAGTATAGTCTCACCTTTATTACTATAGTGTAATCCAAGTGAATGTTACCAACCGCAATTACTTTTAAAGGTTTTTGTAAATAAGTCATTACAATGAGTAAAGTCATTCGGTTGGATTTGTTCCAATAAATCCAAGGAGTTCTACAGAGAAAGCTATAGATGTTTTCTGCCTAAAAAGAAAACAGTGATTACATCATGTAACAATTTGATTTCAATTAATAAGAGGTAGAGATAAAAACTTAATCAAAGCTGAAATTTTTGAAGACCTTGAAATGTTTTATGAATATACAATCATTTTATTTACCAGTTATATAATTTTAAATACACTCTGTAGTAGCCAAGTAAGAGAAACTTATTTTAAGCTGCCATATAATTTAGGGTCTAAACTAGCACACGGTCCAGAACTTTCAAAGCAATACAATTCTCTTCAACTACCTAAAGTAATAAGAATATAGAGTTTTGAGGTTTTACCATCAACACTTTTTGGACTAGCACATATTATAAACTTCGACCAAAGGTTTAACCAAACTGTTCAACCAACACACGAAATCGCAATTACATAAATTACATAGTTATCTTCTCATTTTAATTGTATTTATTAAACAATTCTGAAAAAAAGAAACATTTTAATAGTGATAGACTTTATAACTCAGAAACGTCAGACACGTTATACGACCAAACATTTTGGTTGGACCAGCTGGTTTCTTCCTATAATATGTTCAATTATCTTCTGATTAGCCTAAAGAAGAAAGACTTGTAGTTATATTTTTACACACAAATGAAATTAAGGACGTTCAGATTGTTGTGAATGGAGACGCCCACTTTGTGTTATTTTCTAATGTAGAATGTGGCAAGCTCGTAATAGTAAAGCTATACACGAAGTTAAAAGTTGAAATTAATCACTTCAGGAATGATGTGCCTACTAATGTGCTTGTTAAGAGGTACCTAACTTTTTTTAAATTTAAGAATTTATACTTTATTTTCTTTTCATTAACAAGAATATTATATTTTGCTTTTGCTACATATTCTTCTTTACATTTCATGCCAAAAATATGAAAGTGTATATCGCTTTTAAAAATTGGTTTTGATTATACTCTTTATGTAAACACATATACTTGCAAATTTTGCATTGTGCTGTGCACACTCCATATTTATGTTCCAATGGGTGGTATCGTTTTTTGTGCCGTTAATAAATTTAAACATTCAAGTGTTTCTAAATATGTTGGGAACATATTCGTAACTCCGGAGAAAACATAATGTGACTTACTTCGTCAAGTATCATCTGTCCGGCAATACAACTCTTGAGAATAAATACTTGATACTGAACAATGAAACAAAACGCAAACGAGTTAGTTTCTAGGGAGACGCCCTAAAAAACAATAAATAATCATACTTCGATGTTGTCCAATAGTAATAAAATCTTACTTGTTTAAAACAGGTGTACATTGCGATGACCAATGGAGGCATTCCGCAGAAATATAATGAACACACTCCAATACCTGTCATAGCAAACAGTCTCCTGAAACCACTAAAACAATATTATTAAAATTATTACTACAGTTTTCATTTATTTTTATTTCGTTGTCGATATTCACAGGTCTCTGATTGCAAAATAGAAATCATAATGAACTCCATTACATGTTGTTGTATAGGCTTGCAAAATATGATTAATTAAAAATGAAAATTATAACTGAAAGTTGTAACGCGCTTGGTGCGGTTACTTGTGAGATTTGGCGCCGGGACGGAGTTCGGGAGTTCGGTTAATCGGTTTTAGGAATCGGTTTTACGGTTTTGCTCGGGCGCCAGATTTTTAAGGGTTTTCTCCCTCGGGAATATGCCTAGGTAATTTACGAACTCAGGAGATTACCAGGGTTGTCTGTAGAAATGAAACACACGTTCAAAAACAGAAAATCCCAAAATTAGTTTATTCCCAATTGGCCATGAAAACAATTCGTTCGACTAACACCTGCGAGGTCGTCGAACGGAGATCGGCAAAAACTTTTACACTTATTTATTAATCTCGGAAAGGAAACATACAAAAGCGAAGATATAAAAGTATCACAGTTCGAGAGAAATAAAATTTTATTCTAAATGAAATCAGAAAGATCGAAAACTATTTAAATAAGGGAAAATGCGGAAACTGAAAATTACAATACGTTTGCGAGCAATATAATTTAAGATTTGAAATATGAAAACCCTCTAAATATTGAAAATGAGAAAACGGAAAATTATCCTAACAATTTCACAATGAAAGAGAAATAGCTAAATACGGAGAAGATAAGAAAACGTGCAGAGTCTAATATTCAGTAGTGCGGCTTTTACATATCGAGAGAGCGAGAGTGTGAGAGAGAGAATACGGTAGACGGGAATTAACTTTTCCTCAACGCAACGACGGAAAAATTAATTCTGGGCGGTTGGGAAAACGGACGTTTTCGCAGCCGCCGGTTTAACATGTAGTAAACGTTCACCCACAGATAGCTTATATCTAGCGGTCGGTACGCCCACAACGAAAAATCACAGATAACGTATAGTCTACTAGCTAGCGGTCGGGGACGCTTTCACAATAGACGAATAACTACGAATAGTTCAGGCGGCTTAAGACTATCGGCCGGGGACAATGCACAATTTACGTACACTCACAAATAACAAATAATTCGGCGGCTTATAACTAACGGCGGTGACGTTTACAATAGACAGATAGACGGATCGGATCGACTTGCTATAAACAAGTCTTGGTTCTCGCCTTGGATTAACTCGGGCAGAGGACGCCGTAGAGGGCGAGTGGCTCATATTCATTTAGCCCTGATATTGAAACTATGGTGAATTGAACAGTGCCTTATCGGCCGCCATCTATCCGAGATAGATTTGATTTCGCGTTTAAATGTATGGTGGGTGGTATACTCTCAACTCTTTAAAATCGGCTTCGTTACAAAGTTGTCAGTTTGGAAAAAAATAACAATATTCTCTTCGTTAAAATAAACCAGTTTAAAAAAGTATTTTAGAGCCAAAATCCTTTACGTGTAAAGTGGATATTGGACATTTCATATCGAAATTACTACCTCTGTATAATAGCGATGTGATCAACGCATTTTTGTAGATGAAGGCGGCATTCTCTCTGCTCCTCCTCGTTATCTATATCAATACATCCCTTAATATTTTCTTTTAAATAATCCATCAAAATATGATACTGGAACCTCAAGTGGTATGCGAGGTAAATCAAATATATTGGACAGGTGTTCGGTACATAGCATATACAAAACAAGCCTGCGCATAACGGAATTATCCCAATCCAGCGATACATAGGGGGTATCTCTAGGATACAATTAAAAATCAACGTGTTTGTGTGTTTATCGAAGAACAGAAATGACAAAATCATACAGATCGCCACTATGATTTGTATCGAAGACAACAGAATGCACAGTTTTGCCTCCTTTCTAACCTTGACTTGAAATGCAGTTCCTCTTGTCTCGATGGAAATGAATTGTCCCACAGTAATATCTTCAATTTCAGAGAAATGTTTGGAGTAAGAAGTAATTATTGCTACGGCTGCGGTGCTCTAAAAATTTTTTTTTAACATATACTATTATATTTCTAAAGGAGTTTCGTTAACAAAAGACATAGTCAAATCTCCCGTTAACATGTTTAAATAAAATTAATGAATTATGCGCTAGTTATTACTTACAGGTAAAGTCATGATTAGAAATTGTATACTGGTCCCAATGTTTTCAGTATTTTTCCAAAGTATTATTTGTATTGCGTTACAGAAATTAAACAAATGCACTGACATGAATGACAAAGCACCTATTATTAAAATTCGTGATTTGCTTCTCGCAATTCCACCCAAGAACATATGGAAAACCAAATATAGCGGGTCATCTGGAAATATACGGTTAAATACTACTTGTTAATTAAAACAGTAAGGAAGAAGGCTGACGATTTACCGGTATTTTGATTTTTAGTAGCCATTACGATGAATGTATTCAATGCGAATGAATTAGCAGGTAAGTAATGTTACATACTAAACGTGTAACTGACACAAATGAAAATATAATCTTGAAATAAAAGAAAATCATTAGTCAGAAAGATCATTAATCGAGTAAAATATTTAAGTCAAACATATTTATAAAATAATCGTTAATTGCCATCCTACCGCCATTTAGGTAATAAAAACTATCATTGTAAGAGAATACTTAATCAACGGGTTTTTCCTCAAATGTTGGATAAGTACCACACTAGGTGAAACAATTATTAGCAGAATTAATTATTATTAATTTTGTTGAAGTTAGTTATTTCCTTTTTAATGTTACTGTCGTTAGCATTTCTCCTATTAATAACATGCGAAATAAAAATTAAGGTCAACTAATAAATTATTAATCCAAAACTTGATTGAAACTAAATTCTTTGATCTAAAACTCGAATTACACGCAGGTAAAATAGAGTTTAATTTTGACATATATATTTGTACACAGCATGTACTAATATTTGCGACTTATGCACCAATATTTTCGTCAATATATGTCTCATTTCTGAGAAGAGTAAGAACACTCTTTAACATAATTAGTTTATTTTACAATTTTACACTATTAGGTACTTAAATGACTTAAATGTCATTACCATTTCTCGATCTTGATATTAAAAATAAATTTTCAATGCTTGAGTTAATCTCCCTGTAACAAGAAATTGTAAGCTATAGTTAATTATTAAATCCTCAAATAATAATTTAAATGCATTTATGTTTCACGGTAAGTAACCTATTAATACAAGGGGAGTAACAACTCTTCTATTTGACATATCTAAATTACTCAGATAATGAATCAGTTCTTCTAGTTTAACTAAATGATTGTTGAAACTGCAAGAAATAGTCTTACTATATTTCTTATCATAATAGGAACCAACAACGTATGTATCATAAAAGCAGACAGATTTGTTTGATTTCAGTAGATGCTAAAACTCTTTTCTTTTTAAATGTAACAATTCATGACTTGAAGTAAGGAATAAAATGGAAATACCAAATACTACATTTTACTTTCAAAACAATCGTTTCTTCTACTTACAGCTATGGTATTCTAAAAAATGAACTGCTTTCACCTTTCTGCTCTTTATAACTTGAACTGGCTAAAATAGCGAAAACTAATCCTAAGTTTATTTGGCAGGTTTTAATAAACTTATAATAAGATTGGACACAAGATATAACACTTTAACGATAACGGAAAACCAAACATCTATCAACTCAGGCCGCAAGTGGCAGCACATTTGCAGATTTGTCTAGTGTATCTGATATTAGATTTTCGTGTAAGGTTAGTGTTCCAATATTAACAGTTCAGTAGCTTATCATCAACTTACCTATATGTGATTGATAAATAATTATAATGTAAATTATGATTTATAGTATTTTAGTAGGATTCTATTGAAATTTCTTAAAGTTTGTTGACATCGGAGGCGTGTACTATCTTTACTATGAGCAGTCTGTCGTTAAGGTATTTATGTTTTCTACACTCTGTTAATTTTTCTCATTTATTTCTATTCCAATTCCTGATGTGGATCTTTTATCATTTGCTACGCCTCAATATACTAAAATGTAGTAACTTAGTTTTGTTTTACTCTACCCTTCATTTTTGTTTCGCAAGGTGTACACATACTCGGATCTATTTTATGTTCATTAATTTCGGGAATTATTTCATGGCCTTCCGAAGAGACACATTTTGTGTTCCAATACGCAATTCTCATTTGTTCTTTCTTCATGTTTGGTTTATTCGTTTTTCGCGAGTGTGTCGTATTCCGTGAAATCCTGGTTACGAGGCTATGTTACCAGTACTTTGAGCATATGAATGGTTTTCCTTTAGAAGGGTGTGAAGATAGCCACATCCACAAATCCTGCAGTTTGGTAAAATATGTAGGTACTCTTTTTAAATCTCAAAATTTTTAAAAAACATACTCGGAGAGATTATTTATTAATAAACAAATGTATCCGATACGATTTACCACCCTAGCTGTCGTTAGGGTGGTTGATACATGGGGTACATTTAGAAAAAATCGAAAAAACAAATTTTAACCACATAAACCAATTTTTACACTGAAATTTTTTATCCTTTTTATATGAACCCCCGAATGACCATTGCATCCCCTGATTTTCGACTTGAAACTGATACAGAGGAATAGTTTATGAATAACGAATATTTTCAGTACAAAGAGTCCCGCACTTTTTATAGGGAAAAATGGTTTCAGTCCCAACGTCTAATTTTGGGTGGAAAAGATAGATCTCAACATCCTGAACAAAAAAAAGCTAATGGGCTCAAAAAATCTACCATCATTATTTTGCGCTACGGCCCATAAAAGGTCGGCCCTGAAATTTCAGGTCTCGGGTTATTTGTATTAAAAAAGAGCGTGTTCATTGGCCGATCATGGAGATATACATGCCTGGAGGTATGTTGGAGTGAAAAAGTACTATATATATATATATATATATATATATATATATCATTCTTTTCTGTGTAAAAAATGATTATGGAGACATGCATGCCTGGAGGTGTGTTAGAGTGAAAAAGTACTATTATATATATATATATATATATATATATATATATATATATATATCATTCTTTTCTGTGTAAAAAAAATGAGCCAAAAAAAAAGAGCAAAAAAAAAACAAACGAGATTAAAAATGTGGATTCCGGTCTTTCACCCCACCTACAGCAGTTCCGAATGAGGCGCATTAGCTTTTTTATAGTGGTTCTTCGCCAATACTCTATACTCTACTGATATTCCACAAACTATTCCATCTCTCCTCCTCCTATAGGTGCCTTCTCTATTGAGGTTGGCGATCAAAATGGCGTAACTTTCTCTGTCCTGTGCTTTATGAATTAGATTGTTCCCACTAGTATGTGTCCAGTCTTGTATGTTTCTGAGACAAGATTTTTTCTTTCTTCCGATACCACGTCTCCCGTCGATCTTTCCCTCCAGTATTAGTTGGATCTGCTCATACTCTTTTATGTCGCATGATATGACCTAGATAACTCGTTTTTCTGAGCTTTATAAAGTTCATTAAAAGTAGGCGGGTATTCATTTTGTTCAGAACTGTTTCATTGGTCGTTCTGCTTGTCCAGCTTATCCTTAGCATTCTTCTATATAACCACAATTCGAATGCATTTATTTTCTTAATATCATCCTGTTTTAATGTCCACGTTTCACATTCATAAAGCAGTAGGGACCATATGTAGCATTTTAAAGTTCGTAGCCTGGTTGTTATAGACAGTTTTGGGTGGCATAACAAGTTTTTCATTTTGGTGAAACCCGATCTAGCAATTTCAATTCGTCGTCTGATATCTACTGAGTGGTCTAGTTGCCTGTTTACTTCTCTGCCCAGGTAGATATAACCCTGAACATTCTGGAGATTTTGTCCATTTATGGTGACAAATGTTTCTTGTTGGTTTGTTCCTCGGGGGAAAACCCTGTTACTCTCTTCTGTCAGGATACCCATTAATACCTGTAGTTGTTCTGCTGTTTCTCCTATGATTACCGTGTCATCCGCATATCTCATATTATTAATTATCACCCCGTTTATCTTTGCTCCTTCTGATCGATTTTGAAGTGATGATCTGATTGTATGTTCCTCATACACGTTAAAGAGTAGGGGAGATAGGAGGCAGCATTGACGAACTCCTCTTTGTATGTCAACATAATCGGTGTTTCCGTTTTATGTGCGGACGCGTCCTTTATGGTTCCAGTAGATATTACGTATAGTTATTATATCTCCTCCATCCAGGTCTATCTCTTGCAGGACTTCAATTAACTTCTGATGCTCAATGCGGTCGAAAGCCTTCTTGTAGTCAACGAAGCATATATAGAGTTCTCTTTGAACTTCAAGATATCTTTCAGCGATTAATGACAAACCCAGTATAGCCTCTCTTGTGCATGTCCCCTTTCTGAATCCGTATTGTGAACGACTTAAATATTTGTCGCATTTATCCTGGATGCGGTTGAATATGATCCTCATAAATATTTTTACGGCATGACTCATTAAATTTATTGTTAGATGGTCTTCGCATTTTCGAGCTTTATTTTTCTTTGGCAGTGTTACATAAGTGGTTTTAAGCCAGTCGAGTGGGATCTCTCCACTTTCGTACACTTCATTAAACAGATGAGTCAGCTTATAAATACTTTCTTCGCCAAGATGCTTGAAATGTTCTGCCGTAATACAGTCTTCTCTAGGTCTTCTCCTATTGCTCTTTGTTTCCTTGATAGCCCTAAAGACTTCCGATTGGAGAATGGGCAAGTTTTCGCCTTTTTGGACTTGTGGCGGTTCTATCGGTCTCCTGTCCCCAAACAGCTGTTTCAAATATCTTTCCCATATTTGTTTTTGTTTGTCGGGATCTAATTCGATTCCGTTGTTTTCGTTAGCTACTAACAACAGCTGCTTGGGTTCCCAAAGCCCCGTGACTTCTTTTACTTTCTGGTGTAGTTCTCTATCTCTATGTTGTTCTTGTAGTTTTTCTACTTCGTTACATTAAAGGTTCATCCATTTTTCTTTCGCTTGGTTGATTTTATTTCCAATTTCCTTGTTTAGGCGATTGTACTGTACATCTTTTTTGTTTTTGCATTTGCGCCTTTTTTCCATTAGGGCCAGTATTGCCTAGGTCATCCAGGGCTTTTTCTTTTTTGTGTTTACTTTACTGATAGTTTCTTCTCCTCCCTTAGCCATGGAGTTCCTGATAGCCAACCACATTTCCTCAGTGTTTCCTTCTGGTGTGTTTTTTAGCTCTCTAATTTCTTTACCTCCGAAAAGTATAGTTTGTTTCCTTTTGCCGTACTGATTACACCTTCCCCCTTCCATCTCACTTCACTCATACCCAATATGTCCCACTTCATTATTTCCATTTCTCTCTCTGCGTGTGCCAGTTTTCCCTCCTGGTATAAAGTTTTCACGTTCCACGTAGCAATCCTCATGTTTCGTTTTTTAATCTTGCTCATATTTTTGTTTTTATCATCATCATAGCGATTTCGTATGCTAACGACCTGGGAGGCCCTATGGTCTCTGATTCCTCCCCTGCCGGATATTGGCTTCCGTTGCACATGATCAGTACGTTTCTCGTCCGAATCCTTTACTGCCATATTGACTGTACTAGGGATGCTCTGTCGAGCCTTTAATGCATTGGTTTCCCGTTGCCATATGCATCTCCATGCCGTTGACCCTATTGTAGGTTCATCCGCATTTAGGATTGATTTCTCATTTCTGGGGCAGAAAGGTGCCCTTTCTCTTGTTGGATCATCCACCCTAAGCTGTTGGCCGTACAGAGGGGACTGCTTATACCGGCAGTCATTCGGTCTACCCTTATATACCATCCCTAAAAGCAGGGTTGCCACTTCCGCCGAATCCGCTGTACCGAAGACTATCTCCTCTACCTTCATCGCCGTTGTGGTCTTCGCCCGTAACCCTGAGCACGGGTAAAACGTTATACTCTGCAATACTGGGTCCCCAGCAGAACTCAGCCACCGACTTTTAAAGTCGGGCCCACCTCCGCGACGTGGACGCGCCTGCTGAGAAATGTCTAAGTAGATTCAGAGAAGATGTCTCTGGTTTTCCTTAGACCGGGTTAATGCTCAGTATGAAACCACGAACAAAGGCATTATTATACCTACTACCAATCAATTAAAAGTGGGATCATATACTAAAATTTAATCAGAATTGGGATTATTACTATTATCATAATTTTTATGTACTACAAAATGCTTAATCAAAAGGAATATTAAAGTAATTAGTTCTTTTTTATAACGTCTCTTATTACTGTAAATATGTTTTTTGTATATAATACGTAATCATTCGCAAAAAATGTATATCATTGTATTACTTCAAAAACAAATACTGAGCTTGCGCTATATTGAAGTCATTCTGTGAATGAAGAAATTTACCATTTCGTACTAGAGAAATATCAAAAAGCCGGGTACAAATTGTGCACCGACTACCTTAACCGAAATGGTTTTAGATAAATTCGGCACCGAATCCCGGATTAGCGTAAAATGATACAGGTAAATTGGGCACCAGCCGCCTACTGTGCATTATGAGTTGGAATGAGGGCAAATTCGGTAAATTAATACTTACTTAAATTAAAACCTACTTATTTCATTACTTTCGTACTGTCGAAGTGTTCAGTTAGACCACTTATGCCCCACGGGGCACTCGGTTCATCCTTGCCCTCTTTAATAATATTTTGTACCTGTTATAAGGGTCGGTGCCCAATTTGGAAACAGATTAACACCGGCCGGTCGTAAAAATTTGTGAGAGATTAAATAGTTCCCAATTTACCTACGCCCATGAACTAGACCCTTGTGTCTGAATGTTCTCATCTGTTAATCGCTTTGTCGTTTCATATTTCGGTTCTGCGGACCACACATCTTTTTAATACTAATATTTAATTTTTGCGTGGCAACAGTTAAGAAAAATCAAAATATATGGAAAAATTACGCAAGCGAAAAACGAGCCAGTTTTTAGTGAATCGTCCTGGAAATAAAATATGTAATCATTGAATGTTGTGGCGAAGTAGGTATAGCTCTTACATCGTGCCACAAAGATATAATCTGCGATAACACATGTGAGTATTCCACTGAGAATTACTCCAAACATTGAAACAGTTATCGCAATTGACAATTTTCTGAAGCCTTTAGACAATGTACAAATGGCTACTACGATTATTTGTTACCTCTGTATCCTAAGGATGTGATTTCAATTGACATTACAAGCAGTAAGTAATTAAGATTCAGATTTACCTACCTGCGTTTTTAATTTCCATTATTGCTAACAGTATCGTAGGGATGTATTTGCTGTGATATCAGCGACTATCTGGAGGTAATAAAGGTAACAAAGTCGGAATATTAAATCAAACGTGGTGATATATAGGTAATAAAGAATCTGCCTATCAAAAGGGCACATTATTTAATTTTATATTTGTTTCAATTATTTTATCCTACAACTTCACCAAGTATGAAATATTAGAATTCCTATTAGAAGTCCCTCTTATTTCTTTGTTCCAGAAGTGCCGTCGTCTTGAACTCAGTGTCAGTCTGACTCAACCTCACCCCCGCCATCTTGCTCCACTAAATACATTTAAATTTAATATTATTATTATCATTATTAGAATTTATAGAGATAATTTTTGCTTTTAAGTCCTTTCATTCGCCCCCTATCAGTACAGTAGTATTTATAATATGTTATAAATAATATATTACAAATTTATCACAAGTGGGATTATTATTATATTACACTAATTATATTTATATTATTGTAATGCGCGAAGTAAACAAAGCGACACATGTTTACTACTTCCAACAAATTACTACGACGCGTAAATAAAGACAGCTGCATGCATATATCCTGCCGGATTGTTGTTTACGAACAATAATTGGTGACCTCCTGAACATTTGCTGCGTAGGCGTTCTAGAAGCTTCTAGAACTTTCTCGATCAGGGTTGGGGGTGTATATATAAGGGGGCTTGTGATCGAGGGAGTTAGTTAGAAGTAGAGAAGCAGAAGTGAACGCGACATACGATCCGAATGCGGAGCAGTACAAATAAATTATGTAGAGTCTAGTCTAGTGAACAAGTAGTTTAGTGTGTTAAATAAATTAGTGTTCAATTAATGTAAATAAATTATAAAATAAACGTTACATTGGTGTCAGAAGTGGGATCATGAAGAAGTTACGCGAATTAAAAGTGGCCGAGTTAAAAAAAGAACTCGAGGAACGGGAATTGGAAACAGGAGGGAAGAAGACGGAACTCCAGGACCGGCTCTCGGCATTTTTGAAAGAAAATGGCCAGGACCCGGAAGTTTTCGAGTTCGAAGATTATGACATCACGAAGCAAATCGCCGCCCAGAGGGAAGAAAGCGCCGCCCAGAGGGAAGACATCACTGCTCAAATCGCTGCCCAGAGGGAAGACATCACTGCTCAAATCGCCGCCCAGAGGGAAGAAAGCGCTGCCCAGAGGGAAGACATCACTGCTCAAATCGCCGCCCAGAGGGAAGACATCACTGCTCAAATCGCCGCCCAGAGGGAAGACATCACTGCTCAAATCGCCGCCCAGAGGGAAGAAATCGCTGCCCAGAGGGAAGAAATCGCCGATCAGAGGGAAGACATCACTGCTCAAATCGCCGCCCAGAGGGAAGACATCACTGCTCAAATCGCCGGCCAGAGGGAAGACATAATTACTCATATTACTGATCAAATCGCCGCCCAGAGGGAAGAGATAACCGACCAGATGGAGGCTCAGCGTAAGGAGATTGAAGAAAAGATCAAGCAGTTGGAAGAACGACTAGAACAAGTCAGTAGCGGCGAGGGGAAAGAAGACAAAATTAAACAGAAGACGAAGCAGTTGGAAGAACGACTAAGGCGAGTCAGTAGCGGCGAGACGAAGGAAGAAATAAAGGCGGTCGTTCAACAGAACTCGATATGCACCAATCGAGTGACGCCCCCAACGTTCGACGGAAAAATTCCGTGGGCCAGTTACAAGAAGCAGTTTGAGGCGGCAGCGGAGGCTAATGCTTGGTCCCCTCACGAGAAAGCTGTTTCCCTAACGGTAGCCTTACGTGGAGAGGCGTTGGAAGTTCTCCAGACGCTATCCACCGAGGAAGCCGGGAATTACAATGAGCTGCTGAGGCGACTGGAAATGCGGTTCGGCCAAACACATCTGGAGCAAGTCCATCAATCCCAGATGTCCAATCGCCGTCAGAGATCGAACGAGACCCTGCAGGAGTTCGAAGCGGACGTAGCCAGACTAGTGAGGTTGGCGTATCCCACGGCGCCGGAACAGATGATGGAGTGCCTCGCAGTGCAGACGTTCGTGAGCGGGCTGCGGGACCAGGAACTGCAGAGGGCCCTGAGACTAGCTCGACCGAAAACATTAATGGACGCGCTCGCCATCGCACTGGAGCATGATGCAGCCATGGAAGCCTCCCGCGGTCACGGCCGTGTTCGAGCGGTTACAGAGGAAGTAGATACTGAGAAACTCGTGGAAAGGGTCTTACAGCAGATTATGGAGATGCTGTCGGCGAAGAAGAAGGTAGTTCGCTGTTGGAACTGTGGCGAAGTGGGCCATGTGAAGAGTTCTTGCAAGCGGCCCAGAACAGCGGCGCCGACAAAGGCCCAGGAAAACTAATGCGGGTCGACAAGAAAGGGGGAACGTCGACCCGTAGCAGTGGAAACCCCCGGGCCAGTATAGCCTCGTTTTCCCACCAATTGGGGAGCGCGTACGTCGATGGCACTATCGACGGGAGATCCCACGCCATGCTTGTGGACACGGGAGCTACGAAGACGATCGTACGCTCGGAAGTTGTGAGGGACCGTAGGAAGATTAGGCCAAGTAGGTGGCAATTGGGAACTGCCACTGGGGAGAAGGCAGTAATACACGGTGAAGCGACGGTTAGCATGACGTTGGGACGAGTAAAGTTTGACCATCCTGTTCTCATAGCCGAAATTGAGGAAGACGTCATACTGGGGATGGACGTCATGAGGAATCATGGATTCCAGTTGGATTTCGGACACCGAGTGTTGAGGATCGGTCAAGAAGAATTACTGCTACACAATCGTGACAACTTTGTGTTAGACGTAATAATGGCAGAAGATGTGATTCTCCCGGAACGAAGCGAAACGATCACCTCTACCTGTCTGAGGGGTGTTGTGGAAGAGGGAATTCCAGCCGTGATCGAACCAGAAAACGATGACAATCGACTGGCTCGGGGGGTACTGGTAGGAAAGGCGCTTGTTACTCTCTCAAGCGAAGTGCCTGTGCGGCTACTCAACATCAATCAGTACCCGGTCACCATCAAGAAGGGTACGAAGCTGGGCACATGTATAGCCGCTTCGGCCATCGTAAGGGGCGTTAGTGAGGAAGAAAGGTCCAGACACACTCCGCAGGACTTAAAACAAATTCTTTCCCAGACCAGTGCGTTTCTCTCGCCCATACAGAAACAGAAGGCCAATGAATTAATAAATAAGTACCAGGACATATTTACCACCGAGAATGGAAAGCTGGGAAAGACCAAGGTCGTGACACATAAAATTGACACGGGCGAGACACGACCGATTCGACAAACAGCAAGACGACTACCCTTGGCCAAACGGGAGGAAGCCGAGAAAATCATCAAGGACCTAGAGCGGGACGGGGTCATCGAGCCGTCAAGCAGTCCATGGGCCTCGCCGGTAGTACTGGTGAAGAAAAAGGATGGGACTACTCGATTCTGTGTAGACTACCGGCAGGTGAACAGTGTCACCAAAAAGGACAGCTACCCGCTACCACGTATCGACGACACACTCGATACCCTTGCTGGATCCACGATATTTTCGACCTTGGATTTAAAAAGCGGCTATTGGCAAGTCGAAATGGACCCTGCCGATAAGGAAAAGACGGCATTTACCTTCGGTAACGGCCTGTGGCATTTTACAGTCATGCCATTCGGACTTTGTAATGCCCCAGCGACGTTTGAGAGGCTGATGGAGAGCGTGCTAATGGGTCTGACGTGGAAAACGTGCCTAGTCTATTTGGACGATGTCATCGTGATGGGCAAGACCTTCGAAGGACATCTGAAAAACTTAGAGGACGTCTTCCAGAGACTGCGAGGTGCGGGGCTGAAACTGAACCCGAAGAAATGTCAACTCTTCAGAAGGAAGGTCCCGTACTTAGGGCACGTAGTGAGCAGAGAGGGCGTCGCCGTTGATCCGGACAAGACAAGTACGGTGAAGGAGTGGCCAATACCGGTAGATAAACACCAGTTGAGGAGTTTTCTGGGCCTCTGCACGTACTACCGACGATATGTCCGGATGTTCTCCGACGTCGCTAAGCCGTTGACAAGGCTCACGGAAGAAGGACGAAACTTCTGTTGGGATGAGGAATGCCAGTCTGCCTTCGACGAGCTGAAGAGGAAGTTGACCAGTGCCCCAGTGCTGAGTTTTCCTCTGCCAGAAGGACAGTTCATCCTGGACACCGACGCGAGCAATGTGGGAATTGGAAGTGTTCTGTCGCAGCGTCAGGAGGGACAAGAACGTGTCCTTGGATACTTCAGCAAGGTACTCTCCAAACCAGAAAGGAATTACTGCGTCACCCGACGTGAATTATTGGCCATCGTCAAGTCCATCGAGCACTTCCATAAATATTTGTGTGGAAGGAGGTTTTTGATCCGGACCGATCATGCTGCTCTTAAATGGCTCCTCCAGTTTAAGAATCCCGAAGGACAGATCGCTCGCTGGATCAAGAGGCTCCAGGAGTATGACTTTATCATAGAACATCGGCCAGGACAGAGTCATGGAAACGCAGACGCACTCTCGAGAAGACCATGCCCTGATGAGTGTCCTCATTGTCATAGAGCTGAGGAAAAGTCCGAGAAAGTCTATCGAACGACCGTGGTCGCCGAGGAATGGACACCATCCTCGTTACGACAAGAGCAAGGAAAAGACCCGGTTCTCAAAGAAATCCTGGTTTGGAAAGAGGGAGGAGAGCGTCCTGAGTGGCAAAAGGTATCACCCGGCTCGCCAAAACTCAAGAGCTATTGGGCACAGTGGGACTCGCTAGTGGTTGAGGATGGACTACTAAAACGCGTACTGGAGAGCCAAGACGGGACGGAGGAAAGACGGCAGTTGGTAATTCCCTCCAGTAAAATCCCGGAGGTCTTGCGGCACCTTCACGACGAGTCGTCTGGTGGACATTTAGGGATCAAGAAAACCCTGCAGAAAGTACGAGAGCGATTCTACTGGATCAATTGTTCAGACGACGTGAAGGACTGGTGCAAGAAATGTACTACATGTTTCGCAAGTAATGGGCCACAAAGACGACCGAAAGCTCCCATGAAACAATATAACGTCGGGAGCCCCTTCGAAAGGATCGCTATTGATATAGCAGGACCCTTCCCTGAGACCGAAAAGGGGAATAAATACATCCTGGTCGTAATGGACTATTTTACGAAGTGGGTAGAAGCGTACGCTCTCCCTAATCAGGAGGCAGAGACAGTGGCCGATGTGCTCGTGAAGGAGCTGATCTGCCGGTTTGGAGTACCCATGGAATTACACTCGGATCAAGGAAGAAACTTTGAGAGTGGCCTATTCCGGAGGATATGTGAGAAGTTTGGGGTACGAAAAACAAGAACCACGGCCCTTCACCCTCAGTCTGACGGCATGGTAGAACGGATGAATCGCACCCTCAACCGCTATCTGGCGAAAATGGTCTCGTCACATCAACGAGACTGGGACGAACACGTGCCGTTCTTCCTGATGGCCTACCGCTCGGCCGTTCATGAGTCGACAGGACAAACTCCAGCCAAAGTCCTGTTCGGGCGAGAACTTAAACTGCCCTGTGATCTAATCTTTGGCGCTAGACCGGACGAGGACGTTTCGGGGGAAGATTACGTTTCCCGGATGCGGCAAAGGATGAACGAGATTCACGATCAAGTCCGGTACCAACTAAATATCGCCAGTGATCGCATCAAAGAGCGTTACGACATCAACGCTAAAGAGGGTGGCTACCAAATGGGAGATCGAGTTTGGCTGTACAACCCACAGAAGAAACGAGGTTTGTCCCCTAAGTTACAGACCAATTGGGAAGGTCCCTATGTTGTGAAGAAACGAATCAATGACGTGGTCTACCGGGTAAGCAAACTACCAAACGGCAAGCCGAGAGTGGTGCACTTTAATCGGTTGGCACCCTATGAGGGGTCGCACGATGAGGCGGAGGTCCCCCGAGTAAGAAACACGATGGCGCAGGAGAACGAACTTTCGTTCGAAGAATTTATGAGCGCCTACGGGGGTACCGGAAAAGCACGGTATGGGGTAACCTGTGAAAAACAACAGGATTTGTTCAGCGTACCTGAAGAATACTCGTTGGCCCATTGTGTGTCCGCCGACCTGGTAATGTCACGAGGTATCGCCACGGTTTTCAAGAAGAAGTACGGGCGCTTGGAACAACTCGGAGCGCAACTCCCGGAAATTGGCAAGGTTCTGGAACTACGTGACAACGTAAGACACATCTTTTATCTGGTTACGAAGGAAATCGGGTCCCTTAAACCGTGTTATCACAATGTATGGCGAACCTTGCATAGGCTACGAGACCGACTGCTGGAGCTCGACATCAGGAAGCTAGCTGTCCCCAAGTTAGGTGCTGGACGAGATCAGCTGGACTGGAGGGTTGTCCGGAATATGCTGGAAGTAGTGTTCAAGAATACCGGAGTGGAAGTTTTAGTCTGCTGTTTTGGGCCTGCACCATGTCGACTGGGGAAGACGGTCCCCTGTTATTTTGACGCCACGTCTCGCTGTAAGCGGGGGGCTAACTGCAGGTTCCTGCATGGGCCTACCAGGGATACGTTTCGAGACGAAACGTCTCTAAGGCGGGGGCAGTGTAATGCGCGAAGTAAACAAAGCGACACATGTTTACTACTTCCAACAAATTACTACGACGCGTAAATAAAGACAGCTGCATGCATATATCCTGCCGGATTGTTGTTTACGAACAATAATTGGTGACCTCCTGAACATTTGCTGCGTAGGCGTTCTAGAAGCTTCTAGAACTTTCTCGATCAGGGTTGGGGGTGTATATATAAGGGGGCTTGTGATCGAGGGAGTTAGTTAGAAGTAGAGAAGCAGAAGTGAACGCGACATACGATCCGAATGCGGAGCAGTACAAATAAATTATGTAGAGTCTAGTCTAGTGAACAAGTAGTTTAGTGTGTTAAATAAATTAGTGTTCAATTAATGTAAATAAATTATAAAATAAACGTTACATTATTTATCCACAATCACCATATAATTTCACTTTAAATCAGTCTTATGAACAGTATTAACCAATATTTTATCCATTAGTGGAATATAATTTGTTTATTTCACTAGAGTAATAAAGTTATTTTATTTCGATGTTACAAAACGAGAGAATGGAGATCCTCTTAGCAATCAACGCGTATAGAATTCTTAGTTTCAACTAGCTTTAAGAAGGACGTTACGGAACAGAAATTTGATGTGACGTTTCAATAATTTTAATAAATAAGAGTGAATCAATGACCTTTTATAAGGTGATTGTTGATAAAACGTTATACTGCTTTCGTGGTTCAATCGCGTTTTATACACTAAAAATATTAAACACTCTCTAAATAAAACACTTATACAATAAATAACTATTGTAATATTCTTGCTAGCATTATCATGGTTACTATAACATTGTGATGGTATTAAAAATTGTCGAAGTACATTTCTAATTTGATACAATAAGTGACGGTAATACGATTTGCAATATTGTTGCTCATATTTTATTTACAAATAAATGATACCATTTCAAAATTATTGTGTAATACATGCAGAAATAAAAACGATAAGACTTATTTATGTGCATGCAGCTGTTTTGCTTCTTCATGTTATTTTGGACCTTGATTACACGATGATTTAACTGCACTCCATCACGCTGCTTTTTGCGGTATCTGATTATATTTCATGAACTTTTACCATTCCCACTTAGTTAGCTTAGGAATCAAAGTATAAATTGTGTAGGACAACTTCATCATCTAAAACATAAATCGAATCATTCATTATTAAACCTCAAGTACAGTCTCACCTTTATTATTATAGTGTAATCCAAGTGTATGTCACCAACCGCAATTACTTTTAAAGGTTTTTGTAAATAAGTCATTAAAATGAGTAAAGTCATTCGGTTGGATTTGTTCCAATAAATCCAAGGAGTTCTACAGAGAAAGCTATAGAAGTTTTCTGCCTAAAAAGAAAACAGTGATTACGTCATGTAACAATTTGATTTCAATTAATATGAGGCAGAGATAACAAGTAAACTAAGTCAAAGCTGAAATTTATGAAGACCTGAAAAAGTTATATGAATATACAATCATTTTATTTACCAGTTGTTTAATTTTAAATACACTCTGTAGTAGCCAAGCATATAAACTAAGAGGAAATTATTTTAAGCTGCCATATAATTTAGGGTCTGACACAGCACACTGTCTAGAACTTTCAAAGCAATACAATTCTCTTGGACTGCCTATAGTAATAACAATATAGAGTTTTGAGGTTTTACCACCAACACTTTGTGGGGTAGCATATACGTACTTCGACCAAAGGTTTAACCAAACCGTTCAACCAAAACACGAAATCGCAGTTACACAAACTATATACATAGTTATCTTCTCATTTTAATTGTATTTCTTAAACAATTTATTCTGAAAAAAAAATCTTAATAGTGATAAAGTTTATAACTGAGAAACATCAGACACGTTATATGACCAAACATTTTGGTCAGACCAGATGGTTTCTTCCTATGATATGTTCAATTATCTTCTGATTAGCCTAAAAAAGAGAGATTTGTAGTTATAATTTTTACATAAAGACGAAATTAAGGACGTTCAGATGGTTGTGAATGGAGACACCCCCTTTGTATTATTTTCTTATGCAGAATGTGGCAAACTCGTCATAGTGAAGCCATACACGAAGTTAAAGCTTAAAATTAATCACTTCAGAAATTAATGATATGCCTACTAAGATTATGTGCTTGCTAAGAAGTACCTAACTATTTTTAAACATAAAAATTTATACTCAATTTTCTGTTCATTAACAACAATGCTACATATTCTTCGTTACATTTCATGCAAAGTATGAAAGTGTATATCGCTTTTAAAAAATGGTTTTGATTATACTCTTTATGTAAACACAAATATGTGCAAATTTGCATTGTGCGGTGCACACTCCATATCGCTCACCGTATGCAATAGTGGCATATCTTTTTTCAAAGTTCTTGACGTCCTGTCCTGTTCTTCCTTCTTGATAGTCGATGTTGTTCGCTATTCTCCTGGTTCTGTCCATAATGTGTCTCGGTATTAGTCCTTTCTTGCGGCATTGCAGTAGGAAAATCGTCCTGTTCCGTAGTGAAGCGAGTTATAGGTTGTAATTTGCCTATGATTTGAGAAGCCTCACGGAATGGTGTCCGTATTGCTGTAGAATCCGTTGGAAAAACCCCATATCTGTTGATGAATTCAAAGGAGGATTAGTTATGGCAGACTAAGTTAAACACTAAAGTATTGACTACTAGTATTGACTGGCAGCTTCCCACTAGTAGTCAATACTTTAGTGTTTAACTTAGTCTGCCATGACTAATCCTCTTTTGACTTCATCTACAGATATGGGTTTTTTTTTCAACGGATTCTACAGCAATACAGACACCATTCCGTGAGGCTTCTCAAATCATAGGCAAATTACAACCTACAACTCGCTTCACTACGGAACCAGGAGAATAGCGAACAACATCGACTATCAAGAAGGAAGAACAGGACAGGACGTCAAGAACTTTGAAAAAAGATATGCCACTATTGCATCCGGTGAACGATATGTTCCTTACGATGGGTCGTTTCGTTTTTTGGGCCGTGAATAAATTCAAACATTGAAGTGTTTCTAAATATGTTCGGAACATATTCGTAACTCCGGAGAAAACATAATGTGACTTACTTCGTCAAGTATCATCTGTCCTGCAATACAACTGTTGAGAAAAAATACTTGATACTGAACAATGAAACAAAACGCAAACGAGTTAATTTCTAGGGAGACGCCCTAAAAAACAATACTTAATCATATTTCGATGATGTCCAATGGTAATAGAAATCTTACTTGTTTAAAACAGGTGTATATTGCGATGACCAATGGAGGCATTCCACAGACGTATAATGAACACACTCCAATACCTGTCATAGCCAACAGTCTCCTGAAACCACTAAAACAATATTATTAAAATTATTACTACAGTTTACATATACTTTTTATTTCGTTGTCGATATTCACAGGACTCTGATTGCAAAATAGAAATCATAGTGAACTCCATAATATGTTATTATTTAAGTATGCAAATTGTGAATAATTAAAAATGAAAATTATAACTGAAAGTTGTCATTTTGGAAAAAATAAAAATATTCTCTTCGTTTTTAGCCACATACCACAGTAAAATTAAACCAGTATAAAAAAGCATTTTGGAGCCAAAATCTTTTACGTGTGAAATATTCATATATTTTTAAAATGAATATTGGACATTTCTACCTCTGTATAATAGCGATGTAATCAACACATTTTTGTAGATGAAGCCGGCATTCTCTCTGCTCCTTCTCGTTATCTATATCGATACACCCTTTAATATTTTCTTTTAAATAATCCATCAAAATATGATACTGAAACCTCATATGGAATGCGAGGTAAATCATGTATATTGGACAGGTGTTCGGTACATAACATATACAAAACATGCCTGCGCTTAACGGGATTATCCCAATCCAACGATACATGGGAGGTATCTCTAGGATCCAATTAAAAATCAATGTGTTTATGTGTTTATCGAAGAACAGAAATGAGAAAATCATACAGATCGTCACTATGATGTGTATCGAAGACAACAGAATGCACAGTTTTGCCTCCTTTTTAACCTTGACTTGAAATGCAGTTCCTCTTGTCTCGATGGAAATGAATTGCCCCACAGTAATATCTTCAATTTCAGAGAAATGTTCGGAGTAAATAGTAATTATTGCTACGGCTGCGGTGCTCTAAAATTTTTTTTTACATATACTATTATATTTCTAAAGGAGTTTCGTTAACGAAAGACATAGTCAAATCTCTCGTTAACACGTTTAAATAAAATAAATGAATTATTCGCTAGTTATTACTTACAGGTAAAGTCATGATTAGAAATTGTATACTAGTCCCAATGTTTTCAGTATTTTTCCAAAGGATTATTTGTATTGCGTTACAGAAATTAAACAAATGCACTGACACGAATGTCAAAGCACCAATTATTAAAACTCGCGATTTGCTTCTCGCAATTCCACCCAAGAACATGTGGAAAACCAAATTTAGCGGGTCATCTGGAAATATGCCGTTAAATTCTACTTGTTAATTAAAACAGCAAGGAAGAAGACTGGCGATTTACCGGTATTTTGATTTTTAGTAGCCATTACGATTAATATATTAAATGCGAATGAGTTAGCAGGT
The DNA here is from genome assembly GCA_946251905.1 of Cryptocephalus moraei. NCBI lineage: Eukaryota > Metazoa > Arthropoda > Insecta > Coleoptera > Chrysomelidae > Cryptocephalus > Cryptocephalus moraei. The sequence goes on from OX276460.1 coordinate 13,676,179, forward strand.
AAGTGATGTTACATACTAAACGAGTAACTGACACAAGTGAAAATATAATCTTGAAATAAAAGAAAATCATTAGTCGGAAAGATCATTAGTCAAGTAAAATATTTTAGTCAAACATGTTTATAAAAAATCGTTAATTGCCATCCTTCCGCCATTTAAGTAATAAAAACTATCATTGGAAGAGAATCCTTAATCAACGGGTTTTTCATCAAATGTTGGATAAGTACCACACTAGGTGAAACAATTATTAGCGGAATTATTTATCATTAATTTTGTTGAAGTTAGTTATTTTCTTTTTAATGTTACTGTCGTTAGCATTTCTCCTATTAATAACATGCGAAATAAAAATTAAGGTTAACTAATAAATTATTAATCCAAAACTTGATTCAAACTAAATTGATTGATCCAAAACTCGAATTACATGCAGGTAAAATACAGTTTAATTTTTACATGTATAATATAACATAACATAATATAACATAATATAATATAATATAATATTTTCGCCAATATATGTCACGTTTCTGAGAAGAGTAAAAATACTCTTTAATATAATCAGTTTATTTTACAATTTTACACTATTAGGTACTTAAATGACTTAAATGTCATTACCATTTCTCGACATTGATATTGAAAATAAATTTTCAATGCTTAAATTGATCTCGCTGTAACAAGAAATGAGAAGCTATAGTTCATTATTAAATCCTCAAATAATAATTTTAATGCATTTATGTTACACAGTAAGTAACCTATTAATCCATGGGGAGTAACAACCCTTCCATTTGACACATTTAGATTACTCAGATAATGAATCAGTTCTTCTAGTTTAACTAAATGATTATTGAAACTGCAAGAAATCCTACTATATTTCATATCATCATAGGAACCAACAGCGTATGTATCATAAAAGTAGACAGATTTGTTTGATTTCAGTAGATACTAAAACTCTTTTCTTTTTACATTTAACAGTTCATGACTTGAAGTAAAGAATAAACTGTAAATACCAAATATTACATTTTACTCTCAAAACAATCGTTTCTTTTACTTACTGCTTAGTACTCTATGGTATTCTAACAAATGAGCTTCTTTCACCTTTCTGCTCTTTAAAATTTGAGCAGGCTAACATAGCGAAACCTGATTCTAAGTATATTTGGCAGGTTTTAATAAACTTATAATAAGTTAGGACACAAGAAGTAACACTTTAACGATAACGGCAAACCAAACATCTATCAACTCAGGCCGCTAGTGGCAGCACATTTGCAGATTTGTCTAGTGTATCTGATATTAGATTTTCGTGTAGGGTTAGTTTTCCAATATTAAAAGTTCAGTAGCTTATCATCAATTTATTTATATTTGATTGATAAATAATTAAAATGTAAATTATGATTTTCGTAAGAGTCAATTGAAATTCCTTAAAGTTTGTTGACATCTGAAGCGTGTACTATCTTTACTATGAGCAGTCTGTTGTTAAGGTATTTATGTTTTCTACACTCTGTTCATATTTCTCATTTATTTCTATTCCAACCCCTGATGTGGATATTTCATCTTTTGCTACGCCTGAATATACTAAAATGTAGTAACTTAGTTTTGTTTTACTCTGCCCTTCATTTTTGTTTCGCAAGGTGTACACATACTCGTATCTATTTTATGTTCATTAATTTCGGGAATTATTTCATGGCTTTTCGAAGAGAGACATTATGTGTTCCAATATGCAATTCCCATTTGTTCTGTCTTCATGTGGGGTTTATTCGTTTTTCGCGAGTGTGTCGTATTCCGTCAAATCCTGGTTACGAGGCTATGTTACCAGTACTTTGAGCATATGAATGGTTTTCCTTTGAAGTGTGTGAAGATAACCACATCCACGAATCCTGCAGTTCGGTAAAATGTGTAGGTACTCTTTTTAAATCTCAAAATTTTTAAAAAACATACCCGGAGAGATTATTTATTACTAAAGAAATGTATCCGATACGATTTTCCACCCAAGCTGTCGTGGGGGGGGGGTCGATACATGGGGTACATTTACCCATGCCCATGGATTTTTGTGCCCATTAGCTTTTTTGTTCAAGATGTTGAGATCTACATTTTCCACCAAAAATTAGACCTTGGGAATGAAACCATTGTTCCCTATAAAAAGTGTAGGACTCTTTTCGATGTAAGATTTTCGATAAGGATTAATTTGATATGGCGAACAGTGAATAATCAAGCCATAACTTCATTCTATGAATGAAGAAATTTACAATTTCGTACTAGAGAATATCATAATGTAACGGAACGGCTTGCCGAAAACAAGTAAACACGTCTGGGACTGCCCGGGTTCCACGAATTCGTTCTAGAAGCAACGGGAACAATCTCGTAAGGCCGGTACGCTTCGATTCCCCGAAAACCCGAGGAGAAATTCGTGGAACTATCTCGAAACTGCCAGAAAGTTCGAGAAGGCGTTTACCTGCCATAAAAAGGGAATGCCGGACCCGAGGCAGGGCAGTTGAAGAATCGTTGTGTAAACATTCGGGCGAGAGACCGCGCGCGTTAAATAAATAAACATCTCTGTGTGCGAATATAAATTAAGAGTTAGATTGTAAGTGATTGTTAAGTTAAGTTTATAAGTGTAGTGTAAGAAATAAATTAATTGGTACAAATCGCGTAGTGTTTAGTTATAGTAAATAGTAAAAACGTTACAATAAGGTGGTTAATAGACATTTAAACAGGCTAAAAATACCGCAACAGTATCTGCATAATATTGTCTCGTTATTGTTGTACGATTATATAGTGCTTTCACCCTTAAAAGCGATTGTTATGCTTGTGTTGGCGCCTGAAAACTGCTCGCACCGAATATACGAGGGTCAATACCACAAAGTATCGTAAACAAATACTCTGCTATGGTATAGATTAATACTCTAGTTATATCGGCATTGTGTAGAGACTTCAAATTTTCCAATTTTAAAGATGGGTAAAGTAGTAATAAAACAAATTTCCATTACAATGTGACGTGGTTTACCTCGAGAGGCAGCAGTGTCGTCGGCGGCACGAAGACTCTCTGCTGGAAGGTTACGTCACTTGTTGAATTGGCGCTATTTGCGGAGTTTCGGAGTTTTTAGAGTCGGTCTTACGGTTTTGCTCGGGCGCCACATTTTTAAGGGTTTACTCCCTAAAGCTACGGGTTACTTTATACTCAGGAGAATGCCAGGAAGTCCGTGAAAATAAAACACACAATTCGGAAAACAAATAAATCTAATTTGTTACAGAAAACGGCATCAAAGTAAAGATAAACAACAGGTTAGAGAAATGGAAGTATTGGCAACGGTGCAATAACTAAATATTTAATGGTTTCTACAGAAAAGCGGCATCTATGTACCATTTCCTAACTTTACGAAAAACGGATAGATCCGGCAACTATGTGCATCGGAGCTATGTGGGTGATCTCGGTCCTACGAAGCGGTTGGGCAACAATGTATAGTGCGGTTATTACGAGGGGGGGTAGTGCATAGCTGTCTAGCTAACCTAATCGTCTATTATCTAATGTCTATTATATTTGCAATAGAAAAACTAATTACGTGCAACGGTCAAGCAGGCGTTATGAAGCGGTGAGAGCCGGGCAAGCATTATAGATGAAAATCTAACAAGCGGGGTAAAACTATGTTTAGTAATGAACGGTTATGCAATTCGGTGGATTTTAATTCGAAATATTAATTAGAAATTAATTAGAAAAGCAGCGATCGCGAATTACGTCAGGGAAACCAGGCATAATCGGTACTCCAGGCGCCTATTCGATAATAGGACGAACGGGGCCCTGCGGGTAGTCGAGACAACCGGGAAATCGGGAATTCGTTGTTCAGGGAGGCCACCCCGAGTATCACCCTGGGGAGCACCTACCCAAACGGCCTAAATTGATCCTCCCGAGTATCACCCTGGGAAGAGTCAGTTCGTTGGCCTAATCCAACAGGAACGACAGGGAATCAGGTGGGGTCGTATTCAGGGAGGCCACCCCGAGTATCACCCTGGGGAGCACCTACCCAAACGGCCTAAATTGATCCTCCCGAGTATCACCCTGGGAAGAGTCAATCCAATAGCCTGACCCAACGGGACGGTAGGGAAGGGGCGGTCGAAATTCCCTAACAGACACTTTACCTTGAACGGTCGGTTCCTGGTTCCCCGGTCGGTCGGTCCGGAGCGGCAACGCTGAGAACGGCGGGATCGGAACGGCAACGGCGGGATCGGAACACCTGCACAAGTCGGAACACCTGCGTTTTTCGGCGAAGAACGGTCGGAATACTTTTTAGACAGGGCGCTGGATGGAATTGAGTGTGCAAAATATGAGGACCGCATTCTGTGAATGGTTTTGAACTCAGAGAAGCATGCAGATTATGAATCTGGATGTTGCCAGGAGGTGTGTTGGTCCATTTTTTTTACACCCCACCCCCTTAAATATCAAGTAAATCGACTGAACAAATGCTTTATTATCATTATAGTGATTGTTTTAGTGACAATATCTAATTGTTTCTTATTCATAAATATACTTATAGCTAGTCAACTGAAAAAAAAAAACAAAAAAATAAAAATAAAACCAACAATCTTTGAAAAAAATAATTTAATACAAAAAGCAAATTTAAACATATCATAATAAAAACAAAAAAAAAATCAATCTCTTTTATTTTGACAATTATTATTAATGCATATGCACAACGAAATACAATTCAACTGCATTTTTTACAAGAACAAGCCGTTGACTCTCAATTAGATGTACATTAGGGGTGAATCAATAATTCTGCCAATGGTCGTTTAGTCATTTGTCGTAGGTACAATTTACCTTCTTCCTTTCCATAACCTAATAAGGTGTAATCAGTAAGCTCTGAAGTGTTTGGTCAGCATTTATCCATACATATGTTTACGCTGAAGCTTTTAACATTATGTAAGTGTTGGGCATCTGATGTGCAAATACCTTTTAATAAATTTAAGCCGAAACCGATATTTTGAGAAATTAGAATATACCGAAATTCATCAGCGGTAAATTGTTTTTTTTTTTTTGAGAAAAGATAGGCACAAATGGTTTCTAATTCTTGTAACTGTTCGACATTTAAGTATGGATTTCCCAAATGCCTTAGGACTTTTTATACAAAATTCAGCGATGCAGCTTTTAAATCATTTTTATTTTCGATCCCAATCTGCTAGTCGTATCGCAAACACTCAGAGAGTAATGCTGTCAAAATACAACAAATGTTTTCTCCAAGGGATTGAGCAGCCAGATGGCATCCTGAAATGTATTTCTATGTTCCGGCACTAAAATGACAGCTATTCTAGCACTAAAATGGCCGAAAACAGTGCTTTAATGAGATTTATTAAATCATTGTATTTGTTTTTTTTTGGGTTAGTAACAAGATATTCCCTAATGCTGTCTGATGTCTGTCACAACAAAATTAAAAATAAATATGGCCGCGGCGTCAAACACCTTCTTGTATTTGATGCGATTCGGATTCTTGAGACATGATATCGATTTTATTTAAATCCATTAAACTAAATTTGAAAATGGTGTGAAAATTGACAGATGCCTAGGAAACAGCAGTAATACCAACTTAAATGTCACGATACAAAAATTCCCCAGATAAGAAATTTTAAATTATTTATACATAAATAAAAATGAAATGGAAGCCGGAATATAGAAAATGTTGTAAAGTACTCGTTGCAGAAGACATTAAAAGCCCTCGTCCGTTCTAAAACTCGGCGTAAACGGCTCGTTTTAGAATCTCGAACTCGGGCTTGGAATATGACGTCTTCTCCAACTTGTACTTTAAACTACTATTCTTCTTATAAAAACCGTCAAACCATAGACCTAAACAGCCTAGATGTGCTAGCTTATTCCAGAAGTAAATTCCGAGGATGAAAACATCTGTATCAGCGCTAAAGCTTATGACATGGCCAGATTGGATTTTTACTGTGTGAAACATATGATAAAACATCCTTGCTTCCCCTTCTATATGGTTAGAATTTAAGTCAGGCACTTCAAAAAATGAAGAACTTTGTAATTTGAAACATTTTGTTGGATCATCAAATTCTCCACAAATATGTTACTCGGAATCTTCTTTTACTTGTGCATATCTGGGAGCAGCAGTACATAGATATCGAACGAGCTGTAACTTATTTTCAGTGCTTGAAAAGAAATTATTACAATTAGCTGGAATTTTGGTGTGTTCATTTGAAATTATAAAATTCCACATCGTTTGACTTTTACTCCGTAAAGTTGATTCCAAGTATTTAATTGAAATATCATCATATCTGTCAAATACACTATCTATTCGTTTTACATTTGGCTGCAAGAAAAGATCATTAATTCTCTTGAAGAATGCCTCAGCAAAATGTTGCTGATTTTTTTTTAATTGGTTCCATGAACAAGTGCCATACCATCAACAGTGTAAATTTTTAAATTAGATAGATTTAACACGTCCTACCGCGTGTGAGTACCACACGTATAATGGTTTTCAATTTCAAGAGCGAGTTCCGATTTAGGTGACTTCCTGTAAAAACCTTAACCTAACAACCTTCTGCCTTGTGCTTCTGCGCCAAAAAGGTACTTCCAGTAAAATTTCGAAAGAGGCTTATTTTCTCTTCGCTAATATAACTTGCCATACAAACTCGATGCCATGAACAATTGTGTGCAGTAAAGTCTGTATTACTTTTTATTTTCTCACTAATGCCTTTTTTTCTACGATCTGCTGCTCTTTCAATACTCATAAATGATTGTGGATTTGGCTCTTTCACTATATCATCCGTTTTATCACAAAACAAACACGACAATTTATTTAGTCTTCGCCTCTTTACATTTATCACTTGTAGTGACATCGTCGACGCTTTTGTTAAAAAAACACACTAATTAAACACTCAACTGCAAGAAAACATAAACAATATTACATGACTACAAAAAAATAAACCGTTATGCCACATGAATTCTTTTCTACTGACAATTCCAAGCGCTATGACTCAGCAACGCGCTGAGCGGGGAGAGGGGCGAGAAAAAGGGAAAGGGACCAGCACAGCTACCGGCAACATGGTTTTATTTTTTATTTGTGGTCTCAGCTAAAATAATTTGAGCATAGTTGGCGGTCCTCACATTTTGCATACTCAACTTCCTTTGGCTTGGCGCCTGCTCTATTTGCTAATATTTCGAGATTTTGGCTTATATATAAACTCGGTTTTCGAGTTTGCATGTGTCTCATTGGGAGAAAATCATTGTTTTAATTCGATTTGCGGGTTTTCCGCAAATGGTAACAGAGGGAGATATGGCTTCTAGCCATCGGAAAAATATGCTTCGTCACAACAAAGAGTAAATTGGGAAAATAGCTTTCTAATTTGTTAAGTGTCCAATGCTATTTACAACTGTAAGAATGATTTTATTTATTTTTACTTTCTACCCATATTTTTCCATTGTTTCTTCTGTTAAAATTTTTATTTTAATTTCTCCTGGAGAAACAAGACAATTAAACATAAATTGTAACACTTGGTTCGGGGCTATGTGAGCTGAGCGACTGAAATTCCTTTCTAAAAGTAGAATTTTATCTGAACTCAATTCAAGAGGGTGGTTCTTCCGATTGAAGAGATAAAGTTAAACGATGTTGTTTTAAAACGGCTTGCCTGTGTGTTTTAGTTTTGATTGCTCTTCAAAATAGTTTGCGTTGTGTTGTGTGATTGGTTTAGCAGTTCTCCTGTGCGAAAAGACAATAGTATTAAGCAGAACAATATTGGAAGAAGCAACTGATTGGTGAGTTTACCACTGTGGCATTCATTAGTCTACTGTTCATTAACTATCTCTTTAACAAAACAACCATCGATATTTAATATTGATTAATAATCGTAGTTATCTCTATTTGGAATCCCAAACATTAGTTAGTCACTGTTAGTACAATGCCGCCTTTTATCTTAAGGCACGGTTGCGTGCCACTCCCTTTGTTCTCATTTCGCGTTCTTATGGTAATTGTAACTATTATGTAGATGGATACATTACATGTCATCCCCTAGTACCATTGCACACTCGACCCTGGAAGTTTATGAGATTGTTGTTGAGATTTGTTTGAATTACGGAACTCGCTACGCTCGTTGTGTACAGTTTCAAATGCGTGCCTTAAACATGTACTTTTCACACTTGTATCATAAATACTAGCTATTATTTCACTGTTACAAAACGAAAAAATGAGCATCCTCTTAGCGTCCTGAGTTTCACAGAGCTTTAAGAAAGACGTTACGAAACAGAAATTTGATGTGACGATTCAATAATTTTAATAATTAACAGTTAATCAAAGTCCAATTATAAGGTGATTGTAGATAAAACGTTATATTACATTCGTGTTTTAGTTGCGATTTATTTACTTAGGAATATTAAACACTATCTAAAATACTTATACAATAAATGACTATTATAATATTCTTGGTGCCATTATCATAGCTACTATAACATTGCAACGTCATTAAAAAGTGATGAAGTACATTGTACATTTTTAATTTGATACAATAAGTGACTGTAATACGACTTGCAATATTATAGCTCATATTTTAATTCATTTAAAAATTATTCTGTAAAACAGGGAGAAATGAAAACAATAATACTTATTTATGTGCAAGCAGCTGTATTGCTTCTTCATATTATTTTGAACCTAGATTAAACGGTAATTTAACTGCATTTCAACACGCTGCTTTTTAAGGTATCTGATTATATTTGATGGACTTTTACCATTCCCATTTAGTTAGCTTAGGAATCAAAGTAAAAATTGTGTAGGACAACTTCATCATCTAAAACATAAATCGAATTATTCATGATTGAAAGTAAACAGTATTTTCTCACCTTTATAATTATAGTGTAATCCAAATGTAAATTACCAATGGCAATTATTTTTAAAGGTTTTTGTAAATAAGTCATTACAATGAGTAAAGTCATTCGGTTGGATTTGTTCCAATAAATCCAAGGAGTTCTACAGAGAAAGCTATAGAAGTTTTCTGACTGAAAAGAAAAAAGTGATTACGTGATGTAATAATTTGATTTCAATTAATATGAGGAGGGGACAACAAGTAAACTAAATCAAAGCTGAAATTTATGATGACCTGGAAATGTTTTGTGATTATACAATCATTTTTGTTACCAGTAATTCAATTTTAAATACACTCTGTAGTAGCCAAGTAAATAAACTAAAAGAAATTTAATTTAAGCTGCTATATAATTTAGGGTCTAAACTAGCACACTGTCCAGAACTTTCAAAACAATACAATTCTCTTCGACTGCTTAATGTAATAAGAATATAGAGTTTTGAGGTTTTACCACCAACAGTTTTTGGGTCACCACATACGAACTTCAAACAAAGGTTTAACCAAACTGTTCAACCAACACTCGAAATCGCAGTTACACCAATCACATAGTTATCTCCTGATTTTAATTGTATTTATTATAGAAATCTGAAAAAAAAACAGCTTCGTGGTGATAAAATTTATAATTCAGAAACGTCACACACGTTATATGAACAAACATTTGGACACACCAGATGGTTTCTTCCTATGATATATTCAATTATCTTCTGATTAGCCTAAAAAAGAAGACTTGTAGTTATAAGTTTTACACAAAAACGAAATTAAAAACGTTCAGATTGTTGTGAATGGAGACAGCTCCTTTGTATTATTGTCTAATGCAGAATGTGGCAAACTCGTCATAGTGAAGCCATACACGAAGTTAAAGTTTAAAATTAATCACTTCAGAAATGATGTGCCTACTAAAATTATGTGCGTGATAAGAGGTACCTAAAAAATAAAAAATAAAAAAATTATAATGATTTTTTTGTTCGTTAACAAGCATGTTATATTTTTCTTTTACTACTTATTATTCGTTAGATAGGATGCGTAATATGAAAGTGTATATCGCATTTAAAAATTGGTTTTGATTATACTTTTTATATAAACACATAACGTGCAAATTTTCATTGTGCGGTGCACACTCCATATATTCCATACGATGGGTTCGTTCGTTTTTTGTGTCGTGAATATTTTCAAACATCCAAGTGTTTCTAAATATGTTAGTAAATGTTAGTAAATACGATAGTTAACTGCACCGAAACCAATTACCGGCTTATCGGTTTACGATAAGAAAGGGAGCCATAAACAGGTAGCAAAGGAATCCGATCGGATAAATGTATACTAAAATCTTATATAAATGCAGTAACAACTGGAGCAAACATTTCAATATAAAATATGTTCAGAAAATTCGGCTTTTTGAGCGTTTTAAAACGATACCTCATTCGATAGAGTTAAGTGTTAATTTTATACTAAATAAATCAGGTTTAATATTTACTGTAAATCGCATCTAAAATGTACTATATTAATTAAGTTAGTAGATGAAATTTACAAAATATATACCCTTCGAAATCGTCTTTATGAGCTCTTCAATTCAATACCACACTCGATATATTTATAAACCTTTTGCACTTCTTACCCAACATTACAGTTACAGGTATCAAATTTAGGTATACACTTGCCGGTCGGATTAACTTAACGCCCAGGGAAGAGCGCACCCAAATCGGTTGTGGCGGAGACCCAAGCCGGGCGTTTTTTCAGGCTGTGGACCCAAGTGGGGTGCAGCGTTCATAACATATTCGTAACTCCGGAGAAAACAAAATGTGACTTACTTCGTCAAGTATCATCTGTCCGGCAATACAACTATTGAGGAAAACCACTAGAAACTGAACAATGAGAAAAAACGTAAACGAGTTAGTTTCTAGGGAGACACCCTAAAAAACAATAAGTAACCATACATTGCTCTTGGCCAATATTAATAGAAAACTTACTTGTGTAAAACAGGTGTACACTTCGACGACAATTGCAGGCACTCCGCAGGCGTATAATGTAATCATTCCAATACGTGTCACAACAAACAGTCTCCTGAAACCACTAAAACAATATTATTAAGATTATTACTACAGCTTACATTTCCTTCTTATTTCGTTGTTAATATTGACAGGAGCCTTATTGCAAAATAGGAATCATAATGAACTCCATAAAGAAAGTTGTTAGTTAGGAAAAAGTAACAATTTTCTCTTCGTTTTTTAGCCATATGCCTCAGAAAACTAAACCTGTACCAAAAAGTGGTTTAGAGCCAAAATTCTTTACGTGTGAAGTACTAACATATTCTAAAAATAATATTGGACACTTCACACTGAAATTACTACCTCTGTATTATAGCGATGTGATCAACGCATTTCTGTAGATGAAGGCGGCATTCTCTCTGCTCCTTCTGGTTATCTACTTCAATACGCGCCTGAATATTTTCTTTTAAGTAATCCATCAAAATATGATACTGAAACCTCAAATGGAATGCCAGGTAAATCAAATATATTGGACAGGTGTTCGGTACATAGCATATACAAAACAAGCCTGCACTTATCGGCATAATCACAATCCAACGATACATGAGAGGTATCTCTTTGATCCAATCAAAAATCAATGTGTTTATGTGTGTATCGTAGAACAGAAATGACAAAACCATACAGATCGTCACTATGACGTGTATAGAAGAAAATAAAATGCACAGTTTTGCCTCCTTTTTAACCTTGACTTGAAATGCAATTCCTCTTGTCTCGATTGAAATGAATTGCCCCACAGTAATATCTTCAATTTCAGTGAGATTTCTGGAGTACATGGTAATCAATGCTACGGAGACGGAGCTCTAAAAAATTATTATATGTTTAAAGGGGTTTCGTTAACGAAAGATATGTTCAAGTACCCGTAACACATTGAAATAAAATTAAAGAATTATGCGGTAGTTATTACTTACAGGTAATGTCATGATTAGAAATTGTATGCTAGTCCCGATGGTTTCAGTATTTTTCCAAAGGATTATTTGTATTGCGTTACTGAAATTAAACAAATGCATCGACATGAATGACAGAGCACCTATTATTAAAACTCGCGATTTGCTTCTTGCAATTCCACCCAAGAACATGTGGAAAACCAAATTTAGCGGGTCATCTGCAAGTATGCGGTTAAATTCTACTAAGGAAGAAGGCTGACTATTTACCATTATCTTGATTTTTAGTAGCCATTACTATTAATATATTAAATACGAATGAATTGGCAGGTAAGTGATGTTAGATACTAAACGAGTAACGGAGACAAACTAATACAATCTGGAATCAAAATAAAATCTTTAGCGGAATGATCATTAGTCGAGTAAAATATTTTAGTCGAATATATTTATAAAAAACCGTTAATTGCCGTCCGATCGCCATTTAGGTAATAAAAACAATCATTTAAAGAAAATCCTTAATCAACGGATTTTTCATCAAATGTTGGATGAATACGACATTAAATGAAACAATGGCAGTATTAACTAATACTAATATTCTGAAAGTTGGTAATTATCTTTTTAATGTTACTGTTGTTAACTTTTTTCTTATTAATAAAATGCGAAATAATAATTAAGGCCAACTACTAAATTATTAGTCCAAAACTTTATTGAAACTAAATTGATTAACCCAAAACTCGCATTACACCCAGGTAAAATACAGTAAAATATTTACATACATATTTTTACAAAGCATGTACTAATATTTGCAACGTATGCACCAATATATGCGTCAAAACATGTCACATTTCTGAGAAGAATACTCTATAATATAATTAATTACTTTAATGACTTAATTTCATTACCATTTCTCGATCTTGATATTGAAAATAAATTTTTAATGCAATCTTGAGTTATTCTCGTTGTAAAAGAAAATTGTAAGCTGTAATTGTTTATTAAATCCTCAAATAATAATTTTAATGCATTTATGAGCGTATGAATGTTTTTATCAGACGGGTGTGAAGACATCCACAAATCCTACAGTTCGGTATAATAGGTACTCTTTTTAAATCTCTAAATCTCTAGCTGTCGTTTGGGGGTTGATGCATGGTGTACATTTTCAAAAAATAAAAAAAAAATTAACCACCTAAGCCAATTTTTAGATTAAAACTTTTATCTTTTTTATATGAACCCCTGAATGACAATTGCATCCCTTGAATTTCGACTTAAAACTTTTACAGGGAGATAATTTGTGTATAAAGGAATATGTCCAGATAAAAACGTTCGATTTACAAGTTGGTTTAGATACTTGAATAACTTTTTCCATACTAAAGAGTACGAAATATCGAAGTACGTATCCTATGAAACCCTGAATGACTATTGCATCCCCTGATTTTCGACTTGAAACTATTTCAGGGGGATAGTTTATGTATAAAGGGATATCTCCAAACACAAATGCACAATTTTGCGTCTTTTTTAATTCTTATTTGAATAGCGATTTCTCTTGTCTCGATAGATATGAATTCTCTCTCAATTATATTCTCAACCTCCTTAAGATTTCTGGAATATGCAGCAGTTTCAATTATTATTGTGAAAACCTGAAGTAAAATTCTAAATCAAAAGATATGTTAATTCTAGATAAGCTTTTCAATTATTCACTGTAAAATAGTAATATTACATTTTCTACTTACAGGTATCGTCAAAATTTTAGGATCAGTATACGAGCCCCAAGATTTCCCGTATCATTCCCAAGCGTAAGTTGGATTGCGCTAAAGACGTTAAACTGTTTCAAAGTAATTAAAGATGAGGTGATTTTTCTCGATGGACCCCCTAAATGAAAAAACGAAATGAGGCACTCTGGGAATGACCGGGAGGGGAACCATAGCTTTATAATACGTCATGTATAGAAACGATTGTTAGCTAGGTCGGCGCTATCGCGCCGCTCTAGCCACTCTCAGATTTAGCCCACAATCGCCACCCCTACAGCAGGCAACCGACAATACAAACAATTGTAACACGAGTTGTCACCAAACAGTTAGCGCGACTCCGAAATAAATCACTTTTATCTACTTTGCATTACTAATGATCTCATTATTACATCTAAATTATACACTAATTTTGGTAACTTTTAGTTTTGTTAAATTGGTACATCAGCCTGTCACGTAGACGTGCGTAGACGTCAAGGTTAAATTATTAGTATTTCAATAAACATAACTTTTAAAATTTCATGAATCTACATCCTTGTCTTCCATTTCGCGCACGTAAGTAAGTAGTTATTGAATTTGTCCTAGGGCTACTAGTTTCTCAAATTCAAATACGAAATACGAAAAAAGACGTCAATGTCAGTGACGTCAGTGTAACCAACCCACGCAAAATTCCTTATGCCCGTTTGCACCAATTCTACTTAAATCAGTACATAGCAAAGTGATACTTAATGTTTAAAACCAGCTTAAAATTGTGTGACTTGCACCAGTTGCACTTAAAAAATACTTAACTGAGGTACGGTGGAAGGTTGGTAGCACTTGGAATTATCATGTTTCGTGATTAAATTGTCATGTGACAACTAGTCAGGCCGTGGTTTTGTGGTTATGTTTGTTAGTGTTAGTTACTTCAACCTCTAAAATTCTAAAATGAGCGAGAATAAAAGAATGAGAATAAGTGCCAATTACACTACTCAAGAAAAGGAACTCCTCCTGAATCTGGTCAACTAATGCCAACAAAACAATTTTGAAATATTTATTTTACATATTGTATAAAATACTTACAAATCACAAAGATAGGTATTTTAAATGTTCATGAATTTCTTCCAACAACAAAAGTGTGATTGCTTTCGAGATTTGAAACCTTTTATAATAGGTAACATCATCAAATAAATAAAAATATTCTTCTCTGATGTAGATTGTACGTGGTATTTCAAATTCTATTAAATTAACTGCATTTAATTCAAAAATAGCTTCATCATCTTCAAATATCTGCAACATTTCTTTGCTTCTTAAAATAAACTGCACAAAACCGTCAAAACCTCTATACACAACTAGGTTAAGTCAGAGTTAAACCGAGAATATTCTTGGCTTAGTTAAACCTCATATTAAGGTGAGCTTAGTGGTGAAATGTCACCATGTGCAAACCATTTTTTGAATTAAAGTGTCACTTAGGGTTAAGTGTAACTGGTGCAAACGGGCATTAGTGTAATCCGAAAACTTGAACAGCCAAAATTTAATGAATTAATAAAGCAAAGTAGATAAAATAGTATATTACACACGTTTAATAAAACGTATTTTCACACTCGTTCTATTAAAGAACTCCTCGCTTCGCTCGTCGTGCTTTAAAACTCTCGTGTGACAGTTCTCCCTCGTATTAAACTAGTATAATATTATGTACTATTTATTCTTCCTTATACTTTTTATCCAAGCCAAACTAAACAAACTTAACCTTCCGGCCGTAGTCGTAGGCCCAGAAACGTTTCCGTGAAGGATTTTCTTGTTCCGTGTAGATCTCAATCCAAGATATCTACTATCTATTTACGTTTAAGAGCAAATTTTATAATGAAAAATCTCGGTTGATAGACGAAATCAAGTAATTGCCACACTCAGGTAGGTTCTTTTTTAGACGCTGATTCTGTTGAAATAATTTTTGTTATTGTACAGTTAAAGCATTTTGTGAAACGATTGACAGCTAGCGTCACCACGGAGAAGGCAACCAACAATACAAAAATAATTGTAACACGTTGTCAATAAACAGCTAGTGCGGCGAGATAATTGGCCGTCCGAGTCGTACGGTTTTTCGGCGTTTACACCACTCACCGATTCAGCACTTCGAGCGAAGCCCGCCATAAGAAAGCTATGCTTCCAATAGTGGAAACCCGCGCTCTTAACTTGGTATTAGTGATAACTAAAATGAATTATTTACTTACACTAATTGAGAAATAACAGCTTTATCAGACTCCTCTTCACTAAACTCATCACTAGCACTTCCTGAATTCACCATGTTTTTATAATAATAATTATAAAAGAAAGCACGTATTTATACTGTTTCCAAATTGCTGGTTGGCAATGTGTGGTGTCTTCCCTTCCTTATGTCGATTGTCGATCGAAT
Source organism: Cryptocephalus moraei (assembly GCA_946251905.1). Classification (NCBI taxonomy): domain Eukaryota; kingdom Metazoa; phylum Arthropoda; class Insecta; order Coleoptera; family Chrysomelidae; genus Cryptocephalus; species Cryptocephalus moraei. The sequence goes on from OX276460.1 coordinate 13,692,074, forward strand.
TGTGAGTAGTCCGCCGGGGCTTTATTGCGGAGATTTATAGGGAAGTAGTGAATGCGCAATGCAATGACGCCAATGACGGACAGACAAGTGACGGTCGCCTTCGATTGTTTGGATCGCGCCGATCGCGCGTCGTCATGGAGCAGGCAACCAATACAAAAAAACAAATGTAACACGGTTGCTACTAAACAGTTAGCTCGGCGCGATAATTGGCCGTTGCGATCGTGACGGTTTTTCGGCGTTTACACCTCTCACCGATTCAGCGCTTCGAGCGAAACCCGCCATAAGAAAGCTATGCTTCCAACAATTGTTTCAAAAAGCAATTTTAATCTTGCCAACGTTTCGTCCAATATCCTGGACATAATCATGGCGCTACAATTGTTGAGGTAAGTATGTGATGTAACAATTTCAAAAGACTTACATTTTACAGGTCTTCAACAGTAAAATGTAAAATCCATAAAAAATTTAGATGGACAAGTCAATAAATGGTCAAAGAAATTTGACAGTTGTCAAATTGTCAATTGGAACACCAATTGTTATTATTAACAAGGTCTACAAGAGTCACGAGTGGTTGATAGATGTCATGGTAACTCCCTACCTAGCTGTTGAAGAAAACGTAAACTCTTATTGATCAATTAAGAATTTATACTGTTTAGCAATGTTATGGGAGTCATGTTGTCTATTAACGTTATTGGGTGTCCTCATAATATGTATCGCTTCCAAAATTAACCTTTCATAAAAATTAGGCTCTCTTTCTAGTATAACCACATTATCAAAATCAAAGGAATGATTCATAGTCAGGCAATGGTCCACCAAACCAGAATGGTCATTGTTAAGGTTGTTGATATGCAATTGCTGTTGATATATTCTTTTTTTAACATACTGTTTGGTTTCTCCAATGTAAGATGTATTGTTACTGCAATTTAAGCAAGATATTTGATATACTACGCAACTGGTTTTATTGATATCTGTAATGTCTTTGTGTCTCTATAATCACTGTATGATGAGCTATCACTTGTCGATGGAATTTGACTTCTTTGTAACAAAAGTTGTATTCTTTTTCGAATTATATTGTTACTAAAGACTTTGGGATAAAGGTTTTTTCCATTGTTCGTTTTATGAAATTGATGTTTTGTCCCCAATATTTTTCGTCGGATAGTAAAATCGCTCTGTCAACTAAACTCGTAATGGCGGACGGCTTGTATTTCTTTCGCTGACAAGAGTAGAAGTTAATATATCCAGTGTTGTAAATGTTGGGTAATTACCTGAAATTTGGGTATTTTATTTGATGTTGGAGATTCTGTTGAGTAATTAAAAGTTTTGAGTAATTTCGGGTAATTCTCAAATTTTAAAAAACCTTAGATATTGTCTAGTTAATCTCTGTCGTACATCGATGGACTAGATTTAATTAAGTAGAGAATTTCTGCAGGAGACCTGCTGCGAGTTAATTTTTGTTTCATTTCAATTATAGCCAAGTAGATAAACGTAACACCATCCATTAATTTTCTTCATTTTTGAAAATCAAACTATAATTAGTCTTTTTTCTTATTAGGACATTTTCGGAAATTGTTGGGTAAAATTGGGGATTTTGATGACGCGTGTTGGGTAAGTCGCATTTGTAATATTGGCAACAATGAATATATCTACCAGATGAGGCTGGCTACCTGTACCAATTGGTGGAGCATACACCATCTACAAACGTGATTATCGTATCAAGGAAAGATAAAGAGTTGTTAACAGGTAGTTCCATTGTGAATTGATGTCTCCTGTGAAAGGAATTAAATTTACTGAGAATATCCTGATGCTTTTCTTTAGGTATGAGGAGGAGGGTGTCATCAACGTACCTAAAATATAGTGGAATGGGAGGATATATCGAAGATAAGGCTTTTTCTTCCAATACACAAAGAGCAAAATTAGCTAAAATTGGTGAAATAGTACCGCCCATTGGAACTCCAAACCTTTGTTTGTAGATCGAACCACCGAATGCCGAATAGGAAGAGTCAACAATGAAATATATGATATCCTTTATATATATATGTATATATAGGCGAGTTATTTACAGCTCTGGAGGTCGTTTCTCGCATCCTAATTTCCAAGCCTTTTCGTCGCGCCAGTCGCCTTCCTTTAACCCTTTTCTGTCCATGGTTCTTTTACTTCTGTTTCCCAGGCCCGTTTTGGTCTACCTCTTTTCCTTCTATTGGGCGGAGACCACTCTAATATTCTTTTTAGCCATCTATCGTTGGACATCAAATTGACGTGCCCATACCATTTCAGTCTTTTTATTTCAATAGTTTCCAATGTACTTATGTCTATGTCCATTTCCTCTCTGATATCAGTGTTTCTAACTTTGTCTAATCTTGTTTTCCGGCAGCATCTTCTCCAGAAGTCCATTTCCATGGCGTTTATGCGTGAGCTATTACGATTCGAGATCTCCCAAAGCTCAGCTCCATAGGTAGCTATACTTTCCACTATGGTTTTGTAAATCCTAAACTTATTTGCTTTTGATATTTTCTCGTTCCATAGGGTGCTGTGTAGCTGACGGATAGCTGTCCTACCATGCCCGACTCTGCTGATTACTTCCGCATTGCTTCCACCTGTGTCCGTCAATTGTACCCCCAGATATTTAAATATTCGTGTGTTTCTGATTGTGCCGTTTCACAAGATAAGATCAGATCCTGTTCCTCCCACTATTAAATATTCTGTCTTTGTGTTGTTGATTGGCAGACCCCACTCCTTGTATTCTTCATATATCTTTCTAACCATGTAGTGCATGTCCATCTCGTCTTCCGCCAACACAACTTCGTCGTCTGCGAAATGTAAGCTGAACAGTCTCTTATGTCCTATCGGTACTTCGAGATTTGAGCACTTCTTAATCCAGCTTTCTAAAGCTTCTTTCACAAATATTTTGAACAGGGTTGAGGCTATGCAACAGCCTTGTTTAAGACCTTTCGTAAAGCGGAATTCTCGTGATATTGTAACGAAGCCGATTTTCTAGAGTTGATGGTAGACCACCCACCATACAGTTAATCGCGAAATCAAACCTATCTCAGACAGATGGCGGCCGATAAGGCACTGTTCAATCTACCATCGCTTAAACATCCAGACTAAATTTAGATAAGCCAACCGCCCCCTCCAGTGTTCTGTACCCGAGTTAATCCAAGGTGAGAACGAAGACTTGTTTATAGCAAGTCGATCCGTCTATCTGTCTATTGTAAACGTCACCGCCGTTAGTTATAAGCCGCCGAATTATTTGTTATTTGTAAGTGTACGTAAATTGTGCATTGTCCCCGACCGATAGTCTTTAGCCGTCCGAGCTATTCGTAGTTATTCGTCTATTGTGAAAGCGTACCCGACCGCTAGCTAGTAGGCTATACGTTATCTCTGATTTTTCGTTGTGAGCGTATCGACCGCTAGATATAAGCTATCTGTGGATGAAGGTTTACTACATGTTAAAACGGCGGTTGTGAAAACGTCCGTTTTTCCAACCGCCCGGAATTAATATTTCAGTCGTCGCGTTGAGGAAAAGTTAATTCTCGCCTACCGTATTCTCTCTCTCACGCTCTCGCTCTCTCTATATGTAAAAGCCGCACTACCGAATATTAGCCACTGCACGTTTTCCTATCGTCTCCGTATTTAGCTATTTCTCTTTCATTGTGAAATTGTTAGGATAATTTTCCGTTTTCGCATTTTCAGTATTAAGAGGGTTTTTCATATCTCAGGTTCTAAATATTTGTAAGAGTATTTCCACTTTCCGTTTCCGAATTTTCGATTTGTTAAAATAATTTCTTCTCCTCTCACTGTTATTTAGAATACATTTTATTTCTCTCCAACTGTGATAATAATAATATTTTCGCATTTGTGTGTTTCCTTTCCGAAATACATAAATAATTGTAAATAAGTTTTTGCCTGATCCCCGTTCGACGACCTAGCGCCATCAGGTGTTAGTCGTACGAATTGTGTTTCACTGCCGTTTGTAAATAAATTAATTTAGGATTTTCTATTTTTGAGCGTGTATTTCATTTCTACGGACAACCCTGGTAATCTCCTGAGTTCGTAAATTACCCAAGCATAATCCCGAGGGAGAAAACCCTTAAAAATCTGGCGCCCGAGCCAAACCGTAAAACCGACTCTTAAAACCCTTTACCGAACTCCCGAAATCCGTCCCAGCGCCAAATCTCCCTAGTAACCGCAAAAAGCGTGTTACAATATTTTACTACCCATTTTTAATCTGGCGGTCATATTGTTATACAGCTTCTGGGCAGTTTTAATATAGTTCGATTTTATGCCCAGTCTCTCCATGGTTTCCCACAATCTGCTCAGGGTAATGTTATCGAAGGCTTTAGTTAGATCTATAAAAACTGCGTGGGTTTCAATGTTATGTGGGTTATCCTTTAACAACTTTAAATCCAGGGTAGTGGTGAGGTCATTAAACTTTGATACGATGTAGTCTAAAGCTAATTCGACAGGAGTGTTTGTGAACAAAGACCACATCAAGAGAGATGAAATTGTATTCCTTATATGGGGAGAAGTCAGAATTCCTCAATGAGTTAACCAGTTCGAACGAGTCGCTAACGTTGTGAGGTGAAACACCTAACGGAGTTAATATTTTGAGGACATATTTTGACAAGTTACACGTTGGACTATTCACATTTGATACCACCGGTCTTAAAGGATATCTCTCTTTGTGAATCTTGACTAAGACATATATCTTTGGAACAACGCCATTATGACACCTAATGAAACCATACATGTGCATAACAATATGTTCGTTGTCTAATAAGAGTTTGGCAATTTCGTTGTTCTTATTTTGTATTCTTAAGGTGATGTCAGAATTATTTTGTGTGTAGTTATTTTTGTCGTTTAAAATATTCATGATTTTCAGATCGTATTCTTCTTTGTTCACAAGAACAGTGACATTACCTTTATCCGCCTTAACTAGTATAACCTGATGATGTTCTTTCATGAACCTCCTACAACGGGAAACATCAATAGATAGTGTATCATAGAAAATGGCTAATGAACATCCCAACATCAAAATAATTAACATAAACTCGCATACGGTTAATATTATATACCCAACCCCTTTTAAAGATCCCGCCCAGCAACATAAAGCAAAGGATGTTAAGTATAGTAAGTTGCCTTAGCGTGTAGTTTTGACAGCGTGTTTTCTGCCGAAAGGTCACGTGTTCATAATACACACTCTCGAACAAGCTCTCGTCGAAGCCACACACATCGGCTTCAAAACGATGGTTTTTCATTTAAAATACAGTTCACTTAAGCAGAAACGTCTTCTTACTACGCTCACTACTATCCACGAACATCAAGCACGAACAAAGGATATCAAGCGGATCTACTAAAAAAAAATCGATAATGTATTAACTTGATATTTCTAACAGTTTGTTTGAGGTCGTCTCGGGGGTATTTTGCACGTTACCTTCCATTGCACACGCCAGACGAAAATAGCGAGCAAAATGATTAACTATTATACTGTCTAATTTTATATTTGTTTAAATTATTTAACACTACAAATCACCAAGTACTATGTAAGAGAATTTATTACTTTCTACAATTTGCCAGAGAGGATGGGTTGCCCAAAGTTATAGACATAATGTGTATAACCGACCACCGACGATGATGTTTTCGTGCCTACTATAGCCAGCGAGTTGATAACTGAGAGATGACATTTGTCGATGGTGGTGTTACGTTGTGAGTAAGGAAGTCACCTTCCAGACTCGGGAAGAAAGCGTCGCTGTGGTGAGGAATAACTATAACTCCGGGTCCACACCAAGCAGACAAAACTGCGACAAGACAGAAACTTCAGTGTTTCAAGACAAAGTGCAGACAAAATGGAAACATTTTTGCGACTTTTTTTGTCTCGGGACAGTTTTGTCTGCAGTTTCAGAGACTCCAGCCCGATCCATCGCAAGTCGGTAAAGATCAAAGAAAATTTTTGTCTCAGAGACAAAACGCCGCATTTTGCATTGCATTTGAGCTTCAACCGTTGCTGCCTGCTGAAGTGAGGGAGGCGAATTAAGATTTAGAGTGTATTAACACAACCGATAGGCAGGAATTCCATTGATCAGATCAAGGCCTCACATACTTCTGACACAATTTTGAATATTGCTTGTGCAGACACTTTTGAGAGGTACATGATACTGTGATAGGAATCACCCGTTGCCAAAAATCGTAGGGTTAGTGCAAGCCTTTCGGTTACACTTATTGCATTCCTAAAATTTGTATTCCTCTTGGCAACTGCAGGACCCACTAGATTGACAAGCAACTCGAAATCTTCGCTCGACATTCTCTAAAAATTGTAAAAGCTTGATCGTATCTCCCCACAAAGTCCAATGTCGTCCTTTCGTAAATCGGACAAAACTTCTTTCAAGTCTCGGGTTCCTCTTTTTCTTAAACTTGATCTGATCACGAACCGTCGTCGTTTTGTTTTGCTAAAGATTGATTCGTTAAAATGAAGCAGCCAGCAGCAAGGAGTAAGTCCTCCTCCTTACGATCTTCTTCTTGTTCACGGAGCTGCCAGATGATTACACAACTTAACTAACTGAAAGAGCTTTCGAATTCAGACGACTGGCAACTCGACTCCTCGACTGTTTCGTCGTTGTATGTACCTACATGTTTTAATTTTTGTCTCTGTGGTGTGGACACCAAGTCTCGTGTTTGTCTGTCAAACCTGAAACTTTTTTGTTTTCATTTTGTTGTGTCTCTGTCTCAAATTCCTCTCTCATGTTTGTCTGCTTGATGTGGACCCGACATAAGATACAGAGGCTGCAATGGAGGGAAGCGATTGGGGTTTGTACCGGTTATCCTACGGTATCCAGAGAGGCGATCCTTTAACATACCAATGAACATTCAACGTGTATAAAGCTATTACATACAATATTATAGATAATATACGATTAGATAATCTAAGATGATACATAGTATATCTATTAAAAAAGTAGTTTGGAAAGAGAGCATAGTCAAATCCATTACCGATTACATAATTTGAAAGCAAAAATTTCATTCTATTGGTCGTATTTTTCATGGTAAATCACTTCTTATGAAACATCTTAAACTGTTATATCGATAATAATAATAACGTTATTTGAAAAATACTTAATTTTATAGATTTTTAAATGTAAGCAATCAATAAAAAATAGCATGTAATCTTAAATTGTCATGAATAAACAAATAAGAACTAGAAATAGAGTAGAATAAGGACAAAGAAGAACATATTGGGTTACGTTAGAACGTTTAAATTGTTCTTTGAAAAACCTAAGTGAAGTTTTGAAGAAGATATTGTCACGCCCATTGTAATGAAGATAACATAAATAAGTTATAGAAATGTGCGTATTTCGGTGAAACAGAAAGAATGAGAAATTATACACACAAATGGTGCTTCAAAAATTAAACGGACTAAAGGATAATGTGGTCAGGATGCTCACTAGTGGCTGTGGTGGTATTAACCATAAATAAAAATATTCAGGAACAACGCATATACTCCAAGGAATCAACGGTGATCATAGAGTGTATGTATCCCACACAGAGATTCTTTCTCTCGGTGCATTCCAAGAGAATGTGAGTGGGTTGTGGGATTCCCTGGTCGGTATGAGATGTATGACTGGTGGTATGTAGACCATTGCAGCAATAAGTACAACAAGAGAACTTGGATGATTACAGCAACACAACAAATGGTTACGATAGTATACGTTACCGTATAATCCCGGGAAAGGGGCAACGGACAGTAGCGCGCGGCGGTCAGAAATTTTTCCAGGTAGTGAAATTTTATGGGTCGATTGCGCGCGTATTATCCTCGGTTGACTGGTCAATTGCGCGCGGTTTATCCTCGGGGACCCATCCTAGGTTGGTTTTAAATGAAGACACCAGAAAAGAAAACTAAAGAAAACAATGATTATTGTAAACATATTTTATTTTTTTGAGAATTCATTACAAACAGTCTTAACAAAATTGAATCTTCCAATACTACCATTTCCATATAAATTAATTAAATTTGTAACGTAATCTTTCCGTTTTTTATACTTGGTATTGTTGCAAGTCTTAGGTAATTTTACACTATTTGTTTTAACATATGAATTCATTTGCACATCTTTTAATACATTAATAAACGAAAAAATATCTGGATACGCTACATAGAAACTAGAGTTAAAATGACTGTGGAATGATTCACATGCATTGTCTTACGTTCCTTATCACTACTGCAAGAAGTCCATATATTCGGAGGAAAAACGGAATCATCAGAAATATAATTCTCAACTAAGTAATCTGCATAGTCAATTACTTTGTCATTCTGAGGAATATCTGAATAAAGGTCTTCTACAAAGCAGTCCTCTACTTCATTAGGATTTAAAAATAATAGCCCAAAAGTGTATCGCAACCACTGACCAATTGTTGAATTAGAATCCCGGTACTCTGATACTAACCCAACATTTTGAATTTTGCGATACCAGGACTGCGTCAGATGAAACCTACATCCTATTGTAATAAAATTTGGCCAAATTTTCTTAACGCCGACACGGATCGCTTTTTCGAAATCAATAACAATTTCTTTTGGTTCGAAAGTTACATTAATACTGGTACTGGTATAACATTGTCTCCATTTCGGCACAGTATTACACGTAGCCTACGTAAACTTCTTCTGAACAATATAAATTGGTTAATGAGAAATTTCACCCTGATGGTACTTTAAGTACATTTGTTCCAAGTAGCAGGTACCTGCGCGGAATGCCCACCTACGCGAGCGGTTGCGCGCAATCGACCTGTCCCTTTTGGGACCATTTTATAATCTTCAAGGGTTAAACTGACCGCTGCGCGCTATTGACCTACACCCCGGGAAAGGTAGGAGGTATCAGTAGGAGAAATGATTTAAAATATTGATTGGCTGGTCGTTATTGTAACAGTATCAACATTGACCTCTTACCTCCAGGAAGTTTGTAAATTTAAATTGAGATATGATATCCCGCAGCAAATGTGTTAGTAAACTAAGTTTAACAGATCTGATTACGCTAATAATTAATTAGGTCATGAATAATTAGAACGAAGATGCTGAAATCCTGGGCGCGACAATATTTCAGGAAAAACGTGGAACTTACTACGACTATTAAATTACATCGATATTAATATAGATATAACTAATAGGAAACATATGATGAGGTTTAACATTTCTTTTTGTTTTCAGTAATACGTTCCCTCATTATATTTATATTGTTTATAATATTCGTACTATCATTATCATAGTTACTATAACGTTGCCAAGTTACTAAACGTTGGTAAAGTACATTTTTAATTTCGTAGAATAAATGACTTCAATACGTCTTGCAATATTATTGTTCATAGTTTACATAAAATTGAATATTACCATTGCAAAATTATTGTGAAAAATCAAAAGGATAAGACTAGTGAATGTGCAAGCAGTTGTATTGCTTCTCCATATTATTTTGGATCTTGATTACACTATGATTCAACTGCATCTTCACACGCTGCGCTTTACAGTATCTGATTACATTTCATATACCATTTACCATTCCCATTTAGTAAGCTTTGGAATCAAAGTAAAAAGTGTATAGGACGACTTCAGCATCTAAAACATAAATTGGGTTATTAAAACAATTTATTTATTAAAGTATTATTTACAAAATTGAATTATTAAAAATTATTAAATGTGAAGTGTTGTCTCACCTATATTATTAGACTGTAATCCAAATGTATGTCACCAAACGCAATGATTTTCAAGGGTTTTTGTATATAAATCATTATAGTGAGTAAAATCATTCGGTTGGATTTGTTCCAATAAATCCAAGGAGTTTTACAGAGAAAGCTATAGAAGTTTTCTGACTGAAAGGAAAAGAGTGATTACGTCATATAATCATTTGATTTCAATTAATATGAGGAAGGGATAACAGGTAATCTAAATCAGAGTTGAAATTTATTAATATCTGGAAATGTGAACTGATTATACAATCATTATAATTACTAGTTATTAATTTTAAATAAAAATTGTAGTAGCCCAGTGAATAAACTACAGGAAATTTCTTGTAAGCTGCCACATGATTTAGGCTCAAAACCAGCACAGTGTCCACTACTTTTAAAATAATACAATTTTCTTGGACTGCCTATAGTAATAACAATATAGAGTTTTGAGGTTTTACCACCAACCACAGACCATTAATATAACTAGACCCGGTGTTCCCATTAGAAACTGTTGTTTGTTTACATGTCAACATAGCCGATAGGCGCGATGTAAAGGGGAAAGGAAATATGGCCGCCTTTGACGAATTTTGACAGCGTACAAAATAGCTATCCATAGGCGTATCAATAATAAGGGACAAAAAGAGAACAAAATTAAGAAAATAGTTTATTAATTTATTTAGATCAACGGGCAATGAAGCCCTTTACATGCTAGGTAACAAAGGTGCGAAATAAGAGACAAATGAAGTATAGAAGGTCATAGATTATCAAAATCATGAGAGTAATAATGCATACAATAAGTATAGTCCAAGACCCATCTGTCAGAAATTTGCATTAGATTGACATAAGAGGTAACCGCAATGTTTTTACATGAATACCTCGGGAATAATGTCTAGAATAAAGATTGACTTATCCTCCAAAGCGCAGAAGTCGGGAACATTGTTTAATATGCAAAAATTTAAAAAGGAATTAAAAAACGCGTTTTTTTCCCGACTTGTTTTGCTTCTAACTTTTTAAGTATTGAATTTAGAAGAAAGTTGAAGAAAGGAAAAAGTTGCAGAATCGCTTTCTACATAAAATGGCATAGGTTATAAATTCAAAAATTTATTATCGGTTTTGCCAAATAGTAATAAACAACAAAAATTCGGCCCAAAGAAGTGTTTTTTTTTTTTAACTTATTAGTTTAGACACTTTAAAATGTAGTTAGGACTTCCATATCACCGGTACAAAATCTTGAAGTTATAATAAAAGAATCCCGCAAATTTCGTTTCGATCGGTTTATTAGATTTTGCACAATAATTTTGCAATCCAGAAAAATCGAAAAATATTGAAAATTTCCAAAATTGTTAAATCTGTTTTTCCACTATTCGATTTTAATAAAACTAGCGGTCATATATAAGAGGGAACAAGCTTTCACGTACTTTTGTCAGAATTAAAAAATATTTATTAGAACGGTTACAGTAATTGTTTAAAGTTGGTGTCGTTTTTTCTGCTTATAAACAAATAGATTACCTCGGCGAATTTTTTGTTAAATGAAATTCTGAAAACATAGCCCGAAAGTACTCGGAAAGACGCTTCTTTTTATACATAATAAGTTGCTGTTTTGCCATTAGCTTCTGAGATATATCTCCTCAAATTTGTTTAGTGTTAAATAAATTGTTAATAATGGTTAATAAAATTACTATTTTTTCTCATATCTTAAGAAATAATTGTTTCTCACCAGTAGCCAGTATAATATTCTTGTTGAAATTTACATTAAAAAGATTGAAATTTAAATTAAAAAAATGTCACGCTTCCAATTTTGACAAATTCATAAATTTGACATTTCTATTAAGCACAGTTACAGGGTAGAAACTAGTTACCTCGTAGTACTTTTAGGTTCAAAAACTTGATGCATCGGTAATGGAACAGCATCTCTCTTTAAATATCTAGCATTGTCGATTGCACCTATTTTAGACACAAAATCATCTTTATTGAAATGTTTTGAGCAAATATGGGACGATTTTGTTATAATGTTATCATTTTCAAGTCCCAAAACAGAAATCCAAATATTTCTTTTAATTGGATCTACTGAAAACCTAAAATAATAACACTGATAGAACGCCACTGAGATGATACATAACCTCAAAAAATGTCATTAATAAATCTCATTATTTACCTATGAAAAGACAATCCCGAGGCTTTCCCTGCATCGCTATAAACGTTGCATATCTTGCACCTATTAACCATTGTTAATTGTTTTCTATTTTTATCAAAATACACACACAAACCGCCTACACAACGAATTCTACCACGTGAAAGACTAGGGCGCGTTGTTGCCACTCATAACAAAACATTACTACATTATTTTACATTTACGTACAACTGACCAACCACGGGCGAAGTAGGCTGGATGTATACGCAAATCGTAAACAAAGAATTCGTCATCTGCATTCATGCAACAGCGCAAAAAAACGCTTAGAATGTACTAAGATCTTGGCAATACATTATTTTGTAAACAAACGGGTCTAGTTATATTAATAGTCTGTGCCACCAACACTTTTTGGGTTACCACATACGAACTTTAACCAAAGGTTTAACCAAACTGTTCAACCAACACACGAAATCGCAGTTACACAAATCACATAGCTATCTTCCTATTTTAGTTATATTTATTAAACAATTTTGAAAAAATGATTTCATTGAGATAAACTCTATAACTCAGTAACGATTAAATTTTTAAAAAACGTCAGATATGTTACATGACCAAACGGTTTGGTCGGACCAGATTGTTTCTTTCAACGGTATGTTCAATTTCCTTCTTATTAACATAAAAAAAACGTGTATTCATAATTATTAACACACAAATTTTCATTGTACGGTGCTCACTCCATATATTTCATACGATCGGTCTTTTCGTTTTTTGAGCCGTGAATAAATTCAAACATTCAAGTATTTTTAAATATGTTCGGAACATGTTTGTTACTCCGGATAGAACATGATGTAACTTACTTCGTTAACTATCATCTGTCCGGCAATGCAAGAGTTGAAAAAAAAAAGCTTGATATTGAACAATAACCAAAAACGTAAACGAGTTAGTTTCTAGGGAGATGCCCTAAAAAACAATAATAATAACAATAACTGCAGTGACCATTGTAGGCACCCCGCAGGCGTATAATAAAATCATTCCAATACGTGTCACAACAAACAGTCTCGTGAAACCACTAAAACAATATTAATAAAATTATTACTACGGATTACATTTACTTCTTATTTCGTTGTTGATATTGACAGGACTCTTAATGCAAAATAGAAATTATAATGATCTCCATAATCTGGTATTGTATAATTTGGAAAAAATGTGCTTAATTAAAAATGAAAAATATGACTGAAAGTGTCAGTTTGTCGCTTCGTTTTTTAGCCATATGCCACAGAAAGTGATACCAGTATCAAAGTGTTTCAGAACCAAAATCCTTGACGTGTGAAGAATTAAAATATATTCTTAAAATAATATTGGACATTTCACATTGAAATTACTACCTCTGTATTATAGCGATGTGATCAACGCATTTCTGTAGATGAACGTAGCATTCTCTCTGCTCCCTCTCGTTATCTACATCAATACGATCTTGAATATGTTTTTTTAAGTAATCCATCAAAATATGGTACTGGAACCTCATATGGAATGCGAGGTAAATCAAGTACACTGGACAGGCGTTCGGTACATAGCATAGACAAAACAAGCCTGCGCTTAACGGAATAATCGCAATCCAACGATACATGAGAGGTACCTTTTGGATCAAATTAAAAATCATTGTGTTTATATGTTTATCGCAGAACAGAAATGACAAAACCATACAGATCGTCACTATGATGTGTATAGAAGACAATAAAATGCACAGTTTTGCCTCCTTTTTAACCTTGACTTGAAACGCAATTCCTCTTGTCTCGATTGAAATGAATTGCCCCACAGTGATATCTTCAATTTCAGAGAGATTTTTGGAGTGCCCAGTAATTATTGCTGCGGCTACGGAGCTCTAAAAAATTTTTAACATATACTATTATATTTTTAAAAGAGTTTCGTTAACGAAATACTTGTTCAAATCTCCCGTTAACACATTTAAATAAAATAATCATGATTTATCCGGTACTTATTACTTACTGGTAAAGTCATGATTAAAAATTGTATACTAGTCCCGATGTTTTCAGTATTTTTCCAAACCATTATTTGGATGGCGTTATAGAAATTATACAAATGCATTGACGGGAACACCAAAGCACCTATTATTAAAACTCTCGATCTGCTTCTTGCAACTCCACCCATGAACATGTGGAAAACCAAATTTAGCGGGTCAACTGGAAATATGCGGTTAAATTCAATTTGTTAAGCAGTAAGTAAGAAGGCTGACGATTTACCGGCATTTTGATTTTTAGTAGCCATTACGATTAATATATTAAATACGAATGGATTGGCAGGTAAGTAACGTTAGAGACTAAACGAGTAACTGACAAACATTGAGTACAGTCTTGAAATAAAAATAAAATAGATCAAAGGTGGCTAAATTGTCGGTAGCGGTACAACTCCTGCCTATCATTAGTCTAATAAAATATTTTAGTTAAACACATTTATAAAAAGCCGTTAATTGGCTTCCTACCGACATTTATATTGTAAAAACAATCATTTAAAGAGAATTCTTAATCAAAGGGATTCTCATCAAATGTAAGATGAACCCGACATTAGATGAAACAATTGAAGTATTAATTATTACTAATTTTCTAGAAGTTGTAAATTTTCATTTTAATGTAATTTTGGTTAGCATTTCTTCTATTATTAACATGCGAAATAAAAATTAAGACAAACTTGTAAATTTTTAATCTAAAACTTCATTGCAACTAAATTGGTTGATCGAAAACTCGGATTATACGCAGAAAAAATACAGTAAAATGTTAACATACATATTTGTACAAAGCATGTACTAATATTTGCAACTTATGCACCAATATATGCGTCAATATATGTCACATTTCCGAGAAGAGTAAAAATACTTTTTAATATAATCCAGGGGTTCCCAACCTTTTTGCACCTGCGTACCACTTGACTTTTTGAGAAATTTTGGCGTACCACCATACCTCATTATTTTAATAAACGTATAATATTTACTCTTCTAAAAGTGTTCAAAGGCTTTTTGAACTAAATTCCTGAGAAAACTTCAACTCCTAAAATATCAACATTAGGAGTAATGGAACTTATCTTCACTCTTAAGTCCTCCTCAACACTTACTTTGCTTCTATGTTTATTTTTTATGTGCAAGAGTTCAGAAAATCCACTGTCACACAAGTAACTCCTAACAAATGGCGTCAAAAATAGCAGAGCTTGCCGGAAGATCAAAGGGTACTTGATTAAAACCAAGTACCATCCGATCTAGAAGTTGATTATAGATTTCTCTTTAATAATCTTTTATGGAACTATCCTCTTTAAGATCGATAAACCTTTCTTTTAGCTCCAATTAATTTGGTGAGGTTCCCGAAAAAGGATTTCTGATCCAGTCCACTTTTGAATAATCTTCAGAGAAATACTTTTAAAACTTTTTAGAAGGCCTTCCAAGTGAACAATGATATCTGCAACCACATCTGGCATTAGAGATATTTCATTTTCTTAAAAAAAAAAGATAACTTTCACGTCTTT
Source organism: Cryptocephalus moraei (assembly GCA_946251905.1). Classification (NCBI taxonomy): domain Eukaryota; kingdom Metazoa; phylum Arthropoda; class Insecta; order Coleoptera; family Chrysomelidae; genus Cryptocephalus; species Cryptocephalus moraei. The sequence continues at coordinate 13,707,435 of OX276460.1, forward strand.
CACAGCAGCTGATAGAACGGAGCTAAAATTTTGAGTAATGTTTGCGTGCTCACTGCTCATGCGTACAGAAGGTATGATGTGAGTGAGTGAAGTGAGTGATGTGAGCATATTGCTCACATCACTCACGCGTACCACCTGAAACTTTCCCGCGTACCACCAGTGGTACGCGTACCACCGGTTGGGAACCCCTGATATAATCAATCTATTTTACAATTTTACACTATTACTTACCAATTAATTACCAATTTAATTGAATTAACAATTTAATTACCATAAATGTCATTACTATTTCTCGATCTTGAGATTGAAAATACAATTTCCGTCACTCTTCTAAAATTGAGCAGTGATCCTTTGAATGGCGAAAGATAATTCTAAACGAATTAGAGCAAATAGGAAATAAATGCATATACCTTTTGTTATGCATGTGAAATTTGCACTTTCAAGAAAAAGAAAGGGATCAGAAATGTGTTTATTTGAACATTTTTTCTCATTGATATCAAGACTTTATATCCAAAATGGTATCAGATAGAGCCCTAACGAAGAATTGAGGTTTCTAGAAAATAACGTCGATAAGACAATTACGGACACGCAAACTGTATAAATTACAGCGGTTTTCTTGTGGATGAAACGATTCTTGTATTATTGTTTAATGAAAACTTCCCCAGTATTACGTTCATTCGGATTTTCGGGCATGTTGGGTTTATAACTCCTTTGCAACTCAACATGAAATCTATGCCCAATATATATGGGGGAAAATTAATAAACTATGAAAACTGCGTTATTGGATATATGCAGTTAACAAACTGTGTCTCAAATAGACGTATAAAGAGGTCTTGCCCAGTTACAATACCTGTGGAAAAGGAAAAAACTCGGCTGCCCAAAAGTAAAGACGATAATTAGTAGGGCAATGGACATGTAAAGGTGTCTAAAATTAAAACACTTATGTTATCTTATTATAATATTAATTTTACACAGTGAATTATAAGTAATTATTTTAATATCAGGAAAATCTAAAATACCCTATTTTCCATTTCTTAAGGAGTGAGAAATGGACCACATTGAATGCACTTTATAACAACTTTTTTAAATATTTGTAACAAGACAATTTTACAACATTAACAATTTTATTTCAAGATATCTGTAAAGGACGCAATCGGATTTCTAGTATAACGTCACATATTCATCGTCATATGACATCACATGTGTTCAGATGAGAACTGCAATTTTCAACCTTGATTTAAATTAACCATCTGCATAATCGACATGATAATTAGAAAATGCCTAAATATTTAATTATTTGGCGTTTTAATTATGCAAAGTTGTTATCCATGCGACTTATTTACGACATTCTATACTTATCATATATTACCACATATGAGGAGCATTCACGCAAAAGTGAACAAATCCATTTTTACCACAAAATGAGATAAATACTGCATCGTGTAGAGATGATCAATCTCTATACGATGCAGTATTTATCTCATTTTGTGGTAAAAATGGATTTGTTTACTTTTGCGTGAATGCTCCTCATATGTGCAAGTTATAGAAATGTGCAGCCATATTATTTAAATTCTCATTTAATCATAATTCAGGTAGCTAGTTTAACTTATAATGTTCTGCCTTTGATTGATTCGACATGTCTTGGACGTTGTAAAATTTCCATATATTAAGCTTCGGTAGTAAAGCAAGAAGTGTATAGGAGAACTTCACAATCTGAAATTTGAATACATATACAAAAGTAATTAGATATGAAAAACATTCTCACCTTTATGACCAAAGTGTGATCTAAATCAATTAAGCCATACGCACTAATTTTGTTGGGCCTTTGTGTGTTAACCAAAATTAATAACAGGGCCATTCGGTTGGATTTGTTCCAATGAATCCAGGGAGTTTTACTCATAAAATCGTTAAAGTTTTCTGACTACAAAAATAACTAATAACAAAAATGATAGCATTAACATTATAAACAATTTAAGGCTAATTAATGTTATATATTAAATTAAAAAGGGATTCCTGACAAACTGGAAATGTTGAACAATATATTCAAAATAGAGCACCTAACTTATAATAGGATATCATCAAAAATCGAATAAACTTATTTCACAAATAATAAAAAAAAATACCCGGAAAGAAGAACATTCTGGAATATACTACTACCTTCTTGATTCAATAGTTAATTTTTAGGGGTTGTGGTGTGGCATAGATTTCCTTAAATTTTCAGTAGAAACGTGCCTTATTGTACTGTATAATGTGCGTAGTTATTGTTGTATTTGCTATAGTTCAATCAATTTTTAGGGAAGAAGCAACAAAAAATTATAGAGGTGAAGGTCATGGTGGAGGTGAAGTATCGGTGGTCCACGGCCGTCTTTACTGAAAGGCCGGAGCATTAAATTTGGCAACACCGCCGACTAAGAAAATAGAAGGCCGACTTATCGGAACATGGCCGTCTTTACGTGTTTACATTCGAATAATTTGAATGCAGAGGATATAGGATTATAGCGTTAATCATAGTTAAATTGGTTTTAAACTATTTCGACGACGATTTAGAAGAATCTGGTTTACCGACAGAAGAAAGCCTTATCCAGGATGTGAAAAACAAGGAGAAGACAAACGAGGAAAGTGGTGATGAATAAATTATACAAAAACCATCTAAGCTACAAGTGTTCAATGCATTTTCAACAATAAGAACAGCCTTTCAGTTTGAAGGCGTTACGGAAAATGTGTTGGTTCAATTATAGCGGCTTGAAGATTTAGGTATATGAAAAAACTTTTTTAACATACTAATAAAGCATATTTATTTCGCTAACAATTCGTTGTCCTTCAATGCAACAGTGGAATAATATTGTTATGTATTTTAAAATAACAAAAAACTTCCATGAATTGGATTTTAGAGACGTCCTAAAAAAATAATATTATCTTCATTTAAAATAATAATATAATTTTGGATTAGTTGTAGTGTCACCGCATTGTAATATGTATGTGATAATATATGAGGTAATATATGTTTTCTACATTATATTGCAATTTTTGTAATAAACCCCTAATTAAATATTCTATAGCGATTTTTAATTGTCTCACTTTGGGTGCTGAAAGTGTTTGCTAATGGCCCATAGATCCCACGTGATGGCGAATTCACCAAAAATTAGGACACTGTGTGGTACTAAGGGACGCACACACCATTTCCTTGAAAAGGGAAATACCAATTTTCTCAAAAGTAAGCCATTTTCCTTGCCGGAAACATCTCCTACGCGATTAAAACCCCTTTTCCGGCATTACCTCAGAATTTCAGAAAAAAATAACATTACCCGTAATAGCTGATGTCACCTGTTACACACTCGGAGGTATCGTGTAATAAAAACACATTAAAATATATGTCTTGCCGATGCACCGTTACGCTCGCATTTTTCAGAGGTAATAAAATGATTTCCTAAAAATTGTTACTTGTTACCTCACTTCGTATTAATATACGCTTCTCGCTCTCGCTTGTCTTGGAGTATTCGACTGGAAGTCTGCCTTTCTTGTGCGGTGTGTTAAATCGCGTTAAGATGAGTGATTGTGAATTTCAGCATAGTTCAGTTTGTGTTTGGAAGGGAGACATTCACAGCAGAATGCAGTGCATATCGTCCATTACCCCGAAATACCTACCTACTAGAAAATAGGAAAATTCGTTAGCAGATATCGGACGCCATCATATATTGATGTAACGGCAATGATCATCTTCCACAACATGATAAAAAATCGTGAAGAGCCCTTGGAAGTTTTTTGCAAAAATTTTGGGATTAAAAAAGAACACTTTTTTACCGGACTACAAGATTTTGGATGTGGCTAGCTTCACACCCGTTTTAATTTAGACAATTAAATTAAGATAAGTATTATTTCCGCAGCAAGCATACTCGTGAAATTATTATGACAAACTATGCTATTCAAGATTCTTTTAAATCATTATATCTTGTCTACATCGTTTTTATCAGTTCTTCGCCTTTATAACTAGTCAATAACAATATATTTATAAATGATAATAAAACAATAATTGGGTGCTTTTAGTAAGTATATTAACATATAGTTTTTGACGTTCTAGCAATAACTGATTACTATTAACGATTGTAGTAAAGATCCTTTGACAGCTCCCTCTAGTAAATTTTGCTTATTTATCTTGCATGTAGTTTCCACTTCATATTTATACAAGTTTTACTTAGTTTTGAATATAATTATCAGATTTCACTACTTATTGGTGATAATATATAATGAAGTGGAAAAAGTTTGCAGTGTACATTTTGGATCTAAGGACTGTGTGTTATTTTAATACAACACTTAATTCAATTTCATTTCAAACCATTTATATTACTTTAGGAATATTACAGTTATATAAGTGTTTCACAATATATTAATATTTCGTTAATTCAGACTCGACAATTGCACTAATAGTACTACTGTACTGAAAGAAAGCGAACTTGACATTGCTCTACTCAATGTTATTTTCTTTTCACACAGAAGAACGGCTAAACCAATCACACAACACAACACAAACTCTTTTGAAGTGTGATCGAAGACTAAAACACACATGCAAGCATTATTAAAATCATAAAGAATCCCTTTATCTCTTCTTTCGGGAAGAACCACCCACCTGAGTTGTGTTCAGATAAAATTATATTTTTAGAAAGGAATTTCAGTCGCTTAATTCAAATACGAGCCCCGAAATAATTTACATATTTTACTGTGTTGTTTCTCCAGGTGAAATATAAATAAAAATTTAAAAAGCAGAAAGGATGGAAAAAAAGGTAGAAATTAATAATAGGAAAAATCATTGTTACACACTGTGTTCCAAATTTATCCACTAGTAAACAATTGCTATAATATTGCTTTCCATATTATACAGGTATTGAAAGTAAGGTGGGTAAAATGAAGGTGACCATTCTGTAGTCATACAGGGTCATACAATAGTAACAAACCAAAGTTGAAGTGGAAGTAAAATTTTTTTCACGCTGCCGCTATCGTAAATAGCTCTTACACGCATGGATATGTAGCATGAAAATGGCACATAACATTCGTGAATTATTTTTCCTTGATCACGGAATGTAAATACTGTCATTTATATTCCTTGGAAAATAAATTGAGTATATCAAGTTGACTTAGTATCTTGCCGAGAATGTTAACCGTCTTTAGTTTAAATTTTTCGCATCGGGTAACCCTAGTTACGCATATGTCATTCAACTTATATCAGAGTGACGTATGTCCAAACTAAAGCAAACATTTCATTATTTGGGGAATTATGAGGAAATTTTCAACGGCAGCGTGAAAAATGTAATAAGTAACACGGAATGGATCGACTGTTAACATCCTTGGCAAGTGACAAGCCTCGGATTCGCCTCGGTTCGTGCACACTTGACTCGAATGTAAACACGTCTTTACATTCCTTGTGACTTGAATAAAAATATTAAACTCTTAACATGGATGCGTACAATGCTAATATACCTACGGCTATTGTTTCTATGTCTAAAAATATCAAAGCATTTTCCGATTACCTGGAAAATCCAAGCTTTACATTGTTATAGGTTCGGCCATGCCTAGACCAAGGAAAATCATAAATTTTCGTTTCTAGCAAAAAATGTTCCCCTTCTGAAGAAGTGAGAAATGGGTAACATTCAGCGTTTATAAATATTTCTAAACATTTCTAATAAAATCGGTCAAAACAGTTCATTATACTTTTTGAAGACACGACGTTTATTTTGGAGTATGACGTCAAATATGTTTGTTTAAATAAAATCTGCAATGTTTTCGCTTGATTTAAATTTACCATTAAATTGTCTACGTGATCATTAGAAAATGCCTGAATATTTGTTTATTTTACATTTTAATTATGAAAATTTGTTTTTTATGCGACTTATTTACGATATTATAGACTCATCCATCATATTATTTGCATTCTGAAATAACAATAATTTAAGTAGCTAATTTCACTGATAATGTTGTGCCTGTCAGTGTTTCGAAATGTCTTTCGTTGTGTATAATTTCCATATATTAAGCTTATGTAGTAGAGCAATGAGTGTATAGGACAACTTCATTACCTGAAATTTAAAATGGATTTAATTATAAAGAGACTTGAAAAATCTTCTCACCTTTATGGCAAAAGTGTAATCTAAATCAATTACACCATACCCATTAATTTTGATGGGCTTTTGTATGTTGGACAAAATTATCAGCAATGACAATCGGTTGGATTTGTTCCAATGAATCCAAGGAGTTTTACACATAAAGTCATAAAAGTTTTCCGACTAAAAAAATAATTAAAACATTAGCAGTATTATTAATATTAAGAACAATTTTATGCCGATTGACGTTATAAATTAAATTAAGACAGAAATTGGTGACAAACTGGAAATTTTGGATTGTAAATTCAAATATCATTATCTAATAGTTAGGTTTTTGCAAAATAAACAAACTAACTTCTTACACTAGTAATAAAATTAAATAAACCAGAAAGGAGAAATTCCTGAAATATGTTGCAGAAAATTTTCAACCCATATTAATGTTGATGTTTTCGCACCAACAATAGGGTAGGTTGTGATAAATTATGATGGTAACGCAAATGAGTTTTAACTGAACAGCAAACGATAATGTTTTGCATTCATTTTAAATTTAATTGGACTACTATTGTTTAATAAAATGTATAGTTACTTCGTTAATTATCACCTGTCCTACGCGGCAAGAGAGAAAAAAATTTATAATACATTGAAACAATGCAAAAGCCCCAAACGAACCGGTTTTTAGTGAGACATCCTAGAATGAAATTGATGATTAGTGAATGTTGTCGAGAAGTAGATATAGATTTTACCTGTACAAACAGTATATAAAACGCGATGACACATGCTGGAATTACACTAATATTTAGTGCAAACAATGAAACATTTATCACAACTGACAGTTTTCTGAAACCACTAGAACAACCTTTAAACAATGTAAAAATGATTATTACGATTATTTCTTACCTTCGTATCCTAACGATGTGATCAACGCATTTCTGCAGATGTATACTGCACTCTCTTTGCTCCTCTTCGTTATTTATATCAGTACGTGTTCGAATGCTCTCCTTCAAGTAATCCATCAAAATGTGATACTGAAACCTTATATGAAAGGCGACATAATTCGTATAGAATGAAACAATGTTCGGCACATAAATAAAACTAAATAATCCACCACTCAACGGGAGTAACGCAATCCAACGATATCTGAAAGATATTTTTTGGATGGAATCGACAATTAAAGTTCTCATGAAGTTTTCGCTGGAAAAGAATGAGAAAAGCCCATATATCGCCCCTATGCAGTGTATTGAACATAGTAAAATGCACAGTTTTGCTTCCCTTTTAATTCTCAATTGAAAAGCGACTCCCCTTGTCTCGATAGATACGAATTCTCTCTCGATAATATCTTTAATCTCCACGAAATATTTGGAATATGCTGCTATTATTACTATCAGTGAGGAAACCTAAACAAAAAAAATAATAAATCAAACGATATGTTAATGCCAGATGCGCATTTTAATTATTCAGTGTAACTTAGCCATACATATTCAGTGTAATAGTAATTTTAAATTTCCCACTTACAGGTAAAGTAAAAATTAGGATCAGTATGCGAGCCCCAATATTTCCAGTATCTTTCTCAAGCGTAATTTGGATTAAGCTAAAGACGTTAAACGAGTTCAATGTGAATAACATAAACGCGCATACTGTTAATAATACCCATTTGCTTTTATAGGTCCCACCCAGCATCATTAAATAAATTATATCAAGCGGATCCACTGTAAAAATGCGGTAAATTGTAATTTAAAATTGCAAGTAGAACATACTTAATTAAGCTATAGATATACCTGCATTTTTAATCTTCATTGTGAGTAACAGATTCGTATGAAGGTATTTGATCTGATATCAGAGATTAGCTGACTATCTAACTGTCGAAACAGAAATGAAGTAATGCCCGAACATTACGTCAAACCTGATGATATATAGGTAATGATGACTATGTCCATCAAAAGAGTATTTTATTAAACTCCATTATCATCAAGTTAACAAGTCGAGAAACAAATGTAGTTTCTGACCTAAAGTTTTAAATCGATTTCCATTAAGTACTCGATATTGTAAATAGTCATTTATCCCAACCTATATACGTATTTTCGGCACCGGAACGGCATTCATTATCCAAAAAGTAAATGCTTAATCAATAGGAATATTTGAATAATACAATTTTTTAAAACTACTCGCATAACTGTAAATTTACATTTTGTATATTACACGTATTCATTCGGCAACAACTTTCACCTGTGGTGTGATTTGAAAAATAAGTACTGAGCTTGCACTGCAATCAAAAAATTCTGTGAATGAAGAAATTTATAATTTCGTACTAGAATATTTCAAATACCAGTTAATGGACATAGAGGTAAAATATACAGCAACACTACCTTTATAAAAAGATCTCGCTGTCATTTTAGTGACTTAGTGGCAGATATGCGATTCCTATTACTTATTCCTGTGTTGGCTCCTGCAGAATGCTGGCATTAAATATATGTGGCTCATTAGCACGAAGTATCGTAAATAAATACTCTGCTATGGTATAGAGTAGTGCGCTTGCTATATCGGCATTTTTTATTCATCGAAAGTCATATTAGATTTCTGACTAAACGGTAATAACAATAACAAGTACGATGTTATTAATGTGACTGACAATATTTTTGTGATTTTTATCTCAAATTAACAAATACTACAAATTTGTAAGAAAGCTTGTCTGATATTAGAAAGCTTGCCTGGTTTGCGACTATTAATTGGAGTTAGATCGTTTAAGATCAATGATTAACCAAAGGGTTATCAACTCAGACCACCAGTGGCTGCACATATGTATTATTCCTGTTTTGCAAAGGATTTTTGTAGTGTACCTGACATCAGCTGATCTGATCTAAGCTATCTGGAGTAGCTGCTATACAAGGCCTGTTATGAAACTATACTGCTTGTGTCCAGTTCCGCCTCCACTCATATATTTGGTTGAAATCATTTGTTGACAAGTTTACAGCTGTTCTGATAGGCGGCTTCCTTGAGCGTATTCTATTCCACCGATGTGTTTTGGAGGGTCTTGTTGTACTTCTGACAAGTGCAGTGCGTCATCGAATAGCTGGGAATCAGCCAGTCAGTCACATGGTGCAGATTGAATTGTTCACGAGATTAGGCGCATCGTGTGGTTCAGTTGTGAGTCGACCATTTTAATATGTGGGCAATTCAGCCAAACCGGAGCAAAATATTCCGCAGCAGAGTAGACCAATTCCAAGGCTAAGCACTGCAGCGTAGCAACGGAGGATCCCTATAAAATGCCACATAGATCCTGTATGATATTATTTCTCACTTTGATTTTACAGCAGCATTAGTTAGGTGTTGTTTGAAGTACAAATTCTGCCTAGGAGCGTTACTCCTAGGTATTTAGGGTAGCGATTTTGGCGCAGTGGTTGTTGTCAAAGTTTATGCTGTGTTCCCTACTAGCCATGCAACTATTTAGATAAAATGATCATACTTCCGTCCTGCTTGTGCTGGGTTTGAGTGTCCACTAAAAAAAATATTTCCCTAGGGTATTCATGTCGTCTGTTCCTGTCGGTTTCTCCAATTTCCCCTATTATTCTGCTTCTGGTTGCCATTGCTCAGTCATCAACAAAACCAATTCTTTTGGACTTCGTCGTATGCATATCAGTAATATAGCAGCTGAACATAAGTTGTGCTAAGAATAAGTATTGCGGAAAGCCGTTATTAAGTTTTTTCCACTTGTTCAATGGGTTACCCACGACAACGCGACAAATCTGTTACTCAGCAGCTCGTCAAATAATTCCACAACTTTCTTAAAGAGCATTAGTTGAAGGAGTTTTATAGAGCAGTCCTTGTTGCAAGAGAGTATCATATGCTGCGGTTAGATCGATGAATACAACGGTAGTTCTACGTTGTTTCTGGTATCCGGCCTTTGTATAAGGCGTAAGTGAGATTACTTTGTCACCGCAACATCGTTTAGGCCTGAATCTAGCGTGCTCCAATGGTATGCTCTCTGAGATTTTTTTTCACTTATCCTATCGAATGGGAACCTCTCCAGTCCTTTCTTTGAGTAAGCGTGGCGTAATCCTTGTGTTCAGAATGTTAATGAAGAACTTAGTCATGCAGATCCGGGCATGATTGCCTAGGATTATGAAGAATTCCCAGTGGATGCTATTGAAGCCTGGAGTTTTGCCACGCTCCACGGCCTCTACGTTCACCTGTAGGGTGAAGAGATGTTAAGGATTTTTTATATAGCTCATTTTTAATCAGGGTGGTGAACTTAAGTTCCCTGTGAGCCCTAGACGTAGAGACGATGTACGTGGCAATTGCACTTGAAGTAGCGGTAGGGTTCTCACGGATTGGCACACTTCCACTGCCCAGTTTTCGTAGGAGGGACCATACCTTCCTGGATTGGATGTTTTGAAGCCATTTTTTCGGTCCACTTGTTCCTGCATGCAAAGTCTAAGCTGTGTAGAAGCTCCCCCGCAATTTCCTGTTCGCCACTCATAAGAAAGTCTTAGTACATCTTTTCACTTGTGTAGCTCCAGCCAGGTATACACTCCTTTCGCTAACCTCTAGGGATAGTCTTCTTGCTGTGTTCACGACCAGGCCAGGGTTGTTCATAGTTTGCGCTTGTTGGAGGAATGAATCCGATGCATCTCCTTTTGAAATACGGTAGATCTGAAGGTTCCTGGACCATTGCGTCCAGGTGTATATTGTGATCTTGTCCAGCTGATTAGAATCGGTTCACGTACAAAATCTGGCAGGCAAAATCTCGCGGGTCAATATCTCGCGCCCAAAATCTCGCATGATAAATTCACGCAGATCCAAATTCTCGCAAAACCAAAATCACGCAGGTAGACAACTCGCAAGACAAAATCACCCGAGATAAAACTCTCGCACGTTACTTCCTCGCAAACTCCTTGGTGCCGGTTTAGTGTGCGGTCTACCTGCACTTTGCGGTCTACCAAATATCTTTATGTATATGTAATATTTATTAATGGTTATAAATAAAAATTATTTTATGAGAGCGACAACGCGTTTTAAACGAAAGAGGGCAAGGAAGAACAATTGTTCAAGGCGCTTCGTATACGCCTCCCGCATCAATTGCGGAGCTCAGCGCCTGCGCAAAGAAAAATACATTTATCGAGTGCAATGAGTACAATGTTTTTCCTTGCCCTCTTGCGTTTCAAAGGCGTTGTCGCCTTAGTAAAATAACATTCAGCCCTCGTTCACGATTGTTTTTGGTCGGCGAGCTCCGCAATAGATCCGGTAGACCGCATACTAAACCAGATGGGGGCAGATAGACCGCATACTAAACCGGCACCGAGTCCTTAATCGATGCATGTACTAAGAAATTTACCTACGGTAGGTGATTAAAACAAAATCCTGACACCCTCAGAAGAAGAGGTACAAAGACCTCACCGCACGCTGGGAACGTGTGGTCCACGAATACAACTTCCAGCAACTTGGCAACTTCCTTCGCGGTGTTGCGTACAACTGTAGCTTTTAATTTTATGCTTAATATAATTTTACATCATTTTATCATTTTTCATCATTTGTTTTGGTTATAAACAAAATTATCAAATTTGCGAGGGAGTGAACTGTGAGTATTTCGTCTCGCGTGATTTTGTTTTGCGAGTTTTCTTCCTGCATGATTTCGGTTTTGCGAGATTTTGGCCGCGAGATATTGAGAATCACGCCATTGATGTCATTACCTTGGTGCTTCCATTCCTGATATGGTTGATAAAGTCGCCAATGTAAACAGCCGGGTGACTGTGTTAGTGTAGAACTGCTCGAAGCCATTGCTTGTTCTGAGGTTTGTAGACATTTGTAACTTTCATCTACCTGTGTGGGTGTGGTGATTGCACACAGACAGATGTGACATTATTGTTGGAGGACATATCAATCAGTATAGGGTTAGTCTTCCATTTTTAAAATTTCAGCTGCTTATCAATTATCACCAACATATCTTTATTTGGTTCATAAATAATAATAATGTAAATTATAATAAAATATTAAATATGAAAATATAATATAGAACATAATGTATACATTCATAATAATGTAAGTGTTGATAAAAAATGAACTGTAGGAATGGTCAGAAACGTTCTTGATAATCCCCAATTATAAAAACAACTAATTCTTGAGATATATTAAACTGCCGACGTTTCGTTCATCATTATGAACATATTCATGGCTATGACATGTTATCAAGATAGAAAATTTGAAATGTTTGAAACCATTTTATTGTTATTAATTATCATTTAATTATTGTTGACAATCAATAGGGGTGGATACAGGATGTTTCCCCAGTTGATGCTGTATTGTTAACCACGTGTAGAATATACATGTGAGCGGAGTTTCCGAAAAGTAGCGACGTTGCAGGAAAGACGGGTTTGGCATTGAATACGTGTTTACGTTAGAAGAGAGGTTCGTAAAGTGATCTCGGTATTTTTTGAATTGTAAGAGGTTTTCAAGAGCATTCGCATTGTAACATTACCTAACGAATCTCGAAGTAACACGGATGTATTTTTAAAACCAGAGTTTTATATTTAATAAAAATCACAAAATTCGTCAAAAAAGGGGAATAAACTATCATCAGAAGTGGGATAGAGCCTGAATAGTGCCTGGATAGGGCCTGGATAGTACCTGCAATAGTGCCTACAGACAGATTTTCGCGAGTGCCGTAAACAATGGATGAGTTCGCGAAAGTTCTTGTGGAATCACTCCGCGCGTTTAGAGACGAATCAACCCATGCAGTGGAGTCAACAGCGATAAAAGTTCCGACATTTGATCCGAAACACGACAACGATGGTGTTTCTCAGTGGTGTGACGAACTGGAAAAGCTGGGAGAACTGTTTGGATGGTCCAACTACGAACTGGTTGTTCGAGGGTCCAGCGGCCTTGTCGGCGATGCATTGGAGTGGTACACCGCCTGGAGACCAGGAGCTACGGAGAAGACTTGGGAACACTTCCGGTCAGAGTTGTCCAGCTTGTACCCGCAGAAGCGCAACCTCAGCGATAGACTACGACGAGCGAGTTTATACACCAGCGAAAGAGCCGAGTCCTTTTGTGAGTATGCCAGAAAAAAGATCCACCTTTTAAATTCGTTCAACTTGAATTTCCCCAATTTAACGAGTACTGACAGAATGTGAGCAAGCAATGATTGAAAACCATTATTGTTTATTTGTTTAATTAAGTCGAGAGTATTGCAATTTGAGTAATTATCGCCGTCTCGTCGGAAGTAATGATTAGTTGAGAGATATGTTGGCTAGGTAGAGCCTTGGTTAGTTGAGGTATGTTGGCTATAGAGCAACATGAGCTGAGAGAATCTTCTAGTGATCAACAGTAGCACCGAGAACTTCTAGTGATCAACAGTGACTATAGAGTCAAAAGTTTTGTACAGTGAGTACAAGAGTTAGAGAGAATCTTCTAGTGATCAACAGTAGCACCGAGAACTTCTAGTGATCAACAGTGACTATAGAGTCAAAAGTTTTGTACAGTGAGTACAAAAGTTAGAGAGAATCTTCTAGTGATCAACAGTAGCACCGAGAACTTCTAGTGATCAACAGTGACTATAGAGTCAAAAGTTTGTACAGTGAGTACAAGAGTTAGAGTTTGTACATTGAGTACAAGAGTTTTGAGATGTAACCTCTGAGCTGAGCATTGCTAGACACGTTACGAGTTTTTGTTGTCTAAGTAGATAAGTGTTTGATGAGCTACAGTGGGCTCTGAGAATAGTGAGAACTGAGACGTTTATTTTGAATGTTTGAATTTCTTACTCTCTGAAATACTTGTTTCCTCAAAGTTCATAAATGTTATTAGTAAAATAACAGTCTTCGTTCATCGTATGCTCATATTTAAAACAGTAAGATGTGTCAAGGGACATATTTTGGTTTTTGAAATTTGGTTACAGGTCCGAGGTGATGCTTTGTTTACTACTTCGGGTAATTCGAGAGCGAATTATTGTCAGGAATGGCCGTGTGAGCGGAGTTTCCGAAAAGTAGCGACGTTGCAGGAACGACGGGTTTGCCATTGAATATGTGTTTACGTTAGAAGAGAGGTCCGTAAAGGCACAGGGATCTCGGTATTTTTTGAATTGTAAGAGGTTTTCAAGAGCATTCGCATTGTAACAAGTGTAACATTACCTAACGAATCTCGAAGTAACACGGATGTGTTTTTAAAACCAGAGTTTTATTTTTAATAAAAATCACAAAATTCGTCAAAAAAGGGAAATAAACTATCATGCAAATACAAGAAATATTTTAAATAAATATTTTATTTAAGCGCAAAACAAAAAAGGTAAAATTATTTCTATTTAAATTAATTAGATGCTTAATTAAACTTACTTAAGTAAATAAATCAATTAAAGTTAATTAAATAAAATCAGTTAAATAAATAAGTTTATTTTTTAATACGGTCCCGCTTTGATTTTGCCTCTTTTTAAAATTTAAATTTTCTTTAAAATTAAAATTGCTATAATTTTACAGTTTATTTGACATTTTGGTACTCATCCATGTTTTAAAAAAGAATGAGATGAGTGATTTTAAGATTCGATACGTTTTTAATCTTTGACGATTCGGAGAAAATCTATTCGAAAAAGTTACCTGTATTTGCATGTTCTAACCGCGATTAAAAGAAAGCATCAATTTGGGCATCACTCTGTATATTTGGTATGTTCACTTTTGTGTTTTAATTGTGTGAAATACAATTAAGTAAAATTCCTATAATACCACCTAACCTATTTATTCTTTATTTTTTTATTTCTGTGTGATATTGGCACTGCGAAGGTGAAGAAGCGAAATATGTTTCAACATTTTTTCTCATTAATAGCTTTTTATATAGTGAAAAGGAACCTATTACAACCTGAACAACTGGTGGTTTAGAATGGTTTAGGAGGGATCTTAGACGGTTGCATGAATTTTAACAAAATCTTTTATGTTTTCCAGCCAACATGAATTTGTTTCCAGCAAAGTACAAAAAGCCCTATTGTGGCTTAGAGAATGTTTCCAGTGAAGTTTTAAAGGCATGCATGTGAAGGCTATATTAAATTCAGTAATATTTTGATTCAACTTTATGTTACCTTAAAGACATTTTAAACCACTTCGATGTCAAAAGAAAGATGGAAAAGGTATAAGAAATTTTCAGGTTAATTTCATGTGAATTCCATGTAATGAGTAGCAGTAGATCGCTATAAATTAGTTGTCACAGGAAGTGATGTGATCAAATTTCTTATATGTGTAATAGAAACTGAAGTCAACTCACAAAACTCACTCTTTTATAAAGTACAGTGTTACAAAGGAAACGCAAACATTTGAAATTAATAAATTCTCGTAGGTAGTGTAAAAATATATTTTCTATGCTACGGATCTACTTACTGGTAATGTTACAAGTAAAATATTCATGCGAGTTAAAATGCCTTGGGTGTTCTTGTAATATATAATTTATCGTAGGCTAATAGCGTTAAACAAATTTATCATCACCAATGTAAAAACACATAGACACAAACACATAAGAATGTGATTTTCTTCTCTGTGATCGGGCCCAATAACATATAGTACAGGATGTTAAGGGGATCAACTGAAATTAAACTTTTATTATAGATTATTCAAGTAGATAAAAACATATTACTGCAATCAAGGGTGAATATAAATATACTTGTAATTAATTTAGTATAACATTAAAAAATTATTTACTCCATATCTATTAAAGTAAAGAAGCAGAATATGATAAGGGAAAATAGGAAAGATAATTTATTAAATAGATCATTAAAAATGAACATAAATCTGTCCAGTTCCTATTCAAATTATTCTTGCAATTTAAAGTACTGTTTTTAATGATAGTGTTTTATTACCTGGTTTTTGTACTGGAGAAGGCATTTTAGTCTACTTCAATGCAACATATTGCACCGTTGAATAGAATATTTGTGTTGGATAAAAAACGGGGAAAGGAAATTTATTGAAATATTTTATGGAAGGAAATATAAGTACATTTAAATAAAATATTAACCACGAAACTTTGGGAAATGAAAGTATAGTACAGTTTAATACTTATTATTTAATACTTATTTCTCTTTAGCTAATTGCATATCTAATAAACAATTTATTGGTCTATTAATAACTGGTAATTTTTCTCTCTCAATACCATTTGCTTTAAAGGTATTCCCAGCTGTTTCATTATACTTATCCTGTTCATTATCACTTTTATTTTATATACTTTGATAGTTAATATCAACAAGATTTTCATTGTCACCAATGAGTTCAGTGCAATATTTTTGATTTTCCACAACTTCTGTTTGGTATTTTAAAGGGGGGCATTGCAGTTCGACAATCGTGATTTTGATCTGATTCTATAATTTCAGCTATAGTAGGAAACCCCGATTCATCTTCAAAAGGGATTATTTCTTCTTCTTTATTTTCTCCTGTTTGTCTGTCAAGTTTGTATGCAATTCGTTCACAAATACTTGTGTTACTTTTTCGAGAAAATTAGGACATGTCTTTTCTTATTTCTAATATTGTATTACTCATCAGTAGGACGTTTTGTCTTTATGTTGAGATTTAGAGAAGTTCTCCACGTTGACGCTGTTCCCGACTTCACGGTGAAATATTGGTTGACCACATATTTTTATAATATTTCGCCGGGAACGAATTAAAACTTTGATTCGTCGGTTATTGGTGTAACGGTATCCAACATGTCCTCTTACCTCGAGGAAGTTTTTATTTACATAATTATATTAAGATATTATTTCCGTAGCCAGATACTCGTGATATTATTATAAGTAAATATGCTATCCCAGATTTTTTTAAATCGTTATATGTTACATCGATTATATCAGTTCTTCGCATTTCTAACTAGTCAATGAAAATATGCTTATAAATGATAATAAAACAATAATTAGATGCTTTTGGTAAAATATTAACATACAGTTTTTGAAATTCTTACAATGACTGATTATTACTAACGATTGTAGTAAAGATCCATTGGACAGCTCCCTCTAGTAAATTGTGCTTGTAGATCCTGCATGCCGTTTCCACTTCGTGTTTATACAAGTGTTGCTTAGCTTGGAATATAATTATCAGATTCCACTATTTATTGATGATAATATATAATAAAGTGGAAAATGTTTGTAGTGTATATTTTTTATATAAGAACTGTGTGTTATTTTAATATGTTCCTCGATTCAATTACATTTCAAATCATTTATATTACTTTAATATTATTACAGTTATATATAAGTGTTCCACCGTATATTAATATTTCGTTAATTCAGACTAGACAATTTCACTAATAGTACCACTGTACTGAAGCAAAGGGGAACGAAGGGAACGACTACTTGCAATTGCTCTGCTTAGTATTATTTTCCTTTCGCACAGAAGAACGGCTAAACCAACCACACAACACAACACAAACTCCTTTGAAGTGTGATCGAAGACTAAAACACATATGCGAGCATTTTTAAAATTGTAAAGTTTCCCTTTATCTCTTCTTTCAGGAAGAGCCACCCTCCTGAATAAAATTATAATTTTAGATAGGAATTTTAGTCATTTAATTGAAATACGAGCCACGAAAGAATTTACATAATATTTAACTGTGTTGTTTCTCCAGGTAGAATATAAATAAAAATTTGAAAAGCAGAAGGAATGAAAAAGGGTAGAAATTAATAATAAGTAAAATTATTCTCCCAAATTTATCCACTAATTAATATTCACAATATTTACAATAATAGTACTTACCATATCATTCGGGTATTGAAGGCAAGGTGGGCAAAATGAAGCTGACCGTTCTGTATTCATATAGGGTCATACAAATGATAAGCTCGATAAGACGGAGCACGCTTCACCCTGGTGTTTACATTTAGCGTTACAGAGAATTTCAAAGGTTTTCCTCTATATATTAAAGCCCCTTTACACTATTTGATATTCTGTTTGATTTCTTATTGGATTAAAAACGTTTGACTAACTCAAATTTCCATTTATATTTTAGCTTTTACACTTGAGTTTTCGATTTGACAATAATCGTTTGTTCTGTGAACTGTTGTCATTGAACATGAAAAGTTTTGTGCTCTGTGTCAGTGCTAAATGTTGATATGTGTCTGTTGTATAAAGGTTATATTTTTACAAATTCGTGTTTATTTGTTAAATGAATTGATTTGTGATATGATTATTGCATTTAATTGAAAATACCGACCAAATTTTATACATGGGGTTATTCGTCTTAGCTACGGGAATATTTCAAATTTATAATAAAAAATTAAAGGCCAAAAGAAAAAGGAACAAAAAATTGTGGTCAAGAAAATGGTTAATGCGTCGTAATGAGGGTTTGAGACTATCTAATTTAGTTTTGAATGAGTTAAAAAATGAAGATCCATGTGGTTTTAAAAATTTTACGAGGATGACTATCTGCACATTTGAAGAGTTAATGACAACAGTTGGTCCATACCTTACAAAACAAAATACTGTTCTCCGGGAATGTATCTCTGCAGAAACAAGGTAAAATTTCTTTTTCTATTTTTGTATTATTATTATAGTACGTTTTTTAAAGGTTGTTGATTGCATTACGGTTCCTTGCAACAGGTGAGACCTACCAAAACTTGAGTTACAGTTTCAGAGTGTCAGTTCCAGCACTATCTTTGTTGATTCCTGAAACTCTTGAAGTTTTATATCGCGGTTTAAAGAAACAATATTTAACTGTATATATGCAATATGCATTTTAGGAGTGTGATTATTAGTGTTTATAATATTGAAGTTTTTTAGACACCAACTACCACAGAAGCATGTAAAAAAATAGCCTATGGTTTTGAAAAGTTATGGAATTTTCCGTTTTGCTTGGGTGCTCTAGGTTTGTACATGTTTTTACGTTAACTGATTAATTAAACATCCACTTATAGATGGGAAGCATATCGCATTTCGAGCAAAGAAGTCAGATGGGTCTTTCTACTTTAATTATAAGGGTTTCCACAGTATCGTGTTGATGGCATTGACAGATGCAGAATACAACTTTATATATGTTGATGTTGGGTGTAACGGACGAATCAGTGACGGAGGAGTGTATAGAAACTCCTCTTTATGTACAGCAATTGAAGAAAATTTACTCAATTTTCCTAAAGATGAATTTTTACCAAACACACAAATAAAAGTTCCCTACGTTATAGTAGCGGATGATGCTTTTAAAGCCAGCAAAAGAATTTTAAAACCTTGAGGTCAAAGATCATCTACTAAACAAAAGATATTTATTTATAGATTAAATAGGGCCAAAAGGGTTGTTGAAAATGCTTTTGGCATACTTGCTAATAGATTTCAGATTCTGCAAAAAGAAATAAATTTATCTGTTGAAAAAGTTGAAGCAATTACTTTAGTTTGCTGTACTTTACACAATTTTATAAAATGTAAAGATGGTAAAAATTATTTAAATGGAATTGATGTTGAAAATATGTCGTCTGCAGACATAACAAGAGGTGACTGGAGAAACAGTGTTTATATGACAAATTTAGAACGCAGCAAAGCGAATAGGTCATCTGATGAAACAATAACTGTAAGAAAATTATTTACTGATTACTTTAATGAAATAGGATCTGTTCCTTGGCAAGAAAATGCGGTTAAAAAATTTAACTTTTAATAAAAATATTTTATTTTGTTTGTAAAAATTTGGGAAAATAAATAAAAATGTATCATACTTATTGTTTTATTTGACATCCTATTTTTTCTTCCAACCATTTTTTTTGTATTTATACAATATCATTATAATTTCATTTTTCATATCTAACACCAAACTTTCATTCTCAATATCTTCTAATTCTTTTGCAATTAAAGTTGCAAATTCAGTTTCTTTATAATGGACCGAATTTGAGTGGTGCGTTAATTTTTCCTGAATTAGTTTCATAGTATTGGTCATTGTTTCCTCCAATTTTACGGGACTCTGCGGCCTCGAACCTTTAGTAGATGGGGGTCTACTATTTATTCTTGAACTTGGCTTGCTGGTTGTAGGCGTTGTTGACACTGATGGGAGGTAGCCGTCCTGACTGATTTCATGTTCCAAAATAATTACATTCACTTTCAACGAACTGAAACAAAAACAGGTTGATATATGTAGTTATTTATGCATTAATTTCATTGTTTACCTCATCAGTGGGCATGTCACCTTCAATAATTGAATTATCTTTTCCTTTCCTCACTTTAATGTGGGGTATGAGAAATGCAGCTTCTTCAAACCACCATAATGTGGGTTCATAAATATCATCCTTTCCGGTTCCGCTCTTTTTAGACTCTTTAATTTTTTGCAATTCATGCGATAATTGCGAACGCATATTATTAATTTTACATTTGATATCTTCAATACTGATGGACGCATGGAACTGTTTCATGTGCTCTTCTATTTTACATAATGCATCGGCGCGAGCATGCTTATTAGAGTAGAATGTGTTCTGCGGCATATACAAGCACTCGTAAGTGGAATAGCATTGCAAAAGTTCACTAATTATAGTTTTTGTCCAAATTAATACCTAGAAAATATTTGAAATTGAAATAAAACATTTTGCGGTTATAACCTTGGACAACTTACATGTTTTCTTTTTGTCGGGACTTCTTCTATTTCTTTTTGCGACGCCATAATTTTCAAAAACAACTAGAACACTCCAAAAATTCACACACGTTAAAAATCTTACCCCAAAAGTAATAAACACCTGTTTCACAATATCACAAAACACAAAATACCACAAAACAAGAACACAAGAACAACGATTTGAAAGAATGCGCATGTGCAAGCGCAGATCTCGAGTGTAAAATCAAATGAAAATAGATACGGTTTGATTTCAGAAACTCAAAAGAGAAGTCAAGTCGTTTATGAAACGGAACCAGACAAACAGAAAATCGTATAGTGTAAATATTCACATATATTTAATTTGACAAATCAAACCAAAACTCGGATGGAAAATCAGATAGTGTAAAGGGACTATTAATATCATGAATAAAGTCATTTTGTTGGTCTTGTTCCAGGAAACCCATGTGGCCCTGGAACCTTATTTATTACCATAAATAAAGTTATGGTAATTGGTCGACTGGAAAATAGACTGATTAGCATTTAATTGAAGCATTTATAGTAGATTTTTTAAGTTAGCATAAAAATCGGGAACTGTAAAATTAGCAGCATGTGTTAAAGTAAAGCAGTATAACAGTTTTTAGCGTAGTTGCGTTATTTTTTCGATTATATGACGTATTAGTTGCAATACAG
Source organism: Cryptocephalus moraei (assembly GCA_946251905.1). Taxonomy (NCBI): domain Eukaryota; kingdom Metazoa; phylum Arthropoda; class Insecta; order Coleoptera; family Chrysomelidae; genus Cryptocephalus; species Cryptocephalus moraei. The sequence goes on from OX276460.1 coordinate 13,728,719, forward strand.
GATAGTAGTAAATTTAATCAGCTTGATTTCGAGCAATTAAAATGCATATATCATAAGTTATAGGTGTAATCTTTTTCAACACAATAATAAAGCATATTTACTTCGCAAACAATTCGTTGTCCTTCTATGCAACAGTTGAATAATATTGTTATGGATATAAAATGTATAGGATACAGATTGTAAAATTAAATGGAGTGTATAGTAATGAGTGTAAATTAAATGTAAGAGTACCGTAGGGATCTATTTTAGGTCCTCTGCTTTTTGTTCTATACATGAATGGCCTTTTCAATCTATTTGAGGATATCATTGGATATGCAGATGATACTGCAATAACTTGTAAAGGGAATAGTTGGATGGAAGTTGATGATCATTTGAACAATAAATTAGAATTAATACATTCTTACAGCGCGTACGATATCTGATGAGCTAGAATTCCAAGAACTTACTAAGCCAATAAACCCCTTCTTATCGGAACTACTGTAACAATATACCGCGACAAAGGCGTGCCTTAAAAATTTCGACATTATTGTCAATGTCGAATGCACGTAAAAGCTAATATGGTAAGTGCTACGACCGCGCCGTCAATGACTTTCAAACGCTGCTGATACTCCCGCGATTGTCGGATACCGACAAAGGTAGCTACACGTTTTCTTGGAATTTTACCTCATCACAGTTTGAACAAATAGTAGTTATATATATCAATAATTTAGACCTTAATATTGAAAAACCTGTTTTTATGACAATGGGTCTTCAATAAAGACTCCATTCCTGAAATCCTGTCTGTAAAAATAAATTGAAAGCAACTAAAAAGAGTAACTAATCATAGGTACCTTGGTATTATTTTTGGTCAACATTTAAAATGGTATTTTCATGTCCGACATATATAAAAAAATATCTGGTAGTATATGTCTTTTCCATATATCAATGTTAACACTAATTCAAATAACACAACTCATGCCTGTACTTTTTCTTAGTATAACAAATTATGGAATACTATGTTGGGGTGGCTTATATAATAATACTATTTCAGCACTTATCAGATTACAAAGTAAACTTATTTTATTATATTATTGATCAAAAAAGAATTTAATGATAGTTATTTATTATACAATCGGATGAAATGAAAGTTTAACGAGCGATATGTTTAAACGCGCGCGCGGCGCAGCCGCAAGCGTGTTAATATCGCGAGTTAAACGTTCATTGTATCCGCGAGTGTATTACAACGTTTTATTCAATTTTGCCATACATAAACTGACGATTAGCGGAGTAAGTCCAATTTTGAAGAGAAAATTTAACAAGATGACAACTTCAGTGCCGCAACCTTGACAACGACGAGAACAATTTTAAACATATAAAACGTCACTTTATACGGCAAAATTGAATAAATAACTATTAATCTGCTGCCTAAATAAACAAAATAAACAATGACTTTATAGGTTCGATTTGAAGTCAATAAACGTCAGTTTATATGGCAAAATTGAATAAAAAATATTTAAACTTTCAAGCAATGTTTTATACTATAATCACTTATTTTTAATTATGACACAATAAAAACAGGATTTCTACAAAGTACAACCAAACAAGATGTAAAGCACTGGAATTACTAAAATGTAAATTGACTATTGGTCAAAATAGTTACAATTATCTATCAATAAAAACTTTTAACAACTCAGCAAATGAGCTAAAGGTCTTGAAAAAATCTGGGATATTGAAAAAAAAATAAACTAAAGGAATGGGGTATACATACAACAATTACTATAAAAATATTCATAATAAGTAAAATATATATAAAATAAATAAATAAAAAAAATTTATTATTTGGATTGTAAGTGTTTGGTTTTTAGGAAAGGGCCTCTCTGTGTACAGGCACATTCGGTGCCTCCTGCAGTGATGTTTAATCTTGAACTAAGGTGTGAATCGGCACAGAATATGATATGTGTACAAATGAGAAATTGTAAAATTTATAAAATTGTAAGATTGTATTGATCAAAATGGTAAATAAATAAATAAATAAAATAACACAAAACTCCCATGAATTGGTCCTAAAAAAGTGTTATCTTCATTTAAATTAATAATATAATTTTAGATTAGGGGTAAGTCAGCCCATTGTAATAGGTGATAATGTATGAGGTAATATTTAATTGTTTTCTACATAATATTGCAATTTATGTAATAAATCAAATAAATAATAATAATAATAGCTAATAAAGTATTTCATAGCAATTTTTAATTTTCTCATTTTAGCTGCTGAAAGTGCCTGCTAAATGCCGCGCAGGTCTCACTTGATTGCGAATTCGCCAAAATGAGGACTCTCTGTGGTAATATGTGGCGCGCACACCATTTCCTTGAAAATTGAAAACCAATTTTCTCAAAAGTAAGCCTGTCTCCTCACCGGAAATATCTCCCACGCGTTTAGAACCATTTTTCCGGCATTTCCTCAGAATTTCAGTAAAAAATAATATTCCATATCCGTAATAGTCACCTGTTACACACTCGGAAACATCGTGTAATATAAAATATAGGTCTTGCTGATGCATGGTTACGCTCGCATTTTTCTGACATAATAAAATGATTTCCTAAAAATTCTTACTCGTTGCCGGGTGTCCCCTCACTTCGTATTACTGTACGCTTCTCAATCTCGCTTGTCTTGGAGTAGTCGACCGGAAGTCTGTATGTCTTGTGCGATATGTTAAATTGCGTTAAATGGAGGGATTGTGAATTTTAACATAGATCAGTTTGTATTTAGAGGGGAGACATTTACAGAAGAAAGCGGTGGATATCGTCCATTCCCCGAATTACCTACCTACTAGGAAATAGGAAAATTCGTTAGCAGATATCGGTCGCCATCATATATTGATGCAACGGCAATGAACATCTTCCACAACATGGTAAAAGATAGTGAAGAGCCCATGAAAGTTTTTTACCAAACTTTTGGAGTAAAAAAGAACACCTTTTTATCGGACTACAAGATTTTTGGACGTGGCTAGCTTCACACCCGTTTTAATCTAGTCAATTAAATTAAGATATTATTTTCGCAGCAAGCTATCCCAGATTTTTTAAATCATTATACAGGGTGCGGCAGCATAACTGATAAACTTGATAAAACCCATTATATTGATCAGAAAATTTTTATTTGTTTTTTATAATGTAGGCGCATATCTAAAATTTTGTTTCAATAGTCTTCAAGATCAAATCAGGTAGGTGGTCCATACATTGAGTAAACCGATTTCTGGCGTTTGTCATGACTCTTGCCAACATATGAGGCGGTATGTTGGCAATTTCTTCCCGGATGTTGGCCTTCGAATGTTGTAAGGTCCTGGACGGTTCACATTAACACGGGATTTCAAAAAATCCCATAAAGAAAAATCACAAGGGGTCAAATCAGGAGAGCGAGCCCGTCACTCCAAATCTCCCCTAATTGAGATAAAGGCGCAATGGGAAGTGTTCCCTCAAAACAACCATCGATGTTCTTGAAGTGTGTGCCATTGCACCGTCTTGTTGGAATCAAATGTTCCCCAACTCATCTAGCCGTGGAAAAAATTCTGTAGCAGCTTTAAATACCGATTCGAATACACTGTTACTTCGACTTCATTTCCTTCAAAGAACCAGACACCAACTGAGGAAATTGCGCACCACACTGTTACTTTAGGTGAATGTAAAGGGCCTTTGATGCTGTTCTCGATTATTGGTGTCAGCCCAGAAGGGCATGTTTTGTTTATTGACGGATCCACACAAATGAAAATGGGCTTCATCACTAAAAAAAAAAACCGTTCTCAGGAACGACTTCGAGAAGAACCTCACACGAGTTTCTCTGAGAATTGAAATCGTGCCAGGACAAAACTTTATAGTCCCGCCTCTCGAACGAGAGCACTAGCGCTCCGCTACGGCATCAATCGACTGAATGGCGCGCATTTAAAAAAAGGAAGTTATGCTGCCGCACCCTGTATCTTGTCTACATCGATTTTATCAGTTCTTCGGCTTTATAACTAGTCAATAACAATATGTCTATAAATGATAAAACAATAATTGGGTGCTTTTACTAAGTATACTAGCATATAATTTTTGACGTACTAGCAATAACTGATTAATATTAACGATTTTAGTAAAGATCCTTTGACAGCTGCCTCTGGCAAATTTTGTTTATATATATCTTGCATGTAGTTTCCAGTTCATATTTATACAAGTTGTTACGTTACGATTTTCTTTCAGTCAATTTGGTTCGCTTTTACATGCGGTTTGAATTTTCGCTTCGCAACCGAACTTCGAAGAGAAGCCCGAGATTATTTACTTAAGATGTGTAGACTTTTTTTTTGACAGGAAGAAGCGAGATAGTGGCGCCCCTTTGCAAACTCACGGTCAGTAATTATTATTCTGGGAATTCGAAAACGGTTAGAATCACGTGCTACGAACATGAAAAGAGCATGTGAAGAGAGCGATATTGTTAACGCAGCGTTGATATGTGACCGGTCGGGGATAGGTTGGAAATTATGAGAAAGGGAAATTGAAATTTTATTTTCGGGGATAAGTGGGAAAGCTTGAAATACCCGGGGCGGACCAAAACTAGCGAAAGGGGAAGATTAGTCTCCTTAGTCTGGCAAGACAACTAATCTAGAGGAAGAAACCTTGATCAAAAATACCTGGCTCTCCAGGTTGGGGGTTAATGCGACAGGCTAGTTCACCGTCACTTGTAAAAAAATGATAAATACTAAAAAGCCTATCAAATGCCTCGGAACGGACGGATTACAGGAAAAACAACAAAAGCTACGAATAAGGAAATTGAATATTGGTACATGGAATGTACAGGGGATTAAAGGAAAAACAGAAGAATGGATTGATGTTCTCGGGGAGACGTGGGAAACTACAGGAACGTTCTTGGTTAAACCCCAAAAAATGAAACAACAATCGTTGCTACAGATTTACTGCCGACGTTTCGTAACGCTGTTGCGGACATAATCATGGCTATTGTAGGTGGAGACAAGTTGTATGCAATGCATAGATAGGACCACTGTATATCGCCAATATGAGATTTATTGGAGGGCCATTATTAAAAATAGAAACCCCCCAAATTTGACGGCGTGTTGGACCTGTGATGAAATACAACTAATTTGTTGTGTAGTGTAGTGCGGTGCCGGTGTGCGGTAGGGTATCGAGGTTTGGTGTAGATAGTGTAGAAGTGGATAGTAGAGGTAGGGAGATAGTGTAGAAGTAGATAGTAGAGGTAGGGAATTGAGGTTAGGTATAGATAGTGTAGTGTACTACCGGTATACGTAGGGAATTGAGGTTTGGTATAGATAGTGTAGTGTACTACCGGTATACGTAGGGAATGGAAGTTAGGTATAGATAGTGTACTATATTACCGGTATAGGTAGAGAATTGAGGTTAGGTATAGATAGTGTAGAAGTAGATAGTATAGGTAGGGAATTGAGGTTAGGTATAGATAGTGTAGTGTACTACTGGTATAGGTTAAGATTTGAGGTTAGGTATAGATAGTGTAGAAGTAGATAGTATAAGTAGGGAATTGAGGTTTGGTATAGACAGTGTAGTGTACTACCGGTATAGGTAGGAAATTGAGGTTAGGTATAGATAGTGTAGAGTAGTAGTAGTAAAGGTAGGGAAGCGAGGTTAGGTACAGATTGTATAGTGTAGTTTAGTAGGTAGTGGTAAGGAATTGAGGTTAGGTGTAGTTAGTGTTACGGTCAGTGTACTATCTGTAGCGGTAGGGAATCGAGGTTACGCCCCGAAAACCTAACGGATCGTCTTCGTCTTCCAGGCGACATCCTGCTCGATCTCCTCACGGAGCCGCAGGACCTCAAAAAGAACTTCCCGCTGATCGAGAGGATAACGATGACGACCGGCATGCCGGTCTCCGTCGCCGACAGGATCCTATCGAGGGTGCTCGATAGGTTCCCGTGCGACAGGGAGCTGTGCCGACGGGCCCACGACCTCATCATCGTCAAGGCGACGACCGACGTGTCCGCCATCGATTCGAGCCTCAGGACGGCGATAGCGACGCTCTGCAAGTTCGCCGATCCGACCGACGAGGACCTGAGGGTGCCGGCCGGTCTCGACGTGCCGCACGCGAACAGGTCAGGTTAGGTTAGATTACAATAGGGACAGTTAGGGTAGGGACGATCTGATCTTCGTGTTGGGAGGTCAGGCCGACCTACGGGCGATCGGGTTAAGTTAGTTTAGGAACAGCTAGAGACAGTCCGATCTTCCAATAAGTAGGTCGGAATTTGAGGTTAGGTCAGGTCGACCTAAGGGCGAGCAGGTTAAGTTAGTTGAGGACAGTTAGAGACGGTCCGATCTTCCTAGTGGGAGGTCGGATTTGAGGTTAGTTAAGCTAGTTCCGATTCTGAGGTTATGTCTTCTTGCAGGCGCTGCCCGGTACTCTTCCCGGACAAGCCGATAGTCAGCCTTGTCCGACCCGGTTCGCGTCCCGACGGCCTGCTCCACATGCTGATGCGTCCCGTGCCCGACCCGACGACGAGCACGTCGATACGTAGCTGCGACGTGTTCTGGCTGCAGGACGTAATTTGGAAATTCCCGAAAACTACAAGATGTATCTGACAGATTTGGGCGATGAAGAGAATTTTCTGTTAGCAGATAGCGGCCCAGCAGAAGATAGGATTTTAATATTTGGAAGGTACAGAATTTTACAACGTAGCAACGATTGTACTGCTCTTTATGTCGATGGCACATTTAAGACATCCCCTCAGCTCTTTAATCAGGTGTACGTGATTATAGTACCCACATTTGGAGGAGTTCACCCCATTGCTTATTGTTTACTCCCAAACAAAAATAGGTCATGACAAATTGTTTGGAATATTTAAGGACTTGATTCTAACTTTGCGGCCCAATAGAAGGATTAAAAGAATTGTAGAGGGTTATGAAAACAGAAAATTTAAATGATTAAATTAAACAACTGTAAGCATGATTTTATTTGCTATTACTACCTATTTTACTCTCTACCCATGTTTTTACATTCTTTCTGCTTTTCAAATTTTTATTTATATTTCGCCTGGAAACACAACACAATAAAACATAAATTGTAACACGTGAGATATGTGAGATAAGCGACTGAAATTCCTTTCTAAAAAGAGGATTTAATCTGAACATAATTAAAGAGGGTGGTTCTTCCCAAACGAAGAGATAAAGGGAACGTTATGATTTTATAAAGTCTTGCCTGTGGGTTTTAGTCTTTGATCACTCCTCAAAAGAATTTGTGTTATGTTGTGAGATTGGTTTAGCCGTTCTCCTGTGCGAAAAGACAATAATATTGAGCAGAGCAATTGGAAGACGTAACTAATTGGTTGATTTACCACCGTGGCATTCATTGGTCTACTGTAGATTAACTATCTCTTTAACTAATCAAAAATATTTAAAACTGATTAATAATCGTAGTTGTCTTTATTTGGACTTCCAAACATTAGTTAGTCCACGTTAGTACAATGCCGCCTTTTATCTTAAGGCAGGGTACTTCGTGGGCCACTCCCTTTGTACTCGTTTCACGTTCTTGTAGTAATTGTAACTATTATGTAGACGGGTATATTGCATGCCATCCCCTATAAAACAAGAGCTGGAGACGACATTTCAACGTCATCAGTAATATGGAATTCGTAAACAGGAATAAACTCTATTACCATCAGTTATTAAAGTTCCGAGCAGGCGGACAGATTACTTGGGGCTAAGGGGTGAAATGTGATAATTTTTCGGGAAAATTTCGGCATCGATAATACGCTTAGAAATGTATGTAATGATAGGTCTTACCATAGCTAAACGAAATTCCAAGCGGCGGACATATGAGTAGGTGTAACGGGCGCGGCGGACAAGAGTTGAGGGGATGAAAACGCAAAGAGCTAGAGCCGAAATGTCAACGTCATCCTCATCAGTAATATGGAATTCGTAAACAGGGATAAACTCTATTACCATCAGTTATTAAAGTTCCGAGCAGGCGGACAGATTCCTTGGGGCTAAGGGTAGTTATAAGGGCTGAAAGTTGATAATTTTTCGGGAAAATTTCGGCATCAATAATAAGCTTTAAATGTATTTAATGATATGTCTTACCATACCTAAACGACAGTCCAAGCGGCGGACAATTAAGTGGGTGCAAAAAGGCGGCGGACAAGGGTAAAAGGGGTGAAAACGCAGAGAGCTAGAGCCGAAATTTCAACCTGTCACCAATTTTCCGTCGATAGCAATGGCAATGTAAAAACAGAGAAAGCTCCTCAGTTTAGTTGTCCGGATCACGAGGAAGCAGATACTAAAATAATCTATCATGTGTCAAATACAGGAAGACAATAATTTCATCATAAAACGTTCAGATACCGACATATTAGTAATCTTGTTATGTAACATGCATCATTTAAGAAGGAAGCCAAAAATTTGGATTGAAACAGGGGCTGCTGGAATAAAGCATTACATCGATATTTGTAAAATCTACGAAGAATATGGAGAATCGGTGTGCAAAGGATTAGTCGAGTTTCATGCTACAACCGGCTGTGATTACAATCCAAGTTTTCATAGAAAAGGAAAAAAGGGGCCATTTAATGTAATGTGTCCATTTGAAGACTACCAGAAATAATTTTATGCACTTGGAGAAATCGATTTTACAACACCACTTTTGTAATTTTAGAAACATATGTATGTCATTTTTGTGGTATTGGTATAACCAAAAACATACACGAAAGAAAGGTAAATGCCACAAGGTTTACGTTATTTAACAGTCGTTATAAATTTAATGATGTGAATGAACCATTTTTTACAAAAAAAGTAAAAAAAAATTTGATGCGTCTACGTCACCACCATCCCATTATGAATTACATCAACACTTTTTACGAGCACGATATATCACAAATATTTGGCTAAATGCTTATAAAATAGTCCCAACAGAGCTGAATATTGAGGAACGTGGTTGGGAACTTACAGAAGACCAAACATTTAAATTCAAATGGTTTGAAGGGCCTCAAATGCCAGAGACAGTTCGAGACATAGTTTTTGAAAGTGAAACAGACGATGACATGGAATAGGAGATAAGTATAAGCGAAAGCGATGGAGAATATGATAATGAAAGCCATGGTGAATGTTCCAGTGACTTAGAATTTTAAACTGAATGATTTACTGTATATAACATTATTATGATATTATGTATAAATATAGGCCAATTTAGAATGTAATTATAGTGTATTACAATATTGTTATAATGAAGTTTTGCAAGAACGATATATGTCCATGTGTAAATGAATGAATTAAGTCTATTAATCTATATTTTACAACAGACACATTATTACATAACAGACAACAGGACATATTACTGATAACGAATTTTTCAATAAATTTTCACCCCCATTACCCTTCTCCGCCGCCCCTTTGCAACCACTCATGTGTCCGCCGCTTGAAATTTCGTTTAGGTATGGTAAACCTACCATTACATACATTTTTAAGCGTATTATCGATGCCGAAATTTTTCCGATAAATAATCAAATTTCACCCCTTATAACTACCCTTAGCCCCAAGGAATCTGTCCGCCTGCTCGAAACTTGAATAACCGATGGTAACAGAGTTTATTCCTGTTTACGAATTCCATATTACTGATGACGTTGAAATCTCGTCCCCAGCTCTTGATCTACTAGTACTTTCCGTTGCACACTCGACTCTGGAAGTTTATGAGATTGTGGTTTACTAGTAGCTGGGGCGGGTACTTCACGCGTTATTTCTCCTAACACCTCCTGCATGCCCAATAATAGTTTGTTTGATGTCTGGGGGTATTTTGCGCGGTACCTCTTATTGCACAAGCCAGACGAAAACGCCGAGAAAGATCATCAACTACTATACTGTCTAATTTTACATTTCTTTAAAATTTAAATATTTGGGTTTATACCGGCTATCCTACGGTATACACAGAAGCGATCCTGGTAGTGGCCGACATGAGCTCCATCGAGGTGAAGGCGGAAGAGAAGAAGAGAAGGAAAGAGCAAGGAGATAAGGGTGACGAGAGGGAAAAAACGCGTGAAAGATGGCAACGGATGTGGGATAACGCTAGGAATGGTAGGTGGACCAGGTGTCATATCGCTGGGTAACGAGAGGGCACGGGGAGGTGGGCTATCACCTCGCGCGGTTCCTCAAAGGGCACTTGGTTTTTGGTTCCTACCTCAAAAGGTTTCGCAGGAGAGAATGGGGAGGCTGCCAGATGTGCGGAGAAGCGGACGACACCGCAGAGCACGTGGTGCTCGAGTGCAAGAGATGGGCGAGAAAGGGTGAAGCATGTTTGAGTATGGGATGAATGTGAGGCTAAGGCCCGAAAATATGGTTAACGTGATGGTAGAAAGCGCAGAGGTATGGAGAGTAATAGAAGGACTTATAAGGGAGGCAATGATTGAAATAGAGAAGGAGGAAGAAGGAGCAAACCATAAGGGGAGGGCAAGAAGGGTGTGAAGAGCGATGAGTGTGGTAGGGACGCAAGGGGCGCTGCGAAAGCCGAAACCTATAGGCTGTACCATTAAGAATATCATCGGCGCCGAGGCTTTCAGCCCGGTGTATAGACAGCGTACACGTTTATTGCGTGCATCGATGTCGTACGTGTGCACTAGCTGTTTGGCCTATGTAAGTTGAATTGCAATTCTTACGTGTGATGCCATATGCTAAGTGAAACTTATTCAAATAGTCAGTTTTATTTTTGAGATTAGTGTTTGACTGTTGAGATGAGATTGTTTTTATTAATTTCAAAGATAAAACTGACAATTTGAATAAATCTCACTTAGTATATGGTATCACATGCAACGAATTACTGCCCGAACTCAGTGTCAGTCTGACTCACCCTCACCCTCGCCATCTGGCTCAACTAAATACATTTAATTTTAATATTATTAGTATCGTTATTAGCATTTATAGAGACAATTTTAACTTTTGAGTCATTTTATTCGCCTCCTAACAGTACAGTAGCATTTATAATTATATTGTAAATAATATACTATAAATTTATCAGAAGTGGGATTACTATGATATAAATTACACTAATAAAATTACATTTATATTATTTATCCACAATCACCATATAATTTCACTTTGATTCACTCTTATGTACCATATTAACCAATATTTTATCCACTAGTGGAATATAATTTGTTTATTTCACTAGAATAATAAAGTTACTTTACTTCGGTGTTACAAAACGAGAAAATGAACATCCTCTTAGCAACCAACGCGTATAGCATTCTGAGTTTCACCGAGCTTTAAGAAGGACGTTACGGAACAGAAATTTGATGTGATGTTTCAATAATTTTAATAACTAAGAGTGAATCAATGTCCTATTATAAGGTGATTGTGGATAAAACATTATATTGCTTTCGTGTTTCAGTAGCGTTTTATTCACTTCAAATATTAAACACTGTCTAAATAAAACACTTACACAATAAATAACTATTATAATATTTTTGCTACCATTATCGTACTTACTATAACATTGCAAAGCTATTAAAAATTGACGAGGTACATTTCTAACTTAATACAATATGTGACTGTAGTAGGACTTGCAATATTGTTGCTCATATTTTACATACAATTAAATGTTACCATTTCACAAAATTATTGTGAAAACATTGAGAAATGAAAACGATAAAACTTATTTATGTGGAAGCAGCTGTTTTGCTTCTCCATATTATTTTGGACCTTGGTTACACGATGATTTAACTGCATTTCAACACGCTGCTTTTTACGATATCTGATTATATTTCATGAACTTTTACCATTCCCATTTAGTTAGCTTAGGAATTAAAGTATAAATTGTGTAGGACAACTTCATCATCTAAAACATTAATCGAATTATTCATGATTAAACGTGAAATATGGTCTCACCTTTATTATTTGAGTGTAATCCAAGTGTATGTCACCAACCGCAATTACTTTTAAAGGTTTTTGTAAATAAGTCATTACAATGAGTAAAGTCATTCGGTTGGATTTGTTCCAATAAATCCAAGGAGTTCTACATAGAAAGCTATAGAAGTTTTCTGCCTAAAAAGAAAAGAGTGATTACGTCATGTAACAATTGGATTTCAATTAATTTGAGGCAGAGATAACAAAATCAAAGCTGAAATTTATGAAGACCTGGAAATGTTTTGTGATTATACAATTATTTAGTTACCAGTTATTCAATTTTAATTACACTCTGCAGTAGCCAAGTAAATAAATTAAGAGAAACTCATTTTAAGCTGCTATATAATTTAGGGTTTAAACCAGCACACTGTCCAGAACTTTCAAAACAATACAATTGTCTTGAACTGCCTAAACTAATAACAATATAGAGTTTAAGGTTTTACCATCAACACTTTTTCGATTAGCATATACGAACTTCGACCAAAAGTTTAACCAAACAGTTCAACCAACACACGAAATCGCAGTTACACAAATCACATAGTTATCTTCTCATTTTAATTGTACTTCTTAAACAATTCTGAAAAAAAACCTCTAAATAGTGATAAACTTTATAACTCAGAAACGTCAGACACGTTATATGATCAAGATCAAACATTTTGGTCAGACCAGATGGTTTCTTCTTATAATATGTTAAATTAACTTCTGATTATTATAAAACAAAGACTTGTAGTTATTGTGTATTTTACACAAATACGAAAGAATATAAGGACGTTCAGATTGTTGTGAATGGAGACCCCCCTTTGTGTTATTTTCTAATGCAGAATGTGGCAAACTCGTCATAGTGAAGCCATACACGAAGCTAAAAGTTGAAATTTATCACTTCAGAAATGATGTGCCTACTAAGATTATGTGCTTGCTAAGAGGTAGCTAACATTTTTCAAACTTTAAAATTTATACTGAATTTTCTTTTCATTGACAAGAATGTTATATTTTTCTTTTCCTACATATTCGTTACATTTCATGCGTAATATGAAAGTGTACATCGCTTTAAAAAATTTGTTTTTATTATACTCCTTATGTAAACACACATACATGCAAATTTTCATTGTGCGGTGCACACTTTATATGTTCCATAAGTGGCCCCATACACCTCGTTCTTCTCTGTCATTTTTAACCGACGGTTATCAATGTTCGGGTAAAACTGCCACAAAACCGAGGTGTGTGGGCAAAAACCGTCGGTTTAGCACGTCGTTCAAAATTTCAGGCGATGCTTGATTTTTGTCGGTTATCGTGCCAACCGTTCGGGTAAACATGAAGTGTGTGGCCTCAACAGTTTGGCAAGTAGGGAGTTTTCGCATTGGCGTTGCGTGCATTTCTCTGATTGTGCTGCTTGTGTTCACTTGTATTTGTGTACAAACAATATGTCGGATATTAGGCAGTGGAACAGGGACTTTTTGATCGAGTTTATAGAACTTTATAGGTCTTTCCCTTGTATATGGAAGGTTAAATGGGCAGAATATCGTGACCGAAACAAGGCATACGAAGCATTACTGATAAAATGTAAAGAAGTGGATGGTAGTGAAACTGTAAAGACGGTTAAGCAAAAAATTTATTCACTACGGGGTGCGTTTCGTTGTAAGAGATTGTATGAGACAGCGTACTGCGTTTAAGCAACCAGCCTTTAGTCCATTTGCTGCGGGGTTTTCTATTTTCTCGATCTTTTTCTTTCACTGCTAAAGCCGCCGCCAATGCTAACACACACATACGGTCCATCGTGACAAACTGGCGCAAAACAAAATTGATGTGTGTGGACTCAACCGACTTCGCTCTTCCTTTCAACGTTTTTAACCGTCGTTTAAAAATGACAGAGAAGAACGAGGTGTATGGGGCCCTTAAGATGGGTCGTATAGTTTATTATGCGGTGAATAAATTCAAACATTCAACTGTTTCTAAATATGTCCGGAAAATATTCGTAACTCCGGAAAAAACATAATGTGACTTACTTCGTCAAGTATCATCTGTCCGGCAATACAACTGTTGAGAAAAAACACTTGATACTGAACAATGAAACAAAACGCAAACGAGTTAGTATCTAGGGAGACGCCCTAAAAAATTATAAATAATCATACTTCGATGCTGTCCAATAGTAATAGAAATCTTACTTGTTTAAAACAGGTGTATATTGCGATGACCAATGGAGGCATTCCGCAGACGTATAATGAACACACTCCAATACCTGTCACAGCAAACAGTCTCCTGAAACCACTAAAACAATGTTATTAAAATTATGACTACAGTTTACATTTACTTTTTATTTCATTGTCGATATTCACAGGACTCTTATTGCAAAATAGAAATCATAAGGAGTCCCATATCATATTGTTGTACAAGTTTGCAAAATATGCTTAATTAAAAATGAAAATTTAAACTGAAAGTTGTCAGGTTGGAAAAAATAACAATATCCTTTTCATTTCTTAACCACATGGCACAGTAAAATTAAGCCAGTATCAAGCAGTATTTTAGAGCCAAAATCCTTGACGTGTGAAATATTAGTATATTTTTAAAATGAATATTGAACATTTCACATAGAAATTACTACCTCTGTATAATAGTGATGTGATCAACGCATTTTTGTAGATGAAGGCGGCATTCTCTCTGCTCCTTCTCGTTATCTACATCAATAGGCGCCTGAATATTTTCTTTTAAATAATCCATCAAAATATGATACTGAAACCTCAAATGGAATGCGAGGTAAATCATGTATATTGGACAGGAGTTCGGTACATAGCATATATAAAACAAGCCTGCGCTTAATGGAATAATCCCAATCCAACGATACATGGGAGGTATCTTTAGGATCCAATTAAAAATCAATGTGTTTATGTGTTTATCGAAGAACAGAAATGACAGAATCATACAGATCGTCACTATGATGTGTATCGAAGACCACAAAATGCACAGTTTTGCCTCCTTTTTAACCCTGACTTGAAATGCAGTTCCTCTTGTCTCGATGGAAATGAATTGTCCCACAGTAATATCTTCAATTTCAGAGAAATTTTTGGAGTAAATAGTAATTATTGCTACGGCTGCGGTGCTCTAAAAATTTTTTAACATATACTGTTATATCTTTAAAAGGAGTTTCGTTAACGAAAGGCATGTTCAAATCTCCCGTTAACACATTTAAATAAAATTAATGAATTATACAGTACTTATTAGTTATTACTTACAGGTAAAGTCATGATTAAAAATTGTATACTAGTCCCGATGTTTTCAGTATTTTTCCAAAGGATTATTTGGATTGCGTTACAGAAATTAAACAAATGCACTGACATGAAAGTCAAAGCAGCTATTATTAAAACTCGAGATTTGCTCCTTGCAATTCCACCCAAGAACATGTGGAAAACTAAATTTAGCGGGTCATCTGGAAATATGCGGTTAAATTCTACCTGTTAATTGAAACAGTAAGGAAGAAAGCTGACGATTTACCGGTATTTTGGTTTTTAATCGCCATTACGATTAATATATTATATACGAATGTATTGGGTGGTAAGGGGTAAGTGATGTTAGATACTAAACGAGTAACTGACACAAAAGAATACAATCTAGAAATAAAATAAAATCATTAGTCAGCAAGATCATTAGTCAAGTAAAATATTTTAGTCAAATAAATTGATAAAAAAAAGTTAATTGCCATCCTACCGCCATTTAGGTAATAAAAACAATCCTTAATTAAAGAATTTTTCATTAAATATTTCATGAACACGACATTAAGTGAAACAATGGAAGTATTAATTATTATTACTAATTTCCTAGAAGTTGGTAATGTTCTTTTTAATGTTACTTTCGTTATCTTTTCTCCTATTAATAGCATGAGAAATAATAATTAAGGCAAACTACTAAATTATTAATACAAAACTTTATTGAAACTAAATTGATTGACCCAAAACTCGCATTACACGCAGATAAAATACATTAAAATGTTGACATATAGATTTGTACAAAGCATGTACTGATATTTGCAACTTCTGCACCAATATATGCCTCAAGACATGTCACATTTATGAGAAGATTAAAAATACTCTTTAACATAATCAGTTTATTTTAGAATATTACACTATTCTTTTAATGACTTAAATGTCATTACCATTTCTCCACCTTGATACTGAAAATAAATTTTCAATGCAGTCTTGAGTTAATCTTGTTGTAAAAGGAAATTGTAAACTAATTATTTATTAAATCCTCAAATAATAATTTTATTGCATTTATGTTACATATTAACCTATTAATATGATGGGGAGTAACAGCCCTTTTATTTAACACATTTAGATTACTCAGATAATGTTTCGGACTTCTATTTTAACTAAATGATTATTGGAATTGCAAGTTTATAGTACTACTATATTTCTTATCATGATCAAATCTAACAACGTATGTTTCATAATAGCAGACAGATTTGTTTAATTTCAGTAGATACTAAAACTCTTTTCTTTTTACATTTATCGATTCATGACTCGAAGTAGAGAAAAAAGTGGAAATACCAAACATTACATTTTACTTTAAAAACTATCGATTCTTCTACTTACTGCTTAGTACCCATCGTCCTTTAAAATATGATCTGCTTTCACCTGTCTGCTGTTTATAATTTGAACAGACATACACGGCGAAAAACGATCTAAGTTTATTTGGCAGGTTTTAATAAACTTATAATAAATTTGGACCCAAAAATTAACTCTTTAATGATAACGGAAAATCAAACAGCTATCAACTCAGTCTGCTAGTTGCATCACATTTGCAGATTTGTTATATCTGATTTTAGATTTTCGGGTAGGGTTAGTGTTCCAATATTAAAGTTTCATTAGCTTATCATCAACTTATGTTTATTTGATTAATAATGTAAATTATAATTTTCGAATGAGCTTATTGAGATTTCTTCAAGTTTTTGATATCGGAAGCGTGTACTGATATGATATGTGAGGGATGATCAAACGTCATCTTTACTATCAGCAGTATGCCGTTAACGTATTTATGATTTCTACATTCTGTTCACATTTCTCATTTGTTTCTATTTAAACCCCTGATGTTGATCTTTAGTCTGTTGCTACGCCTGAATATACTAAAATGTAGTAACTTAGTTTTGTTTTATTATACTCTTCCTTTTTGTTTCGAAAAGTGCACATATATCTATTTTATGTTCATTAAATTCGTGAATTATTTCATGGCCTTTCGAAGAGAGAGATTTTATGTTCCAATATGCAATTCTCATTTGTTTTTTCTTCATGTGGGTTTTAAACGTTTTTCGTGAATTTGTCGCATTTCGTGAAATCCTGGTTACGAGGCTGTGTTACCGGTGCTTTGAGCACATGAATGTTTTTATTTAGAAGGGTGTGAAGACAGCCACATCCACAAATCCTGCTGTCCGGTAAAATAGGTACTTTTTAAATCTCAAAATTTGTGCAAAAAATATACTCGGAGAGATCTTTTACTACTAAACAAATGTATCCTATACGATTTACCACCCGCCGTTTGGGGGTTGATACATGGGGTACATTTACAAAAAATCGGAAAAAAAAAATTTACCACCTAAACCAATTTTTAGATTAAATACCTACTTCTACCTTTTTTATATGAACCACCGAATGGAACTTGCATCCCCTGAATTTCGACTTAAAACTGTTACAGGGTGATAATTTTAGTATAAAGGAATATTTGCAGATAAAAATTTTCGATGTAATGTTGGTTTAGAAACTTGAATAATTTTTTCCATTCTAAAGAGTATGAAATATCGAAGTAAGTATCCTATGAAAACCTGAATGACTATTGCATCCCCTGATTTTCGAAAAAAAAATTTTGAAACTGTTTCAGGGGGATAGTTTATGTATAAAGCGATATTTCCAAAGAAAAATGCACAGTTTTGCTTCCTTTTTCATTATCATTTGAAAATCGACTCCTCTTGTCTCCATAGATATGAATTCTCGCTCAGTTATATCCTTAACCTCCTCGAGATTATTGGAATATGCAGCAATTGAAATTATTACTGTGGAAACCTAAAGTAAAATTCTAAATTAAAAGATGTGTACAATTATTCACTGTAAAATAGTAATATTACAACTTCTACTTACAGGTATCGTTAAAATTAGGATCAGTATACAAGCTCAAATATTTCCCATATCATTCCAACGCGTAAGATAATTAACATAAACGCGCATACTGTTAATCTTACCCAATTCCTTTTAAAGATCCCGCTCAGCAACATTATAATATAAAGGATATCAAGCGGATCTACTGAAAAAAAAAATCCATAATTTCATATGCAAACAGTAAATAATTAAGCTATAGATTTACCTGCATTTTTAATCCCCATTATAACTAACAGACTCGTAGGAATGTATTTGCTGTGAGATAAGAGACTAACTGTAAGTACCGTCGAAACAAAAATTCCACAAAAATATAATGTCAGATCAAAAGTGGTGATGTGTAGGTAATGAAGAATGATGAATATAAATGATAGAAGGAATATGATGATAATGAAAATAAATACTAAGCTTGCGCTATAATAAAGTCATTCTATGAATTTATAATTTATTTTTTTTTTATCTTTTTATTTATTTTTATTTATCTTATTTATTTATTTTTATCTATAATTTCGTACTACTTTTCTTTCGTATTACTACTTCTTTCGTATTACTAGAGAATATCAAAAAGCCGTTAATAGACATTTAAACCGGCGGGCGTAATTTCGGCCGGTAATCCCATCGGCTACCTGACCATAGGATGTCAATTTGGCCGGGGGTTTAAAGAGTCCTTTTTATCCGGTGTTGGTAAATTGGTTCCCGGCAAGTAAGAAATTAAAAGGTAGTACTTAGTGCCTCTTATCTATGTACAAATTGGTTCCTAGGTTTTTTCGTTTACCTGACATTATATGTAAGTTGGTTTACACTTACACCCGCTTACCCGAATATTTCATTACCAGGAGCCGTCAGTTGTACCACGGAGGGTACGAAATGGATAAAGCTACCCTACAGGATGTTGCTCGAGGAGATTAACGGCTTACAGTCGAAATAAGTCATCGGTCCTGTTCGTTTTACTAAACCTCAATTGTTTATCCTTGCCCTCTTGCCCTGACAAGCGATAGCGAATAGAACGAAAATAGTGTAGTCCACTTAACCCAGAAGTACAACAGCATTACACGCGAAAAAGGGTTTTGTATAAGCTCAGGTAAGTGAAAACGTTGGGAACCAATTTACACTTAAAGGTCAGGTAAACCAAAAATTTCGGGAACCAATTGGTATATTATTTTTAACCCTGATTAACTTGGGAACCAATTTACGTGTTCCCTTTTTATCTTATATGTAATTTCGGCCGGATGAAATAAAATGTTGTTAAATTTTGTAAGTGATACATTGATACATTACCGAAGGAGGCGAATTCTGAACCACACAGGTTTTCCCTTGCAAATTCTGATGATGCCTATTAGGCTCAGTGAGTACATGTTTGATCCTTGCCCTCTTGCGTCTCTAAACTTTTATTTATTTCCTTATTATTTCACCATTTCCAACAATATCAATATGTGTTATATTAATAAAAATAAATTCCACATTCCTACCATAAACATTTTACCCTCGGCCGAATTTACATCTGTGATTAGCAGTGCCATTTACTTTGGGCAGGTACCCAAGGGGATTACCGGCCGAAATTACATCCGCCCATTTAAACAGGCCAAAATCCCGCAACATATTTAATATTGATTAATAATCGTAGTTATCTCAAACATTAGTTAGTCACTGTTAATACAATGCCGCCTTTTATCTTAAAGCAGGATTCTTCGCGGGCCACTCCCTGTTTTCTCATTTCGCGTTCTTATGCTAATTGTAACTATTATCTAGACTGGTACATTGCATGCCGTCCCCTAGTACCATTGCACACTCGACCCTGGAAGTTTATGAGATTGTTGTTAAGATTTGTTTGAATTACGGAACTCGCTACGCTCATTTTGTTAAGTTTAAAACGCGCTTTTCACACTTTTGTATCATAAATAGTTATTATTTCACTGTTATAAATCGAAAAAATGAGCATCCTCTTAGCAACCAACGCGCATAGCATCATGAGTTTCACAGAGCTTTAAGAAGGACGTTACGGAACAGAAATTTGATGTGACGTTTCAATAGTATTAATAATTAAGGGTTAATCAAAGTCTAATTATAAGGTGATTGTAGGTAAAACGTTATATTACATTCGTGTTTTAGTCGCGTTTTATTTACTTAAGAACATTAAACACTATCTAAAACACATACAATAAATGACTATTATAATATTCTTGGTACCAATATCATAGCAACTGCAACATTGCAAAGTTATTAAAAATTGATGAAGTACATTGTACATTTTTAATTTAATACAATAAGTGACTGTAATACGACTTGCAATATTATAGCTCATATTTTGAATTAAATGTTACCATTTCAAAATTATTGTGTAAAACATGGAGAAATGAAAACAATAATATTTATTTATGTGCAAGCAGCTGTATTGCTTCTTCAAATTATTTTGGACTTTTATAACACGGTAATTTAACTGCATTTCAACACGCTGCTTTTTAAGGTATCTGACTATATTTGATGGACTTTTACCATTCCCATTTAGTTAGCTTAGGAATCAAAGTAAAAATTGTGTAGGACCACTTCATCATCTAAAACATAAATCGAATTATTCATGATTGAAAGTAAACAGTATTTTCTCACCTTTATAATTATAGTGTAATCCAAATGCAAATTACCAATGGTAATTATTTTTAAAGGTTTTTGTAAATAAGTCATTACAATGAGTAAAGTCATTCGGTTGGATTTGTTCCAATAAATCCAAGGAGTTCTACAGAGAAAGCTATAGAAGTTTTCTGACTGAAAAGAAAACAGTGATTACGTCATGAAATAATTTAATTTCAATTAATATGAGGGGGGGCTAACAAGTACACTAAATCAAAGCTGAAGTTTATGAAGACCTGGAAATGTTTTGTGATTATACAATCATTTTAGTAACCAGTGATTCAATTTTAAATACACTCTGTAGTAGCTAAGTAAATAAACTAAGAGAAACTTAATTTAAGCTGCCATATAATTTAGGGTCTAAACCAGCACACTGTTCAGAACTTTCAAAACAATACAATTCTCTTAGACTGCTTAAAGTAATAACAATATACTATAGTTTTGAGGTTTTACCACCAACACTTTTTGGGTTACCACATACGAACTTCAACCATAGGTTTAACCAAACTGTTCAACCAACACTCGAAATCGCAGTTACATAAATCACATGGTTATCCCCAGATTTTAATTGTATTTATTATAGAAATCTGAAAAAATCAGCTTCATGGTGATAAAATTTATAACTCAGAAACGTCACACACGTTATATGAATTTTGGTCACACCAGATGATTTCTTCCTATAACATGTTCAATTATCTTCTGATTAGCCTAAAAAAGAAGACTTATAGTTATAAGTTTTACACAAAAACGAAATTAACAACGTTCAGATTGTTGTGAATGGAGACATCTCCTTTATATTATCGTCTAATGCAGAATGTGGCAAACTCGTCATAGTGGAGCCATATACGAAGTTAGAGCTTAAAATTAATCGCTTCAGAAATGATGTGCCCACTAAAATTATGTGCGTGATAAGAGGTACCTAACTTTTTTCAAAATAAAAAAAGTATAATAATTTTTTTTCGATAACAAAAATGTTATATTTTACTTTTACTATATATTATTCGTTAGATAGGATGCGTAATATGAAAGTGTATATCGCATTTAAAATTTGGTTTTGATTATACTTTTTATGTATACATATATATAAGTGCAAATTTTTCGTTTGCACGTATTTTTCGTCTTTTCGTTTTTTGTGTCGTGAATAAATTCAAACATTCAAGTGTTCTGAACATATTTAGAAACACTTGAATGTTTGAATTTATTCAGGACACAAAAGAAAAGAAAAGACTCATCGTATGGAACGGACGATTGTAAACTGCACCGAAACTCATTCCCGGCTTATCGGATTACGATAAGAAAGGGATGGTGCACGGACTATAAACAGGTAGCAAAGGAATCGGTTCAGATAAATGTATACTAAAATCTTATATAAATGTAATAACAACTGGAGCAAACAAACATTTTAATAAAAGAATGTGTTAAGAAAAATTGGCTTTTTGAGCGCTTTAAAATGATACCTCATTCGATAGAGTTGAGAGTTAATTTTATACTAAATAAATCAGGTTTAGTATTTACTGTAAATCGAATCTAAACTGTACTATATTAATTAAGTTAGTAGAAAAAATTTGCAAAATATATACCCTTCGAAATCCTCTTTTTGAGCACTTCAATTTCATACCACACTCGATATGATATAGTAGAAATAAATTCTGGAAGTTGTATGAGATTGCTTTCGTTATAAAATAGATTTTATTCATTAAATACCTAAATACTGATTTAAAAAAAATAGGTAACATATCATTTAATGAAATTTATTTACATATACATTAACTAGTGTCCACTACATACCGTTATAGTCATATAAGACAATAAATAATTATTATTATAAATTTAATTATGTAGCTTCAAAAAATTAATCAACTTTTTTTTTTAAATAATTTTTTTAAATAAAATTTTATTATATAAAGACGACAAAATCGTCCCCGATTGGTCCCAGACTTAGGACTGTCAGAAAAGACGATTTTTCTGAACATATTTTTTTATTAAAATGTTTGTTTGCTCTAGTTATTACTACATTTATATAAGGTTTTAATATATATGTATCCGATCGGATTCTTTTGCTACCTGCTTATTGTCCGTGCGCCATCCCTTTCTTATCGTAATCCGATAAGACAGTAATGGGTTTCGGTGTAGTTTACACCCGAGCGTTCAGAACGGCTGGACTCGACTTGGGTCCCATCGTCCGGATTAGGTCCGCGTCTCACTCGACTTGGGTCCCTGCCGCACCCGATTTGGGTGCGGCATATTCCATAACATATTCCTAACTGCGGAGAAAACATAATGTGACTTACTTCGTCATGTATCATCTGTCCGGCAATACAGCTGTTGAGAAAAACCACTAGAAACTGAACAATGATAAAAAACGTAAACAAGTTGGTATCTAGGGAGACACCCTAAAAAACAATAAGTAACCATACTTTGCTCTTGGCCAATAGTAATAGAAAACTTACTTGTGTAAAACAGGTGTACACTTCGACGACAATTGCAGGCACTCCACAGGCGTATAATGTAATCATTCCAATACGTGTCACAACAAACAGTCTCCTGAAACCACTAAAACAATATTATTAAGATTATTACTACAGCTTATATTTCCTTCTTATTTCGTTTTTGATATTGACAGGGGCCTTATTGCAAAGCCATATGCCTCAGAAAATTAAACCAGTATGAAAAAGTGGTTTAGGGCCAAAATTCTTTACGTGTGAACTAATAGTACATTCTAAAAATAATATTGGACCCTTCACACTGAAATTACTACCTCTGTATTATAGCGACGTGATCAACGCATTTCTGTAGATGAAGGCGGCATTCTCTCTGCTCCTTCTCGTTATCTACTTCAATACGCGCCTGAATATTTTCTTTTAAGTAATCCATCAAAATATGATATTGAAACCTCAAATGGAATGCGAGGTAAATCAAATATATTGGACAGGTGTTCGGTACATAGCATAGACAAAACAGGCCTGCGCTTAACGGAATAATCACAATCCAACGATACATGGGAGGTATCTCTTTGATCCAATCAAAAATCAATGAGTTTATGTGTGTATCGTAGAACAGAAATGACAAAACCATACAGATCGTCACTATGATGTGTATAGAAGACAATAAAATGCACAGTTTTGCCTCCTTTTTAACCTTCACTTGAAATGCAATTCCTCTTGTTTCGATTGAAATGAATTTCCCCACAGTAATATCTTCAATTTCAGTGAGATTTTTGGAGTAAATGGTAATCAATGCTACGGAGATGGAGCTCTAAAAAATTTTTTTAACATATACTATTATATTTTTAAAAGAGTTTCGTTAACGATAGACATGTTCAAATCTCCAGTTAACACATTTAAATAAAATAATCATGATTTATTTATACGGTACTTATTACTAACGGGTAAAGTCATGATTAAAAATTGTATGCTAGTCCCGATGTTTTCAGTATTTTTCCAAACCATTATTTGGATGGCGTTATAGAAATTATACAAATGCATTGACGGGAACACCAAAGCACCTATTATTAAAACTCTCGATCTGCTTCTTGCAACTCCACCCATGAACATGTGGAAAACCAAATTTAGCGGGTCAACTGGAAATATGCTGTTAAATTCAATTTGTTAAGCAGTAATTAAGAAGGCTGAGGATTTACCGGCATTTTGAATTTTAGTAGCCATTACGATTAATATATTAAATACGAATGGATTGGCAGGTAAGTAACGTTAGAGACTAAACGAGTAACTGACAAACATTGAGTACAGTCTTGAAATAAGAATAAAATAGATCAAAGGTGGCTAAATTGTCGGTAGCGGTACAATTCCTGCCTATCATTAGTCGAATAAAATATTTTAGTTAAACACATTTATAAAAAGACGTTAATTGGCATCCTACCGACATTTACGTTGTAAAAACAATAATTTAAAGAGAATTCTTAATCAAAGGGTTTCTCATCAAATGTAAGATGAACCCGACATTAGATGAAACAATTGAAGTATTAATTATTACTAATTTTCTAGAAGTTGGTAATTTTCATTTTAATGTAATTGTGGTTAGCATTTCTTCTATTATTAACATGCGAAATAAAAATTAAGACAAACTTGTAATTTATTAATCTAAAACTTCATTGAAACTAAATTGATTGATCTAAAACTCGGATTTTACGCAGATAAAATACAGTAAAACGTTGACATACACATTTGTACAAAGCATGTACTAATATTTGCCACTTATGCACCAATATATGCGTCAATATATGACACATTTCAAGAAAAAGAAAGGGATCAGAAATATGTTTGTTTGAACATTTTTTTTCATTGACAACTAATTTTACCAAGACTTTATATCCAAAATGGTATCAGGTAGCGCCCTAACGAAGAATTGACGTTTCTAGAAAATAACGTCGATAAGACAATTACGAACACGCACACTGTATAAATTACAGCGGTTTTTTTGTGGATGAAACGATTCTTGTTTTATTGTTTAATGAAAACATCTCCAGTATTACGTTCATTCGGATTTTCGGGCAAGTTGGGGTTATACCTCCTTTACAACCCAACATGAAAACCGTGCACATTATATATGGGAAAAAATTAATAAACCATGAAAACTGCATTATTTGATGCATGCAGTTAACAAACTATGTCTTCAATAGACGTACAAAAAGGTCTTGCCGAGTTCCAAAAATGTGGAAAACGGAAAAACTCCGTTGCCCAAAATTAAAGACGATAATTTTTAGGGCAATGGACATGTAAAGGTATATAAAATTAAAACACTTATGTTACCTTATTGTAATATTAATTTTACACCGTAAATTATAAGTACAAGTATAAGTAAATTATAAGTCCGGTCCTATAGCGTCCTGCGCCTTCCGGTTCCTGGCTTCCATTCTCTTCTGTCGTCCCAATCTCCTGGGGCCCGATTCTCGGGTTCATGAGAAGTGAGCGACGATGGGATGTGAGGTAATGTTTCACTTCCCCGGCGATTCTCTTGTCGCCACAAATCTGTATTCTCGAACGTATGTGAGGTGAGCTGTCAAGGGAGAGGTATATGCTGTGTTGCCATACATTTCAAACGGAGATAGCGTCATATGAGGCCGCAAGAGCGAATGAGATAGTGATATTTAGAGAATAGTAAACAACTGTTTCTTGTTCTGTGTTGTTCTCACGTCCCACTTCATGCGAAACTTCATTTTGTGAATTTTCGTAGGAAGGAAGCATTCGCGAACACCGTTTTAAGCGTTTCGAGAGAACTGCGCCCAACTTTCTCATGAGAACGCGTTTCCCGGTTTCGAGAATACGGGCCCTGGTAGAAGGTTACGTTCCGACATAGCCTTTTGTATTCCTCCTATCCATGTCGTCTTAGGTCTTCTCTTTTTTCTTCTTTCTGTTGGTGTCCATTTGAGGATTTGCTTGGGGATTCGTGTGTCATCCATCCGTTCAACGTGTCCGTACCACACCAACTGTCTTCGTTGGATTTCTTCTATTATATTTGTTTGGGCGTTCATAATTTCTCTAATTCTTTGGTTCGTTACTCTTTCAATTCTTGATTTTTCTACTGCTCTACGCCAGAAGTCCATCTCTAGGGAAATCAGCCGTCGCTCTAAATTTGCCATAAGTTGCCAAGTTTCACAGCCATAGAGAACTATACTTTCAAATATGGAGTTGTATAGGAGGTGTTTTCGTTCTCGGGAGATGCACTTTGACCATAGGATGGAGTTTAGGCATCCTATCACTCTCCTCCATTTTATAATTCTCTCTTCTATCTCTTTCTCTGTACGGCCCCCACTGTCAATCTTTGTTCCTAGGTACAGGTATTCCGTACACGCCCCTTCTGTTTCGTCTTCTTCTGGGTGT
Source organism: Cryptocephalus moraei (assembly GCA_946251905.1). Taxonomy (NCBI): domain Eukaryota; kingdom Metazoa; phylum Arthropoda; class Insecta; order Coleoptera; family Chrysomelidae; genus Cryptocephalus; species Cryptocephalus moraei. Next base: position 13,755,189 of record OX276460.1, read on the forward strand.
AGATCATCTCTGTCGTTTCCAATGCACAAGTATTTTGTTTTTGATCGATTGACCGAGAGTCCCCATTCCTCATATTCTTTAAACAGTCTTCTTGTCGGGAATTCCAAGTCCTCTTTATCTTGTGCGACGACCACTTGTAAAGTATATATGGTTGTACTTTCATTTATGGGTATGCCCATTCCGCTGCATGCTCTTCTCCATTTTCTTAGGACTTCATTGAGGTATATCTTAAATAAGGTGGGGGACAAGCAGCAGCCCTGTCTCAGACCTTTGGTAACTGGAAAGCTGTCCGATAATTCACGCTTCAGCTTAACCTTGGAGGTGGATTGGTCGTAAAGTTGCCTTATCGCTGTTATTAGGCTATTATTTATTCGAGATCTTTCCATTACTTGCCACAGTTTTTGCACTGGGACAGTATCATACGCTTTTGTAAGGTCCACAAATAGAAGATACACCTTTCTATTTCTTGCGACTTTCTTTTCATTAAGTTGTGTAAGGCTAAAAATATGGTTAATGCAAGAGCGACCTGCTCGCAAACCTACCTGTTCTTCGATTTCTTGATGTTCGTGTTCTTCTTCTAAGAGACTTTGAAGAACTTTCCCATACAGACGGCTCATAGTGCTGGTAACAGATACACACCTATAGTAGGAGCAGTCATCTCTACGCCCTTTTTTGTGGATAGGGGTGATCCAGGCCTCTCTCCACACTAAAGGTATATTTTCCCCATTTACATACCTAGAAAATAGTTCTTGTACGTGTTTAATGAGTTTTAATTATAAGTACTTAATTATTATAATATCAGGAAAATCTGAAATACCCCTTTTTCCACTTCTGAGGGGGTAAGAAATGGACAACATTTTATAATAGCGCTTTAAATATGTATAACAAATTCGTTCCGACCAGTTAATATTTCATTTTCAAATTATTTCTGATTCACCAAGACATCTGTAAAGGACGCAATCGGTTTTCGAGTATAACGTCACATATTCATCGTCATATGACGTCACATGTGTTTAGATGAAAACTGCAATTTTCAACTTTGATTTAAATTAACCATCTACATGATAATTAGAAAATGCCTGAATATTTAATTATGTGGTGATTAAATTATGGAAAGCTGTTTTCCATGCGACTTAATTGCGATATTCTAGGCACATCCTGTATACGTGCAGCTATCGGAATGTGCTACCATATTATTTAAATTCCCATTAGACAATAATTCAGGTAGCTAATTTAACTGATAATGTTCCGCCTTTGAGTGATTCGACATGTCTTGGACGTTGTAAAATTTCCATATATTAAGCTTCGGTAGTACAGCAAGAAGTGTATAGGACAACTTTGCAACCTGAAATTTGAATATAGTATGTATATATGTATATATATATATATTATATTAGTATTTATATTTATATTATTAGATATGAAAAATATTCTCACCCTTATTACCAAAGTGTAATTTAAATCAATTAAGCCATACGCACTAATTTTTATGCGCTTTTGGGTGTTAGCAAAAATTATCAACAAAGCCATTCGGTTGGATTTGTTCCAGAGAATCCAAGGAGTTTTACACATAAAATAGTGAAAGTTTTCTGACTAAAAAAATGATTAATAACAATATTGATAGTATTAACATCAGAAACAATTTGAGTATAATTAACGTAATAAATTAAATTAAACAGAGATTTCTGACAAACTTGAAATGTTAAACAATACAGTTAAACCAGAGTAACTTAAAATAGGATTTTCGCAAAAATCGAACAAACCTATTTCACAAATACCTTTCGCATTATCGCATTACCAATAAATTATGTTGTGACATATACCTTATAATTATTGGAATGTAGTCCAGTTTCATCTATACAATATTCTGTTATTTAACTATACAATTATTGTTTACCGTTAAATATAATTCATGTGCTGTTGTGAAATAATATGTAGACTTACCTCGTTAATTATCATCTGTCCGACGCGGCAACAGTCAAGAAAAATCAAAATACGCTGAAAAATTACAATAGCCATAAACCAGCCAGCTTTTAGTATAATGTCCTAGAAATAAAACCAGCAATTATTGATCGTTTTCGCGAAGTAGGTATAGCTTTTACCTGTGCCAAAACGATATAAACTGCGACAACAATTGAGGGTATTCCACTGACACTTAATCCAAATATTGAAACATTTATCACAACTGACAATTTTCTGAAACCACTAGAACATCTTTTATACAATGTTAAAATGGTTACTACGATTATTTGTTACCAGTGTATCCTAACGATGCGGTCAACGCATTTCTGTAGATGTACACTGCATTCTCTTTGTTCTTCTTCGTTATTTACATCAATACGTGCTCCAATACTCTCCTTCATGAAATCCGTCAAAATGTGATACTGAAATCTTAAATGAAAGGCGATATAATTCGTATAGAATGAAACAATGTTCGGCAAATAAGTGAATACAAGCAATCCTGCACTCAACGTGATTAACCCAATCCAACGATATGTGAAAGATATTCTTTGAATCTTAATCGAAAATTAACGCTCTTATGCAGTTATCGCAGAAAATTATTGAGAACAGCCATGATATCGTCCATATGCAGTGTATTGAACAACGAAAAATGCACAGTTTTGCTTCCTTTTCAATTCTCATTTGAAATGCGATCCCTCTTCTCTCGATAGATATGAATTCTCTTTCAATAATATCTTTAATTTCAGCGACATTTTTGAAACATGCAGCCATTATTATTATAAGTGAAGAAATCTGAAATAAAATTTTTAAATCATACGGCTGGATGAGCTTTGCAACAAACTAGTGTAAATGAGTAATTTTAAATTTCCCACTTACAGGTATAGTCAAAATTAGGATCAGTACACGACCCCCGATATTGTCAGTATCTTTCCAAAGCGTGAGTTGGATAGCGCTATAGATGTTAAACGAGTTCACTGTGATCAACATAAAAGCGCACCCCGTTAAAAATATCCATTTGCTTTTATTCATCCCTCCCAGCATCATATAGTAAAGGAAATCAAGCGGATCCACTGAAAAAAATTGGTCAATTTTAATGTGATATTGCAAATAGTAAATGTTTAAGTTAAATATTTACCTGCATTCTGAATCTTCATCATGATTAATAGATTACTATGAATGTATCTGTTGTGACATCAGAGACTAGCTGTAAGTAACGTCGAAACAAATATTCAACTAAAACAGAACAATTGATGAAACGTAGTGCAATATAAATAATGAAGAAGTATTAAGATCAAAAGAATAATTTATTAAGATCCATTACCGTCAAGTTAACTAGTCGAGAAAAATTGTAATTCAAGCCTGTTTGTGTAAATGCATTTCCAATAAACATTTGATCGGCTATTAATTCCAACCACATATATTCGGCAACGTTCATTAACAAAACGGTCAATGGAAAGAGCATGTTTAATAAGAAGCTCTCTTTCAATGATCGTTTTCTAAGTAAAAGTAGGATTAATTTATTTAAATAGAACAGAAAGTAATTCAAGCAACTGCCCGCATCGACTACGGGTTCCGTGCACGCATCTTAAACGAATTTTAGTTGTATACTTCCTCAATATTATCCCTTTTTTTCGACGCATGTTGTCAATTGATGAAATACTTCATACCTACATAGTAGAACTAAAAATAGCTGTATTTGGCGATGTATGTAAAGTAAGAGTTAATTTTAAAAACTAAGAAAAGGGTAAAGGAAAGGTGTCCCGAGAATTGCATGTCTAGGAGCCATGATAGGGTTAATCCGGCCCTGTCTTTGAGATATTATTTAAGAATATTTGCCTGGCCGCATCGTTGTTAGTTTCGAATATAACAAAATGGTGATAATTTTGCAGTTTCTTTGACATTTTGAGTATTGATCCATGTTGAAGGAAAAGGTGAAATTAACGACTTTAAGATTACATATGCTTTTAATTTTTGAGAGTCTGGAGAAAATTTATTCGCAACATTTGTTTGCAATTGCATGTTCTAAATATAATTAAAAGGAAATCATCAATTTTCGAAACACGCTGTATATACATGATATGTTTACTTTTGTGTTGTAATTGTGTAGAATCGGTAGAATGCTATTAATAAAATTGCCATGCACTTAAAAAACGACCTAACTTATTTAATTCCTAATCTATAATTTATTGAACACCTATTGACGTAATTTCCAGTGAGATCTAATTTCTAACTAAGACCTAAACGAATGATATCGAACAAAACTATTATTGAATCCCTTGTTGACGACCCACTATTTAAGCAACTTAGACATTATAGTCAGTCTCATTGCCTAAAATAAAATCGAATTTCAAATTAACAGTCAAACATATCTATAAACACACCTACGTTTATAATCAGTTTAAAATCCAAATCCATGCAGCCATATGCAGAGATTTTTAAAGGTTTTCCTGTATGTATTAATATCATGAATAAAGTCATTCGTTGGTCTTGTTTCAGTAAATCCATGGTGCCCTACCAATAAAGTTATGGAAATTGGTCGACTGGAAATAAATGATTACCAATTAATGGATGCAATGATAGTGATAATTTGTAATTTGGTAAAAAAGGGGGTCCTACAAATTATTGGCATGTGTTAAAGTCAAGCAGCTATTATTTCAATTGTAATTATTAAATTAAAAACATTAAAATTTAAAGGGAATAACCATTGCGTCATTCTTTCAAATATGTGACAAGTTAGTTTTAATACAGTAATCATATTAAGTTGAATCTGCTTGATTTCGAGTACATTAAAATGTATATATCATTTTTTAATGGTTTTATCTTTCTAAAATAATAATAAGGCATATTTACCTCGCTAACAAGTCGTTGACCTTCGATGCAACATATGAATAATATTGTTATGGATTTTAAAATAATACAAAAGTTCCATGAATTGGTTTTTAGAGATATTTCCTAAGAAAATATTATCATCAAATTTACAATGCATACTATTTTCACCTGAATTACCTGAATAAAAAAAAATAAAATGAAATAACACATGCCGGAACTCCGAGAGCATAGACTAATAAAAATGTGATATTTGCCATTGCTGTCAATATTTTAATACCCCTTAAACAGAGAAAAAATAGTTAGTAGTTCGTGTCTTAAGTTGTAACGAGATCAGTAAATTAACGTACTAAATTGTATATAGTGCAAAAATGGACCACATAAAAGCAGGGAAATGGAGGTGCCTTAAATTGGAGCGAAACCAGTAAATTAATTGACTCACTTATTTGTATTGCTGCTAAAAAATGGATGCCGGAGGGAAAGAGAGCAACTATGGTCTCACTACATCTATTTAGTCTAAATGAATCGATAAGAGGTTAACTGGCTGATAAAATATTTTATCGCGAAAGAAGTGATTAAGAGTTGAGTTGTAAAATATATATATATGGTACGTTCCACGCCGAATTTAGATTTTTTTTTTAGATTTGGCCCAAAATCAACTAAAACGAATCTTGGAAATGAAGAAGTCCATGGCTCTAAGATGGGGGAGCAAATCTTTTCAAGTGAGTATCACTCAGTCAACACCCCATCGAATTGAAACAATTAGTCAAAGGTCGATTTTTTATTAACACGAGACATGTTTCGGGTCCCTAAGACCCATCATCAGTCGAACCCTGCTCAAAGAAATAACTAATTTTAGTTTATTTCTTTGAACTCTTTTTTAGCAGTTTCCAAAAGTCTAAAGCATTGCAAACAACTTTTGTTTAAAACTTTTTTCATAAAAATGGGTATTTTTACAAATTATGGATGGTTGAAAATTTTTGGTTTTGAAGCTGAACCTGAAAACCATTTTTTTTTCTCGAAGCCCTTAGGTCTGGCTAACTTTTGTTTGGGCTAAAAAGTTTTGTATCGAATCCAGCTACGCTCCTAATTTTTTTGGTCAGGAAAGCTGATAATGTTTTTGTTTTGGCGGCCTGACGACTAATGGCGCCAAGACTCGTCAATAGTGAACCATGTCGGATGAACTTTTTTTTAGCAGTTTCCGAAAGTATAAAGCATTGCAAACAACTTTTGTTTGAAACTTTTTTCACAAAAATGGGTATTTTTACAAATTATGGATGGTTGAAAATTTTTTGTTTTGGAGCCGAACCTGAAAATTTCAATTTTCAATTATCCATAACTTGAGTTCTATTCCACTTGTGGCCCTAAAAATTTAGGGGGAGTTTCGGGGGCCCAAAAGGAACGTTTTAGTTGATTTTGGGCCAAATCTAAAAAAAAAAATCTAAATTCGGCGTGGAACGTACCATATATATACATATTTATATATATATATATATATATATATATATATATATATATATATATATACATATACACCAACATTAACCTTGTGTTTCTACCTGCGAATGTGACCAGTGTGCTTCAACCGATGGACCAGGGAGTTATAAGGAGCCTAAAGGCTCATTACAGGAAACTTCTAATGCAGCACATGATGTGGGTGATGAAAAACTTGACTTCGACAAGATCACAATACTAGATACCTGTAGGTGGTGTGAGATACACACACAAAAATTCTATCGAGAGTGCCATCAATGTTTGGCATATCCAACAACCTGAAGGAAGTTTTTATTTACACAATTAAATTAAGATATTATTTCCGTAGCCAGATACTTGCTGTGAAATTATTATAAGTAAATATGCTACCCCAGATTTTTTTAAATAATTATATGTTACATCTATTTTATCAGTTCTTCGCATTTCTAACTAGTCAATGAAAATATGTTTATAAATGATAATAAAATAATAATTGGATGCATTTGTTAACTATATTGACATATATTTTTTCACTTCGTGTATATATATGTTTTACTTAATTCGGAATAAAATTATTAGATTTCACTGCTTATTGATGATAATGATGATAATATATAATAAAGTGAAAAATGTTTGCAGTGTACATTTTGGATCTAAGGACTGTGTTTTATTTTAATATCTTACTCAAAACTCAATTACAATTCAAACCATTTATATTACTTTATGGATATTACATTACAATATTGAATATTTTGTATAAGTGTTCCACATTAAATAAATATTTCGTTAATTCAGACTAGACAATTTCACTAATAGTACCACTGTACTGAAGCAAAGGGAACGAAGAGAACGACTACTTTATATACTATTACTAATACAGAACCATTTCTGGCTAAACCAACCACACAACACATCACAAACTCTTTTGAAGTGTGATCGAAGACTAAAACACATATGCGAGCATTTTTAAAATCGTAAAGTTTCCCTTTATCTCTTCCTTCAGGAAGTGCCACCCTCCTGAATAAAATTATATTTTTAGAAAGGAATTTAAGTCGCTTAATTCAAAACGAGCCCCGAACGCTTTTACATATTTTACTGTCTTGTTTCTCCAGGTGAGATATCAATAAAAATTTGAAAAGCAGGAAGGATGGAAAAAAGTGTAGAAATTAATAATATGTAAAATCATTCTTACACACTGTCTTCCAAATTTATTCACTAATTAATATTCACAACATTTACAACAATATTGCTTTCCATATTATACAAGTCTTGAAAGCAAGGTGGGTGAAATGAAGCTGACCATTCTGTAGTCATATAGGGTCATACAAATATAACAAAGCAAAGTTGAAGTGGAAGTCAAATTATTTAAACAAATGTTTACGATATGGATGCATAGAATGCTGATTTACTTACGGTATATGTTTCAATGTCTAAAAATATCAAAGCACTTTTCGATTACCTGGAAAATCGAAACTTTACATTCTTATAGATTTGGCCACGAATGGGCCAAAGGAAAATCAGAAATTTTCCTTCCTGGTAAAAAATGTTCCATTTCTGAGGATATGAGAAACGGGTAACATTGAGAACAATTTATTTAATCGTTTATAAATATTAGTAAACAATTCTAATAAAATCGATAAAAGTAGATCATTATATTATTAATATTTTTGCAAAAAAAATATATAAGGAACGAGGTTGGTTTTGGAGTATGATGTCAGATTGTTTGAATAAAATCTTCAATGTTTTCGCTTAATGTAGAATTACCATCAGAATGTTTACTGTAACGTCGCGTACGAATCAGAAATTTCGATTGTCTTAGATCGTTATAACTGACAAGCACACTTCACGCGCCAACTTAATATTGCGTGGACAGTTGGGAAATGATAACACGTAATTGTAACTTCTGATTTACTAAACTATTTAACTGCAACAACTTAAAATACAACGGAATACGTGAAGAAAGATAATAATTCTCTCTTAGTTATACGAAGAGTGTTCTATTTAAATTCCTCAAAATGTAGAGACAGAAACGCGATCTCCGCTTATTGGTCAGATTGATTTTAGCCCCTTTTACTCGTCGCTTATTGGTTGAAAATCACCACGATTATGAGTAGAGGGAGTGCTGACCATTGCTGAAGATCCTCGCTTTCATCTCATATACAGATGGTAAACACATGTTTTAGAAATCCCGTACCCTACTTCTTCTAAATGTAATACTCGATTACTTTCCCGGGAGGGTCTTTGTTACCCTTACGGCTCATTGTGGACTTGACTTGTGTTTATAGCAAATAAATCTCGAAGAAGTATTGGGTATTCGAGGTGACAGCAATATGGACCTCTGTAAATCATCATCGGTTCAACAATAAATTAAAAATGTCACTAATCTGAGACGAAACATTTACATTGAAACATTAGAAGATGCCTGAATATTTGATTATTTTACATTTTAATTATGAAAATTTGTTTTTCATGCGACTTATTTACGATATTATAGACTCATCCTGTACACGTGCAGGCTCTCAGAATGTGCCGTCATATCATATGACTTCTTAAATAACCATAATATATGTAACTAATTTCACTGATAATGTTTTGCCTGTCAGTGATTCGAAATGTCTTTCGTAGTGTATAATTTCCATATATTTAGCTTAGGTAGTAGAGCAACGAGTGTATAGGACAACTTCACCCCATGAAATTTAAAATGGATTTAAACATAATGAGACTTGAAAAATCTTCTCACCTTTATGGCAAAAGTGTAATCTAAATCAGTTACACCATACCCATTAATTTTGATGGGCTTTTGTATGTTGGACAAAATTATCAGCAATGACAATCGGTTGGATTTGTTCCAATGAATCCAAGGAGTTTTACACATAAAGTCATAGAAATTTTCCGACAAAAAATAATTAAAAACATGAGCAGTAGGATTATTAATATTAAGAACCATTTTATGCCGCTTTACGTTATAAATTAAATTAAGACAGGAATTGGTGACAAAGTGGAAATTTTTAATTCTAAGTTGAAATATCATTAACTAATAATTATTAGGTTTCTGCAATAAACAAACTAACTTCCTCCACTGGTAATAAAATTAAATATACCAGAAAGGAGGAATTCCTGAAATCTGTTGCAGAAAATTTTCAGCCCATATTACTGTTGATGTTCTCGCACCAACAATAGGGTAGGTTGTAATAAATTATGATGGTAACGCAAATGAGTTTTAACTACACAACAACGGCGGGCGTAATTTCGGCCGGTAATCCCATCGGCTACCTGACCATAGGATGTAAATTTGGCCGGGGGTTTAAAGAGTCCTTCTTATCTCATAAGTAATTTCGGCCGGATGAAATAAAATATTGTTAAATTTTATACGTGATACATTGATACATTACCGGAGGAGGCGAATTCGGAACCACACAGGTTTTCCCTTGCAAATTCTGATGATGCCTATTAGGCTCAGTGAGTACATGTTTGATCCTTGCCCTCTTGCGTCTCTAAACTTTTTTTATTTTTTCACCACTTCCAACAATATCAATATGTGTTATGTTAATAAAAATAAATTCCACATTCCTACCATAAACATTACCCTCGGCCGAATTTACATCTGTGATTAGCAGTGCCCTTTATTTTGGGCAGGTACCCAAGGGGATTACCGGCCGAAATTACATCCGCCCCACAACAAACGTTACTGTTTTACATTCTATTTAAATTTAATTCCACTACTATTGTGGAATAAAATGTATACTTACTTCGTTAATAATCATCTGTCCGACGCGGCAAGAAATAAAAAAATTCAAAATAGATTGAAAAGATGCAAAAGCCACAAACGAACCGGTTTTTAGTGAGACATCCTAGAAATGAAATTGATGATTAGTGAATGTTGTCGAGAAGTAGATATAGATTTTACCGGTACAAACAGGATATAAGATGCGATAACACATGTTGGAATTGCACTAATACTTAGTGCCAACAAAGAAACATTTTTCACAACTGACAATTTTATGAAACCACTAGAACAACATTTATACAATGTTAAAATTGTTAGTACGATTATTTGTTACCACTGTATCCTAACGATGTGATCAACGCATTTCTGCAGATGTACACTGCACTCTCTTTGCTCCTCTTCGTTATTTATATCAATACGTGCTCGAAGACTCTCCTTTAAGTAATCCATCAAAATGTGATACTGAAACCTTAAATGAAAGGCGACATAATTCGTATAGAACGAAACCAAGTTCAGTATATAAATAAAACTAAGTAATCCACCACTCAACGAGAGTAACCCAACCCAACGATATGTGAAAGGTATTCTTTGGATGGAATCGAAAATTAACGTGCTCATGAAGTTATCGCAGATAATGAAAGAGAAAAGCCCATATATCGCCCCTATGCACTGTATTGAACAAAGTAAAATGCTCAATGTTGCTTCCTTTTTAATTCTCATTTGAAAAGCGACTCCTCTTGTCTCGATAGATATGAATTCTCCCTCAATTATATGCTTGACCTCGGCGAGATTTTTGGAATTTGCTGCCATTATTATTATCAGTGAGGAAGCCTAAACAAAAAAAAAAAATAAATCTAAAGATATGTTAATATCGTAGATGTGCATTTCAATTACTCAGTGTAATTTAGCAATATATATTTAGTGTAATAGCAATTTTACATTTCCCACTTACAGGTATAGTAAAAATTAGCATAAGTATGCGAGCTCCAATGTTTTCAGTATCTTTCTCGAGCGTAAGTTGGATTACGGTAAAGACGTTAAACGAGTTCAATGTGAATAACATAAACGCACATTCTGTTAATAATACCCATTTGCTTTTAAAGGTCCCGCACAGCATCATAAAATAAAAGATATCAAGCGGATCCACTAAAAAATGCGGTAAATTTTAATTTTAAATTGCAAATAGTACATAATTAAGCTATAGATATACCTGCATTTTTAATCTCCATTGTGAGTAACAGATTCGTATGAAGGTATTTCATCTGATATCGGAGACTATCTGACTAACTAACTGTCGAAACGGAAATTCAACAAAGCCCGAACATTGTGTCAAGCCTGATGATATTGTAACGTTTATTTTATAATTTATTTACATTAATTGAACACTAATTTATTTAACACACTAAACTACTTGTACACTAGACTAAACACTACATAATTTATTTGTACTGCTCCGCTTTCGGATCGTATGTCGCGTTCACGTCTGCTTCTCTACTTCTAACTAACTCCCTCGATCACAAGCCCCCTTATATATACACCCCCAACCCTGATCGAGAATGTTCTAGAAGGTACGATTGTTTCTTTAACAACGCCTACGCAGGAAATGCCCAGAAGGTCACAAATTACTTTTCGTAAAAAACATTCCGGGAAAATTCATGCAGCTGTCTTGTACGCGTCGTAGTTATTATTTTGAAGGAGTAAACATGTGTCGCTTTGTTTACTTCTCGCATTACAATATATAAGTAATGATGACTATGTCGATCAAAAGAGTATTTTATTGAAATCCATGATTATCAAGTTGACAAGTCGAGAAACAAAATAATTCATACCTAAAGTTTTAAATCAATTTCCAATAAGTACTCGATATTGTAAACAGTCATTTATCTCAACCTACACACGTATTGTATCGTTTATTCTAAATTATATATTAACAGTTCTAAACATTACCTAATTTATTTAGTGTATTACTTAAGTAGTTAATTGATATTACGCACTTAACGCACTAATTTATTTGTACACTTTCGCTAGTCGGCTTATCGCATTTTTCATACACGACGGCTCCTTGTTTACTCTGCCTCCGACCGCATCGCTTCTTAATTCATAGCGTGAATCACACAAGTGAGTATCTCTTAGTCAACACCCCATCGCATTGAAACACTTTTTCAAAGGTCGTAGCGTGAATAATGTCTTCGAGGACCTTTCGGTCATTACTCGATTATTCTTTCTCTAATTGGACTATTCCGGAACGTTCCAGGAGGTTTTATGGTCGCCCTTTTTACTCAATTCTCCGAAGCGGTCTCCTTTTTGAAGTGGGTCGCCTTAGCCCGATAAGAAGGAGCACGCTTCACGCTGGTGTTTACATTTAGCGTTACAGTAGTTAATGATCAGAGTAAATTCCAAATCGATGCAGCCAAATGCCCAAATGCAGAGAAATTCAAAGGTTTTCCTGTATATATTAATACATGCATAAAGTCATTTTGTTGGTCTTGTTCCAGGAAACCCAAGAGGCCCGACAAATAAAGTTATGGAAAATGGTCGACTGGAAAGTAAAATGTTTGGCATTTAATTGAAGCATTGATAGTGGGATTTCTTAATGTAATAGAAAAGCGGGTAAATGTAAAATTAGCAGCATGTGTTAAAGTAAAGCAGCCATTATTTCAATTTTAATTCAAATGTTAAAATCATTAAAATTAGAAGGGAATAACACTTGTTAGCTTAGTTGCGTTATTGTTTTGAATATATGACATATTAGTCGTAACAGTAATAGTAGAAGGTTGAATCTGCTTTATTTCGAGATAACTAAAATGCATATATCATAACTTATTGGTTTCATATTTTTTAACATACTAATAAAGCATATTCATTTCGCTAACAATTCGTTGTCCTTCAATGCAACAGTTGAATAGTATTGTTATGTATTTTAAAATAACACAAAAATTCCATGAATTGGTTTTTAGAGACGCCCTAAAAAAATAATATTATCTTCATTTAAATTAATAATACAATTTTGGATTGGGGGTAGTGTCACCCCATTGCAATTTGTGTAATAAACCCCCAATAAAATATTCTATAGCGTTTTTTAATTTAATTAATTTTCTCATTTTGGGCGCTGAAAGTGGTTGCTAATGGATATAGATTCCACTCGATGGCGAATTCACCAAAAAATGGGGCAAATGTGGTGCTAAGTGACGCACACACCATTTCTTTGAAATGGGGAAAAACTGCTGAAAGCGCTTGCTAACTTCACACCGCTTCCGCTTACACTGCATTGATGGCTCATTCACGAAAACTTAATGTACAATATAGCAATTAGTTGCGCACACACCATTCCATTTGAATAAACCAATTTTCTCAAAAGTAAGCAATTTTTCTGACAGAAAACATCTCCTACGCGTTTAGAACCCTTTTTTGGAACGCATCATAATGTATGACAATTGCCAGTGAATTTTTATAACTCAAGGTGTTCCCATTTTCCTCCAGACAAAAATTATATTTCCAAATATCAAATTCAACTGAATAAGACTCTTGTCTTATTCACATTCGGTTTGGGTGCTCATTACATACGTGTGTTTCAAAAGATAAATAAGTAAGTGAGAGTATGGCGATCAAATTAAAGTCTGTTCGCTTATGAGTTGTTCTTTGTTCCGACATAAAAACGGTTCCGGTTAAAGTGAAAAGTCAGAACAAGTAGTCTTATTTACATCAATTGTACAAATGGTTGATATATTGGACAAAACATGACAATTTACAATATTACAACGTTGTTTAATATAAATAGCCCCATAGGGTGCATGAATCACTTGACTACAAGTTTAACATGATTGCATGTTGATGATAATTAAATTTTAAACTCGTATTTTTTAGTTCTGTCATATCTCTCTTGTTTTTCTCTACGCCAACGCTGCTATATCGTAGATACCCCCACAGGCCCGCAACTCGCAATATCGGAGGTGTTTTGAGGGATGGCGCAACATTTAACACTTTAAACCTAAAGTATATAAGAGTCCGATTGACGTACACTTTAAGCCACAACTATACAGTATCTCTCAGTAAATTGGAACCATATGGAAAACTTTTTTATTGTTAATTTTACGAAAAAAAGTTATTCTTCTTATTCTTCATAAAAAGCTCTGCATGGTCTAAAACCAAAAAGGCAACTATCAGATATTAAATTTTTCCCGGCGTATACGAGATTTGTCATAAAATATGAATTTTGTCCAAGAGTACCTTTATTTTTGACAACATAGAAAATTGTTATTAAAGAAAGGTGATCAGAACTAAAACCAATTTTTAAATATGCAGTTACATCCATTTGCGATGAAAAAAATCGGTTTTGTTATTTTTTAATAACATTTCTGCATCATTAATTAATTGTGAATGAACGTTTATCTCTTGAAATTATTAAAAACATGATAACCATTTCGTTTCTTGATTTCATCTAGCAATTTTGCAATTTAAACACGTCCGTAAGTAATGCATATGCATTTATTGCAAATAAGAAAACAAATAAACAACAAACACAATAATAATACTAGAAATAACAGAAATTTAATTTTCACTCATTCCACTAATGCCTCGACATATCCACCCTCTCTTTCAATACGTTTTATAGTCCTAGTGGCAAATTTTTTTAATACTTTCCTTATCATTTACGGAGAAATTTTCCAGCATGATTGAGTAATTTTATCCTCTTCAAATGATTAACACCATGAAAAGGCCATTGCTGGTAAACTTTTTGTTTTAAGTTACCATAAACTAGTAACTAGGTAGTAATAACTTAAAAGTAAAAATAGTTTTAATTAATTTTCTCCAATCACGTTCGATTGCAGCTAACTGTTATCGATATATATCGATAACTTTACTCGATCGCAGCTAGACTTAACTCGCGAGAGATTGAAGGAAAGATGTAAATTTTGAAGCTTTCTATGAAACGTTTCGACTCATTAAAAACACGTAAAACAAGAGAATAACGGAAATTTTGAAACAAATAAATTGTTGATAGCAAGAAATGTTTGGCAGCGACTGTTAAAACGCGTTAAAATTTATAAAGTATATAAAAATGGTGTTATTGACTTGTTAAGAAAAAATTGAAATTGTTTTGGTTGTGGGGGAAAACTGTAAAACGCATAGAGAAGCAGCAATTATTTTTAATGATAGACATCCCAATAAAAATATTAATCATTCGACTGTTAACAAAAATAATGAATAAATTCAAGACTACTGGAAGTTTAAACAACTTTAATGAAAAACGTCGAAAACTGGTTGCCAATGAGAACACGGAGTTAGAAGTAATGCTGTTTGTGGTAGAACATCCAAAAGTGTCCTTGCGTAAGAGGAAGTCGTTAATACAACAAAATGTAAGTAAAGATACATCGGGAAGAATTTTAAAACAAAATAAATTCAGACCATTCAAACCAAAAATTTTGAAGGAAAGGGATTATGATAGGCGCTTTGATTTTTGCTGTCTCATCCAAGGAGAGTTAGAAGAGGACCATTTCTTTTCGAGACAAACATTGTTGTTGCTTTATAGTGATGCAACTGAATTTATCAAACACTACTTTATTGTGATAACACAACAAACAAAGAGAGAGTATAACAAAGTGGACAGTAACAATAGTAATGAAATAACCGTCTGTTATCGTGCTCATGTCGATCTGAGTGAGTTCTCTCTTCTCGCACACGCGTCGCGCGTCGCACCTGCACACATTGGTTTTCGTTCGTCACACGGGTGGCGTCACGCACTGGCGCGAAACTTAAATCCCTCGCACGTTCACATAACATACCGCCCCCCTTGGCAGCGTGTAGCCGACAATGGATTATGCTTCCTCCTCGGGACTGGGTAGAATACACAGCTTGCTGGAAGGCCTCTTGAACGTTGAATTCGCTGTTCGTACCGTTGCAGCTCGAACAATTCCATCGGAACCGGAATTGACGGATTGTATGATGCCCAGTTGCCATTTTAATGGCGGTAGATTATCTTCTTTGATTAATACCAGTACACCGGGTTTGAGCAGCTGCTCGCAGTTCTGCTTCCATTTGACCCGCTGCTGGAGCTCTGATATATACTCCTTAGACCATCTTGTCCAGAAGTGTTGGACGAGGCTTTGCAGCAATTGATACTTGGAAAGTCTGGTTTGCTGGATCGTCGTGAAGTCACCATCTGGTATGGAAGTAAGCTTGGTTCCTATCAGGAAGTGCCCAGGAGTTAATGGTTCAGGGTCATGAGGGTCTGGACTTAACGGACAAAGTGGACGGGAATTCAAGCACGCTTCAATCTGAGATAATACAGTGCAAAAATCCTCGTACGTTAAAATCGTATTACCTAGAACTCTTTTTTCTTAGAACTCTTTTACCTAAATTACCTAGAACTCTTTTCTGTCATCCACAGGGTGGATGACAGAAAGAATATTAGGACTCATGGAAGAGCGAAGACATTGTAAGTCAGAATGCAGACAGAGGTATAAGGAACTACACAAACAAATAAGAAACGAAATAAGAACAGCTAAAGAGAATTTTTACAAAAGAAAGTGCGAGGAAATTGAAGAACTACAACTGAAACATGACATTTTTAACATACATAAAAAGATAAAAGAATTAGCAGGTATACAGAAACGGAAGCAGTCAAATCTGTTATGTAACGCAAATGGAGAAATAATAACCGACATACAACAAAAGCTTACGACTTGGAAGAATTATGTAGAAGAACTTTTCGATGATGAAAGACAGGAACATAATATAGATAGCATACAAGGCGACGAAGGACCAGAAATAACTAAAGAAGAAATATTATATGCTATAAAAACAATGAAGAATGGTAAGGCACCGGGTCCAGACGGGCTTACATCGGAACTTCTCAAGCTTCTGGAAGGTGACTCAGTTAATATTCTGGCAGACCTCTTTAACTGCATCTACAAAATAGGAGAAATACCAAAGGAATGGCTCCTCTCAACTTTTGTCACCATACCAAAAAAGGCAAATGCAAAGCAGTGCACTGACCATCGAACAATAAGCCTAATGGGACACACATTAAAAGTATTCCTCAAAGTGATCCACACAAGAATACACAGAAAACTAGATATGGATATCGGTGATACTCAATTCGGATTTCGGAACGGACTTGGAACGAGAGAAGCACTATTTGCACTTAACGTCATGTGCCAAAGATGTCTAGATATGAACCGAAATATATATATGTGCTTCATTGACTATAACAAAGCATTCGATAAAGTACGTCACGATCATCTAATGAGACTACTGATGGAGAAAAACCTAGACAAGAGAGACATCAAGATTATTTCCAAGATTTACTATAACCAAAAAGCAAATATTCGAATAGAGAAAGAGACAACGGAGGAAATCGAGATAAAGAAAGGCGTAAGACAGGGATGTATACTCTCACCGATCTTATTCAACCTATACTCAGAAGACATCATAAATAGAGCACTATCAGAACTAGATACGGGTATCAAAATAAATGGCATCCCTATAAACAACTTGAGATATGCTGATGACACGGTGGTAATAGCAGAAACTCCAGAAGATCTTCAGATACTAATTAATAGAATAGTAGAATGCAGTGAGGAATATGGTTTATCACTTAACATCAACAAAACAAAAATAATGGTGGTATCTAAATCGCCACAAAACTTCCCTGACATAACAGTACATGGTCAAAAGATTGAGCGTGTGAGAAAATATAATTACCTAGGAACTGTTATCAACGAAACTAATGATAGCTCTGAAGAAATCAGGATCAGAGTGGAAAAAGCTAGAGCCACATTTACTAAAATGAAGAAGGTGTTCTGCGGACGAGATCTAAGTCTTAATCTTAAAACTCGCCTTGTGAGATGCTATGTGTTGTCAGTTCTTTTCTACGGAATGGAGGCGTGGACAATGAAAAAGGTCGACACCAAAAGGATAGAAGCATTTGAAATGTGGATGTACCGTAGAATACTAAGAATACCGTGGACAGAGAGAGTAACAAATGTGGAGGTTTTACGAAGAATGCAGAAAGAGAGAGAACTGATACTTACTATTAAGAAACGCAAATTGCAATACTTGGGACACGTTATGAGGGGAGATAAATACCAATTACTTCAACTTATTATCCAGGGAAAAATAATGGGCAAAAGATCCATAGGAAGAAGAAGGAATTCATGGTTGAAGAACTTGAGAGAATGGTACAATTGCAACAACTGCCAACTGTTTAGATCTGCAGTATCAAAGATACGCATAGCTTTGATGATAGCCAAACTTCGGAACGAAGATGGCACCTAAAGAAGAAGAAGAACTCTTTTTAAATGGTATTTAGTGCACTTGACACCAGCCTCCCATAGTCCACCGAAATTGGGCGCTCGGGGAGGGATAAAATGCCATCTGATTCCTTCAGTTGCTAATTCAGTTTGAACTTTACTACCGTTTTCATTGATAAACCTTTGAATTTCATTATTGGCTCCGATAAATGTAGAACCGTTGTCGCTGTATATGTTAGCGCTAATACCGCGTCTTGAAAAGAATCTACGAAACGCAGCCAAAAAATTTGCTGATGACAAGTCGCTTACGAGTTCTAAATGAATGGCCTTTGTACTAAGGCAAACGAATAAGCAAACATAAGATTTGATAACCTTGTAATTTCTTGTTGACCTATCCTTTAGGTTGAATGGACCACAAAAATCGATTCCCGTATTCAAGAATGGTCGTGCAGGGGTAATTCTGGGTTTGGGTAAATCACCCATTTTATAAATTGATATGGGAGCATTGAACCGAAAACATCGCATACAGTTTCTTACAATACTCTTGACCAAGTTTCTTCCAGATAATATCCAAAATCTTTCGCGAATAGATGCAAGTAGACTCTGAGGTCCAACGTGTAGTAATCGAATGTGTTCTTTTCGCACTATGAGAATTGATAATTTATGTTTAGCGGGTAATATTACAGGAAATTTTTTGTCGTATTGAAAACTAGAATGTTTAATTCTACCTCCAACTCGCAATATGCCACGATCGTCGATAAAGGGACTTAAACGTAAAAGTTTACTATTGGATTTTAACTGACCATTTTGTTTCAAATGCTTCACATCATCAGAGAATTGTTGCCTTTGTACGTAGTTTATGAGTTTATATAGAGCTGATTCTATGTCATCAATTGATAGGGAACCACATATGCCAACTTCCTTAGCTCTACGTCGTTTTAGATTGTTAAAAAATCGAATGCAATACGCAGTTACTCTTAATAGTTTGTCCATGCTTGAATATTTATTGATAAGTTCGAAATTGTTTTTAGAAGTTGTCATAGTCAAAGAAACGTGTTTTTGACGAAATTCAGGTAAGTTATTAAGCTTGTCTTTGTCAAGTGTCTCTGTATAATTTGGCCAATTTTCATTTGACTTAAACAGCCATGACGGTCCTTTCCACCACAATTCATTGTTCACAAGACACGATGGTAAAACGCCTCTTGTCAACAAATCGGCAGGATTCTCGTGGGTGTTCACACAATACCATGAATCGACATCTGTCAAATTTTGTACCTGAGAAACTCGATTTGAAACATAAATGTTCCATAAGTGAGGTGGAGCCTTGATCCAAGAAATTGCAATTTTTGAATCACACCAGTGAAAGTATGAATTTATGTTGAGAGCTAAGGCTTGCTTCACCTTTAAAGTAAGCTCTGCACTTAAAAGGGCTGCGCAAAGTTCCAATCTAGGAATTGTAGTAGTTTTTAAAGGTGCAACACGTGTTTTGGCACAAACTAAATGTACATGAGATTGCCCTGCTTGATCGATTGATTTTAAATAAATGCAAGAACCATAAGCAGATTCGCTTGCATCGGAGAATGAATGAAGCTCGATTGCTGTGGGACATTTGCATAGTATGTGTATAGAAATTTCCAACTTATTAAACGATTGAAGTTCATCGCGGAACCTTTTCCAACTGGTATATAGATCGATAGGAATTGACTCGTCCCAATTTAACTTACACAACCAGAGCTTTTGTATAATTATTTTGGCAATTATTACCGTTGGGGCCAATAATCCCAATGGATCGAATATCTGCGATATAATAGACAAAATATTGCGTTTCGTGACAGGCTGCTTATCGGCTAATTTTATAGAATAAAGAAAGGTGTCACGTTTTGAATCCCAAAGAAGACCCAACGTCTTTCCTTGTTGTGCTTCTGCAAATTGATGAATAGTATCGCACGAAGAATTATTTTCCGATAAAACCTCTGAACTGTTTGAGAGAAATTTTCGCAATGAAAAACCACCTGACTGTAGTATTTTTGTTATTTCACTCTTGATGTGTTTAACTTCTTTCACAGTTTGACCTCCAGTGACCAGATCGTCCACATAAAAGTCTTTAGCTAATATCGAACTAATTGCATGATTGTTGTTATTTAGATTTGCCAATTCCATTATGCAGCGAGTAGATAAATAAGATGCAGGAGCAGTTCCGTACGTGAGTGTATTTAGTCTGTAGTATTGAATTTCCGAATGTGGATTAGAACGCCATAGTATAACCTGCAAATTGCGTTGATTTTCGCGAACTAAAACCTGACGATACATTTTTTCGATGTCGCCAGTGAGAACAATGTTATGCTTTCTTGACCTCAATAAAATTGAAAACAAATCCTCTTGGACCGTGGGGCCTACCATTAGTATGTCATTTAATGAATAATTTGACGTAGTTTTTGCGGAACCGTCGAACACAACTCTTAATTTTGTAGTGGTGCTAGACTCCTTTAGTACGCAATGATGCGGTAGAAAAAATGATTGCTTTAAATTGATCTCATTTAATTTTATTTCAGTCATGTGATTTAAATCAAGATATTCATCAAGAAACTTAGAATATTCATTATGAAGATGAGGATTCTTTTGCAGTCTTTTCTCTAACAACAAAAATCGTTGAGTCGCCATTTGTAAAGAATCGCCTAAATTGTCTGTTGAATGCTTTAATGGAAGTGTAACCACGAATCTCCCACTAGGATCCCGAATTGTATTGGTTTTGAATGAGTCTTCACACGCTTGTTCTTCAGGCGATAATGGTTTTTCAAAATTAGTTTCTTCTATCTCCCAGAATCGGGTTAATTGAGATTCGAGAGTAGTTGTTTGACTGAAGTAGCAAGAACTTTCTGAGCGAGATTTATTGAAGTATTTTGCTGGATAGATTTCGCCTGAGATTATCCATCCCAGATGAGTTTTCTGGAGTATTGGTGAATTGTTGCCAAGTTTGATTTGCCCTATGTCTAGTAATTCCCAAAATTTATTGGCACCTAATATAATATCAATCGGCCCAGATTCATTAAATGTGGGATCTGCTAATATTAAATTAGGAGGGATTTTTAAATGACCTACCTCAATAGACACAGATGGTATATTACAAGTAACACGCGGTAATACTAGACAATCTAACTCAAGCTGAAAGGCATTGTGTCTGGCTTGCAGTTTGACTGAGCCCTTTTGACCAATGTTAGTTTTAGTTTGACCAATCCCCGCTACGGTGTAGTCTGTCTGAGACAAGGGTATTTTAAGTTTTTTACACAATCTAATTGAGATAAAGTTGGATTGACTGCCGTTATCTAGCAGAATTCTACATTGATGTGTATTTCCATAGATATCATATACATTTACTAATGCAGTAGATAAAAGCACGGCACTGGAACCAAATTCATTGCACACATGAGAAGTCGCCACTAGTTGTGTGTCAATAGCATTTTTTGTTACGTTTGATTCGTTAGTGTCTTCGTTATTTTTTACTCGATTCTCATTTTTAGGTTTGTTTTGAGATTCTAGATGTAATAAGGAATTGTGCCGTCCTTGACACTTTCGACATGTGGATGATTTGCATTTATCAGTTGCGTGATTTTTTCGCAAGCAATTTAAACAAAAGTTGAGTCTTTTTGCCTCAGAAATACGACTTGAAACACTAAGCGCTAAGAAGTCCTTACAATTGTAAACCGTATGCTCCTTATTACAAAACGAACAAATCGGAACTCGCGATTCGTTAACGGCTGAGTGTGCCTTAATTAACCTTGATTTATTATCGAATTTGTTTTTGTTAAACGACCCGTCATCAGTTCCAAGTGCTTCTAACAATTTACATTTTTCCAGCAGAAATTTTGAAAATGTGTCATAAGTTACGGCCTTTTTTTCAGTAATAAGTTTATTGTATTCTGTTTCCCATTCACGGCGAGTAATACGGTCTAATTTTGATGAAATAACATGTATGATTAATACGTGCCAGGAGCCGACCGGCTGATCGAGAGCTTCGAGGGCACGCAGGTGCTTTGTCATTCCATCTACCAGTTTACGCAAATTCGAGTAGGCTTCTTTTGTTATAGACTCGAGATCAAAAATAGCTTTTATATGATTTCTAATTAAGATCTGCTTATTTTCATACCGCTCGACTAATAACTTCCATGCAATATTGTAATTTGCTGCTGAGCATTTTAATGATTTTAATAAATCGGCGGCTTCGCCTTTTAGCGACAGTCTTAAATAATGGAATTTTTGTACTTCCGGAATTGACAAGTTATCGTGAATCAGAGAGATGAAAGTGTCTTTATAAAAGAGCCATTGCTCATAATTGCCATCGAAATTTGGTAATGGTATTTGCGGGAGTTTTATGTTTTGATTCAATTGATTGGAACCCGAATTACCTGTATTGACAACTGATTGATTTGCGCTTTGAGTTCGATTTTCAGTAATAAATCGATTAGCTAGAGAGATGATTTCGAAGTATGAATCCTCAAAATCACTTCGCTCGCGTTCGTGTACATCGTAGGCCGATAATGAATCGTTTTCTTCGATTTCTAATTGTATTTTATTGAACTCGTCTAATAATGGCTCTGCTTTGAGTAAACGAAGTTCAATCTGATCAACATCTGGAGGAGTTGTTGTTTTTGCTTTATCGAGTGCGGTTTTAAAACGCGTTAGATTTGCTTTGATAGTTTTACGTGAATTTTTTAATTGCACTAATAGCTCTGAATCGGTCATCTCAGATTTTTAGCGTAAAGGAATGTGATAGAAAGAGAGGAATAGAGGAATTTGGGCACTGACCTGTAAGCTACTCCTGACCTGCGTCGCCAAAATGGCCGCCAAACACGGAATCGCCTGGTGATGATGGCCGCTGGACTGGAACTTGAGTTTTAATCGTTGATCAGCTGCCTTTCGTCCTGATGCCTCGCCAAACACGGACTTGCCTGATGTTGATGGTCGATGGAACCTGAACGTGTGTGTAGATCGTTGCTTTACGTCCTGTTGCCTCGCCAAACACGGAATCGCCTGGTGTTAATGGTCGATGGAAGCCGGAACGTGTGTGTAGATCGGCTGCTTTTCGCCCTGGTATCAGGCTCGAAGAGACCAAGAATATGTTGCTTTATAGTGATGCAACTGAATTTATCAAACACTACTTTATTGTGATAACACAACAAACAAAGAGAGAGTATAACAAAGTGGACTGTAACAATAGTAATGAAATGACCGTCTGTTATCGTGCTCATGTCGATCTGAGTGAGTTCTCTCCTCTCTTCTCGCACACGCGTCGCGCGTCGCACCTGCACACATTGGTTTTCGTTCGTCACACGGGTGGCGTCACGCACTGGCGCGAAACTTAAATCCCTCGCACGTTCACATAAAAATTTTCTTCAAATGGAACTGTCTCTTCACAACATTGTTGCTGGTGGTCTGAGGAAAATCTAAATTTTACCTTAAAGTCTCGTGATCAATATTCATTTAAAACAAACGTGTGGTGTGGTATTTACAAGAACAGATTAATAAGACCGTATTTTTTTCACCAATCTATGAATGCCGAACGTTATTTAGAATTTTTGCAAAATCAAATCAGTGACTTCATGGACGAACTACCTTTACAAGAACGTCAATGTATTTGGTTCCAACAAGACGGTGCAACATGCCACAGTACATTAAATGTTAGGGCATATCTTGAACATCTGTTCAACGGAAAAGTTATGCACAGATATTCAGATACTTTTTGGCCTGCTATATCCCCTGACCTAACCCATCTAGATTACTTCTTATGGGGTTACTTAAAACAAAGAATTTACCAGCAATGGCCATTTCATGATGTTAATCATTTGGAGAGGATAATTACACAATCATGCCGGGAAATTTCTCCAGAAATGATAAGGAAGGAATTAAGAAAATTTGCCAATAGGACTATGAAATGTATTGAACGAGAGGGTGGATATATCGAGGTATTAGTGAAATGAGTGACAAAAAATATTTCTGTTACTTCTAGTATTATTATTGTGTTAGTTGTTTGTTATTTGTTTTCTTATTTGCAATAAATGCATATGCATTATTTACGGACGTGTTTAAATTGCAAAATTGTTAGATAAAATTAAGAAACGAAAAAGTTATCATGTTTTTAATAATTTAAAGAGATAAATGTTCATTCATAATTGATAAATGATGCAAAAATGTTATTAAAAAATAATAAAACCAATTTTTTTTTCATCGTAAATGGATGTAACTGCATATTTAGAAATGGTTTTTAGTTCTGATCACCTTTCTTTAATAACAGTTTTCTATATTGTCAAAAATAAAGGTACTTTGCTCTTTGACAAACTTCATATTTTATGACAAATCTCGTATACGCCGGGAAAAATTTAATATCTGATAGTTGTATTTTAGGTTTAAGACCATGCAGAGCTTTTTATGAAGAATAACTTTTTTTCGCAAAATTAGCAATAAAAAAGTTTCCCATATGGTTCCAACTTACTGAGACACTGTATAAGCGTACACTACTGTATAAGCGTACAGTTGGCACAACAACACAATTGGCGCGAACTAAGACCAAGGGCCATAGTAGTTTTTCACCTCCCCTCCTGACCAAAATTATCTATGATTTTTATAGCAAGTTTCTCAAAATTACAAAAAAAAATGGAGGACTATTAACCGATTCAGCCAATACAGCCTTTATTTGGTTAAAGGATTATTTTAGAAAAAATAAAATTGTCCTAGTCATTTCGATAAATTCTGTACTTTCAAATATGTATTATTTGATCTCAATAAGAAAATGAGATGATATAAAAACTTCTCTTAATTCTTTTAACACACTGACCGAATCTGTGGTGACCAATATAGCGAAATATGTTGTAATAAAATAATTCATAAAATTATTAATGGAAAAATGTATTTTTATTAACATTAACGAAATAACTATATATGGTAATTGATTTAAACAAAAATTTTATATTATAACTTAAATTCTCTTTTACGGTAACAAAAGGAGTCTTATTTTACTGGGATATACTGAATAACGTTGTATCGTTTTATTTTATTTCACTATACTATTTTCATGTGGTTAGTACAGAGTGTTTCAAAATGATTATCATCTAGTTGGCGTTGGAATTTCTGTGTATGTAGTTTTTGATGTGCCGCGCTTTATTGATTTGAACCTATTTAATTCTGGCAACAAGTGTCACTTGTAACATTTATTGTGAAATTGGCAATCAGTAATGCTGGTAATTAACGGCCGTTTTCAGGGCCAGAACAAATACTACAAATAGAAAAATACTCAGAAATCGTTTTCTTTTGACACAGAAAAACCAGAAGTTAAAAGAGGTTAAGTAAGTTATTTTGAGATTATGTTTTATAGCTAGTAGAAACTCCTATTTTCGCAAGGCGGTTTTTTTTAAATTTTACATGGGAATTCCACAGCCGACTAGATGACAATCATTTTGAAACACGCTGTTTTTTAACGAAAAGGCTTCACGTAACGTAAACATCGGCCGCACCTCTACCGACTGGACGAATCAGGGTTATGTCTATTTTTAATTACTTGCTAGATATGTTACACAATATCTTTATCCAGATGAAGAGGTCAAATCCAGAACGTTCAAAAAATTCGGTCGCACTTTTGTAACATCAACTTCAATTCAACTAACGGACAAATTGTTATGTGATCTGTACAATTCTATGGATAACAAATCTGCGACGGCAATAATTATTTACCTTTAAGGTGGATTCGTTGAGGTGAATCCATAGTCGTCAACCATCTTATTTCTGCTATGTCCTAAGAGATGATCGTTAACATCTGCTTCAAAACATGATGGGGAAAGGTCCATAGAGGAATGGTCAAAGAAATTTATAGAATAGAGAGAAACACAACCGTTTAAACTCACTAACGGTAGAAATTATTTGCCATTTCAATCGACTAAATTGGAAGGATCTGACAAATTTTGGTTTCTGGAATGCCAGAGTGTAATTTTTTTCCAGGAAGACTTCCAAATATGCTATGTCGACGTAAAATTTTCCCAGGAATCCGTTTCCGCCATCAGAATTACGATTAGATGCTTTCCCGAGCGGAAAATCGAGAAAAACTGATTTTTCTTCAGATGGCCGTAACTAAAAAGCTTATTTTTTCCAAATTTTTTGCGATAAGTTAAAATGTTCCTTTTTTCAAGTACTTTAAGAGAAACATTAATTTCCGGTGTGTATTTGCGTTTAAAGTATAAAAATCGGCAAAAAACTTTTTTTTTGAATTTTTTTTCCCCTTTCAACCTTTTAAAAGGTCATGCAAATGGTCATCTTGACATCTTTTCTCTCCAAACTTCGCTCCATTTAAGATAAAGGGGCGTTTCGAGACTATTTCGAAGTAATGGAGCTCTATTTTCTTTCTCCGTGAATTTGGGAAGCAAAAAATCATTCTAAATGAACAATAATCAAATTGTTACCAAAAGAAAATTACCTGCTAGTTCAACTGGTAAAGCTGGGGCTCTATAAAACATACAAAATATATAAAGCATAGAAATGTAACAGTCTGATTAATGAGTTGCAAAAAACTAGGAATTTCTCCAGATTATATGGAATCTTTGGATTTACTACGTAGCGGGACGCCAATCATATTCATGGATTTATAACGGTCAATGCAGTACAAAACAAATGTATTTTCAAGTTATACTTTATTGATTTATTTAATGGTAAATATATTTTTATAGAGCGGAGAAGTCAACGCTAAATTTTCTGAAATTTGTTTCAATCTTTTGTATTTGAGCATTACCCAAATTAAATCTTTTCTGCGAGTTGCGTTTTTCAATGCGCTTCACCTCACAAATAACATATGTGGGAAAGCTATACTCAACAAGATGGTGAACTCCGGAATAAAGTAGGTACACTTTGGTACTAGGATCCAAGCTAAGTACGGATATTTCTGCCACAAGATCTTCTTCGTTAGCCTGAATTATATAACCCAAATGCCAGTTGTTATTGAATACAAAAGCAACATGTAAATTTGTCTTATATAGTTTTACCACTTCACCTCTCAAATCAATGAGCAATGCCCACTTTTTAGCTATCCTACTAGTGTGTTTACATTTGAAGATTTGCTTATCATGTACACAAAACTGGTGGAAACCTCTTTTGCCGGAAATTGTTTCTGCTTACCTCTTGCAATTACTCAAAATTTGCTCACTACTTACAAGATTTGAGAAGCTCATTCACAGTCAAGATTTGGTTAGAATAGAGTTGTTTCAAACTCGAGATAACAGCTTGCCGCTTGATCATGCCCCGAACAGTAATTAATAAAAACATTTGCTTTTTTACAGAGGAACTGAAGCATGATGCTTCTGTAGTGAAAGCGCGGAAATTTTTGCTTCTTACACGAATATCAAGAAAGATTTTCAAGTAATATGAAGTGGAATTACTTTGCCACATCACATGGAAAATCGGCTTGTGAAGGAATTGCGGGCATGATCAAGCGGCAAGATGCTATCGCGAGGTTGAAACGACCCTATTCAAACCAAATCTTGACTGTGAATGAACTTCTCAAATTTTGTGAAAAAAACATCAAGCCTGTCTTATGTCAATATTTTGCTTCAGATGAAATAGAATCAGTTAGGAGTAATTTCAAGAGGCAAGCAAAAACGATTTCCGGCAAGAAAGGTTTCCACCAGTTTTGTGTACATGATAAGCAAATCATCAAATGTAAACACACTAGTAGTATAGCTAAAAAGTGGGCATTGCTCATTGATTTGAGAGGTGAAGTGGTAAAACTATATAAGACAAATTTACATGTTGCTTTTGTATTCAATAACAACTGGCATTTGGGTTATATAATTCAGGCTAACGAAGAAGATCTTGTGGCAGAAATATCCGTACTTAGCTTGGATCCTAGTACCAAAGTGTACCTACTTTATTCCGGAGTTCACCATCTTGTTGAGTATAGCTTTCCCACATATGTTATTTGTGAGGTGAAGCGCATTGAAAAACGCAACTCGCAGAAAAGATTTAATTTGGGTAATGCTCAAATACAAAAGATTGAAACAAATTTCAGCAAATTTAGCGTTGACTTCTCCGCTCTATAAAAATATATTTACCATTAAATAAATCAATAAAGTATAACTTGAAAATACATTTGTTTTGTACTGCATTGACCGTTATAAATCCATGAATATGATTGGCGTCCCGCTACGTATTAAATCCAAAGATTCCATATAATGTGGAGGGGGATGGGACAACTCGGCGTCGCCAACTCGCCGTCGCCGACTCACCGTGGCCAACTCGGCGGCGGGACAACTCGGCGTAGGGACAACTCGGCGTAGGGACAACTCGGCGTAGGTAAATACCTCGTCGAGCTAAACGTTTTCTTTTACATTATTTCGTTGAATACTGATTACGAATTTTTGAATAACTATATACAATTAGTCCAATAGAAAATTATAATTAACAAAAAATTGTTTTTCTAAAGTAATTAGCGGAAATTAAAATAAAATTATAAAAATAATTTTTGAGCCAATTTTGAATTTTAAAATCCAATTATACAGTATATTTAATTCGTTTACAATATTACTTGCAAGTTTGAGTACAAGAAAACACATTTTAAACAGATGTATTCTTTGAACTTATGTCTCTTAATTAACAATCATGCCAACTCTTACCTAACGAGGAACAGGTAGACAGGGTAAGGTGTAGGCACAGACAAAAAATGGATTGTCTGTGGTGTAGGTAATAATTATTGTTATTTGGATTAGCAGTCACTCAGTAGCGTCAATACTCTCTCTATACCAACAAAAAAAATTACCGTCTCGGGACGACCAGGGCGCATACACTTTCGTCCGCAAGCATAAATTAAAGATAAAATTGGAAGGGACTCTTACCTGAAAATGTACAGTTTCGTGTGCTGCTTAATATCGGTAATATACACTTTCGTCCGATCTACTTGGTTTGGAAATTTACATGAATAATAAAATAAGAGTACCTAAGTCAAATTGGTCATCAGAAGTTTATTACAGCAAGTTGGTTAAGTATTACAATAATTTTAAAAACTGTAGTAGTGTGAAGTTAATTTAACATATTGCAGCATTGAAATTTCAATATTATCAAGTTTTACAATGTTTTCCTGTAAAAACTTTTCTCTAAAAACTACATATATTTTGTAGATTTGTAATGTAATTGCGTGGAATGGGTTTTCCAAATTAGGGTTAAGACTTACCTGTACTACCATCGGACGAATGTGTATAGTTGAAAATTAAGCTGCCGGACGAAAGTGTATTACTGAATTCATTCAAAAAGGGATTACGGACGGAACTGTATTTACCGCTCGGACCGGTAGACAGAAGTGAAAATTTATCTTCGGGTGGTTCAGCTCACGTTTAATTTACTACGTCAGTTAGCTGTTCACAACATGTTTTGTAGCTGGGAACAATCCACCTACAAAATTAAAGAAATATAGGCAGGCTGATGATAGAATTTCTTCTCTTGTGAGAAATTATGGAAATGGAATTAATATTTTAGAATACCTTCGGGGTTTATCTCACAATTATGACATGTAAATAAGGCATAGATATAAACTATTAAAATTTGTTTCTTAAAGTATTTATTATTATCCATTAGTTCCTAAGAACCACAAGGGTAAAAACAAACGATGACCCATGCGCGAATTTCTTCACACAGTTTTTACCTATATGTATATTATATTAAACGATAAATTCAATAACCTCGTTTGCTTCACCGTAGTACAATTTTTTTTAAATTGTTCATTCCGTTGAAAATTTGAATTTGAATTTAGAACAATAAATCGTTTTTTACAGCAGTTTCTTATAAAAACAATTTTTTGTTAATTATAATTTTGTATCGGACAAATTGTATATAATTATTCAAAAATTCGTAACCATTATACAACGAAATAATGTCAAAGAAAATGTTTAACTCAACGAGGAATTTACCTACGCCGAGTTGTCCCTACGCCGAGTTGTCCCTACGCCGAGTTGTCCCGCCGCCGAGTTGGCCACGGTGAGTCGGCGACGGCGAGTTGTCGACGCCGAGTTGTCCTAGACCCAATGTGGAGAAATTCCTAGTTTTTTGCAACTCATTAATCAGACTGTTACCTTTCTATGCTTTATATATTTTGTATATTTTATAGAGCCCCAGCTTTATCAGTTGAACTAGCAGGTAATTTTCTTTTGGTAACAATTTGATTATTGTTCATTTAGACTGATTTTTTGCTTCCCAAATTCACGGAAAAAGAAAATAGAGCTCCATTACTTCGAAATAGACTCGAAACGCCCCTTTATCTTAAATGAAGCGAAGTTTGGAGAGAAAAGATGTCAAGATGACCATTTGCATGACCTTTTAAAAGGTTGAAAGGGGAAAAAAAATTTCAAAAAAAAGGTTTTTGCCGATTTTTATACTTTAAACGCAAATACACACCGGAAATTTATGTTTCTCTTAAAGTACTTGAAAAAAGGAACATTTTGACTTATCGCAAAAAATTTAGAAAAAATAAACTTTTTAGTTACGGCTATCTGAGGAAAAATCAGTTTTTCTCGATTTTACGCTCGGGAAAGCATCTAATCGTAATTCTGATGGCGGAAACGGATTCCTCGGAAAATTTTACGTCGACATAGCATATCTGGAAGTCTTCCTGGAACAAAATTACACTCTGGCATTCCAGAAACCAAAATTTGTCATGGACCGCGAAAAAATGGAAGAAGAACAAAATTCCACATAGAAATCGACTGGCGCAAAATTACTAGCTGAAAATTTGGGATCCAAGATATTTTGGCATCCCGAAGAAGATGCAATATTTTTGGTAGCGATTTGGAAACCACCCCATTCACTTGTGGATCAGTTGGCATGGAATCTCTCATATAGGTAATGACGTCTTGAACGAACATTACCTCTGAATGTCAACGAGATGAGCGACGCATTTCTGAAGGTGAAGCTGGCAATCTCTCTGTTCATTTTCGTCGTTCAAATCCATACGTGGTCGAATATTCTCCTTCAGGTCTCATCTCATCTCATCTCATTAGCCATTTTCGGTCCATTTTTGAACATAGGCCTCCCTCATACTCTTCCATTCAGCTCGGTTCTGTGCTCTACGATGCCACATCAGTCCTGCGCTTCCTTTTATGTCGTCCGTCCAGCGCATTGGTGGGCGACCTCTTGATCTTTTTCCCAAATAGGGTCTCCACTTTATTACTGTCGATGTCCATCTATCATCTGTATATCTGGCAACGTGGCCCGCATAGTCCCACTTCAGCTCGGCTACTGCTTCCGCAACATCTTTCACCTTCGTTGTGCTTCTGACCCGTTCGTTCTTTACATGATCTTTCAATGATATACCCAACATCTGGCGCTCCATGGCTCTTTGAGTGGTTTTGAGTTTATTCATGGACTGCTTAGTTAATGTCCATGTTTGTGATCCATATGTCAAGACCGGCAAAACACACTGATCAAATACTCGAGAGCGGAGGTATATTGGTATTTTTTTGTTCTTTAGCGTATTACTCAATTTGCGCAGCCCATGCCAATCTTCTTCTTCTATAAATTTCAGCTGTTTGATTGTTTCTGCCTAAGGTTATTTTATGTCCCAGATATATATAGTCATCTACCACTTCTATTTCTTTATTTTTTACCTTTATTTTGAGATTTGGTCGCTTGGTACACATAACTTTGGTCTTATCTAGATTCATTTTCAATCCAATTCTTGATGATGCATCGTCTAATTCGGAGATCATAGTTTGGAGTTGTTCTGGTGTTTCTGCTATGAGAACGATATCATCCGCGAACCTCAGGTTGTTTAATCTCCTTCCATTAATATCGATGCCCTTGTCATCCCGCCATTTAAGCTGCCTGAAGACATCCTCCAAAGCAGCCGTAAATAACTTTGGTGACAAGGTATCACCTTGACGGATACCTCTTTTTATACGAATAGGTTTGGTATTTTCGTGTAACTGGATGGTAGATGTAGCCTTTTTATAGATATTTTCCAACAATAATATATAGCGGTGGTCTATTCTAATATTTTTCAATGATCTCATGATTGACCAATGTTCTACTGTATCAAAGGCTTTTTGATAGTCAATGAAAGCGAGGTTCATTTCTAGGTTGTATTCAACGGACTTCTCTATCAATATTCTCATAGTAAGTAAATGATCATGGGTGCTATAATTTTTTCTGAAGCCGGCCTGCTCTACGGGCTGGTATTCATCAAGTTTTCTGGATATACGATTTGTAATGATTTTTGTGAAAAGTTTATATATCTGGGAAAGAAGGCTTATAGGTCTGTAATTATTTAGGTTTGCTTGATCGCCTTTTTTATAGAGTAATACAACAATCGCATTATTCCAGCTCTCTGGGACTTCTCCTTTCTCTAAACAAGTGTTGAATAGGTCGCAAAGTTTTGTTTGGATTTCCGTTCCTCCTTCAAGTATCATTTCTATTATTATTCCATCTTGACCTGGTGCTTTGTTCTTCTTCATTTGATGTAAGGCGTGCTTTATTTCTTCCGTTGTTATATCTGGCATGTCTTCCGAACCAACATTAAGTATTTTTATTTTATCATTGATATTAACATCCTCTGGTCTTACTTTTGTGTCATATAAGTCAGTGTAGAAAACTTCAGTTTCTTTCAATATCGTATCTAGATTTCTTATTTCCTCTCCATTGCTGTTTATAATAGATATTATTTGGCGTTGTCCATTTTTTCTAAGACATTTGATTCCTTTGTTGTTTTCTATTAGCTTTTCTATTTCAGATTCGTAGTGTTTTTGTAAGTCTTTCCTTATAAGTTGTCTGGTGTGTTTTGCCATTTGTCGGAAATCCTCATAATTTCCTTCCCTGAACAGTTGTCTTTTTTCTTCTATTTTATTTTTAGTTTTATCACTTAAGACACTTCTCTTATCAATTTCTCTTTTTGCCCATTTATCTCCAGCATCTTTCATAGTTTTTGTGATGGTGTCATTCATTTCATTTAAGTCTTTAGTTTTCCAAGTGTTGTTTGCAATATCTAATTGTTTATTAATTTCTATTCGATACTGTATAGAGTTTTGTTTCAGTTTTTGTTTGTCAATTTTTGTTACTTGTTTTTTAAATACTTTCCTGTTCCTTTTATCTTTTATAGTAATTTTAGCTCTTAGTAGCCTATGATCACTACCTATGTTAAAACAATTTAAAGCTGTAACGTCCTTGACTATTTGTTTGTTACTGGATAAGATGTAGTCTATTTCATTTTTAGTTCTTGAGTCTGGGCTTAACCATGTCCATTTTCTTTGTTCTTTTTTGTCAAAGAAGGAGTTCATTGAGTATAATCTATGTGACGTTATAAATTCTAGAAGCATATAGCCTCTCTCGTTTCTATCATCAAAGCTGAAATTCCCCACGAATTCTTCATCTTCTTCTTGCCTTTTTCCTAGTTTTGAGTTAAAATCTCCTATGACTAGGGTTTCGGAAGTGTGTTCTTTATTGATGTGTTCTGATAATTGATTATAGAAGACCTCCATTTCGTCATCTGTGTGTCCAGACGTCGGGGCATAGCACTGAATCACCTTTAATGTATACCTCTTCGAGAGCTGCATGGTAATTGATGCAATCCTATCTGACTCATTGTCGAATTTTACTATGTAAGGTGCTAATTTTTTGTTGATTATGAAGCCTACTCCACGTTGGCTATCATTTTCTGGGCCTTTGTAAAAGAGTGTGTTGCCGGATTTCAGTGTCATACAAATTTCGCCTCTGCGTCTGATTTCAGATATACCTATGATGTCCCATCTTATTTTGGTTAGTTCTTCTTCCAATTCATAGAGTCTATCATCGCCTAAAAGAGTTCGCACGTTTAAAGTTCCAATAGCCAATGTCGTTTTCCTATGACAGCCTTTCACCCGGAGATTCTTAGCACCCCTGGTTTGTTGCTTTTCCCATCCGCTGTCTTGGTTGGAGCTACACAAACCGCCGGGGACTCGGGGCCATTTGGAAATTCTTGGATCCATGAGGGGTATTTGGACATTAAAATGCCACGCTTGTCCGCGCTCCTTCAGGTAGTCCATCGATATCTGATATTGGAACTTCAAATGATACGCTACATACGTAGTATAAATTGGAATAGTGTTATGGCATGGTATGGTAGGTATGGCAAGTATAAAAAATAACGTGATCGCCGCAACGAAATTTGCACACCAACGATAGATCAAGGATAACTTTGCAATGGAGTTAAATATTAACTTGCTCGATTTGTTATCGCACAATAATAACGATAAAAACTCGAGTATCGCCTCTACGATATGAAGTGATAACAGCAAGACACAGCTTTTCGCTTCCTTTCTTATCCTCATCTGAAATGACACTCCTCTAGTTTCAATAGTTAGGAATGTCTTTTCAATTACTTCTTTGGTTTTGGACATTTTGTCGAAGAATATTGCTATTAGCACCAAAAGTGCAGAAGTCTGAAAAACGAAATGAATTCGGTGTCTTGATGCAATTCTGGAAAAATATACAAATTTTCTATGTACGTAGAGGTAAACTTATCAAAAGTTTGGCAAAGGTATTACGCTTCTCCAGTTTCCGTTACAATGTGAAAAAATATCGGTTATTTATTTATCTTATTTTAATCGTATTAATCTTAATAATTTACAAATTTTGTCGCATTTTTAAAATAGTACAGCGATCGTTTAAATAGCGAGAGATGATTCTAAACTCATTACATTAAATGGGAAATAAAGAGATATACAATATTTTATCTCATACTGGAACTTCAAAAGTGAAGAAACGGAACAGAAATTTGTTTAAACATCTTTTCTCATTGATTGACAAACTTCATACTGGTAGACTGAATTTCTATAATGGTAATAGGTAGCGGCCCAACGAAGAAGTAAGATTTCTGAATTTGATGTGATGAAAGTATAATTTATTGTAAAACGAATTTAGGGATGTAATGTCCTCTTATTACTGAGGACATTCTTGAAAGGAACTCAGAGAATAATTTGGAGTAACGATGATTTATTGGTGATTTCACATAACTCGGTTTGCGGTCTTTTACATACTGTAGTTTAATTGATACTTATTGAATCGATCACTACGACTGTTAACATGAGTACTCAGCGTTCAACTGACGATCGCATATCTACAGGTGAACTGCCTTTCGTTCAGTCACCTGTTGACAAAGCATAATTGGAAATATGGTATTGAACGGATGTGCGATTGTCGTTGTCCGCGTAGGTATTGCTAAGTTCGATAATGCGTACTTAGCTATTTGTGCAATAAACGATAGGTTAATGTTCTTAATTAAGTGTCTTTTACTTGAGGTCATATGGGGGCATTACAAGGGAACTTTTTACGTAATTTTATCATTGAAATTAACACGCGTTGTTTTACAAACGGAAACTAGCATTGAACCGAACGTGTATAGGTGAACGAAATCGTTGATGTAAGCACAACAAGAAGTTGTCGTAACGTGAGAATAACGCGCTCCGGTTAAGGTCAGCTCTGCAAAGCTAGGTCGTTGTAGAAAAACAAACAGACGTACCATTGATCTAATGTGTATAAAACATCCCGAAAGTTGACAATAAATTAGTATACATAGTATGCTCAAAAACGACGTGTGTTGTTGGTCTTGATTTACGTCACCACAACCTACAAGCTCTCACGTTGCGCACTGAGTGTTCTACGAGATCTTCAAGATACGACAACTTCAACCTTCGAGAACTTCAACCCCGGATCTGCACGATACGCCCTCAGATCCAAACCCGGAGAAGTACGTCACGCCCTCTCTCCACACGACTAGAACTTCAACCTCAGACCTGCACGTCACGCCCTCAGGTCACATCGGAGAGCACGTCACGCCCTCTTTCCATACGACTAGTACTTCAACTCCAGACCTGCACGTTACGCCCTCAGGTCTCCAACTACTACTACAATCTCCAGCCTTACAACCTGGAGACAAGATTCATCTCCGCAGCCACCCACGAGCTACGAGAGAGATCTATACAGCTCTCTACAGAGGCCACTTCACACTTCGTTCACTGATAATTTTTCTCTTTCATTTCTATAGGCTTTAAGAGTCTTCCTAGCTGTTTCATAAGACATTTCTTGTTCACTATTACCTTCTCGGATGTACTCTTACTATAATATTTAATATCAAGAAGATTTCTATTATCACCAATGAGTTCATAGCAATATTTTTGATTATGCACAACTTCTGTTCGATATTTTACAAGTTTTGTAGTTCGACCTTCGAGATTTTGATATGATTATATAATTTCAAGAGTAGTAGGAAACTCCGATTCATCTTCAAAATTAATTATTTCTCCATCTTCGTTTTTTTCTGTGTGTCTACCAAGTTCGAGATGCAATTCTTTCACAAATACTTCTGTTACTTTTTCGAGAAAATTCGGATATGTCTTCTCTTATTTCTGACATCATGTTACTCGTCGGTAGGGCGTTGTCTTTATGTTGGGATTTAGAGAAGTTTTGCACTCTGACGCTGTTCCCGTCGTCACGGTGAAATATTGGTTGACCACCCATTTTTATAATATTCCGCGTGTAACGAATCAAATCTTTGATTTGTCGGTCGTTATTGTAACGGTATCCAACATGACCTCTTACCTCGAGAAAGCTTTTATTTACATAATTAAATTAAGATACCTATTATTTATAATAGGAATCTTAATTAGCCAGATACTCGTGAAATTATTATAAGTAAATATGCTATCCCAGATTTTTTAAACCATTATACGTTATGTAAATATGTAAATATGTTTATAAGTAAATGATAATAAAACAATAATTGGATGCTTTTAGTAAGTATATTAACATATAATTTTTGAAATTCTAACAATAACTGAATATTACTAACGATTGTAGTATATATGCTTTGACAGCTCCTTCTAGTCAATTTTGCTTGTAGACCATGCATGCAGTTTCCACTTCGTGTTTATACAAGTTTTACTTAGTTTGGAATACAATTATCAGATTTCACTACTTATTGGTGTTAATAAACGATATAGTAAAGTGGAAAATGTTTGCAAAACTATTTTAAAGTGTGATCGAAGACCAAAACACACAGGCAAACATTTTTAAAATCTAACGTTTCCTTTCATCTCTTCGTCCAGGAAGAACCACCCCCCTTGATTTGTTTAGACAAAATTATATTTTTAGAAAGGTATTTCAGTCGCTTAGCTCAAAATCCGGCCCTGAACCAAGTTTTAAAATTTACGTGTTTTGCTGTGTTGTTTCTCCAGGCGAAATAAAAATGAAAATTTGAAAAAGCAGAAAGAATGGAAACTTGGGTAGAAAATAATAACAAATAAAATTATTCTTCCAAGTTTATCAACTAATTAATATTCACACCATTTGCAATAATTTTGCTTTCCGTATTATACAGGTATCGAAAGAAATGTTGGGAAAATGAAGCTGATCATTCTATAGTCATACAGGGTCATAAAACTATAATAAAATCAATGTTGATTGAGGTGGATGTAAAAATTTTGGAGCAATTTTTAAAAAATGGACGTGGAGAATTCTGATGTACCTACGGTATCTGTTCCTATGTATAAAGGCCAACGCACTTTCCGATTACCTGGAAAATTCAAACTTTACTTTCTTATAGTTTTGGTCACGAATATGTACAGGAAATGCTGGAATTTTCCTCTCTGACGAAAATTTGTTCTTTTCTGAAGGGGTGAGAAATGGGTAACGTTGAGTACAATGTATATCAGCGTTTGTAAACATTTGTAAATACTTGTACAGATCGTTTAAACTAGTTCATATAAATTTTTAAATTTTTTGTCAAAATAAAATTGTTTTATGCGACTTATTTACGATATTTTATACTCATCCTGTATTTGCGCAGGCTCTCACAATGTGCCGTCATACTATTTGAATTCTATTATAACCATAAGTTATGTAACTAATATAACTGATAATGTTCTGTCTGTCAGTGATTCGAAATGTCTTGGGTATTGTAAAATTTCCATATATTAAGCTTAGGTAGCAAAGCATGAAGTGTATAGGACAACTTCATCATCTGAAATTTAAAATACATATAAACATTATTTATTCTGAAAAGTATTCTCACCTTTATGGCGAAAGAGTAATCTAAATCAATTATACCATACGCACAAATGTTCATGGGCCTTTGTATATTAGCCAAAATTACCAGCAAAGCCAATTGGTTGGATTTGTTCCAATGAATCCAAGAAGTTTTACACATAAAGTCATAGAAATTTTCTGACTACAAAAATAATTAAAACCATTAACCAAGTTATTAGCATTACGAACAATTTTATGCATATTAATAATGTAAATGAAATTAAGACAGAAATTGGCGACATAGTGGAATTTTTAAATTGTAAATACAAACAACATTAAATAGTAATAAAATTGCTGTAATAGTCAAACTAAATTACTACACTAAATTCTTGAAATCTGTTACAGAAAATTTTAAGTTTTTGCAACATCAATTGGGTAGGTTGTGAAAAATTATGATTCAGTTTTAACTACACAACCAACGTAACTGTTTTACAATAATTTTAAATTCAATTCCACTACTATTGTGTAATAAAGTGTATAGTTACTTCGTTAATTATCACCTGTCCGACACGGCAACAGCGAAATAAAATAATAATAGATTGAAAAATTATAAAAACCATGAACGATCCGGTTTTTAGTGGGACATCCTAGAAATTAAATTGATGATTAGTGAATGTTGCCGAGAAGTAGATATAAATTTTACCTGAGCAAACAAGATATAAAATCCGATAACCGTTGCGGGTACTCCACTGACACTTATTCCAAACATTGAAACAGTTATCACACCTGACAATTTTCTGAAACCACTAGAACAACCATTAGACAATTTAACGTATGGTTACTACGATTATTTATTACCTCTGTATCCTAACGATATGGTCAACGCATTTCTGCAGATGTACACTGCACTCTCTTTGCTCCTCTTCGTTGTTAACATCAATACGTGCTCGAATACTCTTCTTCAAGTAATCTATCAAAATTTGATACTGAAACCTTAAATGATAGGCGACATAATTCATATAGAATGAAACAACATTCGGCACATAAATAAAGCTAAATAATCCACCACCCAACAGGATTAACCCAATCCAACGGTAAATGAAAGATATTCTTTGGATGGAATCGAAAATTAACGCGCTTATGAAGTTATCGCAGAAAATGAACGAAAGAAGCCCATATATCGTCCCCATGCCTTGTATTGAGCAAAGAAAAATGGACAGTTTTGCTTCCTTTTTAATTCTCATTTGAAAAGCGACCTCTCTTGTCTCGATAGATATAAATTCTCTCTCGATAATATTCTTAATCTCCACGAGATTTTTGGAATATGCTGCCATTATTATTATGAGTGAGGAAACCTAAACAAAAAAAATTAAATTAATAGATATGTTAATGCCAGGTGCGCATTTCAATAATTCGGTGTATTTAGCAATATATATTCAGTCTAATAACAATTTTACGTTTCCTACTTACAGGTAGAGTAAAAATTAGGATCAGTATGCGAGCCCCAATGCTATCAGTATCTTTCTCAAGCGTAAGTTGGATTACGGTAAAGACGTTAAACGAGTTCAATGTGAATAACATAAACGCGCATCCTGTTAATAATACACATTTGTTTTTAAAGATCCCGCCCAGCATCATATAGTAAAGGAAATCAAGCGGGTCCACTACAAAAAATTGGTTAATTTTAATTTGATATTGCAAATAGTACATTTTAAATTATATATTTACCTGTATTCTCAATCTCCATTATGACTAACAGATTCGTAGGAACGTATTTGCTGTGATATCAGAGACCAACTGGAAGTAACGTCGAAACAAAAATTCATCAAAGATCGAACCTTCGATCGAAAGTGATGATATGATGATAATGAAGAATGTGTCTATCAAAAGAATATTTTATTAAAATCCATTATCATCACGAGGAAAAATATATCCCATACCTAATGTTTTACATTAATTTCCAATAGGTACTCGATATTATAAATAGTCATTTATCTTAACCTATATACGTATTTTCGGCACCAATACACCATTCATTAACTAAAAAGCTCATTTGAAAGGGAATTTTTAATCAAAAGGAATATTTGAATTATCAGTTTTTTTTTAGAATGACCCACTTAACTGTCGATATATTTTTTGTATA
This sequence comes from Cryptocephalus moraei, assembly GCA_946251905.1. Classification (NCBI taxonomy): domain Eukaryota; kingdom Metazoa; phylum Arthropoda; class Insecta; order Coleoptera; family Chrysomelidae; genus Cryptocephalus; species Cryptocephalus moraei. Next base: position 13,795,585 of record OX276460.1, read on the forward strand.
TTTATAATACGTAATCATTCGCAAACATGTATATCTTTCACGTGTGATATGATTTGAAATATAAGTACTAACCTTCCACTACAATTAAAAAATTCTACCAATGAAGAAATTTACAACTTCGTACTTGAAAATATTAAAAACCGTTAATTCACATTTAAGCATATCAAATACATATGCCACTGTAGTTGTCTAATAATAATAACATAGTCATAATATAATATATAACACAATAATAAATCATCACTGTGTCTCGTTATGATTTTATGGCTGTTGTGACTTTACTCTAATTAATCCAGTAAGCAAAGGTTTTTTGCAGGAAACAAAATGTAGAAGTTTTTTTCTCACTGGTTCTATATGTATTTTGTGCTGCTGAATCCGAATCTGAGGTTTGCCACCTCGCCAGGCATGAGCTTCTTAAGGAAAATTGCAAAAAACCTCATATGTTCGGCACTTTTTTCAGTTTTTTAACTATAACTCTAAAACTAAGCGTTTTTTGGTGATAACTGTGATACACTAAATTAAAGTAGACAAAATTTGCTATGAATACGTATAATAACTCTAAAATCTGGAACAATTGATAACCTCGTTAGATGGTGTTGAAGAAATGGCATTTCTTAACTTTCCGCTAAAAAGGTTAAAAAAACATTACACGAAAGAAAAAGCTAAGACACCATACAGAAAGTACCCACTAGCCGAATGGCCCAATGGCCGACTTCACAACTTGGCAAAGTTTGTGAATTGTTCAAGCTTGTCTTTAAAATTTGAAACAAGCTCCTTAACACAATCCTTCTCATGTGCGCTCAAAATTTCCGATCGATCAGATGAGCAGTACAAAATTTGTTCAATTTCGTATTGAAATGAGGCAGAAAAATCAATTGTTTCCAATATTATTGAGGCTAGAGTCCTGTGAGCTAGCATGTGTGCTCTAACCGCCCTTGCATAGGCGTGAGCAATTTTTCGGTGCTAACAGCAGCTTAAATGAGGTTGAAAAGTTCCGATAATCCATTACCTTTCATTATGAAGCTCACAGCTCCCATAAATGACATAACTAAATGAAATCCACCGAGACGTAGAACCACATGTTGCAGTTTGGGCTCTTCCTGACGACTTGCAATCACTTCCCGCGCCTTCAGGTAGAGTGGCAGATTATCTTAGGTAACGATAATGCTTTGTTGGTTTAATGATTTTGATTTTTCAACACTACTCAGTAAAGCAGTGTAGATCGTGTTACAGTCGGGTGGTGGTGATTTAATGAATGGCTGGCAATTAACATATGTGATGTCGTGTGGTTTATTTCTTGTTAAGTCTTCCATAAACCCATTCCACACACCAATTCCTAAAAGATTCATATGTATTCCATAGAGCCAGAGCAAGTGTGATGCAGAGGGGCTAACTAAACTTTTGTGACTGAAATTCGGAGTTAGAGGGTTGATTTCAATGGCAGCTAGGCCTGGCCCTGTCTTTTCAAACACTTTTACTGGAAGAGTTCCAGCACACGTGTCGTATACCTTCCTAGCAATATATTCAAAGGCTGCGAAAAAAAATTGATATTTTTGCATTTAAAAAACGTTTTTCACTTTTGCCAATTATTGAAATGTAACCAGGATATACCTAGTCATCATAAAATAATTCAGTTCGAAAGTGTACAAAATTGATAGTAGGGCACCAAAGAGCAGAATAACGTTTTTTAACCTTTTTTTTTAACGAAAAGCTAAGAAATGCCATTTCTTCAACACCATCTAACGATGTTATGAATTATTCCAGACTTTAGAGTTATTACACGTATTTATAGGAAATTTTGTCTACTTTAATTTAGTGTGTCACAGTTATCACCAAAAAACGCTTAGTTTTAGAGTTATAGTTAAAAAACTGAAAAAATTGCCGAAAATATGAGGTTTTTGCAATTTTCCTTAAGAAGCTCATACCTGGCGGGGTGGCAAACCTCAGATTCGGATTCAGCAGCCCAAAATACATAAAAAAGCGATGAGAAAAAAACTTCTACATTTTTTCCTAGAAACGCTGTTTCTGATACTTGGACGACTGAACTAAATACTCAACCTAAAATTACGATTTTTATTGTTATGCTTTTGTTGGCATCTGTAAGCTGCTAGCGCCAAATTTATTGAGGTCGATAGCACGAACTATTTTAAATAAATACTGTACTATGTTATAGAATAATTGACACTTTTTTCTGGGATCGGTATATGGGCATTATGTGAAGACAATACAGTTTCCAATTTTAAACATGGGTAATGTGATCTGCGATATGCGCTACAGAGAAAAAGTTTTCTAATGTGTTATGTACTACTATTTACAATGTTATCATTCATATACCAAAAACTTGATTACACCATATTTAACACACAATATTTCATGTATGGTAGAAATGGTATGGTGTTATAACCAATTAGAGGGTGTAAATTGGGGAAAACATTTTTTATTTTGTTAAAAGACAATACTGTTTACAATTTTATCATTCATATATTAAACCTTGATTACCCACATTTCAACTGCAATTTAACACATTTTATTCAAGCATGGTAGAATTTCATTACTTCTCTGGGCACTGCAAAATTCACATTAAGTAAGCTTATCGAACAAACCAAGCAGTAAGTCAACTTTACCAAGAAATATATAATACGATATAAACGCAATTAAATAAGAAACATATTCTTACTTTGAACATCAAAATGATATTCAAATTTAAAAGTGTTTGTATTTTTGTGCTTTGTTTTGTCCCAATGGGTCCAAGAAGTTTAACTTATAAAATAAAGAGATATTAATTGAAGATATGGGGGTGCGCATTAAGGGAACAGTAAGAGGGGTACGAATTCTTGCAGTAACCAAGTATCCTCTACTGGAGAAATCTTACTTAAAACTGCTATATGCTATTTTAACTTCCATACGATGTCTATAATTTCCAAAAGTCGACAATTGTGTTAGGGTATCTATATCAATAACAACATTTCAACATTAACAACTACCTATCTCAGGTTGTAGTAAGCAGGCACAGTTGTGAAATTATCGAGTTCCACTCATTTAACGTGCACTAATATTTTTAGTAATCTCACTTTGGATAACTAATACTGAAAAAGTCTAATATTGTACCAAAACCAAGCAGGTTCTTAATTACGACATAAGATAATGCGAAATGCAATCAGTAATTTATTGACTAAATAGGTAATGAGTGAAGACTTCCCTCATCTGTTTATTGCGTTTCAATCTAAACACTTTACTCCAGCTGATCATGCTACTTTACCGTGTTCTAATTCAATATTAACGGACGATAAATTTATATATTAACTCTAATAATTAATATTTAGGTTATACATCAATTAATGTTAAATTTGAAAGGAAACAAAACTAACGATTTACTTACTTCTTGATATTTAATGCCCGTTATAATTGACACATTAGGTAGAATCTAGTACAAGGTAGATGATTTTAGAAACTAATCTGCACAAACATCGAAAGGGGCATCTAATTAAAGCAGAATATTTAACATATTAAATGATGTTCAATATGTCAAAGAACATTTGAAGTGTTTAAAGCTAATATATACAGTATTATAGATAATCATTAGATCAAACGAACTTACCTGTGACGTTCAATGTTAATTATATAAGGTCTCGACGAAATAAATCGGTAGCTTAATGTAGTACCTCCATTTTGTATCTTAGAAAACAGTCAATTTAAAGCTTGAGTCTCACCTCGCGTCCCGTCCTTGGCTCGTCCAAAGGAACTTACCACAGGTAATAAACGGGCAACAAACATGCTACAGACCATGGAATTTTACCCCCTTGCAGGATTCTCCCGTCTGTTGGCGATGCCTCTGAGAAAATTTCCATTTTAAAAGCAATGGACTGAACTGATTTATTGGCACTGTGAATGTTCTGAAGCTAGCAGTCAAATTTCTCATCTAAATCAGGGGGGATCAGCATCTTTTTTTCAAAATCGCCTGCCGAACACCTCAGCGGTAAAATCTTAGCATTTTTTTAAAAGAGCAAAGCAAAAAAAGCATTTCAAAATATATTAAAGTGTGGTATAACCAACTATACTTCATTGCTTGTCAACCCGATACCAATATTCTGATAAAACAAGAAAAATTCCTAACTTCACAGTACCGAATTAATCGAAGTCTTTTAACTCCATCGTAGAGTCGAAACGCTTCATTGCCAGTTACCAAAAATGGCATTTAGTTGATCTCATATACAAACCCAAAGTAATGACGTACCGTTCCGGGAGACAGAGACTTATTTCATAAATTTTGCCGGCCCCTAGTGATTCATGGCATTTAATTCTCTGAGAAATACTCTCTAAGTACTGTCGTGCATATTTACCTACCACAAGGAAGTCACGTAAGTAGGTATAAAAATCACCAAACACCTTGCTCCCTTAAGGTCGCCACTACTGGCTGAAATAATTTTGTGAAACCCTTTAGAGCAATGCTTACCGAAAGCCAAGCAAGTTGAACTTAAATATTACTCCCTTTAACCTAAATCTTAAAAAAAATTTCTTGTTTCACAATCGGGACTGAAAAATCAGCGTCCATCGGATGAAACATATCCAGGATTAAACGTCCATGTAAGAGTTTGACCATCGTTATCTGAGTTTTAACGCCCCTAAAATGGCTTTTGATAAATTATCTAATTTGTTTATAAACATGTTCTTTAATAACTTCGCGAGGAATAAATATTTATTAATACCATTTTGATATTCATAATCTTGATAATTTTTAACGAATTTAAAAAAAGTGTCCTTGGACCATTTTCAACCGAGATAGCCATCATTATTTTTAAAAATGCACAATTTTATTTATTAAGGCTGAAATTGCGCGAATAAATTAATGAATCCTTTAGCTAAACAATGCCCATTATAGAGGTTAAAAAATTATTTTATTATGATAAATAAGGATTTTAAACGCTTGCTTAAAAAAATGTTAATATCTGAAAAGTGGTGGGGAGAATCATCTACAAGCGTTCAAAAGTTGAAATGAAGACTTCAAATTGAGATCATGAGAAAATTTTGCAATACCTCCGGCAATTCTAATTCTATTTCGATGTTTCTTTTAATCTAGGGTAGCTTTGCAATAATTGTTTATTAATTTGTAAAAAAGAATTATTTTTGAAATTTGTGATTTTTCTTCTTCATCAAAGATATAATTTGAAAGCGACAACTACATGCTCTTTTTTACACTTGTTATTTATAGATTTGTAATTAAGGTTTATACATCGTGATCAAGAAATACTGTTTAAGTTGGCAATCCTAAATTTTACTTTAAAATGGTAGAACTGGGACCACTTCCGGTTGTTTGACAGTGACAGCATTGACACTTGAGCGGCGATTCAAATTTTTATTGTAAAAATATAAAAATGGTACTATTTACATTAGAACAAGATATTTTTATTGGCATGGCTTATTTTCGGAGTACAGTTCATGATCCCATTTCTGGATGGCAATACTCATTGGAATCCACTTTGCACCAATTTCAGGAAAAGTTTGCTGAAATTGTGTTCACTATCTACGTTTTTAAACAACACTGCATGCGTGTAGTTCGATATTTGAATACAGGCAATATGAAGAAAGGAAAGCCACGTGGTAGACCCTCCCTACTGACTGAAAATGTGGTGCAAGACGTCAGGGCCCGACTACAACAAAGTCCTCGAAATCGGTTAGGAAGCTTTCTCTCCAAACAGGGTTGATCCTTATCAAAAGTTCACCAATTTCCACTTATTCCTAATTTCCTGTGTTCCGTTTCGTGACTTTACAGGTTTATCATATGGAAGTTGTTCCACTGTGTCGAAGAGCAAATTGAAATATCACCCGTACAAATGTTCGATGGTCCAATCCCTAAATCCTCCTGACCGTCCACAACGCGTCCAGTTCTGTAACTGGTTCAATCAGGAAATGAAAAATGACGACATCCTGAATAAAACCTTTTTTTCTGATGAAGCCTGGTTTCATCTCAATTGCTATGTTAATTCTCAAAATTACAGAATTTTGTCTGGTGAAAATCCATATGCTGTTAGAACAACAACTTTACATCCTTTAAAGTTGGTGTTTGGCTGGCAGACATTCGTTGCCCAATTAACCGTAGAGGAGCGCGAAAATGGCTACTTTCAACAAGATTCGGCTCGAGCACATACGGCTCGTGCCACAATGCAATATTTGCGGGAAGTTTTTGGCCATCGAGTCATAATTACGGGAATCTGGCCAAGTAGGTCAACAGACCTGACACCTCTAGATTTGTTTCTTTGGGCACCTTAAAAAGAAGGTGTTTCGTAATATTCTACATATACGTGAAGAACTGGAAACTGCCATTATCGAGGAAGTTGCAAATATTTCTCCTCGGATGTTAATTAATGCCTTCGAGAGCCTAAAACGGAGAGTGAATTTATGTTTAGAACATAATGGAGCTCAATTCGAGCAGTACCTTTAATTACTAAAGTTTTTTCTGGTGTAGTTTTTTAATCGTAAATAAATTCACATAACCTAAAATATTTGTGTTTACTTAGCTGTCGCTGCCCAAGGCCTATCAACTTTATAGGTTGCCTCAAGCGATCCTGACCTACCACAACAGCGCGCGACCGATATACGTCACACGGCGACCGGCGATGCAAAAAATATGTACATACTTTGAAAAACTCAAAACTGTTGTCAATTACAAACGAAAATGCCAGCCAAACGCCAAACTGTCAGGGTAATACAGAACATAGGTTAAAACACAATGTTAGATTAAAATGGATTAAACACAGATAATAAAACTCAGACCTGGGTCGCCAGTCTACGTCACGAACTCCGCCTCCCCCGCACGACGCCCTCGCACGGGAGCTGTTCAATGAGGTAACCTGTTTAAAGTTGATACGCCTTGGTCGCTGCCATGCAGAGACTTCCGGTGTAGCGTTGCAAACCCTTAGGCAAAAAAATCCTCCAGGTATGATTGCCAACTTAAACAGTATTTCTTGATCACTCTGTATTTTAAAAAAAAAATTGTGTAAAATAATTATTGCCAAGAGGGAAACTGCAGTAATTATTAAAAAAAATAATTCATAACAAGCATTGTTTTTTCAATATATACATTTTATTATATGAGGATGAATTTATTTAGGGATATTGAAAATTAATTTATATCACTTGTTTTATAATGTATGATTAAATATGTAAACATTCTCAGGATTACAAATATCACAGTGGCATTAATAAATATTTATTCCTTGCGAAGTTATTAACAAAAAAGTTCATAAACAAATTAAATAATTTTTCAAACACCATTTTGGGGGGTGGTAAGTAAAAAATTTTAATTTCCCATTTCACTTCTTAAAATTATAGGCCAAAACCAATAAAATGAGTGCTTATAAAATCCTCTAACTTATCGTCAACAACCGCATTTTTTCAGCTTGAAAATAGGAACTTTTTTAAAACTCATAAACAAATTAATATTTTATAATCAAATTTTGATGGTTTGTTAAGGGTGACAATAGACATTTTCTCGTACTTTAGTGATCATTTATGGCTTTTTTTTCTTTTTATTAGCAACAAAAGTTTGTATAGTTTTTGCAATTATTTAAACAAATTATAAAGCAATTTGTTTTTAGTAAGTCCAGAACTAACCGCTTTTTTTCTATAATATTTAATGAAAAATGTGAAAACTTCTAATTTGATGTATATTTTAAGACTTTCAGAAAAAACTAACTTTTTCACAATTTTCAAATTTTAGTCATTGTTTAAATAATGACACCGTAATTTTAAACTGTTCTTTCTGGGTAATATCATTCCATACCACCTAACCTTTTTTTGACCAGTTACCAATCTGAAACGAATTACTTCAAAATTTGCATGCATTCTAATTTTAGTTGACCGGGGGCTAGTGGGGCTAGTAAGGGGGTACGGTTGTATCCCCTTAAGGCTCTCACCCCAGTTGATCCACTCCGTGCTCTACCGACTCAGGGTGTGTGTATCCTAGTCCCGCCCTCCTACAGGATATCCGATCCTATCCGGCCTGGTTACCGGCGTGAATAGGAACGAGATTTTGGATACATTTTACACACTTCCCGCAACAATCACAACATCCATGGATTGCGTGGGATTCGAACCCACGACGACAGTGATCGCCTGACTCAAAGCCAGCGCCTAAACCACACGACCACCGCCGCCCCTATAACTTGAATTAATTAAATATAATTGGTTAATTGAACAAATCAATTTTTCAATACGGTCCTGCCTTGATTTCGCTTGTCTTTGATATATTATTTGAGTATATTTGGCTGCCCGCGTCGTTGTCAGTTTTGTATTAATTAACATTGTGATAATTTTGTTGTTTCATTGACATTTTGACTACTCATCCATGTTTAAAAAAATTAAAATATACCATTTCGATTTATATTAACGAACTCGCTCTATATTCGATATTTATACTTTTCTGATTTAATTGTGTAAAACAAAATTAAATATTGTATTTATTATTTAATTTATTTATTTATTTCCTAATCTACAATTTATTGAACATCTAATGACATAATTTCTAGTGACGTCGGTAAGGTCCAGTGAAGTGCGTTTTTTGATATTCGAAATAAGCGTGCGGAACTACTCTCGTTGAACAGATTTCGCTACATCCTTAAATGCTAGCTAAGAGCTAACTGAATGTTTCCGAACAACACTATTTTTGTGTTCTTTGATAATGCGCCACTATTTAAGGAATTTGGGAAATATAGTCAGCAACGTATACGTAAACTTTACTGCCTGAAATAAAAATAGAACATCAAATTAAAAAAACACATCTACAAACATACCTACGTTTATAATCAGCTTGAAATCAAAATCCATGAAGCCAAATGCAGCTATTGCTAAAGGTTTTCCTGTAAATATCAATATCATGAGCAAAGTCATTCTGTTGGTCTTGTTCCAGTAAATCCATGGGGCCCGACAGATGAAGTTATGGAAATTGGTCGACTGCAAATTAGAATAATTGCCATTTAACTAAATCATTGACAGTGGGATTTTTTAATTTAAGAAAAAAACTAGAGACTGTAGTATTAGTATATGTTAAAGTCAAGCAGCTATTATTTACATTTTAATTCATAATTTGGAAACATTAAAATTAAAAGGTCATAATAGTTTGCAACATGTTGCAATGCAACATGTAGTAGTAAGATAAATCTGCTTGATTTCGAGTGAATTAAAATGCATATATTATATATTAACGGTCATATCATTTTTCACATAATAATAAGGCATATTTACTTGGCTAGAAGTTCGTTGTCCCTCGATACATGTACTGAAGAATATTGTTAAGGACTTTAAAAATACAAAAAAGTTCAACGAATTGGTTTTCAGAGACATCTCCTGAAAAATATTTTCATGAAATATGCAATAAATTCTCTTTTCACCTAAATTACCTGAACAAAAAAAAGAATAAAATGAAATGACACCTGCCGGAATTCCGAAAACGTACATTACTAAAAATGTGAGATTCACTATTGCTGTTAATATTTTAACACCCCTTAAACAAAGAAAAAATAGTTAGTAGTTCGTGTCTTAAGTTGAAACAAAATAAGTAAATTAACTGACTAAATAGTGTGTATTGCAGTTAACAAAATGGATCACATAAATGCGGGGAAATGGAGGTGCCTTAAATTGGAGCGAAATCAGTAAATTAATTGGCTCAGTTGTGTGTCTTGCAGTTAAAAAAATGGATGGCAACTATGATCTAACTGCATCTATTTAGTTTTTTTATAAACCGGTAGCAGGTTATCTCGCTGATAAAATTTTTACTAAGAAACAAATTATTAAGAATTTGATTGTAACTATTCTTCGTTGCTGTAAGTGAAATTCGGTAACTCTGACTAATAACGCAGCACGAGAAATCGTTAAGATGTGCTTTATTTATAATAAAAATGGGTACTCAAATCAAATCTTTAAATTATTGTAACGAAGCGAATTTTTTGAGAGCCGTGGGTACCGGTACATACCGTACCTTTAACAGTTAAACCAAATATACCACAGGAAGATGGCGCCAAATAAGAGAAATTTCAATCTACCATCGCTCGTCTATCTGGAGGTAACTGGGGTGGGTATGTTGTCCCCAACTGGGTTCCCTATCGTAATAAAATTTTCGCTAGGTGAGAACCAATACTTGTGATTCACAAGTCATCCGTCCGTCCGTATTTGTATTTGTCCGTTGTACTGTTCTATATCTGTTGTCCGTCCGCTGGCTATAAGTTACTCGTTGTCAGTGTACCGACCACTACTTGTTAATTATCCATTAATAATTGTGATTGTCCACGGACCGCTAGTTATTAAGTTGTCCGTCCGTTATTTGTTGTCCGTTTTACCGACCCTTATTTGTAATTGTCCGTTATTTGTGATTGTCCACCGACCGTTAGTTTTTAAAATTGTCCTTCCGTTATGCCCGTCCGTTATTTAATATTCGTTGAACCGACCGCTAGATGTTAAGTTGTCCGTCCGTTACTTGTCATCTATTTCACCGACCGTTAATTGTGAAATTGTTCGTCTCTCCGATATCAATTATCGAATATGATAAAAAGCAATTTTAAGTTTGTTTAAAAAACGAAAGAAGAAAACAATTTTTTATTTTGTTACCTGATGTCATAAGCAACATTTCTGGAAGTTTTGACGAATTTTGATGTTTCTTCTTACGATTTATGGTACCGTTCTGAGCACACTACGAAGATGCAATTTTGGTTTTTAATTTATTCATTACTTTGCCATCTAATTTGTTTAAACATTTTTTTTATTTTTCTATTCGCGAAAAATCCATTTTTTTGTGCGGTTTTCATTGTTACACATGGAAATTACTTGTTTAACTATAATACATGAATCATTGTGGTAAGTTATAAAAATAAGTTTTAAATTTGTATTAATATATAAAAAATTAATAATATAATATTATAATTAACATAATCCAATATAAAAACGAGATGTTATAGAAACTTCTTCTCGTTCTTTTAACACACTGACCAAATTTGTGGTAACCAATATTATAGTGAAATATGTTATAATAAAATAATTCGTGAAAATTTAAATGGAAAAATGCATTTTAATTGACATTAGCATTAACGAGGCAACTAAATATGGTCATTTATTTTAACAAACTTTGCCATAATAACTTCAATGTTTTTGCGATTTGCTCAATAACATTATTTTGTTTCATCTTATTTCACTATGATATATTTATTTTTATTATATTCATAATTTAAAATTTTTGTTGAAAGTTATTAAATAAATGAAAGTCTCAGATTGATTTCATATGTTTGATTTCACATTTATCGATGTAAGACACTCTAACAAATCGAATTAATCGTCAGATTTAGAAAAAAAATGTTGTGGAAATGAAAAATAACTCTCCTTGCCTCCTTTCTTGGGAATCAAAAATATTTTTTTCGAAATGTTAAGAATGTTCTACATAAATTTTTTGTGTAAAAAATTTTTTACTTAACAGGTTGATTTATTTATTAATTTTTGTAATATTTATTATAAGTAATTTAAAAAATGAGTAATAAATAAAATTATTTTATCTCGGTATATACCGAAACGAAATTTGCGGGCTATTTAAAAGAAAACTCTTACTCCATTTTGTCGAGTTCGATTATTTTTAGTGCCATATCCAAATGACAACAAATTTAGGATTTCATTCAAATTAACTCATAAAAGCATATAAGAAAATTACAGTATTCTTATCTGATGTTGGTGAAGAGAGACGTTTTCACCTTATAATAGTTTTAAAAATTACATGGCCTATTAGGTGAGCGAACAGCAGCATCCCGATAAACTATTTGTGCCAACAAACTAAACCATTCATTCGTCATTTAGGGTAGATTTGTACAGTTGATTCAAGGAATTACACATGCCAAACCTCTACCGACTGAACAAGCCATGGTTATGTTTATTTGTATTTACTTGGTTATATATTACAGAACAGCTTGATCCATATAAAGAGGCTAAATGCAGCACCTTCATAAATTAGGTCGCAGTTTCATAACAGCTACTTCAGTCTAAAAGTCCATCGACGACTGTACAAATTATTATGTGATCTGTGCTTTTATATCGATCACAAACCTGTGCCACCAATAATTATTCGCTTTGAAGGAGGATTCGTTATGATGACCCGTAGGTGGAATTAAAAACTATTATGACCGTTTATTATAGGGCGGCAGACACCGTCCATTATCTACTAATCAGAGTTAAAAGTCATCTTATCTCTCCGCTATGTCCTAAGTGATGACTGTTACCGTATCCTTCAAAACGTGATGATGAGGGCCATAGAGCAATTGTTAAATAAATTTTCGAGAATGGCTGGGACAACAACCGTATAGACTCACGAACAGTAGAAAGAAATATGCCACAGCAAATGTCTAGATTAGAAGGATTTGATATGATTCCGAAAGAAGAATAAGTGTAGTAGGTAAGTGATAGGCTAATACTATGTAGGTAATAACCTCATAAACGCAAATTACCTCTGAATGTCAACGAGGTGATCGATGCATTTCTGGAGGTGACGCTGACATTCTCTCTGTTCATTTACGTCGTTCAAATCAATACGTGTTCGAATATTCTCCTTCAGGTAGTCCATCAATATTTGATACTGGAACTTCGAATGATGCGCTACATACGTAAGATAAATTGGTATAGAGTTAGGCATCATACTTATACAAAATATCGTGAACGCAAGGATGAAATTTGCACACCAACGATAAATCAAAGATAGATTTGCGATTGAGTTAAAAACTAACGTGCTCGATTTATTATCGCACGTTAAGAATGATAAAACCGCGAAGATCGTCAGTACGATATGAAGTGATGACACCAAGACACAGCGTTTCGCTTCTTTTCGTATCCTCATCTGGAATGCCACTCCTCTAGTTTCAATATTTCGGAATATATTTTCAACTACATCTTTCATTTTGGACAGTTCCTCGGAGAATATTACCATTTGCACCAAAAGGGCAGAAGTCTGAAAAACGAACTGATTTCGGTATTTTGATACAATTCTGAAAAAAAAATATTCAAATATTCTATATATGTGTATGTAAACATATCAAATTTTGGCATAGCTATTACGTTTTTTAGTTTCCGTTACCATCTGAAAAAACATCGATTACTTATTTATCTAATTAATGTACAATTTCCGTCGCTTTTTTAAAAGAAGTACCTACAGTGATCGTTTGATTAGTATCGTATTACATCTAATTGGAAATAACTAAATATAAAAAATTTTCATCTCTGTGATATTGGCACTGCAAAGATAAATGAACGGAGCATAAAAATGTTTGTTTAAACATATTTTCTCATTTACAGACAACCTACCTACTGATGGGCTTCATTTCCATGACGGTCATAGATAGTGACCCAGCGAGGAATTCAGATTGGCATGGAATAAGTTCGATATGAAAATTACCGGAGCAGCCGATTTCGGCCACGAACCTTTTTCAGCGTAAGCGGAGGATTATGGTACGGTGATAAGTACGCCGACTTCGGCCACCATTCTACCTGAATTGCTTAGGGCTTAACTTAGGGTTTCAATGGGTCGGTGGAACCGAAATGCGTCCCGCTGTCAAATTGTAAGCGAGCCAATAAACCAATGAAATTGCAATGATTTTGAGAACGGGCATTGGAAAATTTTTAGTATTAACCAATTATCCGCTAATTCATAACTTGGCTTTGTGTAGAAAGCAAATGTTTCTTTTTTCAATATCTACATTTGCAACATAAATACATTCAAGGAAAATTAAGGTTATCGATAATAAATTTGTAGTACTCGGACCTTATGATACTACAATTGCACGAGTGACATACTTTACTAGTGATTTCGCACCCCAGTGGTTTAAACGGGAATTTTCTAAGCAGGTATTAATGGTAACCGGAAAAAAATTCCCCGGAAAAAGGTACCGGAAAATAGTCCAAGGAAAAAAAGTAACAAAGAAAATAGTCCCGGAAAAAAGTCCCCGGAAAAAGAATACCAAACAAAAGTCCCAGGAAAAAGTCGCAAGGCAAAAAGTTCCCCGGAGAGTAAAAGTATCACATAAAATGCATTCAATATTAAATACCTATTTATCTACAAGTATATATTACGTAAATATATTTAAATCATGTAATTTTGAGGGATGGAACAATAGATTTTCTAATCTAGTGAGGCAAAAACCGCCTTCGATTTGGATTCTAGAAACTTTGAAATTATTGTGTACAGAATTTCTAAACGAAGAAAGAGGTATTCCTAATTTCTTAGGTGCGATAAGTCATAATATTAGGTTTAGACATTTATAAAATTATAAGATAATAAAATGTATGTAAGGTATAGATTATATATATGTTTGTATGTTAGCATATAATTTGCTGTCTTCACTTATAGTTGTAATAAAATATATATATATATATATATATATATATATATATATATATAATATAACAAGGAGTTTATTACGACTGTTTACGGCCGTTTCTCGCATCCTAGCTTCCAACGCTTGCGGTCTTTCCAGTCATGTGGTTGTAGACCTCTATCTTCCATTGCACCGTTTACTTCTTCTCTCCACGATCTTCTTGGTCTACCCCTTCTCCTGCGGTTGGTGGGGAGGTAGCATTCGCTTTGGCCATCCTTGATCATTCATCCTTTCGACATGGCCATACCATTTCAGCCTTTTGCATGCTATAGCTTCCAGGATGTTGATGTCTATGCCCATACGCTCTTTGATGTCAGCATTCCTTATTTTGTCCTTTCTGGTTAATTGGCAACATCTACGCCAGCAGTTCATTTCCATTACTTTTATTTTGGAGGTGTCTTTTTTATTTATTATCCAAAACTCTGAACCATATGTAGCAATACTTTCTATGATACTTTTGTATATTCTAATTTTTGTGTTCCGAGTGATGTGGTTATTCCAGAATATACTATTTAGTTGACGTATTGCTGAATTACCTTGTCCAATTCTAATTGCTATTTCCTTTGTGTTCCGACCATCATTTGTAATGCTTACACCGAGATATTTATAACACTCAGTATTTCCGATTTGTGTGTCTCTTAGTTCTAAATTTCTTCCTTCACCTCCCACCACTACATACTCTGTTTTTGATGGGTTGATCGATAAACCCCATTTGGTGTATTCTTCGTCTATTTTCCTTAACATGTAGTGTATATCATCCTGATCTTCTGCAAGTATTACTTGGTCATCCGCAAAATGTAAGCTGTACAATTTATGATCTCCAATTGGGATGCTCATAGGTTCACATTTTTTTTTCCAGGTCTCTAAAACCCCCTCCAAATAAATCTTAAAGAGTGTAGGTGCAATGCAGCAGCCTTGGCGAAGTCCTTTGATCACCTTTATCCCCTCTGTCACTCTTTGTCCAACCTTTATTGAACTAGTCATATCTTCGTAAAACTCCTTCACGGCATTAATGTAAATCGGTGGAATTCTCTTATCTTCTAGCACTTGCCACAACTTGGCTAATGGGACACTATCATACGCTTTTTGAAGGTCAATAAATACCAAATGAGTCTCCATATTGTGTTCCAAACGCTTTTCTATTGTTTGTTTTAGACAGAACACATTGTCTATACAAGAACGACCAGTACGAAAGCCACTCTGATCTTCAGCATCTTGCCAAACAATCTTCAATTCGGCTTTTAATTATCTTTCCATACAACCTACAAATTGAGTTTGTTACACTAAGCCCTCGGTAATTCGTACAATCCTTTCTATCGCCTTTGTTCTTGTATAGATTGCTGATATATGCAGTTTTCCATTCTGGGGGTAGCTCTTCCCCTCTCAAGAATAAATTAAAGATATAAGCCAATAGCTGAAATAGTTTGTAAGGGCCATTTTTAATCAGTTCTATAGGCACTCCCCCCGGTCCTGGAGTCTTTCCATTTTTCATGCCGTTAGCATGTTTTCTAATTTCTTCTGGTGTTATTTCAGTTTCTTCGCAGTAGGAAATATCATATTTTTCATTGCCAATATCTAGAAATTCTGCTCGATCTTCTGTCAGCATTTTTCCATAGTATTCTACCCATTTTTCCGGGGAAATCAGATTTAACCTACTGCGTTCTTTACCATCTCTTCTATTACCTCTAATTGTTTTCCAAGCTTCTTTACTTCTAGCGTTGCCCAAAAAATGCTCTACGTTATGGCAGGCTTTATTCCACATCTCATTTTTTGCTTTATTTACCGCTTTTTTTACTTCGTTATTTAAGCTGTTGTACAGTTGCCGATCGTTAATGTCCTTTGTCGCTAGCCATTTATTGTACATATATTTCTTCTTTCCCACAAGGTCTTCTATTTCATTATTCCACCATTCATTTTTATTCTTGATAACTTCCACTTCTCCAATAGCCTCCATTGCTGCTTCGTCAAGGGCTTTAATGATTTCGTTATATGTATTAATTGGTGAGGAGTAACAAACGCTGTTTAATTTTAAGTTCTGCCTCATTCGATATAGAAACTGGGTAGACTCATTTTCAAAGCTTTTTAGATTATACCTCCTTGATGAGATGTCTTGCAGTGTCATTGAACTTTCATCTTCATTTCGTCGTTGACTTCCTTTAAATGTAAATAGTAGTGACGCTTTAAGTAAATGGTGATCAGATCCACACTCTGCTCCTCGATATACTCTAACGTTGTTAACCTTTATTTTGGAGTTCTCCTTGCATATACAGTAATCGATTATTGATGTTAACTTTCTCACTGGTTGGTTCCACGTAAATTTATGGATTTCCTTGTGTTGATAGTATCCATTCATTATCTTTAAATTCATATTTTCGCAAAAACTAATTAATCTTTCGCCGTTTTTATTTACTCTTTCTTCCCCAAATGGACCGACCACTTTACTATTTACCTCCCTTCCGGTTCTAGCATTTAGGTCACCTAGTATAATTACTTCCTTCCTAGTTCCAATACTCTCTACCAAGTCCGTCAAATCGTCGTAAAATATATCCCTTACCTCGTCTTTTTCATCTTCAGAAGGTGCATATGCACCCACTACCACTAAGTCAAGTCCTTTTAGCTTCATCTCCACTTTTATTAACCTTTCATTTATCTGTTCCCAGTTCTTAATATTTCTTGACAGCCTTTTCTTTATCAGTATACTTACGCCTGCTGCTGCTCTTCTGTCTTTTCCTACTCCACTACAGAATTGAACAAAATCTTTGAACTCGTCCGTCCCTTTCTCTTTCTTTTTTGTTTCTGTAATGACTGTTACATCTAATTTAACTCTCTTGATTTCTTTCAGCACCTCATCTAGCTTAGTCCGAATACCCTGCACATTCCACGTTCCAAAACTCATTAACCTTTTCCGTAAGCTGGGTCGTTTCCCGATAAATCCGTCCGGCGTTTCCTTTCCGTTTTCGTAATAAAATATTTGCTGTGGTTTTGAATTTTATTTGGGACTTTTACTTTCCGGGGAACGATTTTCCTTGTGACTTTTTTCTGGGACAGTCTTTTTCTGGCACTTTTTTTCCGGGGACTTTCTTTCCGTGATTTTCAAATGGACTGGTAGGCGCGGAAATGAAGCACTGAGCGACCGAAATTTTTGCAGTAAGATGGATCGAGATGCGGTTTTTTGCATTCGGTTCGTGGAAGCGTCTACAAATTTTGTGAACATTTGTTATGAACGAGAAATGCAAAATTGAAGAGGTGCAGAAGAAAAATGCTTTTTTATATGTGCATGTGAAGGTGTCGGTTGTTAAAAAATTTACAACTCGGTAAATAATGACGGAAATGAGTTCAATTTTGTTACTCGGGGGTTTTTGGGGTCGCTGAAAACGAATATGACATCGCCAGTGGTCTCCGAAGTACCTAGTGCTCGGTACCGCTCGAACCAACGTCGTCTTCGGGAGGTTTAGGGGAATTGATTATATAATTAGCCGAGAGGTCTAAACTCGGGGGATTTTGAGGTCGCTGAAAACGAATATGACATCGCCAGAGGTCTCCGAAGTACCTGGTGCTCGGTACCGCTCGAACCAACGTCGTCTCCGGGAGGTTTAGGGGAATTGATTATATAATTAGCCGAAAGGTCTAATCTCGGGGGATTTTGGGGTCGCTGAAAACGAATATGACATCGCCAGAGGTCTCCAAAGTACCTGGTGCTCA
This sequence comes from Cryptocephalus moraei, assembly GCA_946251905.1. Taxonomy (NCBI): domain Eukaryota; kingdom Metazoa; phylum Arthropoda; class Insecta; order Coleoptera; family Chrysomelidae; genus Cryptocephalus; species Cryptocephalus moraei. The sequence continues at coordinate 13,813,680 of OX276460.1, forward strand.
GGGCCGCTCGAACCAACCTCGCCTCCGGGAGGTTTAGGGGAATTGATTATATAATTAGCCGAAAGGTCTAATCTCGGGGGTTTTTGGGGTCGCTGAAAACGAATATGACATCGCCAGAGGTCTCCAAAGTACCTGGTGCTCAGGGCCGCTCGAACCAACCTCGCCTCCGGGAGGTTTAGGGGAATTGATTATATAATTAGCCGAAAGGTCTAATCTCGGGGGTTTTTGGGGTCGCTGAATGTGAATATGACATCGCCAGTGGTCTCCGAAGTACCTGGTGTTCAGGGCCGCTCGAACCAACGTCGTCTTCGGGGAAGTTTTAGGAGAATTTCTTCAAAAATTAATCCTAACTCGGCACCTATACATTTCTTTGACATTGTAGATAAATCGTGTTTTACCGAAAACGTTTATACAGTTTGAATATTGAAATATTGAAGTTTGTATTAAAAAAATCTCTAAAGTACACTCATATTCAAAATTTTACTTCAACTATTTCTTTATAAAATATGTATCCTACAAATTATTTCAAAACAACAAATTAACACAAATGTTAATAACGTATATTAATCTGTAATTAAACTCCCGGAGACGACGTTGGTTCGAGCGGTACCGAGCACCAGGTACTTCGGAGACCACTAGCGATGTCATATTCGTTTTCAGCCACCCCAAAAACCCCCGAGATTAGACCTTTCGGCTAATTATACAATCAATTCCCCTAAACCTCCCGGAGACGACGTTGGTTCGAGCGGCCCTGAGCACCAGGTACTTCGGAGACCTCTGGCGATGTCATATTCGTTTTCAGCGACCCCAAAAACCCCCGAGTTTAGACCTTTCGGCTAATTATATAATCAATTCCCCTAAACCTCCCGAAGACGACGTTGGTTCGAGCGGTCCTGAGCACCAGGTACTTTGGAGACCACTGGCGATGTCATATTCGTTTTCAGCGACCCCAAAAATCCCCGAGTTTAGACCTTTCGGCTAATTATACAATCAATTCCCCTAAAACTCCCGGAGACGACGTTGGTTCGAGCGGTACCGAGCACCAGGTACTTCGGAGACCTCTGGCGATGTCATATTCGTTTTCAGCGACCCCAAAAACCCCCGAGTAACAAAATTTAACTCATTGCCGTCATTATTTACTGAGTTGTAAATTTTTTAACAACCGACACCACATGTACATGTAAAAAAGCATTTTTCTTCTGCACCTCTTCAATTTTGCATTTTTCGTTCATAACAAATGTTCACAAAATTTCTAGACGCTTCCACGAACCGAATGCAAAAAACCGCATCTCGATCCATCTTACTGCAAAAATTTCGATCGTTATGCCGATTTTAGTGCTTCATTTCCGCGCCTATGGTAAGTATATATGAATATAACGAAGTATTTATGTCACATTAACTAAACGAAAACATGATACTATATAATTTTCTCATGAAGACATTGCTCCTATTTAACAATTTCTCTATTTTTCAATTTTACTTTTACTAAGTTAACACTGACCTGAAAGAAATTCGTGACCGAAATCTACCCAATCTTATTTTATTGCACCTACCTGGCCTAACCAGCCATAATCCTTACTAATCCTACTGATAAAATCGCGTGGCCGAAGTCAGATATGATTTTTTTCTCTGTGGGGGAGTGGTGGCCGAAGTCGGATGTCCCCCAAATTACGGACTAGCAAAATATTTAAATTACCGTTTGGATCTTTTATTGAGAGACTGCGGTATTACTTTCATTCGAATTTTCGGGCCGATTGGGTTTACCCCTCATTTAGAATTCATCATGGAAACCATTCAGTATAATAATGGAGAAAAATTAATAACCCCGACAACTTCACTTTTAGATACATACAGTTAATGTCTCTCCACCAGACGTAAGGAGTAACATGAATTTGTTTTCAACAAGTGAAAAAGGACCTATTGTGGCTTAAGGAATGTTTTCAGTGAAGTTTTGAAGGTATGTAAAACGAATATAGGAGATCTTGTAACATTATGATTTATATTTCACGTGATCACAGGAATTTATCTAATTCCTTACATGTGTAATTGAAACTGAAATCAACTCACAAAACTCAATGATTTATAAATTATGTTAGAAAAGAGAGCAAACATTTAAAATTAATAAACCCTGTTGGTAGTTTAGAAATATATCTTAATATGCTATGATTCTACTTACTGGTAATGTTACAAGTAAAATATTCAGGCGAGTTAAAGCGTCTTCGGTGTTCTTGTAATATATAATTTCTCGTAGGCTAATTATATTAAACAGATTTGTCGTCACCAATAAAAAAACACATACCAGAATGAATGTAATTTTCTTCTCGAACATTGGGGCCATCATCATATAGTACAGGATGTTAAGGGGATCAACTGAAATTAAACATTTATTACAGATTATTCAATTAGATTACAACATATTTCGGCAATTAAGGGTGAACATAACTTAACTTGTATTAACTTTCAACATTTAAAAAATAATGTACTACTTATCTATTAAAATAAAGAAGAACATAATCAGGGGAGGAAAGATAATTTAGTAATTATGTAATTAAAATTGAACACAGATCTGTCCGGATCCTACTTAAGTTATACTTGTAATTGAAAACACGGTTTTAATAGAAGTGTTTGTTATATTACCTGGTTTATCTACTGGAGAAGGCATCTTAGTCTACTTCAAAGCAAATTATTGCACTGGTAAACAGAATATTTGTGTTCGAAAAAAACGACGAAGGGGAATTTATTGAAATATTTTATGAAAAAAAAAAACATTTAAATAAAACATCAACCACCAAACCTTGGGAAATGAAAATGTGGTACAGCTTAATATTTTTTTTAGGTAATTGCATTTCTAATGAACAATTTATCGATCTATTAATGACTGATAATTTTTCTCTTTCACTTCTGTTGGCTTTAAAAGTATTCCCATGTTCAAAAATAATTATTTCTTCGTCTTCTCCTGTTCGTCTGCCAAGTTCGAGATGAAATTCTTTCACAAATACTTCTGCCACTTTTTCGAGAAAATCACGATATGTCCTCTCTTATTTCTAATATTGTATTACTCATCAGTAGAGCGTTGTCCTTATGTTGGGACTTAGAGAAGATTTCAGTTTTCCACGTTGACGTTGTTCCCATCTTCACGGTGAAATATTGGTTGACCACACATTTTTTATATTTCACGTGTAACGAATCAAAACTTTGATTCGTCCATCGTTGGTGTAACGGTATCAAACATGACGTCTTACCTCGAAGAAGTTTTTATTTACATAACAAGCCGTACCCGGCATGCGTTGCAATGCCACGCAAAGTTTAAAAAAAGAAAAAACAATAAAAATTTTAGATGACCCGGTGAACTTCGTATCACCTACATATATTTTTGAAAAATTTGGTCAAAACATAATACAAAATTTTTATCTGCATTAAATTAAATGCAACAGAGTTGTACAGCTAATCAATTTAAGGCTTTCTGATGTACTATATTTTTTTATCTTCTTTGCGGAGCGTAAATATATAAAGATAATGGTTTTACGACTCGCGAACACGCGACGTATTTGTCGACGTAATTGCCCATGTGCGAAACAGGGAAACTCCAATTTGATTCCGCAAACTGTCCTTGTAACTGCAATTGGGTGATTCAAAATTGAGTGCAAAGATTTTAAGGGCGTATTTACCAGCCAAAAATAAGATTTTTTTTCCATATAATCGTATGTCCTAACTTGCTTCGTTTTCTAGATACAGTGTGTTAAATTTTTTTAAAAAAAATCGGGTTTTTATCAATTATTTAAAAACCTTTCAGCCGATTTAAATAAAATTTGGTAGGCTTATTTGTAGTCATAATGACCTTCCTTTGGTGGGAATAAAATAAATTTATTGATTCCAGTGGCGTCTCAGGGGACTACCTACTTGATACTTATAGGTAAAACTATGGTACGCCACCCCTTTTTTGACAATTTAATTTTTCTTTAGATTAAGCGGTCAATATTGTAACTTTCTTGCCTCTTGAGCTTTACTCGTATCTAGCTTTGTTTCCAAGAAAAAAATCAAAATCTGGGCCTCGCCCCATTAAAAAAATAATAAATTCGAATCAATTATTGAGACTCATTTAATCTGTTTAATTTCTATTTAAAATTCAGCTTAGCCTAAGTAACAAATACACAGAAAAGCAGATCTTCATAACAAATGCTGGAAATGGCTGCCTCCTGCGGTGATACAACCCTCCATTCTTCGCCTCATGGACTGCCGAACGCGCTCGAAAATTCCGGGAGTATTTCTGACTACCTCCAAGGCATGAAATATCCTTTGTTGTAGGATTTCAATTGAAGGAACTGGTCCTGCATCATAAACCAGGCTTTTAACATGGCCCCATAAAAAGAAATCCAACGGGTTACAGTCTGGCGAACGCGATGGCCAAGCTATTGGACCTGCTCGGCCGATCCAGCGTCTGGGGAATTCAAGGTCTAAATATTCGCGGACAGTTATTCGAAAATGGGGAGGGGCTCCATCGTGCATAAAATAAAGTTTTTTGCGAATATTCAACGGCACATCCTCCAATAAACCGGGTAAATGATTTTGTAAAAAGTCCAGGTATGTATCACCATTTAAAGTTCGGGGAAAAATAAATGGACCAATTAAAAAGTCCCCAACAATCCCTGCCCAAACATTCAAACTGAACTGCTCTTGGTGGTTCGACTGTCGAATTTCGTGGGGATTTTCAATATCCCAAACATGAATGTTATGATAATTAACGACTCCATTGCGGGTAAATTGGGCTTCGTCGGTAAATAGAATGCGAGATAAAAAGTTCGGATTCCTGGCACAATTATTTAGTATCCATCTTGCGAATTGTACCCGCTGGGGAAAATCTCGTGGGAGCAAACCCTGCACGCGCTGGATATGGTATGGATAAAAACTATTTTGATGTAAAACCCTCCAAACTGTCGATTGACTAAGGTTTAAATCCCGTGCAATTTGCCTCGTGCTTAACGCAGAATTCTCTTCAATAACTTGCAGAATTTCCTCTTCCGTCATCACGATTCGGACTTCACGCGGCCTACCAGCATTCATTTTGGTAAATTGGAATCTTCCAAATTCCCGGAGATACTGATGAGAGTTGCTGAAAGTTCTACAGTTGGGCAGCCGACGATGAGGAAATCTTAACGAGTACATCCTACGAGCTTCAAGCGCATTTCCATCAGCTAGACCATAAACAAAATGAATATCTGCAAGGTGCTCGAATGAAAATGGTTCATTTTCCATTTTTAAAAGAAAAGAAAAATGAAAAATAACCACACAAAAAAACTAAACCGACTGTAAACACCAAAACGTAAATAATGACAATTGTGTCATGGTTACGGAGAAAAACAAATTACTGCTAACAAGGGTCACAGCCCTCTGCTTACTTACATGTTTTAATAGGGCCAGGCCCCGATTTTGATTTTTTTCTTGGAAACAAAGCTAGATACGAGTAAAGCTCAAGAGGCAAGAAAGTTACAATATTGACCGCTTAATCTAAAGAAAAATTAAATTGTCAAAAAAGGGGTGGCGTACCATAATTTTACCTATAAGTATCAAGTAGGTAGTCCCCTGAGACGCCACTGGAATCAATAAATTTATTTTATTCCCACCAAAGGAAGGTCATTATGACGACAAATAAGCCTACCAAATTTTATTTAAATCGGCTGAAAGGTTTTTAAATAATTGATAAAAACCCGATTTTTTTAAAAAAATTTAACACACTGTATCTAGAAAACGAAGCAAGTTAGGACATACGATTATATGGAAAAAAAATCTTATTTTTGGCTGGTAAATACGCCCTTAAAATCTTTGCACTCAATTTTGAATCACCCTATATATTATCTTTTTAAATTTTTAATAACTAATTTATCAAAAACTATCTTGGAAGTGGGCATGATATTTTCCTGCAAAATATGCGTTGCACCAAACGACGTCATTTGAAAGCAATTATTATAATTTTGGATGTTGGCCAAGAAATCTTTAGTTATTTTCCACCCCAGAAATTAATGAGCGTAATTGATCTGGTGGTGGGAACAATTGTGGCAATCTTACTTTACCACCAGCACAACATAATCCAGTATATTCAGAGCTGTATTTTAACGCTTTGCAATATTGACAAGTGATTGTCATTTTTCCAATCGTTACGGATTGGTCGGCACAATAATCTATTTCCGGGTCGTATTGGAATGCTACTCGTTCCAGATTTACAGAAACACTGCGTCTGCGGAATCGCTCTATTTCATTGTGTCTTGAAGTGTGCTCCATGTTTTGGATATTTGTTGCTCGTAGTACGTGTATGACCATCTTGGTGTTGATTCTGCTATGTCTTCTTCAGCTTGTCTAAGTAGTTTTTTATTGGTTGCTATTTTTACCTTTAGTTTGATTCGCCGGTAATCCTGTTTGGTCTGTTGTTTGGGTTTCTTCACTTCCGGTTTTGGGTCTTGTATTTGTACCTCATAGACTTGTTTCTTGGGTATTTTATATTCCTCGTGTGACGTCAGGTACAGCCGGATTGTCTTGTAGTTTTCCTCCATTCTTTTGAAATAGTGTGATTTTATATAATTGTGCTGATCGCCAAACCCAAGTTCATGGAACGCCTCGTTGTTCTCTTGGACTTCCCCCATAGTACTTTTAGGTGATCAATCCTTTTTTGCAAGTATTCCTTGGTTTTTCCTACAATTCCGTCTTTCTTGCAATTGTTGTGTAGTTATATGATTTCTTGGGCTATTTTTTCTTGTTCTTGAATCAATTCACCTGCTTGTTTTATCTTGTCGTAATTGAAGTTGTGAACTTTTTAACTTAGTTCTCTGGAAAAAGTGGCTGTGACTTACGCAGGACTCTTCTTGGTTTCTTACTTCCCGCTTTTGTATTGGCGCCGAAGTTCTTGACGTTTTTAAGTTGAGATCACTGTCGGTTTTTCTTCCGGCTGCAGTGACTCGATGCGTCAGTTTTTTCGAACTTGTCGAATTTGTAGACTCGGTGTCCTGTCGATCTAAATGCTGTTGTGTAAGATGTGCCCGAACTCGTTTCTCGATTCTAAGCCTATCTACTTCATAATTATTTACTGTTGAACGCAATTCTGTCATACCAAAAAGAATGTTATCGTTATCTGTCTCTCGCTGGTCGTCAGTCGTCAGTGAAATTTGCACGTGAGAGCTCGTCGCATATTTTATTGACTTCGACGACTTTGATTGGCATTTTAAAATCAATAAAGTTCTCGCGCACTGACAATCTGATGATAGATTTTAATAATCGTCTTGACATTTATTTATCTGACAACCAACTGACAGTATACATTCATTTGTTTGATTATAAATGTCAAATTACAAAACGTTCCTTTTTCAGTATTTCCGTTACTTATTATTTATGTTTCTCACCGAAAAACCTTCCCTGAACTTCCACAAATATTTCAAGATCAAAATTAGGTAAATCCGCACAGCCGTTCTCGAGTTCAAGCCCAGACAAACTAACAGCATTTCATTTTTATATATATAGAGATTATATTAAGATATTATTCCCGTAGCCAGATATTGGTGAAATTGTTATACGAAAATATGTTCTTACAAATTTTTTTAAATCATTAATCTTATTTAAACATAATATATCATGTTACATCGATTTTATCAGTTCTTCACATTTCAAGCTACTCATTAAGAATATGTTTATAAACGATAATAAAACAATAATTGGATGCTTTAAGTAAGTATATTAACATATAGTGTTCGATATTTTAACAATAACTGATTACTGCTTTGCACGTAACGGTTGTAAGAAAGATCCTTTAACAGCTCCCTCTAGTAAATTTTGTATGTAGATCTTGCATGTAGTTTCCACTTCATGTATATACAAATTTTACTTAGTTTGGAATATAATATCAGATTTCACTATTTAATGGTGATAATATATAATAAAGTGGAATATGTTTCCATTGTATGTTTTGGATCATCAACCTGTGTGTTATTTTATTATAAAACTCAAATATTAGTTACATTTCAATCTATTCATATTACTTTATGATTATTAGAGTTATGTGAGTGTTTGACCATATATTAATAAACCGTTAGTTCAGAATTTACAATTGCACTTATAATACTGCTAAACCCGATAAACCTTTAGCAGGACAAAAGCTAAACCAGTTACACGACACAACACAATTTGTTATGAAGGGTGATCTTAGACTGAAATCCACAGGCAATCCTTTTTAAAATCATATCGTTTCCCTTTATCTCTTCGTTCGGGAAGAACCACATTCGTGAGTTGTGTACAGGTAAAATTCTATTTTTGGAAAGGAATTTCAGTTTCTTAGCTCGCATAGCTCCTAAAAAAGTGTTCATATAAAAAATATATAAAAAAGTCATATAAATATAATCAAATTAAAGTTAAAGTAAAAGTAAAATTTTTTAAACATAATTCACAAAAGGGACGCGAAGAATGCTGATGTACCGGTATCTCTTTCTACATCTAAAAGTGTTAACGCACTTTCCTATTACCTGGAAAATTCAAACTATACTCTCTTATTACGAATTTACGAAAAAACAAAAAGTTTATATATATATATATATATAGGACTAGAAATATAGTATATATAGATATATAGGACTAGAATATCCTAGACTTTGGTACAACCAGGTATAGAATATGCAAATACCAGCAATATTTCAAATAAACATTTTATCTAAGCGCAGTAACAAAGAAGATAAAATTATTTCCATTCAAATTAATTTCATGCTTAATTGAAATTAATTAAGTAAAATTTCCTATCTCTGACACGTTCTAAGAGGACGCCAATACACTATGCTGCAACTTATAATGAAAGGCAAAATAGAGGGGCGACGAGGAGTTGGTCGCAGACAGATATCATGGCTGAGAAATATTCGCGATTGGACCGGCATCAGAAGCGCTGAACAACTTTTCAGAGTAGCTGTGGATCGCCGGGCACTCTCTGAAGTGATCGCCAACGTTAGGGGGACCTGACACGGCACGTTAAAGAAGAAGAACTGCGATTAGAAGGAGAGCATCTATTTTGAGAGCACGCTCTATATTTAATATTTATACTTTTGTGTTTTAACTGTGTGAAACACAAATAGGTAAAATCCTCATGTACGTAAAAACAAACGAACTAACTTATTTATTTACTAATGTACAGTTTATTGAACAACTAGGGACATAATTTCTAGTGACGTCGGTAATTTCCAGTTAAATGCGTTTTTTTTTTAATAATCGAAAGGGTGCGGAACTACTCTCGTTAAACAGATTTCGCTACATCCTTAATTGCTAACTAAGTACTAATCGAATATTACCGAACAAAACTATTTTTGAACTCTTTGATAATGACCCACTATTTAAGGAACTTGGGAAGTATAGTCAGCAACGTATACATATACTTTATTGCCTGAAATAAAAATAGAATTTCCAATTAGAAATTAAACACATCTACAAACACACATACGCTTATAATCAGCTTAAAATCCAAAGCCATGCAGCCAAATGCAGAGATTGTTAAAGGTTTTCCTGTATATATCATTATCATGAGAAAAGTCATTCTGTTGGTCTTGTTCCAGTATATCCATGGAGCCCGACAGATGAAGTTATGGAAATTAGTCGACTATAAATTAGAATAATAAATTGCCATTGAACTAAATAATTAATAGTGGGATTTTTTAATTTAATAGAAAAACTGAGGACTGTAGAATTAATAGTATGTGTTAAAGTTAAGCAGCTAATATTTACATTTTAATTAATAAATTGCCAACATTAAAATTAAAAGGTTATAATAGTTTGTAACAAGTTGCGTTATTTTTTCGAATTTGTGACGTATTACTTGCAAGGCAGTAAGATAAATCTGCTTGATTTCGAGTGAATTAAATATTTTAACGGTTATATCATTTTTTACATAGTAATATAGCATATTTACTTCGCTAAGCATTAGTTGTCCATCGATGCATGTACTGAAGAATATTGCTAAGAACTTTAAAAATACAAAAAAGTTCAATGAATTGGTTTTTAGAGACATGTCCTGAAAAATATTTTCATGAAATATGCAATACATTATCTTTTCACCTAAATTACCTGAACAAAAAATGAATAAAATGAAATGACACCTGCCGGAACTCCGAAAGCGTACATTACAAAAAATGTGAGATTTACTATTGCTGTTATGATTTTAACACCCCTTAAACAGAGAGAAAATAGTTAGTACATAGTTCGTGTATTGAGTTAAAACAAAATCAGTCAATTAATTGACTCAGTTGTGTGTATTGCAGTTCAAAAAAATGGATGCCGGATAAATGGTTGGAAAGGTAGCAACTATGATCTAACTGCATATACTTAGTCTAATTTATGAATGGGTAACATGTTAGCTCAACCTGGAGTACAACCGTTTAGACTCATGAACAATAGACAGCAATATGCCACTGCAATTGTCTAGATTGGAAGGATCGGATATGTTACCAAAAGTAGAATAACTGTGGTAGGTAGGTAATAGGTTAAAACTATTGTAATGAAATAGAAGCCATAAAAGATGCCATAAAGATAAGCGCCTTTCGAAATGACTTCAAAGAGTTCCAAACGAGATAGATTCGGGGAACTGGTGCAATTCTTGGAAAGCCGTTCGCGCTTCTAATATTATCTAGAAGGTTACCGAACAAAGGACCGGAAACGCCTCGATCTTTCTGGGTTTCCCATACTGCTATAAATAGCAGACGGAGAGCGATAAGGAGAAGTCGACGGTAGTCGTAAACAGTCGCCGGTAGACTGGTCGACGGGTGTCGGCCAGGCCGGCGGTAAGATAAATAAACAGTGTGCAATATAAATTAATTAGTTAAGTAATAGTAAGTGAGATAAGATAAATTAGATTAAGTATAACAGCTAGATTAAGTAAGTAGTGTAAGTGTATAAATAAGTTAGCGTGTAAGTGGTAAAAATTAATTAAGTAAGACAACTCGTGTCGTGTAGTAATTCTCGCGTAGGTAAAAACGTTACGCTATGTAGGTAATCAACTCTTGAACGCAAATTACCTCTGAATGTCAACGAGGTGATCGATACATTTCTGCAGGTGGCGCTGGCATTCTCTCTGTTCATTTTCGTCGTTCAAATCAATACGTGATCGAATATTCTCCTTCAGGTAGTCCATTAATATCTGATACTGGAATTTCATATGATACGCAACATACGTAAGATAAATTGGTATACAATTAGGCATCACAGTTATAAAAAATATCGCGAACGCAAGGATGAAATTTGCACACCAACGATAGATCAAAGATAGATTTGCCATTGAGTTAAAAACTAACGTGCTCGATTTGTTATCGCACGTTAAGAATGATAAAACCGCGAAGATCGTCAGTACGATATGAAGTGATGACAACAAAACACAGCGTTTCGCTTCCTTTCGTATCCTCATCTGGAATGCGACTCCTCTAGTTTCAATATTTTGGAATATATTTTCAACTACATCTTTGATTTTGGACAGTTCCACGGAGAATATTGCCATTAGCACCAAAAGTACAGAAGTCTGAAAAACGAAATGAGTTCGATAGTTGATACAATTCTGAAAAATATATACAATTTTTCTATGTATGTGATGTGAACGTAAACATATCAATAGTTTGGCAAAGGTATCTTGTTTCTTCAACTTCCGTTACCATGTGAAAAAACATCGATTGCTTATTCATCTAGATCTAAATGATGTATAATTACTGCTTTTTTTAAAAGTAGTACAGTGATCGTTTGAAAGGCGAGTGATGATTTTAAACGTATTACATGAAATTAGAAACAAATAAATATACAAATTTTTCATCTCTGTGATATTGGCACTGCAAAGATCAAGAAACGAAGCAGAAATATGTTTGTTTAATCATCTTTTCTTTCTTTAAACATTTCATTGATGACAACCTAAATACAGAAGGACTTCACCCAGCGAGAAATTCATGGAATAAGTTCTATATGAAAATTACGGACTCGCAAATTATTAAAATTTTAGTTTTTACTGTATAACAATCTATATAAAAATTACTTTTTGTCGTTGAAACATACAAAATTGGATCACAAAATTTTGATAATTCTTATTTACAAAACCGTTGGAACCCCCAAGTTCCAACCTTCAATTTTTTACAATCAACTTGCAAGGTTTCTTGATTTCGATCTTTGAGCGAGCTTTTTATATAGTGGAAACGAACTTGTTAAAATCAGAACAAATGATGGTTCAGAACGGCCTACAAGTGATCTTAAACAGTTGCACGAGTTTTAACAAAATGATTTGTTCTCCAGCCAACATGAAAAAGGACCTATTGTGGCTTAAAAAATTCTTGAAGTGAAGTTAAAGCATGTAAAACGACTATAGGATATCTAGTAACAATATGGTTTATATTTCACGTCATCACGGGAAGTGATCACATTTCTTACATTTGTAATAGAAACAGAAATCAACTCACAACACTCAATGTTCTATGAATCATTTTAGAAAAGACGGCAAACATTTGAATTTAAACAATTTTGTTAGGTAGTGTAGAAATGTATCTTATATGCTACGGATCTACTTACTGGTAAAGTAACAAGTAAAATATTCAAGCGAGTTAAAGCGTCTTCGGTGTTCCTGTAGTACATAATTTCTCGTAGACTAATAATGTTAAACAGATTTGTCGTCACCAATATAAAAAACAATGCCAGAAAGAATGTCATGTTACTCTTAAACATCGGGCCCATCATCATATAGTACAGGATGTTAAGGGGATCAACTGAAATTAACATTTTATTAGAGATTATTCAATTAGATAACAACATATTCCGGCAATCATGGGTGAATATAAGTAAACTTATATTAACTTTCAACATTTAAGAACGTATTCACTCCATATCGATCAAAAGAAAGAAGAAAAACGTAATTATGGGAAAGAGGAAACATAATTTAGTAATTATATAATTAAAAATGAACACAAATCTGTCCGGATCCTACTCAAGTTATTCTTGTAATTGAAACTAAGTACGGTTTTTAATAATAGTGTTTTATTACCTGGTTTTTCTACTGGAGAAGGCATCTTAGTCTACTGCAACCCAAATTATTTCACTGGTAAACAGAATATTTGTGTTTAATAAAACCGACGAGGGGGAATTTATTGAAATGCTTTATGGAAAAAAATATACATTTAAATAAAACATTAACCACCAAACCTTGGGAAATGAAAATGTGGTCCAGTTTAATATTTTTTATTGGATAATTGCATTTCTAATGAACAATTTATTGATCTATTAATGACTGGTAATTTATCTCTTTCATTACTATTTGCTTTAAAAGTATTCCCAGCTGTTTAATTGTACTTATGCTGTCCATTATCACTTTTCTCCGATGTATTTTGATAGTTAATATCAACCAGATTTTCATTATCAGCAATGAGTTCAGTGAAATATTTTTGATTATCCACCACTTCTGTTTGATATTTTACAATATTTGCAGTTCGACCATCGTGATTTTGATCTGATTCTATAATTTCAACAGTAGTTAGAAACTACGATTCATGTTCAAAAATAATTATTTCTTCTCCTTTGTTTCCTCCTGTTCGTATGCCAAGTTCGAGATGAAATTCTTTCAAAAACACTTCTGTTGCTTTTTAGAGAAAATTTCTCGAAATTTTATTTCTAATATTGTGTTACTCATCAGTAGAGCGTTGTCCTCATACTAAGATTTAAAGAAGTTTTCCACGTTGACGCTGTTTCCATCTTCAGGGTGAAATATTGGTCGACCAAACATTTTTTTTATAATATTTCGCATGTATCGAATCAAATCTTTGATTCGTCGGTCGTTGGTGTAACGGTATCCAACATGACGTCTTACCTCGAAGAAGTTTTTGTTAACATAATTATATTAAGATATTATTCCCGCAGCCAGATACTCGTGAAATTCTTAGAGGAATATAATGCTACTCCAGATTTTTTTAAATCATTATATTATAATGTTACATCGATTTTATCAGTTCTTCACATGTCTAGCTAGTCAATAAGAATATGTTTATAAACGATAATAAAACAATAATTGGATGCTTTAAGTAGATATGTATATTAACATATAGTATTCGACATTCTAACAATAACTGATTACTGCTTTGCATGTAACGGTTGTTAGAAAGATTATAGCCCCTCTACTTTGGAATAGTAGCGTATCCTTGGAGCAAAACTAATACCAACGTCGAGACGGAAAAAGTTCCTACCTTTATGAGGGAGATTTAAAAACCAAAGAAATCGTACAGAAGAGAAATGATTTGATACTGATGTCGGTGAGATTCACTAAATGCTTGCAATCAGTTCGTTGAATGCACTTTAACCAAAATTTTCGCATCTTTGAACACTTCGGTATCCTAAAGAGCTGGAACCATTTTGCCCCACTGTTCTTACATTTACGTGTACAACAGCCGGGCATTTTGCAGATAATTATGTATTTAAATGCAAAAACCACTCTGCCAGTACAGTCAGTGTCAACTTCTCTGCTGAAATCCTAGTGACTTTCAGTGCAACCAACGTTATTTTGCTCCAGCAGCAACATCAAAGGAAGGCGCCACTATTCAAAGTAGAGGGGCTATAAGAAAGATCATTTAACAGCTCCCTGTAGTAAATTTTGTTTGTAGATCTTGCATGTAGTTTCCACTTGGTGTATATACAAATTTTACTTAGTTTGGAATATTGTCACACGCCTGAGGGCCTAGGGCCCAAAGGGAGTGCTCTGGTTGGGGGTGTAGCTAGGTAGAGACTGAAAAGAAGACATGGCAACACGGACAATATTTATTCAAACATTAAATATTATTAGTTAGAGAACATTAACAAAGGGCAAAAATAATAATTGGAGGGTGAAAAAGAGAATATAAAAGTGGAAGAAGTGGTTGCTTACTGTGGTGTAACGAAGGGCAGTAAGCGCGAGGCTCCTCAAATCAGCGACATGTCGAAGGGCGGACTCTCAGATGGGCAGCGTGACGGGGTGCTCGAAGACTGATCTCTCGATCGATCTGATCGATACGTATAAATACTTACTGTTTGTTGACAAATGTGCCCGCCGCCTATCCGCG
This sequence comes from Cryptocephalus moraei, assembly GCA_946251905.1. Taxonomy (NCBI): domain Eukaryota; kingdom Metazoa; phylum Arthropoda; class Insecta; order Coleoptera; family Chrysomelidae; genus Cryptocephalus; species Cryptocephalus moraei. The sequence goes on from OX276460.1 coordinate 13,828,742, forward strand.
AGGCACGTATCGTCCTTCGGTTTTAGGTCACCTCCGTGCTCATTTAGCTTGGGTGGTGACCCAGTTGCGCTAATTGGGGCCGTATCGCGACAAAATAATTATCAGATTTTACTACTTATTGGTGATAATATATAATAAAGTGGAATATATTTCCAATGTAATTGCAACTCGAATGTCATTGTTGCTTAGCAATTTGTGTTGACAGTTCCGGGCCATAAAATTGTCTGGACAGTTCCGGGCTATAAACGGCAATTTACGCAAGCATTTGAGTGCCTAAAACGACGATTATAGTGCCAAAATAAAATAAGATTTTTTAAACAAAGATTCACAAAATTGACGCGAAGAATGCTGATGTACCGACGGGTATCTCTCTCTTTGTGTAAAAATGTTAACGCACTCTTCGATTACCTGGAAAATACAAACTATACATTCTTATAGATTCGGTGACGAATAGGCCCAGGAAGCGCTGAAGTTTTCTTTTCTAGTTTTCTGAGGGTGTGAGAAATGTGTAACATTGAGTACAAATTATTTCAGCGTTTCGAAATATTTGTAATAAAATCGTTCAAACCAGTTCATATTACTTTTTAAAATTTTAATCCAAAAATATATTAGGAACGACATTGAATGACAAGTAGGACGTTAGATATGTTTGTTTTAATGAAAACTATAATTTTCCCCTTGATTTAGATTTACCATCAAATTGTCTATATGATCATTATGAAATTCCTAAATATTTGATTAATTTAAATTATAATTATCGAAATTTATTTTTATGCAACTTATTTACGATATTTTAGACTCAACCTGTATGCGTGCAGGCTCTCAGAATGTGCCGTCATATTATTTGAATTATGATTTGTCCATATTTTATGTAACTAATTTAACTGATAATGTTCTGCCTATCAGTGATTCGAAATGTCTTGCATATTGTACAATTTCCATGTATATGTATATATACATAAATTGAAAATATAGATCAAAATAAATAAAATTAGCCCGTGTTAAGTTCTCTACTATGAACGCAACAATCGCGTTTTTTAGGTTAAAAAAGGCACTTTCTAATAAACAAATACAAAAACTCATAATCTAATTAATATTTTTTAACCAAATTTTATGGACTTGTTAAGAATGGCAAAAGGCAACTTTTTATACAAGTTTTGAGATAATTCATGTTTTTTTCTTTCTATATTGCAAATTCAAATTTCTACGGGTTCTTGCAATGATCGAAATAAATTATATATAATTTTTTTAGCATATCTAAAATGAAGGCCCTTTTCAAAAACCTATTAGAGGAAAAAAGTCTAATAGTACGTGTTTTTTAAATTCATTAAAAAACTAATTTTTGGAATTTTCAAAGATATCAGTACTCCGTACATTATGCTACCTATTTATGAGATGAGATCGATATATAAAGAACTGTAGGTATTGCTGTCGATTTTGTAGGAATATTTGACAAATTTTTTGAGAAATGTATTATATTTCAGCGATCGGTCCGAAGATATCACTTATTTTACACACAGGTAGTACGGCATCCCGTGCTCTCTAGGTCACATATTTTAAAGAATCGCAATCCGTCCCTGCTTCCTCTGATCCCTGCTCAGTTCCTCTCCCACTTTTCCTCATTCGGTATTTTGTACTCGACAGCGTCACATCGACGTCAAGTGGGTAAGCGCTTTATCTTTGGTTTTTACATAATCCTCCTCTTTAGGATAAGTATGGGAAAATCTAGGAAACGCCGTCACTCCGACAGCTCGGAAATAGACACGGAGGAGCTGTTAACGCGTATTAAAACGCTGAAAAAGCAGGTTGACAAACGTGATCGCCATAGGAGCAGACGACGTTCGCATACACGCTCTCGCTCAACACGTTCACCCACCCGTACGCGAGAGACGTCTTCCGTCGCTCGAAGCGTTCCCAGCCACGTGAGACACGGCGCTCTTCGTCTGCGCCAAGGACGGATCTGCCAAATTTTAACTATGCTCTAACACGCATGGACCGAAACCCGAGCGGTTCGGCGAATGTCACTAATCTGCGCGACCATGATCCGTGCGACATGGCGTCAGATAAGAAAAACGAAAACCGAGGCGACCTCTCGGATCCTCAGAGAAAGAACGAATATCTCTTAGTGCATAACGATGTCGAGCTGCCAGAGGATGTTCTCGACATTTTGGGGGAGGACCCCGAAAAACGGGGAACTGAATCCTTTAGCCTGCACCCGGCGCTGAGTAGTAGGTGGAACCATACCATCGCTAATGGGTTGCCACAACCGGAATTAACAGCATTACTAGAAAGATGTAGGCTACCGACCGGTGGTACGTTCTTAAATGCGCCTATGGTTAACGCAGAGCTAAAATCTATCCTACCTCCACCCCAGGCTACTCGAGACGCATGGTACACTACCTGCCAGAGTCAGCTGGGTCGAGGAATTGCCGCCCTGGGAAAGACAACTACCCTCGTCTTGCGCGAAGAAGACCAGGTCCCTAGCCATATAAAAAAGGATGTCCTAAATGGACTAGCCGACACAGGCCGCATCCTTACAGACCTATTCCACAATATCACGATGACTCGTCGCAGCAAGGGCGGATCCAGCCAGGGGGCGCGAGGGGCGCGCGCCCCCCCCTCAAGCCCCAGCTCAAGAAATCACCACTATGTTTTGCAATTTTTTGTATTTACATAAGTTACAAAATTGAACTTGTAAAAATGTAAACAGGCTAATAGGAACTCGATGCTATATTCGACGACTTCCAGAAAGTTCCGAAATCAGTTCGGGGAATTCACCTCATTAGGAAATTTTCAGAAGAGACGATGGGTGCTTATCTTTATGGCATGCTATTTTCTTACAATATGTATTGAGATTTCAGTTTTGACTTTAGTATAAACAAAGACTCTGTTCAAACAGCTTCTTGCAGCTTGGCTTCTTATTTAAAATTAGTGGCGTGCGATCGATATGGTTGATTCAATTGATTCAAATTCAAGTACAACTGTAAATAATAGTGAAGAAATACCTAGTACTGGTGCTGTGAAAAGAAAAGGTACTCTTGATTTTTTCATTTAAAAAAAATCGAAATCGGCCAAGCATGACGATTCTCAATTCAAAAGGGATCATGCTCAAATTGAGCCATGTTCATCAACAACTGTTGAACCGGTCGAAAATAATTCTGGTATTAGGTACCGTTTCTACTCAATTTTCCAAAGATCATCTTACATCCGTTACTGAATCTGAGGACACTCGAGTTTTGCACGATATTGGGCTATTGATTGATCAAAAGGCATTCACGAATTTTGACAAATATCAAATTTTAAAAAATTATCGGATGCCTGACAAAAACTCTAATTTTCCTTATTCAATTCACGTTAAACGTGGTCGACAAGAAAAACGCAAGCCAAACATTTCCCATTTTGAAAAATATAAATGGTTGGTTTTTCAAAAATAAAAAACGGACTATTTTGCAAATATTGCGTAATTTTCAATATGGACAAGTTAGTTGGTGGACAAAAAGCTGAGAAACCGAGGCATTTTGTGACGGAGGCTCTACAAAAATACGCAAAACTTACCGGAAAAGATGGTTATTTGGAATATCACCAGCAACATATCTATCATCGAGAAGCCGTTGAAAAGGGTGAGTACCTATTTGTCCTATTTTGTTTTATTTTATATTTCTTTTCATATAATGAGGTATATCACTCACCTAAATCGTTTAAAAATTAAAAAAAGCTATTAATTTTGTATTTCGCGAATGAAAGACAAATTGCCTTTTATTTTTTTATTGTCTTAAAATGTTCAGATCGCAGTATTAGCCCATAAGAATTTTTATTTCATTAAAATAAAATCGCTTTAATTTTATTAGGTAATTAATTTAATTAAAATTGGCGCGAAAACAATAGCCTTCGCGTTGTTATGCAAATGGAGGAAGACGTAATGCATTTTTTTAAATAACGATTCCTTTTAAAATAATTCAATTGTCTTTTGACAGCTTTTTTTAGAAATTCAATAGAATTGTTTGTAATAATAAGGGGCTAATTTGGCACTAACTAGATGATCAAAATTATTAAGTCCAGTGGCGTCAGGGGGGGTGAATTAACAAAAAATTTTGACAAAAATACGCCACTGAGTTTAATTTCGATAGTTTTTTGTGATAAAGCAACTAAAAATGCCACGTATTATACCGTCATAATGTATGGGTTAGTGAAAAATGACATGTTAAAAAATTTGTTACAGGAAATAATTTCATACTATCCTATGAAAATCCCAGCGAAGATATACGCAACCAGTTGGATCTCTTCAGAAGAAAACAAGTTTTGGAAAATAGAAGTAGGCTGATTCCTATTTTGAAAACGATAATTTTCCATGGGCGTCAAAATATTCCATTGAGAGGTCATCGGGACGACGGAAATATTTTAGATTCAGAGGGTTCGGTTAAATTGGTGGAAGATAACGATGGCTGCTTTCGGGCTTTATTGCGCTTCAGAATCGATGCAGGTGATATAGAGCTGGAAAACCATCTAAAAACCGCAAACGCGAATGCCACTTACATCAGCAAAACTACTGCAAACACATTGATCAATTGCTGTGGTGAAGAAATTCTCTCAGTGATCTTTGAAAGAATTACAGGCGAATCCAAATATTACTCTGTTATCTTTGATGAGACTACGGATATTGCTCACGTATCGCAAATGAGTGTGTGCCTGCGGTACATATATCAGGGAAAAATTTACGAAGATTTTATTGGGTTCTTTGATTTGCATCAAGACAATTTTAAATGCGGAAGTGATGCTACTAAATCAGGAAAAGAACCAAAAATAACAGGAGTCATATTAGGTCAATCTGTAACTAATGTACTAAAAGCATTGGGTTTGTCTCTGGAAAATTGCGTTGGTGTAGGATGCGATGGCTGCTCTGTCAATATGTCCACAGTCAGAGGTGCGGCAGCAGAAATATTAAAATCTTCAAGATATGCTACAATTTCTCCATGTCAAAGTCATTGTTTAAATTTAAGTATAAGCAAATGCTGTGGTGTTCAACTGGCACGCAATACTTTGGGTACTGTTCAAGAGGTGGTATCATTTTTTAATGCTTCTCCCAAAAGACATTTTATCCTGTCTCAACATTTAAAAGTATCTTTAAAAAGTCCATGCCAGACGAGATGGGTCGAGAGACACGACTCAATCATTCAGTTCAAAAATGATCTGCCATCAATACTTAATGCATTGGAAGAAATATCCAATTTTAATGATGAAAGTTCGACTAAAGCCGCTTCTTTAATAAAAAGCATTGATGGAGAGTTTATCTTAACAGTGTTCGTTTTGGCCGAAATATTTAGTTTAACACTACCTTTCAGCAAATATCTACAACAAAAAAATATTGACTTAGAATTGGCCACTGTCAGACTGAAAACAATTCTAGAGACAATTTCTAGAAAAAGAAGAGAATGCGATGGAACATTTCAGAAGATTTTTGAAGAAGCACAAGTTCTCGCAAACGATTTATTAATAGAAATAACAATACCTCGTCAAGCTCAACGCCAAAGAAATAGGGCCAATTTTGATGATTTCGGAAAATTAAGCGTTGAAGTTTACTGGAGACGATCTCTGTTTATTCCCATTTTAGACAATCTCTGTTTAGATCTAAAGGAAAGGTTTCCAGATAAGACCTTGGAATTATTTTTATTGAATGATTTAATCCCTAGTAACCTAAAAGAAAATTGTCTATTGAGGGAAACCGTGTCAAGAATTTTTGAAAAATATAAAGAAGTGCTTATAGATTGTACAACTTCAGATCAACTATATGGGGAAATTGAAATTTATAAGGAAACATTTAAAAATAGAAATATAGAATCTGCCCTAGACACGTTAGATGTTTTGGATAAACATTACTTTCCTAATGTTTTTTTATTATTAACGATTTTTGGCACCCTACCTGTATCTATCGCATCTGTCGAAAGAAGCTTTTCTTGTCTCAGAAGAATAAAAACGTGGCTAAGAACTACTATCGGACAAGAAAAGTTGGCAGGATTAGCTCTATTATCAATGCATAAGTTCGAGATAGATATCAACAAAATCATCGATAGATTTGCTCGAAAAAATCGCAAAATGGAATTTGTGATCTAGACGGCAATTTACTTGTGTGTACTAAATACATTTATTTCACTTGATATATTTTTCATGGGATTTCTTTCGCTCACTATAAAATGTTTCACATAATTAAAACTACGATTACTGACTTTAGTCGACTTTTATACATTTAAGTTTCATCGTAGATCGTAGCATATGTACCTATATTGTTAAATATTAATTTCCGCTTTATATTTTACAATAGATTTATACGTAGATAAGTTTTGTTAGTGATATGTTCTCATTTTATTGTCTGAAAATAAATTAAAGCTTATGAAAAACTAATAGGAATTATGTTTTTTTAACAATGGCAAGTTTACTGTGCGCCCCCCCCTAGAAAAATTCCTGGATCCGCGCCTGCGTCGCAGCCTGATTACTCCTCTTCTGAGTAAGTCAATGAAGGAAATGGTCGATAAGAGCCTCCCTACTGACTTACTATTTGGCGCGGATTTAATGTCAAAAATCACAGTCGCCAAAAGCCTGGAAAGTGCTAGTAGAAGTCTGAAATCCTCTGTTCAACCTAAAGCGCTCCTAGAAATTTAAACACTGGGGGGAGGCAATCGGCGGCGCCTCGCACGAAAAAAGGCACACCTACTGGGCCATCCACTAGCTATCCTTTAAACCGCCAACGCCCGACCCTTCATCAGAGGGGGACGAGGCCTTCACGCGGGCGACCCTCCAGAGACTTCCAGAGGGCCAAGTACAAGAAGCATTGACACAGGTAGCTATTTGTCATGCTGGACGTCTCAGAAAGTTTTATGACAGGTGGGTGTTGCTGCCGGCTAATGCCATGGTCCTCGAATGCGTTCGGGGTTATAAACTGCCCCTAATTGAACCACCTACTGAATTCAGGCTTCCTACCTTGTTCAAACGGTCGGTTAGGGAGGAGCGACAAATGGCAAATGCAGTCGAGGACCTAATTAGGCTGGGAGCCATTAAAAAATGTACACCTATCTTGAACCAGTTCATATCCGGAATCTTTTTGGCCGATAAGGCTAACGGAAAAAAGCGCTTCATCTTGAATCTAAGTCACTTGAACGTTTTTATCAATGCTCCCCCATTTCAGAATGGAGGACATCAGAACAGCCTTGCGGCTCATGAGACAGGGTTGCTTCCTGGCCTCTTTGGACTTAAAGGACGCTTATTTCCTGATAGCCATCGCTGAAGATCACAGAAAATATTTAAGATTCCGTTTCAAAGAGATCCTATACGAGTTCACCTGCTCACCATTTGGCCTGGCATCGGCTCCCTATGCGTTCACCAAGTTAACCAGGCCAGTAGTTCAAAGGCTGCGAGCTCAAAATATAATATGCGTCAGCTGCCTTGACGATTTACTACTTATCGGGAGTTCGTACGCGGAATGTCGAGACTTTGTAATAGCAGCAACTGCGTTATTGGAATCCTTGGGATTCATACTCAACCTAGAGAAAAGTTCCCCCAAACCATCCAGAAGATGTAAATTTTTGGGTTTCATTCTCGATACGTCGACAATGCGAATCGAACTCCCGACGAGTAAGAAAGAAAAAAATTCTGAATTGGATAAACGCCCTCCGCTCCAAGGAAACTTGCAAATTCCATGAATTTGCACGTTTCACTGGCACTTTAAGCTCGGCGTGCCCGGGGAGTAAATACGGATGGTTATACGAAATGGTTTGAAAGAGCGAAGGTCCAGGCCCTTCGATTAAATAATGACAACTTTTACAACAACATGGTGATACCAGAGTACCTTTCTGGCGATTTCTCATGGTGGTGCCAAAACATAATGTCTGCATACAACGATATTAAACAGGACGCCTTTCGGCTCGAAATCGAAACGGACGCTTCATTGTCTGGATGGGGGGCCTGCACCTCAACACAGCACACTCGCGGCTGGTGGACCCAATCGGAACGTAAGCACCACATAAACTATTTGGAACTGAAGGCTATATTTTTGGGTATACAATGCTTCGAGAAAGTTTTGGTTAATCAAAACACTCTCATTCGTTGCGATAACACCACGGCCGTTGCCTATGTTAATCGCATGGGTAGCGTGCAACATGCAACCCTCGATAGACTTGCTAGGCAGCTCTGGCAGTGGTGCGAACAAAGAAATCTGTGGCTTCACGCAGCCTACATTTCATCACACAAAAATTGAAGAGCGGACTTTCAGTCCCGAGTCCTACCGGCCGGAACAGAGTGGTCTCTCTCTCTCCAACAGTATACAACAAATTAGTAGAGAGGTTTGGCAATCCAGACATTGATTTATTTGCGTCACAGCATAACCATAAATGTAAACGGTACGTGTCCTGGTTTCCGGACCCCGGATCACAAGCGGTAGACGCTTTTATTATTCCGTGGGCGGATATTTTCTTTTACGCATTCCCAGCTTTTTCGGTAATCTTACGTGTGCTACAAAAGATACTTTCCGAAAAAGCTACCGGAATTCTAGTGGTACCTAAGTGGCCTACACAGCCGTGGTACCCACTATTCAAAAAACTATCAATCGATCACATCGCATTCGTACCGGACCCTAATTTACTCCGATCGCCTTAGAGCCAAGAATGCCACCCGCTGACGTCCAGCCTTTGCCTGGTGGCCGCCAAGTTATCAGGGAGGCGCTTCGACTAAAGCAGACTCCCGCAACCGCAGTCGTAACAAGTGTCGCATCTCTGTCGGCAGCAACAATCAACCAATACTCGACTACATACAGGCAGTGGTGGGAGTTCTGTTCCATCACCGGGATCTCACCCTACAGTGGAAAGGTACCTGACGTTATAACCTTCCTACAAAGCCTTTTCGACATCGGTAACAGCGCCTACGGTTCTTTCAACGCACACAGGGCGGCATTATCCTTCATTCTCCCCGGAAACATCGGGACGGACGTCACTCTCAGGCGCCTTCCGAAAGGAATCTTTAGGTTGAGACTCTCCAAACCTCGTTACAAATTTACCTGGGACCCGCAGCCGGTCCTCCGGTTTTTGAAGAACCTGGACACCTCCTCATTGAAAAACTGTCGTTTAAACTGGTTACTCTCCTGACCCTGACGACGGGACAACGTCTTCAGACCATTGCCTTAGTAAGACTATCCCAAATACACAATTCTACAGATGGTGTCAAGATCTTCATTCCAGACCTAATAAAAACCTCGGCGATACGAACCTATCAACTATGCATGAGTCTTCCAGTATTCAAGGAGAGGCCCAAGCTGTGCGTTGTGGCGTGTCTTCGTGAATACACGGAAGCTACAGAACCACTGCGTCCTCCAGACTCCGATAAACTATTTTTAACCTACGCCAAACCACACAAGAAAGCCACTAAACAGACCCTAAGCCGCTGGGTTCGTGAGACCTTGAAGGTGGCAGGCATAGACAGAACAGTGTTTAAGACCCATTCGACGCGGCATGCATCGACATCTGCAGCGTTTAGAAACGGCCTATCGTGGGATAATATTAGGTTGTCCGCAGGATGGAGTGAGGGCTCTTCCATCTTCGCGAAGTTCTACAACAGACCTGTTTCACAAACGAGCCACTTCCCGAAGGCAGTACTCATCGCTGACTCATAAGGCTCACCGGCTGATCTCCTGGATACGTACAAAGGTACTTATGGCTTAGTTCCGTTACTTCCTGGCCTCACTTCAGATAGCCAAACTAAGAAGTATTTTTTTTCTTAGTTCTCATTCTTATGTACAACAGTCTTAGGTAAAAAGACTACACTTTGTTCTTCTGTTATATGGATAACTGGTAATAAATAAATTGTTAAGGGTCATCTAAGAAATTTATATGTACATTACATCCTACACCATAAAGGACATCAGATACCTCCCAAATGGAGTTAACGTTTTCCCCTCAACCTAGTCTTTAAACATCTACCTGTGTGTAAAATAAGTGATATCTTCGGACCGGACGCTGAAATATAATTGAACGATCAAAAGAACTTACCTGAAGTTCGATCGTAATTATATGAAGCGTCCGGTCCGAAGATATCACGGTCCCACCCAACCTTTTGGGCCCTCAGGTTGCGAAAAATACGTTACAATTTAAACTAAATGAGGAAAAGTGGGAGAGGAACTGAGCAGGGATCAGAGGAAGCAGGGACGGATTGCGATTCTTTAAAATATGTGACCTAGAGAGCACGGGATGCCGTACTACCTGTGTGTAAAATAAGTGATATCTTCGGACCGGACGCTTCATAAAATTACGATCGAACTTCAGGTAAGTTCTTTTGATCGTTCAATTTTGTATTAAAATAAAAATGAATAACTATTTTAGACAATAAATAGGGGTCGATACAGGGTGTTTCCACAGTTGATGATGTGTTGTTAACCACATATAGAATATGCATATACAAGCCATATTTCAAATAAAACTTTTATCTAGGCGCAAAAACAAAAAGATAAAATTATCTGTTTAAAATTAAATAAATGCCTAATTAAAATTAATGAAGCAAAGAAATTAAACGAAATAGATTAATTGAATTAATTAAATATAATTTGTTAGTGGAATAAATTAATTTTGCTTCTTGCTTTGATTTTGCTTGTCTTTCTTATATTATTTGAGAATATTTGACGGGCCAATATCAGTTTTGTATCAATTAAAATTGTGATAATTTTGCAGTTTCTTTGACGTTTTGAGTACTCATCCTTTTTTAAAAAAATTGAAATACACGATTTTGAGATTACATGTTTTTAATCTTTGAGGATCCGGAGAAAATTTATTCGAAAATGTGGCTTGATTTGAATGTTCTAACTGAGTTTAAAAGGAAACAATCAATTTTGGGAACACGCTGTATATTTGATGTTTACTTTTGTGTTTCATTGTGTGAAACACAAATAAGTAAAATCCTCATATACGAAAAAAACTAAGACCTATCGCAACTTATTTATTTCTTAATCTACAACTTATTGAACAACTAATGACATGATTTCTAGTGACGTCGGTGGTTTCCAGTGAACTGCGTTTTTTAATAATCCAGAGTTTGCAGAACTACTCTCGTTAATCTGATTTCGCTACATTCTTAATTGCTAACTAAGAGCTAAACGAATGTTCCCGAACAAAACTATTTTTGGAACCCATGATAATGAGCCTCTATTTAAGCAACTTGGGAAGTATAGTCAGCAACGTATACATAAACCTTAATACCTAAAATAAAAATAGAATATCAAATTAAAAATCAAACACATCTACAAACACACCTACGTTTACAATCATCGCACAATTCAACTCCATGCAGCCAAACGCTGAGATTTTTAAAGGTCTTCCTGTATGTATTAATATCATTAATAAAGTCATTTTGTTGGTCTTGTTCCAGTAAATCCATGGGGCCCGACAAATGAAGTTATGGAAATTGGTCGACTGTAAATTAGAATGATTGCCATTTAACTGAAGCATTGATAGTGGGATGTTTTAATTTAATAAAAAAAAAGCTGGGTATTGTAGAATTAAGACTCTGTGTTAAAGTCGAGCAGCTTTTATTAAGATTTTAATTCTTATAGTGGAAACTTTAAAATTGAAAGGTTAAAACAGTTTGTAACAAGTTGCGTTATTGTTTCGACTATGTGACATATTAGTAGCAATAGTAAAAGTAGTAAGATGAAACAACTTGATATTGAAATATTAAAAATGCCTATATCCTATCTTATCGGTCATATAATTTTTTACATAATAGTAAAGTATACTTACTTCGTTAAGAATTCGTTGTCCGTCGATACATGTACTGAATAATATTGATAAGAACTTTAAAATAACAAAAAAGTTCAACGAATTTGTTTTTAGAGACATGTCCTAAAAAATATTTTCATTGAATATACATACATTGTATTTTCACCTGAATTACCTGAACAATAAAAGAATAAAATGAAATGACACATGCCGGAGCTCCCAGAGCATACAATACTAAAAATGAGAGATTTGTTATTGCTGTTATGATTTTAGTACCCCTTAAACAGAGAAAAAATAGTTAATAGTGAGTGCCTGACGTAGGAACGAAATCGGTAAATTAACTAACAAAATTAATATTGTTTGTATGCGTTGTTCTTCCTTTTTTGTAGTTGTCCATATTGCGCTTCCGTATGTGAGGGTTGGCACTGCAATGGTTTTATAAAATTTCAATTGCAAAAAATTGCAATTGCAGTAAAAGGATGCTCCAGAATAGACAAACTCAGAAATGAAGACATTAGAAACGAGCTAAGTATATTTAACATCAACGATAAAATTAAGGAAAATAGAAAGAGATCGAAAGAACATGTTGATCGAATGAATGCAGATCGCCTACCATTTAAAGTAATGCATTAGAAGGTTCGGGGAAGAAGAAGCGTAGGCAGGTCGAGAAAGAGATGGGTACCGTAACAGGCAAAATATGCCTAATACTTGTAGCGAAGAAGAAGAAGAAGAAGAAGAAGAAGAAGAAGAAGAAGAAGAAGAAGAAGAAGAAGAAGAAATTAATATTGTAATGCATTCTAAAAATAGACCTCATAGATGCCGGGGAAATGGAAGTGTCTTAAATTGGAGCCAAACCAGTAATAGTTATTTATTACACAAGCGGATAAAATGAACGTTCATTGTATCCGCGAGTGTATTACAACGTTTTATTCAATTTTGCCATATATAAACTGACGTTTAGCGGAGTAGAAGTAGTTTTGAAGATTTGACAGATGACAACTTCAGTGCCGCAAACTTGACAACGACGAAAACAATTTTAGACATATAAAACGTCATTTTATACCGCAATATTGAGTGGGCAGCGTATTAAAACATTTTAATCCGCTGCCTAAATAAACAAAATAAACAATGACTTTATAGGTTCGATTTGACGTCAATAAACGTCAGTTTATATGGCAAAATTGAATAAATGAATTTACGCAATTATGTAAATTGCAGTTAAAAAATGGATGTATGATAAATGCAGAAAAGGGGAAAAATCATGATCTAACTGCATCTACTTAGTCTAATCTATAAATCGGTAACAGGTTAGCTCGCTGATAAAATATTTTTTCAGGAAATAATATATTAAGAATTTATTTGCATACATTCTCCGTTGCCGTAAGTGTAATTCAGCAAATTTGTGTCATAATTCCGCACGAGAAATAGCTAAGTGTGTGACTTATCCGTAATAAATATGGCTACACATAAAGAACAAACCATGAAGAGTGTGTAACGAAGCCGATTTTCGAGAGTTGAGGATAGACCACCCACTATACAGTTAATCGCGAAATCAAACCTATCTCGGATAGATGGCGGCCGATAAGGCACTGTTCAATCTACCATCGCTTAAACATCCAGACTAAATTTAGATAAGTCAACCGCCCCCCTCCAGCGTTCTGTGCCTGAGTTAATCTAAGGTGAGAACCAATACTTGTCTGTGACAAGCCGTGCGTTACCCGTTAAGCCTACAAATAGTCCTGAATGAAAATATTCATAACTCTAGTAATTTACAAGTTATAAGCAGTATAAGACATGAATGGAAAAAAAGTTATAAACAAATGCGTGTAAACAATGAACCATTGTAAATGCAGACCTGGTGTAAATTTCATGCTAAACATCAAGTAATGCTCGCAAAAATCGTACAGAATGTCCATTATTGTATCCTTAATAATTTAAAAGTTACGAGTGCTTATTGCTTAAAAAATCTAATAGCAGCGTCAGCTTTACTATCGTGTTATCCTTCAAACCTAATAGGGGATGCAAAAAAAATGTTTTCGTTATTTTGTTGCATACGGTTGTTTTTGTAATTTTTGGTAATAATAGAAAAAAAATTATTGTGACACTCAAAATTCTTATAACAAATTTTTAACTTAATTCACAATGAAATGATCAATTAAAAATTTTTTTTCTCCTATTCTATTAATAGCTATTTATAATGATTTTTAATCACAAAATTATTCCTTAACTAATTATTTAAAGAAAATATTAAAAAAGAATTATTAAATATAAAAAAAATTTTAGGAAATTTTTTTTTGTTTTAAAAATCATAATTAATCCTAAACAATACAATGGTAAAAAAAGGAATTTCCAATAATGTTAAACTAAGCCGTTTGTTTATAAACAATTCTTAAACAAATAGCTGTAGAAAAATTTTTCCACAGTGATTTAATCCTTAGGTTGAATATAAAAACTGCCCTGCCCTAATATATTAGAGAAAAAAATTTTTAGTAACAATTTCGGGGTTTTGCGTTTTTTGTTGACTCTAAAAATTCGTTGTAAACTGAATAAAGAGATTTTAAATAATTTTATGCCGTCATCTTATTGAGGACACTAATAGAAAGGACTCCAAGAAGCAAAATATTTATGGTGAATTTATTTAAACATTTAGCCTGCTTTCAATGAAGACGGAAGTACGAAAATAACTAGTTTATTAACAATAGGCTAGCTTTTGGAAAAATGCATTTAAATCTTTTTTTCCGTTGGAACATTATTCTTTCAAGTGTGTGGAATATAGTAAAGTTTGTTTTAAATTTTTAAACTAATACTTAATACCTTAAAAAGATTATTTTCTATGACGTAGTCGCTTCAGAGGCGGCGAGCGCACGCCGTAACGGTCGCGTGGAGCCTTACATTCAGCAACAAATTAAAAATATAAATATTAGAGATAGGAATTCGGGAGTAGAGACATTTTTGTCGGAAATTTTCTCCTCTTTAAGGATCTTTTTTGCGAATTCCTCTCTCTTATAGTTTTTGAGTTGTCATCAAAAAATCGAAAGAGCGTTTTTATTTTTCGTTTTTTGTTAATAACAATTGCAATGTTTCTTGGCAAAAAAAATCCTCAAAGCTCATTTCTCAGATTTGCATTCCGCGTCGAATGAGCTATCGCTCATATTTTTCCGAGTCTTCTATTTTTCGCAGCAAGCACATATCTTGACTAGACTACAAGATCAGATAGATCCAATATGACACCAAAAGTAGAACAAGTGTCGTAGGTAGGTACTAGGTTAAAACTATGTAGGTAATACACGCAAATTGAACGCAAATTACCTCTGAATGTCAACGAGGTGATCGACGCATTTCCGCAGGTGACGCTGGCATTCTCTCTGTTGATTTTCGTCGTTCAAATCAATACGTGATCGAATATTCTCCTTTAGGTAGTCCATCAATATCTGATACTGGAACTTCAAATGATACGCCACATACGTAAGATAAACTGGGATACAGTTAGGTATCGCAAGTGTACAAAATAGCGTGAACGCCATGATGAAATTTGCACACCAACGATAGGCCAAAGATAGATTTGCGATTGAGTTAAAAACTAACTTGCTCGATTTGTTATCGCACATTAAGAATGATAAAATCGCGAAGATCGTCTCTACGATATGAAGTGATGACAACAAAGCACAGCATTTCGATTCTTTTCTTATCCTCATCTGGAATGCCACTCCTCTAGTTTCAATACTTAGAAATAGCTTTTCAATTACTTCTTTGATTTTGGAGATTTCCTTAAAGAATATTGCCAGTAGCACCAATACTGCAGAACTCTGAAAAACGAAAAGAATTGGGTATCTTGATGGAATTCTGAATATTATTCTGAATATATCTGAAAAATATATTTTATGTGTACGTGAACGTAAACATATCAAGAGTTGTGCAAAGGCATCACGTTTCTTCAGTTTCCGTTACCATGTGAGAAAATATTCATTACTTATTTACCTAAATAATTTACAATTTTCGTCACTTTTTTTAACATAGTACAGTGATTGTTTGAATGAGGAGAGATGATTTTAAACGTATTACAGCAAATGGGAAATAAATAGGTAATTTTGTTTTTAAAAAAAATTTATGATTTCCAGCCAACCTGATTTTGTTATCAGCAAAATGAAAAAGACCTATTATGCCTTCAAAAATGTCTTCAGTGAAGTTTAAAAGCTATTTAAACGGACTTTATGAGTTTTAGAACCACTTCGATATTAAGAGAAAGATGGCAAAGGTGTAGTTAGTTTTCAGGTTCATCCCATATGAATTTCATGTAATCAGTAGTAGTAGATCACCATAAATTAGTTATCACAGGTGTGATCAAATTTCTTACATGTGTAATAGAAACTGAAATCAACTCAGAAAACTCAATGTTTTATGAAATATAAAGTTACAAATGGAAAGCACTCGTTGTGAAATTAATAAATTCTGTTAGGTAGTGTACAATAGTAAATTGTTTACCAAGGGCGGAATAACGAACATTTTCGCCCGTGGTGAACACAGTACTTTTTGCGCAACCCGCTAATAAGCAAATAACGAGAAACTTAATCAGTTTTAATATAAAAATACTTGTCCTATGATAATGCTTTTTACTGACATGTGTATTGTGTGTTGTGACCATAGAGCAATCGTTTTCACCAATTACATATGAATCCTCTAGGATCAAAACCCCCTAAATCCACTTTGGCAAAATTTTCAGGAAACCAGAAAAACGTTTTAATTAACTTTTAGATTAATATGTACGATGAGATTGGTTTTTGGGATTTCTAATAATCGTTTATTCAGTAATTTAATGTAAAAATAAGAGATTTTTTAGAACAAAAGTTACAATTGAAGAAATAAAATTGGATTTAGGGCAGTTTGCTACCAATCCATGGATTTAGTGGAATATGAAAATGAGCAAAATTTTTCCAGTAAGATGGATCGAGATGCGGTGTTTTGCATTCGGTTCGTGAAAGTGTGTACAAGTTTTGTGAACATTTGTTATGAACGAGAAATGCAAAATTGCAGAGCTGCAGAAGAAAAATGCTTTTTTATACGTGCATGTGAAGGTGTCGGTTGTTAAAAAATTTACAACTCGGTAAATAATGACCGAAATGAGTTCAATTTTGTTACTCGGGGATTTTTGGGGCCGCTGAAAACGAATATGACATCGCCAGTGGTCTCCGAAGTACCTAGTGCTCAGGGCCGCTGGAACACGTCGTCTCCGGGATTCAATTAGGGAGTTTAATTAATAGAACGAGTGTATACGTCTCATTAAACGAGTGTAATATACTATTTTATCTACTTTGCTTTATTAATTCATTAAATTTTGGCTCTTCAAATTTTTGTATAAGTGGATAATAGTGATTTATTTCGGAGTCGCGCTAACAGTTTGATGGCAACTCGTGTTACAATTGTTCGTATTGTCGGTTGCGTGCTCTAGGGGTGGCGATTGTGGGCTGAATCTGAGAGTGGCTAGAGCGGCGCGATAGCGCCGCGCTAGCTACCAAGCGTTTCTGTACATAACGTATATATATAGTATTATATAAAGCTATGCTTCCCCTCCCAGTCATTCCCAGAGTGCCTCATTTCGTTTTTGTTTACTAAACGACTTTCTGTCTACCTACTAGTGAACGAACGAACAAACTAAACTTTAACCCAGCTCAGTGACAGTCGCACGTGATGTCTGAATTCTGTGAGCTGATTGGCTGAAATGGACTTAGTGGCCTTTGAAAATTAACAAGGTTGGATTTAAGGGACTCTGAAACTGAGGTAGTTTTTTGATGCCCCTTTTAATACATATGTAGAGGGATTTGTTACTAAATGCGTATGGTGAACGCTAGAGAATTGTTTGACGAATATTTTGGTGCATTTTACTCATTTTTTGCCAAACGTGGATTTAGGGGGTTTTGATCCTAGAGGATTCATATTTGATATTGATATTTCGTTCATCTCTATGCCGGGCGGAAATGTGCACTTTTCCGCCCTAGGGCGGAAAAGTACGTTCGGGGCTGGTCGGCCGGCAATTCGTCGCTTTCCGCGAGGTACAGTTATATAGAAATGACAAGTTTTCAACCGGGTTGCGCAAAAATATAATTTCTGTACTACTGATCTACTTACTGGTAATGTTACAAGTAAAATATTCATGCGAGTAAAGACGTCTTCGGTGTTCTTGTGATATATAATTTCTCGCAGGCTAATAACATTAAACAAATTTGTCGTCACCAATAAGAAAACACATAGCGGAAAGAATATGATTTTCTTCTCTAACAACGGGGCCATCATCATGTAGTACAGGATGTTAAGGGGATCAACTGAAATTAACCTTTTATTGCAGAATATTCAATTAGATTACAACATATTCCAGCAATCAATGGTGAATATAACTAAACTTGCATTTAACCTTTTACAACACTTATAAAATTATTTATTCCTTATCTTTCAAAATAAAAATGTAGAACATAATAAGGGTAAATAGGCAAAATAATTTATTAATTAGATAATTAAAAATGAACACAAATCTGTCCAGATCCTACTCAAATCCTTATACGGTTTTTAATAGCAGGGTTTTTCGTATACTTAAGGGAAATCAAGCATTTTGTAAAAATCGCAATCGTAAAGAAAAGTGGTAGTTTTCAGTGTGAAAAATGCTCATGTAAACTTAATTGACTCGCTTTTCACATTCTCTGGAAAAATATTACTTTTCTTAACTTGTAAAGTAATGGAGTATTTGATACCTGGATTTTGTATTGGAGAAGGCATTTAAGTCTACTTCAAAGCAAATTATTACACCGGTAATCAGAATATTCGTGTTTGATGAAAACGACGGAGGGAAACTTACTGAAATGTTTTATGAAAGGAAATATACATTTACATAAAATATTAACCACCAAACTTAAGGAAATAAAAATGTAGTTCACATTAATATTTATTTCTCTTTAGCTAATTGCATTTGTAATGAACAATTTATTGATCTATTAATGACTGGTAATTTTTCCATTTTATTACCATCGACTTTGAAACTGTTCCTATTTGTTTTATTATACTTTTCTTGTTCATTATCACTTTTCTCCAATGTATTTTAATAGCTAATATCAACCAGATTTCCATTATCACAAATGAGTTCAGTGCAATATTTTTGATTATTCACAACTTCTCTTTGGTATTTTACAAGATTTGCAGTTCGACCATCGTGATTTTAATCTGATTCTACAATATGAACAATAGTAGATAACTCCGATTAATCTTCAAAAATGATTTCTTCTTCTTTTTCGTTTTCTTCTGTTTGTCTGCCAAGTTCGAGACGCAATTCTTTCACAAATACTTGTGTTACTTTTTCAAGCTCTAGTTTTGTCCTTTCTAATTCTTCCTCTTCATCCCGTTCTTCTATGGTTATTCCGAAATCGGCGAAATGTTTTTTAATTCCACGGACTCAATATCGTCATTGGTGGTCTCCTTTGGTTTGTTAGTTTCGAGTCCTGGTTTTTTAGCTTCATGTCTCGGAGGCAATGTTTTCCGTGTTTTCATTATTTCATCTACCATTTTCAGATCTTCCTCCACTGCTGTGTTGTAATCGTTGAAAATCTACTCGTGAGCTAGTCGCGACCTTTCTTTGAATTCATCCAGTGATCGAGAAAATTCGGATATGTCTTCTCTTATTTCTGATATTGTATTACTCATCAGCAGGGCGTTGTCTTTGTGCTGATATTTGGATTAGTTTTCTACGTCGACGCTCTTCCCGTCTTCGCGGTGAAATATTGGTTAATTTTCTGTGAGTGTAAGCATTTTATGAAATAATGGAGGTGTGTTATCAATTATTTTACTTGTATCGGAGTACATGCGTTGATAGTGTAAAGTTGTGTTGTTACTACTGCTTGGTAAGGTTACATTTTCACCAATTTCTGTGTGTTTCTTTATTATTTCAGATGTACTTCTGTCGATGTTTTTGTTAAAATTAGTGATATTCGTGACGGGATTTACAGAATAGTCTAATGTGGTCTCATTATGGAAAATATCGGAGGTGAAGTTATGTGAATACGCCTTTTTAATGGAATTCTTTTGATTACAACAATCACTTCTGATCTCTACTGTTGATTCAGAACAAATGGTATCTAAATTGTTGACTTCAGTTTCTTTATTTCCAAAATATGGTTTTTCATTTTCCTCCTTAGTTTCATTTGTGGTTACAGATTGTAGTTGCTGTTCTTGTTTTTCATCAGTAAGAAATTCTGATGTTGCATCTTCGTATTCGTCACTATCAAATTGTTCTGAAAAGTCCTCCAATGTTAAACTGTCCTGTTTCACATATTCTCCCAATTCAAAGTTAACTTGCGTTACGTTCTCTTGTTCCTGTGATTGTCCTTCGTCAGTTTCAAATTCCTCTGAGAAGTTATCCAAATTTACAGCGTCTTCTTCCTCGCTGTCGAATTCTTCTGAAAAGTCCTCTAGTTTCTTCTTCACCGTTTCTTCAGCATCGGCAACATCGCTGCTTTTATCACGTTCACTTGAGGCATAATCTACTTGTGTATTTTCTCCTAATGGCGGTACTTGTTGCAATATTTCATCGTCGTCCTCTTGATGTAAACTTTCATCTTCACTATCACCGCTCATATCACCCGTTTCGTTGATCGGAACGTGTCTCCTGAGTATTTCTTTGATAGTTTTGAGCTTGTCTGAGGCTTCGGTTTGTCCAGAGGATTCTGCCAGGATCTCTGGGGACATCTCCTTGACCTCAGCAATCTGAAGGCACTTCTGTATACGTTCTGATTCTTCGTAATCATTAGTTGATTGCAATAGCTTCGTTCACTTCGCGTCTTGCTCGTTTACGTTCCCGTTCGTTGAATTTCCCCTGCGCCTTGTCACGTTCTAACTCGCTTTGGGTCTTGAATCTTACTTCTTCGTTGGTAGTCGGCATGTTGACGCTGTATAAGTAATCGTCAAAGGTTGGGGCTTCTTTATTGGTATTAACGGATGTGGCTTCAAATACTATTTGGTGGGGTTCTGCTGTTCCTTGATTAGTAGCTGCGTCTTCATGGTTAAACTCCTGCGATTCTTGGTTGGTAATTTTGAATTTAGTTACCATTTGGTGGGATTCTGTTCCTTGATTGGTAACTGCCTCTTCAATTACTGTCGGGTGAGACTCACGAGATTTTTGGATTGTAGCTTGCTCCCGTTGCTGGGGCTCTTCTGTCTCTTTAATTTTAGCTGCGTCTTCAATCACCATCTGATAACCCTCATCAGTTTGGGTTGGTCACTACATTGTGCCAGTTTATTCCACTGGTGCTTGGTTTTTCTACTTCCTCGATCATTATCTTATTTTGGTTCATTCCTGGAACAAAATGGAGTAGTGAGCAGTGAGGTTAGTCAGATAATATTTTAATGAATTATTATGTAGTAAAGGATACGACTGCAACGAAGTAATTTCCTCGCGATGATGAGTATACTTTTTAATTTAATTTGCTGAGTGTACCAACCTTTTGATCTATAGTCGAAGACCCTCTCTTCATTGTCTGAGGGCATCTCATCTGGTTGTTTTGTGTCGCTGTTGTCGTCGCTTTCGCCGTTGGATGTTTCGTTGTTGTTTTCTTCTTCACGTTCGCATTCCAAAGCGTAAATGTAGGCTGGGGGAGCGTTGTTTTCGTCTAGAGAAGAGCTGCTGCCTTCTGTGCTCATCGAGTCCTCCGCTGGGACATTGTTGATTATCATTACTTCTTGGACGCTATCCATTTCACTTTCAGAATCTGCAACTAAAGTACCATGTCCGCTGTCGTTTTGGTCTGCTTCCTGGAGCCTGGCCGCTCTGGTTCTGTCCCTCATATCAATCAAAGCTGAAAGGTAAGAGGGGGATGAGTGGGAATTTTAATGCATTGTATCTTCGAACCGAAATTATTTTGAAACTAGGTTTGTGGTTTTTCTATATGTTTCAATAGATTTAAAAATCTTATGAAATTTTGTCGGTCTAATATTGGAACACCCTCTATATTAACAAGTGTTATACGTGGGAAGACTTTTGTACCAAATGTGATTATTATAATATAAAACAACAAACATGACTTCTTTATTAAACACTGTAAAATACACAACAATAAACGTTTAGAAAAAATTTAAAATTATTTTGGTTTAAAGAACTAAATATGAGGATGGCAACATCTGCATACGCCCTAGATGGCTGAAATCCACACTACACCAGTATTGCAGAGCCTTATGAATCGTTTTTGCTAAAGTGTTTAGCACTTGTCAACGATATTAAGAGCCACATTCAAAGAATAATAAAAAAGTTTACGATCAAAAAGTTTATTAGGTGTAATTAATTTTGTCAATGGCCAAAATTTATTAACTTTAGAGTTTCCTGTCTAAACCAATAGCAGGAATTTGATGATCATTGTTCTTTTTGAATATCTTTCATATAGAAATTTTGACTTTTTCATATAGAAAATTTGACTTTTTCATAATCACCAAAAACTGCTCCCTCATGATTTTGATGATTATTTAACAAACTTCTCCAACTTCTCTGCTGATACGAATTAAGCATAATTTGTTTCCGATATGCTTCCAAAGAATTTCCCCAAGAAAAGTTTGTTTCAAAGAGTTTCCCGATGTGGTTAATGTGAGAAGATATAAATAAATAGGTAACTTACCATTGACATTATCCATGATTCTTTGTCTTTCACGGTCGACCCAACGTTTCCTTTCTGCCATTTCTTCGCCGGTACCACCCCTATGCCTGCAAGTTTTATTGTGTTTTGGAACAAAGTTTTCTAAATGTTGCATTTTTTTACAATATCACGCACAATTAAAAAAATTCGCGATTTTGAGCCCATGGTGCCGAATTTTTTTAATTTGTTGCCTGATGTCATAAGCAATATCCCTGGAAGTTTTGACGAATTTTGATGTTTATTTTTTTGATTTGGGGTACCGTTCCGAGCACATTACGAAGATGCAATTTTGGTCTTTAATTTATTCATTAATTTACCATCTAATTGGTTAAAGAATTTTTTTAAATTTTTCTGTTCGCGGAAAATCTTTTTTTTTTGTTTTTTTTTTGAGAATATTTGGCTGGTCGCGTCATTGTCACTTTTGTATTAATTAACAGTGTGATAATTTTACAGTGTCATTGACATTTCGAGTGCTTTTCGATGTTTGTAATCTTTGAGTATCCGGAAATAATTTATTCGAAGAAGATGCTTGTATTTGCATGTTCTAACTGCGATTAGAAGGACAGCATCTATTTTGAGAACACGCTCTATATTTGATATTTATACTTTTGTGTTTTAATTGTGTGAAACACAAATAGATAAAATCCCGATTTACGTAAAACCAACGAACTAACATATTTATTTACTAATCTACAGTTTATTGAACAACTAAGGACATCATTTCTAGTGACGTCGGTAATTTCCAGTGAAATGCGCTTTTTAATAATCGAAAGGATACAGAACTACTCTCGTTGAACAGGTTTCAATACATCCTTAATTTCTAACTAGGAGCTTATCGAATGTTATAGAACAAAACTATTTTTGAATTCTTTGATAATGACCCACTATTTAAGGAACTTGGGAAATATAGTCAGAAACGTATACATATACTTTAATGCCTGAAACAAAAATAGAATTGCCAATTAAAAATTCAACTCATCTACAAACACACCTACGTTCATAATCAGCTTAAAATCCAAAGCCATGCAGCCAAATGTAGAGATTGTTAAAGGTTTTCCTGTATATACCATTATCATGAAAAAAGTCATTCTGTTGGTCTTGTTCCAATAAATCCATGGGGCCCGACAGATGAAGTTATGGAAATTAGTCGACTGTAAATTAGAATAATTGCCATTTAACTAAATTATTGATAGTAGGGTTCTTTAATTTAATAAAAAAATGGGCACTGTAGAACTAATAGTATGTGTTAAAGTTAAGCAGCTATATTTACATTTTAATTCATAAATTGCATACATTAAAATTAAAAGATTATAATAGTTTGTAACCAGTTGAGTTATTTTTTTTATTTTGTGACGTATTACTTGAAATGCAGTAATGATAAATCTGCTTGATTTCGAGTGAATTAAAATGCATATATTATTTTAACGGTCATATCATTTTTTATATAGTAATAAAGCATACTTACTTCGCTAAACATTCGTTGTCCATCGATACATGTACTGAAGAATATTGCTAAGAACTTTAAAAATACAAATAAGTTCAATGAATTGGTTTTTAGAGAAATGTCCTAAAAATATTTTTAATAAATATACAATCCCTTCTATCTTCAGCTAAATTACCTGAACAAAGAATGAATAAAATGATATGACACAAGCCGGTACACCGAAAGCGCACATTACAAAAAATGTGAGATTTACTATTGCTGTTAATATTTTAACACCCCTTAAACAGAGAAAAAATAGTTAGTACATAGTTCGTGTATTGAGTTAAAACAAAATCAGTAAATTAATTGACTCAGTTGTGTGTAATGCAGTTCAAAAAAATGGATGCCGGATAAATGGTGGGAAAGGTAGCAACTATGATCTAACTGCATATACTTAGTCTAATTTATGAATCGGTAACATATTAGCTCAACCTGGAGTACAGCCGTTTAGACTCACGAACAATAGAAAGCAATATGCCACGGCAACTGTCTAGATTAGAAGGATCGGATATGTTACCAAAAGTAGAATAACTGTGGTAGGTAGGTAATAGGTTAAAACTATGTAGCTAATAACCTCTCGAAAGCAAATTACCTCTGAATGTCAACGAGGTGATCGATACATTTCTGCAGGTGGCGCTGGCATTCTCTCTGTTCATTTTCGTCGTTCAAATCAATACGTGATCGAATATTCTCCTTTAGGTAGTCCATCAATATCTGATACTGGAACTTCAAATGATACGCGACATACGTAAGATAAATTGGTATACATGTAGGCATCACACCTATACAAAATATCGCGAACGCAAGTATGAAATTTGCACACCAACGATGAATCACAGATAGATTTGCGATTGAGTTAAAAACTAACGTGCTCGATTTGTCTTCGCACGTTAAGAATAATAAAACCGCCAAGATCGTCTCTACGATATGAAGTGATGTCAAGAAGACACAGCGTTTCGCTTCCGTTCGTATCCTCATCTGGAATGCGTCTCCTCTAGTTTCAATATTTAGGAATATCTTTTCAGTTTTTTCTTTGATTTTGGACAGTTCCGAAAATTCTGAAAAAATATATACAATTTTTCTATGAATGAGATGTGAACGTAAAGATATTAATAGTCTGGCAAAGGTATCACGTTTCTTTAACTTCCGTTACCATGTGAAAAAACATCGATTACTTATTCATCTAAACGATGTACAATTTCCGTCCAGTACAGGGATCGTTTGAAAGGCGAGTGATGATTTTGAACGTATTACATCAAATTAAAAATAAATAAATATAATTTTTTTTTATCTCTGTGACATTGGCACTGCAAAGGACAAGAAACTAAGAAACATCAAAAATATGTTTGTTTAAACATTTTTTTCTTTCTTTATACATGTCATTGATGACAACCTACCTACAGAAGGAGAAAGTTCTCACCCAGCGAGAAATTCATGGAATAAGTCCTATATGAAAATTACGGACTCGCAAAATATTAAAATTTTAGGTTTTATTGTATAACAGTCTATATAAAAATTATTTTTGTTGTTGATACATACAAAATGGGGTCACAAAATGTTTATAATTCTTATTTGCAAAACCGTTGGATTTCCCCAAGTTCCAACATTCAATTTTTTACAATCAACTTACAAGGTTTCTTGATTTCGATTTTTGAGCTTTTTATACATTTAGTGGAAAGAAACTAATTAAAATCGGAACAAATGATGGTTCAGAACGGTGTAGAAGTGATCTTAAACAATTGCACGAGTTCTAACAAAATCTTTTGTTCTCTAGCCAACATGAATTTGTTTTCAGTATGTGAAAAACGACCTATTGTTGCTTAACGAATGTTTGCAGTGGAGTTTTACAGGCATGTAAAACGACTATAGGAGATCTAGTAACATTATAGCCCCGTCTGTGTAGTAATTTTTTCAGTACCGGATGAGAGTGGTCAAATGTTGTAGGCTCTGATTAGTTGATCATTCCCATATAGTTTTAAACATTCAAAAATTGTGCATTAACAAATGGGAGGGGTCCAAAGTTAGCAAAAACAATTTCTTTGATTCTACAAGCCCCAAAGTATGCATTTTGTGGAGAAAAGTTTCAAATAAAAGGTGTAGAGAATTGAACAACCTATAATTTGAGCTATAGCACGATTGAGTTTGTTAAACGTTTATTACAAAAATGTCAAAAACCACTTAAAAATGGTAATTTTTTTGGATATTGATTATTTACTGCAAAAATGATATGATTTACGTTTTTACTGCTCTAAAAGGGAGCTTTTAAATTTCCAAATCCAAACAAGTTTTATAAAAGTCAATTGGTTAATTTGTTGCTAAGATTTGTTATTTACTATTTGTTTATCCCAAGACGCATAATGTTTATTACTGTTACGTCTTTTTGAAAAAAACATTTCGAGATGTACAAAGGCTTATTCTCTTCACAAACACCCATATTTTCATATCCCTTTAAGAAAATACGTTAAAAACAACTTTCATCCCCTTATTTATCGACGAGGGGGAATTTATTGAAATGTTTTATGGAAAAAAATATACATTTAAATAAAACATTAAACACCAAACCTTGGGAAATGAAAATGTGGTACAGTTTAATATTTTTTTTTAGATAATTGCATTTCTAATGAACAATTTATTGATCTATTAATGACTGGTAATTTATCTCTCTCATTACTATTTGCTTTACATATATTCCCAGCTCTTTCTTTACACTTATCCTGTCCATTATCACTTTTCTCCGATGTATTTTTGTAGTTAATATCCACAAGATTTCCATTATCACCAAAGAGTTCATTGCAGTATTTTTGATTATCCACAACTTCTGTTCGGTATTTTACTAGTTTTGTAGTTCAACCATCGTGATTTTGATCTGATTCTATAATTTTAACAGTAGTGAGAAATTCTGATTCATGTTCAAAAATAATTATTTTTTCTCCTTTGTTTTCTCTTGCTCGTCTGCCAAGTTCGAGATGAAATTCTTTCAAAAATAGTTCTGTTGCTTTTTCGAGAAAATTAGGACGTGTCTTCTCTTATTTCTGATATTGTATTACTCATCAGTAGAACGTTGTCCTTATACTGAGATTTACAGGAGTTTTCCACGTTGACGCTGTTCCCATCTTCACTGTGAAATATTGGTTCACCAATCATTTTTTATAATATTTGGCATGTATCGAATTAAAACTTTGATTCGTCGGTCGTTGGTGTATCGGTATCCAACATGACGTCTTACCTCGAAGAAGTTTTTATTGACATAATTCCCGTCAAAATTGCCCAAGTCAAAATAGCCCCGACAAAACAGCCCCGACAAAATAACCCCGAACAAAACGGCCCGGGACAAAACAGCTCCATACAGAATAGCCTCGAGTAAAATAGCCACGACAAAATAGCTCCAACAAGTTCTATCATAAAATCTGTTGGTATTAATATCTGGTTATTAATCATTTTGCGGCAGGCTTAAAATGGGCAGGGATGAGTTTCCCCAACGAAATAGACCCGATCATCGATTACTGGGAAAGCACATAGGTACATAGGAAGAATTAGTTGTAATAGACGGATGCAACCAAGTTTTCCCGTTAATATCTGGAATGTTCATCAACGTGTGGTCGCTGAGGGAAGTAAGACTAAATATGTTCAATTGAATCGCCGTTTAGAGGCACTAGTTTTTTCGGCACTTTCTTGGATAATCTGGATACGTATTTTTTATAAATAATAATCTAGAGATTTAATTTTTTATTTTTGACTTGTGGATAAGTACATATTCCCATAAAATATTTTGGGAATTGATCGTTTGTTTTTTTTTTTGTTTGTAATTATCAAAGGGCGGATAAAATGCAAAATGCATTTTTTGCATTATTTGCATTTTCTTCGTTTTTTTCTTCAAATTTGCATTTTTTTTTCAATCGTGCATATTTTGCATTTTTCTTTACAATCTGCTGGATATTTAGAAAAACAATGTACTGATGAGTGACAAATCAACTTATTGACAATATAAGTTATAACTGGAACTGTAATCAAGTACCTTTACTATCTGGCAGTGGTTCATTTTCATAAGGGTTGTTTTTACCTGGGTAGTCTAATAGGAGGAGGATGTGCTTAATGACATATTATACTTACTCAAAATTCGTAGAAAGGCTTATTTTGATCGCGGGGCAGGGTTAGCTGTTAGTGTTAGTGTGTTTCTTAATCCTCTCCGGCCATTGTACCGGTTTTAGGACCAGCTTGATGTTCTTCCAATTTGTCACTACCTTTAGAGAAGTTAAATTCAACGGTTGTTCTGTAAAGTTAAAAATGCCCAAGACAACTTTAATTGAAGTGTGGATTAAACCTTATAGTGAGCTGAAGTGGGATGGTGACAAATTATTTTGCACAGCATGTTCGAAAATAGTAAGTACATAGAAAGCAATAACTACCTAGATTAATTTAACTGAATTAATACTCAATAACTTAGTATCTTTATAACTTAATTTAATTAACTGAATTAGTATTTCATTTACTTGCTTACAATATTCCAATTATGGCAATTATTTTGAGTGGATATCTACGTAGATATCAATTAATGTGGCCATTCATAAATTACCTGACGCATTTTTACACTTTTTACTTTATCAAAGAATTGTGAATGGCCCCTATATAAGTCAAAACTGCTGAATTTATTTTACTTTCAATTTTAAGTCCTATTCTTCTTTTAAAATTAAGAAACAAAACATATTTTAACAGTACTTTCTTCATATTTAGATCCATGCTGCAAAAAAATTCATCGTGGAGCAACATGTGAAGAGTGGAAAGCATATCGCAAGTTTGAATAAATCGAAACAAGGCGCTAAACAACATCAAACTCTACCGTCCTGTTTACAGAAAAAGTTAAAAAATGATCCACAGAAGCAGTTCAATGAAAAACTTTGTAAGGCTATGGTGGCGGCCAATATTCCATTGAAAAAATTAAATAATTTTCATTTAAAATCATTTCTGAAAGAATTTTGTTCATTTAATATTCCGGATGAATCTACTTTAAGGAAATCGAGTGTTGATGCAATCTACACCGACACGATAGCGACTATAAAAAATATTATATGCGAGAATTACTTCTATGTTATTGTTGATGAAACGATTGATTCGACTGGAAGATATATTGCACATTTATTAATAGGAGTTTTAGAAGAAAACACTCCATCCAGATCATTTTTAATTTCTTCAAAACAACTTGACAAAACAAATAACTTAACAATCACCAGATTTGTTCAAGATTCTTTGAGTAATTTTTTTTTTACCAAATACTGTTCCATTTGAGCAACTCATTTTGTTTTTATCTGATGCTGCCCCATATATGACTAAGGCTGGTAAGAATTTAAAAATTTTTTACCCAAATCTAATTCACGTTACTTGTTTAGCTCATGCCATTAACAGAGTCGCAGAATTAATAAGAAACCAATTTTCTATTGTTAACGACTTGATAGGTTATATGAAGAAGGTATTTATTAAGTGTCCATCGCGAATTCAGTTTTATAGAGAAAGACTTCCGGGAGTTCAACTGCCGCCAAGACCTGTCATAACTAGATGGGGAACATGGCTTGATGCAGCAATGTTTTATGCCGAACACTACGATGAAATAAAGGAAGTTATTACCGATTTGCATGATTCCTCTTCTGCGGCTCTTTTAAAATGTCAAGAAATATTTAAAAATTCGACTCTCCACAATAAACTCTTATTTATAAAAACTAATTATTCTTTTGTTTCTAAAACTATGGTTCAATTGCAAAATACATGTATGACTCTGGTTCAAGCAGTTCAATTATTAAATGTTTTTGAAGCGGAATGTAAAAAGGTAGATGGAAACATTGGAAAGTTAGTTTTGTCCAAATTTTCCAGTACTATACAAGCTAACGAAGGATTTTCTGTGTTAAAAACTGTTGCACTAATGTTTACGGGCGACTTTAATTGTATAATTGATGTAAAACCAAATATTGTACATACATTAAAATACGCTCCTCTTACGTCAGTAGATGTAGAACGAACTTTCTCTATTTTCAAACATATGTTTACTGATAGAAGACAATCTTTTCTTATTGAAAACTTTGAAAAACATATAATTATAAATGCATTTTGTGCCAGCATTAATGAATGAAAAATGAATTATTATTTTGTAGTCTGTTTTTTTCCTATTTCTTTTATATATCTATGTACCTATACATAATATAATATATGTAGTATTGAAACTAAATTTTGGTTTGTAATAAAATCAGATACATTTTAAACAACAGTATTCTTTTTCCTTAATCCAGGACGATCTAAACGAAAAAAAAAAACGTTTTTTAAGCATTTGCATTTTTTACCAAATTTTATGCATTCCTTGCATTATTTTGAAATTTTCGTGCATTTTTTTGAAATTTTCGTGCATTTTAATGCGCATTTTTTTAAACTATTCACGTGCATTTTTTCCGCCCTTTGGTAATTATCATAACAAAATGATTCAATAGCCACTTTAATTTGTCTGGGGCTAATTTGTCGAGGCAATTTTGCTCTAGCCTATTTTGTTTGAAGCTGTTTCGTCCCGGGCTATTTTGTTCGGGGCTGTTTTGTCCTGGGCTATTTTGTTCGGGGTTGTTTTGTCGGGGCTCTTTTGTCGGGGCTATTTTGACGTGGGCTATTTTGACGTGGGCTATTTTGACGGGGTACCGACATAATTATATTAAGATATTATTCCCGCAGCCAGATAATCGTGAAATTATTAGAAGAATATATGCTATTCCAGATTTTTTTAAATCATTATATATGTTACATCGATTTTATCAGTTCTTCACATGTCTAGCTAGTCAATAAGACTATGTTTATAAACGATGATAAAACAACAATTGGATGCTTTAAGTAAGTATATTATCACATAGTGTTCGATATTCTAACAATAACTGATTACTGCTTTGCATGTACCGGTTGTAAGGAAGATTATAGCCCCTCTACTTTGAATAGTAGCGCATCCTTGGAGCAAAACTAATACCAACGTCGAGACGGAAAAAGTTCCTACCTTTATGAGGGAGATTTAAAAACCAAAGTAATCGTACAGAAGAGAAATGATTTGATACTGCTGTCGGTGAGATTCACTAAATGCTCGCAATCAATTCGTTGAATCTTTGAACACTTCGGTATCCTAAACAGCTGGAACCCTTTTGCCCCACTGCTCTTACATTTATGTGCACAACAACTGGACATTTTGCAGATAATTATGTATTTAAATCCAAAAACCAATCTGCCAGTACAGTCAGTGTCAACTGTTCTACTGAAATCCTAGTGACTTTCAGTGCAACCAACGTGATTCTGCTCCAACAGCAACATCAAAGGAAGGCGCTATTATTCAAAGTAGAGGGACTATAAGAAAAATCATTTAACAGGTCCCTGTAGTAAATTTTGTTTGTAGATCTTGCATGTAGTTTCCACTTCGTGTATAAACAAATTTTACTTAGTTTGGAATATAATTATCAGATTTTACTACTTATTGGTTATAATATATAATAAAGTGGAATATGTTTCCAGTGTATATTTTGGATCATCAAACTCTAATTTAATAATGTAATAATAAACAATGTAATTGCAAGTCGAATGTCATTGTTGCTTAGCAATTTGTGTTGACAGTTCCGGGCTATAAAGGCCAATTTACGCAAGCATTTAAGTGCCTAAAGAGACGATTATAGTACCAAAATAAAATAAAAATTTTCAAACAAAAATTCACAAAATTGACGCGGAAAATGCTGATGTACCGACGGTATCTCTTTCTGTGTTTAAAAATGTTAACGCACTTTTCGATTACCTGGAAAATACAAACTAGTCATTCTTATAGATTCGGTGACGAATAGACCCAGGAAGCGCCGATGTTTCCTTTTCTAGTTTTCTGAGTGTGTGAGAAAAGTTTAACATTGAGTACAAATTATTTAAGCGTTTCGAAATATTTGTAATAGAATCGTTCAAACCAGTTCATATTACTTTCTAAAATTTTGCCTTCTATTAGGAACGACATTGATTTACGAGTATGACGTGTAACTATGTTTGTTTTAATAAAAACTGCAATTTTCTTCTTTGATTTATATTTACCATCAAATTGTCTACATGAACATTAGAAAATTCCTAAATATTTGATCAATTTGAATTTTAATTAAGGAAATTTATTTTTATGCGACTCATTTACGATATTTTGCATACGATACGTGCAAGCTCTCAGAATAAACAAATAAAAAACTCATAACCAAATTTTAAGGGCTTGTAAAGGATGGGAAAAGGCAACTTTTTTACAAGTTCCGAGATAATCCATGTTTTTTTTCTTTGTTTATGGCAAAATATAATTTTCATATATTTTTATATTTTATATTATTAAAAATTATATAATTTTTTTAGCAGGTCTAAATTGAAGCTCTTTTCAAAAACCTATTAGAGGAAAAAAGTCTAATACTTCTTTTTGTACGTGTTTTTTAAACTCATTAAAAACTTTTTTTGCAATTTTCAAAAATAATATTTCTTTTCACCATAACTTTGATTTTAAAAAGGTCTCATCCTAAAACGAATCAGTTTATACCTTTTTTTATTATTTGAATAGGCTATAAGTGTGTAGCGGTGATAAGAGTCGCAGGGACGAGAGACGCAGCGATGAGACTTTAAAATGCGTGTGTTCTAAGATATGAAACGGGGGTTCTACTTTATACTACATATGTGTTTCCACAGTTGATGATGTGTTGTTAACCACATATAGAATATGTAAATACCACCAAAATAAAACATTTATCTAAATGCAAAAACAAAAAGATAAAATTATCTATATAAAATTAAATAAATGCCTAATTAAAATTAATGAAGTAAGTAAATTAAGTGAAATAAATTAATTGAATTGATTAAATATAATTCAATGGAATAAATTAATTTTTCAATGGGGTCCTGCTTTGATTTTGTTTGTCTTTTTTATATTATTTGAGAAAATTTGGCGGGCCGCGCCGTTGTCAGTTTTGTATCAATTAAAATTGTGATAATTTTGCAGTTTCTTTGACATTTTGAGTACTCATCCATGTTTAAAAGAATTGAAATAAACGATTTTGAGATTACATGTTTTCAACCTTTTGAGGATCCGGAGAAAATTTATTCAAAAATGTGGTTTGTATTTGAATGCTCTAACCGCGTTTAAAAGGAAACAATCAAATTTTGGGAACACGCTGTATATTTGATATTTACTTTTGTGTTTCATTGTGTGAAACACAAATAAGTAAAATCCTAATATACGAAAAAAATTAAGACCTATTGCAACTTATTTATTTCCTAATCTACAACTTATTGAACAACTAATAACATCATTTCTAGTGACGTCGGTGGTTTCCAGTGAGTTGCGTTATGTAATAATCCAGAAGATGCAGAACTACTCTCGTTAAACTGATTTTGCTACATTCTTAATTGCTAACTAAGAGCTAAACGAATGTTCCCGAACAAAACTATTTTAGAATCCCTTGATGGTGAGCCTCTATTTAAGCAACTTGGGAATTATAGTCAGCAACGTATACGTAAACCTTAATACCTAAAATAACAATAGAATATCAAATTAAAAATCAAACACATCTACTAACACACCTACGTTTACAATCATCGCACAACCCAAATCCATGCAGCCAAATGCTGAGATTTTCAAAGGATTTCCTGTATGTATTAATATCATTAATAAAGTCATTTTGTTGGTCTTGTTCCAGTAAATCCATGGGGCCCGACAAATAAAGTTATGGAAATTGGTCGACTGTAAATTAGAATGATTGCCATTTAACTGAAGCATTGATAGTGCGATTTCTTAATTTAATAAAAAAACTGGGGACCGTAGAATTAAGAGTATGTGTTAAAGTCGAGCAGCTTTTGTTAAGATTTTAATTCTCATAGTGGAAACTTAAAATTGAAAGGTTATAACAGTTTGTAACAAGTTGCGTTATTGTTTCGAATATGTGACATCTTAGTTGCAATACAGTAAAAGTAGTACGGTGAAACAACTTCGTCTTCGTCTTCGTCTTCACTACAAGTATTAGGCACTTTGCCTGTTACGGTACCCATCTAATGCGTGGTCGCCCAACGCTTCTTCTCCCTTTACATCTGTATTTGAAGGCTTTTCTTGGCAACCTGTTTTCATCCATCCTGCGAAGATGCTCCTTCCAGTTTTCCCTATATTGTTTTATCACATCATTAACACTATATATATTTAATTCCCGTCTGATGTCTACATTTCTAAATCTGTCTCTTTTTGTGCATCCTTTGACTCTCCTCAGAAACTTCATTTCTTGCGTCTGAATCCGGCTCTCTTGTTTCTTTGTTGTTGTCCAAATTTCGCTGCCATACGTAAGGGTTGGCACTGCAATAGTTTTGTAAAATTTCAGCTGTGTGTCTTTTCTCGTTTTATGTTTTAGGCATCTGCTAATAGTTCCACATATCCTACTAAATTTGTTTAATTTTTGTTTTACGTCTATACTGTAGTGATACGATAGATCACATCCCAAATATTGGAAATGTTTTATTTGTTCAATTACCTTATCATAAATAACTATTTTAGATCTTATTGTATCTGTCCCTTAAAAGGCCACTGTTTTTGTTTTCTTTGTAGATATTTTCATGTCATATTCACTACAAAGGTTTTGGAGTTAGTATATGCCTCTCTGTAGTTTATCTTCTGTTTCTGCGATTAGTACCAGGTCGTCAGCGTATAAAAGGGAGTTAAAGATTGTGTCTCTATCCAGGTATATTCCTTCGTCGTATCTATTTTTCCATTTGCGCATTATATCGTCTATATATATATTGAAAAGGGTTGGTGAAAGGCAGCATCCCTGACGAAGTCCTTTATTGGTTTTTACTTCTTCTGACAGTTTTCCATTTAGTTCTAATAATATTCGAGTATGTCTATATAAACTCTTGATTGTGTTTATTAAGTGTCTAGGGTAGCCTCTTCTCATCATAATAGTCCAGAGATATTGTCTGTTTACATTATCGAAAGCATTTTGGAAATCTATAAAGCAAATGTGGGTTTTTCTGTTGAATTCTCTGCGTTTTTCCATTACTTGTTGTAACGTGAAAATTCCGTCGACTGTTGATCTGCCTTTACGGAAACCCACTTGTTCTTCGCCTATTAAATGTTCTGCGATGTTTCTTAATCTATTATTTATTATTCTAACGTACATTTTATAGGCGGAATCATGAAGGCTTATACCCCTATAATTCTGGCAATTCTGTCTGTCACCTTTTTTAAACAATGATAAGACTTTGGATATTTCCCAATCTTTGGGGATTGTCTTCTCTTTCCAGCACATGTTGAAGAGATGCAACAGTCGTAAATGGAGTAGTGTTCCACAACTCGTGAAACAACTTGATATTGAAATATTAAAAATGCCTATATCCTATCTTATCGGTCATATAATTTTTTACATAATAGTAAAGTATACTTACTTCGTTAATAATTCGTTGTCCGTCGATACATGTACTGAATAATATTGATAAGAATTTTAAAATAACAAAAAAGTTCAATGAATTTGTTCTTAGAGACATGTCCTAAAAATATTTTCATTAAATATACAATACATTATATTTTCACCTGAATTACCTCAATAAAAAAAGAATAAAATGAAATAACACATGCCGGAGCTCCCAGAGCATACAATACTAAAAATGTGAGTCTTGTTATTGCTGTTATTATTTTAGTACCCCTTAAACAGAGAAAAAATAGTTAGTAGTGGGTGCCTTAAGTAAGAACGATATCTGTAAATTAACTGACTAAATTAATATTGTAATGCAGTCCAAAGGTAGTCCTCATAAATGCCGGGAAATAGAAGTGTCTTAAATTGGAGCCAAACCAATAAATTAATTTACTCAAGTATATAAATTGCAATTTATAAAATGAATGCCTGATAAATGCAGGAAAAGGGAACAATTATGATCTAACTGCATATACTTAGTGTAATCTATGAATCGGTATCAGGTTAGTTCGCTGATAATAGTTATTTATTCAATTTTGCCATATAAACTGACGTTTATTGACGTCAAATCGAACCTATAAAGTCATTGTATATTTTGTTTGTTTAGGCAGCGGATTAAATTGTTTTAATTGGCTGCCTATTCAATTTTGCCGCATAAAGTGAGGTTTTATATGTTTAAAATTGTTTTCGTCGTTTCAAGGTTGCGGCACGGAAGTTGGACTTACTCCGCTAAACGTAAGTTTATATATGCCAAAATTGAATAAAACGTTGTAATACACTCGCGGATACAATGAACGTTTAACTCGCGATATTAACGCGGTTGCGGCTGCGCCGCGCGCGCGTTTAAACATATCGCTCGTTAAACGTTCATTTGATCCGCTTGTATAATAAATAACTATTATCAGGAAATTTATTAAGAATTTATTTGCGTAAATTCTGTGTTGCTGTATATGTAGTTCATCAAATCTGAGTAATAATTCCTCACGAGAAATAGTTAAGTGTGAGACTTATTCCTAATAAATATGGCTACACATAAAGAACAAACCATGAAGAGTGGGCACTTCGCTCGCACAATTCTTGGGTTCGTTCGAACAAACTTATCTTTGAATTATTAATAACGAATAAGAAAAAAAAAACACTATAACTCGTAATTAAAAAGGTATTGTCAATTTAAGAAAACATAGCTCTAATCGGTAGATAAGTCACACGTATTTCCTTGCATTTTATTAAATTGATATTTAATAAATTTGTTGTGTATGCTTTGTGCATATAACAATTTAGATCCCATAAAATTAGAAGATTGTGGCAATATTTTGGGACAATTAGACGCTCTTTTTGAAGAAACGCACTCTAATTTATGGGTATCCAATTTTGATCTAACTTTAGATTGGCGTGTTAATCGTCAAGATCAGATAGATCCAATATGACACCAAAAGTAAAATAAGTGAAGGAGGTAGGTAATAGGTAAAATGTATGTAGATAATAACCTCTTGAACGAATATTACCTCTGAATGTCAACGAGGTGATCGATGCATTTCCGAAGATGACGCTGGCATTCTCTCTGCTCATTTTCGTCATTTATATCAATACCTCCTCGAATATTCTCCTTCAGGTAGTCTATCAATATCTGATACTGGAACTTCAAATGATACGCTACATACGTAAGATAACTTGGAATAGAGTTAGGTATCGCAAGTGTACAAAATAACGTGAACGCCATGATGAAATTTGCACACCAACGATAAGTCAAAGATAGATTTGCGATTGAGTTAAAAACTAACTTGCTCGATTTGTTATCGCACATTAAGAATGACAAAATCGCGAAGATCGTCTCTACGATATGAAGTGATGACAACAAGGCACAGCGTTTCGCTTCTTTTCTTATCCTCATCTGGAATGCCACTCCTCTAGTTTCAATACTTCGGAATACGTTTTCAATTACTTCTTTGGTTTTGGAGATTTCCTCAATGAATATTGCCAGTAGCACCAATACTGCAGAAGTCTGAAAAACGAAAAGGATTGGGTATCTTGATGGATTTCTGAAAAAATATTATTCTGAATATACTGCGTGATCAAGAATGACTGTTTGAGTTGGCGATACTACCTGGAGAATTTTTCACTTTCTCATATGAGGTACTCATATATGAGAGAGTATTGTAATCGGGTCGATTTTTCAAAATTGAGTTAGTAGCATTTCTGAACGTTTTGAGGTCCCCTGAGTCCAAAAAACATGTTTTTGGAAAACCGTCTGTATGCATGTGTGTATGTGTGTATGTGTGTATGTGTGTATTAGACCGTGGGCCCATAATACCAAAAGTGTCGATAATCTATGTTCGTATGGCCTTTTAGGGACATACTCAGACAGCCCGGGAAACCGTAAAAAAGTAACTCCGAGCGTCTGAGACCTGTCGTAGCACCTGTTATGACCTCCACTTCTTGTTGATGCTAGCATAAATCGAGATGCCCTTTCCGGAATCGTATGCAAATGTCGGAATATGGTTCATGGGTCGAAAGGAGTCCTTCCACCAAAGGGCATACTTTCCTCGAACATCGTCTATTGTCAGTGTTTATCACCGTCTGGCGATATGATAGACATTGGTTATAGACGAACGATAATCGAGGAAAGTATGCCCTTTGGTGGAACGACTTCTTTCGACCCATTAACCATATTCCGACATTTGCATACGATTCCGGAGAGGGCATCTCGATTTATGCCAGCATCAACAAGAAGTGGAGGTCATAACAGGTGCTAGGACTGGTCACAGACGCTCGGAGTTACTTTGTCCCGGTTTCCCGGGCTGTCTGAGTATGTCCCTAAAAGGGCATACGAACATAGATGATCGACACTTTTAGTGTTATGAGCCCATGGTCTATATGTGTGTATGTGTGTATGTATGTCTGTGGTAGGATTTTCTCAAAAACTAAAAACTACAAACGGTCAAAACTTTGTATTTAGACTTTGTATCATACCAGGACTTGAAAATAAGCTTTTCATTAAAATCGGCCAGAATAAAAGGGTAGCTTACTATTGTCATTTTTCGGTTTTTTGATTTTTTCTCGAAATTTTCTACAAGAATTTATTTTAAATTTAGAATAATCACATATTCTACCATTGAATTAGTATAAAATAAACTTTTCTATCGTTTTTTGCATAAATTAACCGTATCTATTTCCCGTTTGGATTTGGCAAACGCATATTGAAACACCCTATATATGAGAAAGTACTCTGATGAACACATCACGATTTTTTGCCTAAGACGGACCTTACACGTTCAATATACCATCAATTTGATCCAATTCTGCGATCCAGATTGACGAAATACTGAGCGAATTGACGGACTGACGGAGTGGATTGATGAGTATTCGAATAACTGAATAAATTTTGTCAATCCGGATTGAACTGACTGCAGATTGCCCGTGTGATGTATTCACGTCAATCTGGCGTCAGTCACCATATATTTGATTATGAAGTTGTTTCATTACTCTTTGCAACTATTTAATATTTTTTAGAGAAGTATTACACATTGCATTGTAAAAAACAATATGTATCACTCCACGAGTTTTTTTACATTTTTCAAAAGTAAACAATAATTTAAATAAATTCTAAATTCAAAAAACTTTGCCAACACATTTTTGCTTCTATAAAATTTTGTCCTGAAAGATCAGGTCTCTTTTCCTGTGGACAGTCAGATATTAAAGTTTTATTATACTTACCTTAATATAAGACTGAAGAACATAAAGTAGTACTTCACATGTGTACAATATGGTCTCACTAATAGCAGCTGGTGACATTAAGACCGAAAACTTTAAATCTTCAAAGTTTCTTCCAGTAGCAAGATATCTTAACGTTGCAGCCAGTTTTTTTTCGGCGGTTATCGACTTTCTCATGCAAATATCTTTTTTAGTTAAATATGGTTTCACCATATTCAATAGTTCTTCAAAGCAGGCTTCTTTCATACGATAATAGTTTTCGTAATCTTCCCATTCGCCCGTGTGTTTAATTTCATTTATTAAATTTAAATGCGTGTATTGTTCTCGTTTCTTCAGCCACCCTTTCACCCACTTTTTCCTTCTAACGCCTCTTTTACTTGCCATAGTTAATATTACTCCAATGACACATTTTTGAAAATTGTAATAATCCATTTTCGCCTTCGCCTTCACGTTCGGTGGGAAGATTGACACTGGACGAACAATCTGGATTGAACGTCTAATGCCGTCCGTCAGGCCGTCAGTCTGCCATCAATTCATTATGATCAAGATCGTGGATTGAATTGACGACAGATTGAACGTGTAAGGTCCGTCTAAGGGTTTGCAACGCAACGACCACATATGTTTATCTGACAAAAATTTGACATAACAATCAGCGATAAGATTGTAGGTTATGTGAATAAAATTAACGCTTATAAAATGAATACAGAACAATGTTTCAATTAAACAGCTAAAGGTAATGCTCAAAATGCCCCCCATTTTGGTCCAGACATAAATTAACTCTTCTTTTTAGGCTCTCGAAGATATTCACCAGTATATTAGGGGTAATGTTTGCCACTTTCTGAACTATTGCCTCTTGCAGCTCTTCTTCAGTATGCAATATGTTCCTAAAGATATTATCCTTCAAGAGCCCAAATAACGAAAAATATAATGGAGTGAGATCTGATGACCGGCTTGGCCAAATGCCCTGACTAATTACTCTGCCGCCAAAATTCTCTCTTAAATATCCCATAGTAGCACGCGAGCCGTATGTGCCCTTGCAGAGTCTTGTTGGAAATATCCAACTTGACGCTCTTCATTGGTTAATTGGTTTATAAAAGGCCTCAAAAGGTGTTGGATATATCTCTCCGAATTGACGGTAAAATAAAAAAATATCGGCCCATACACCGGCGTCCTTGAGCCTGCCAACCAAACACCAACTTTAACCGGGTGCAAATGTGTCTCTCTGACGTAAGGATTTTCACCTGACCAAATTTTGTAATTTTGTTTATTCACATAGCCATTGAGATAAAACCAGGCTTCGTCGGAAAAGAAGGTATTGTCAAGGATATTATTATTTAATGTCATTGAACCAATTGCAAAATAAAACTCTCTGCGGGTAATCAGGAAGGGTTAATAACTGGACGTTGTAAATTTTGAAATGGTGGTGCTTTAATTTCTTTTTAAGCACAGTTGAGCAACTTACATATGATAAACCTGTAAAACCGTGAATTAGAACAACATGGAAAAGTGGAAGTCTTATGGGTAAAAATGAAAATTGGTTGAATAGAAGGAACAAAGACCAAACATGTTTGAAGGGAGAGCTTTCTTAAGGATTTGGAAGGACTTCTTTGCGTTCGAGTTCTGATATGCTCGACAACTTCCTCGTTTAGAGTAGGAGGTCTACCAGTTGATTTTTGTTTGCTTACGCTCCCTGTGTTTAAATAACGTTCAACTACTCGCATGCAATGTTGCAGAAAGACAGCAAAAGTGACCAAAGAGTCCGGAAACAACTCCTGAAATTGCTGGTATGTCGCTTCGAGAAAGTACTGCCAACCAGTAATTGGGTTATAAATCCCGATTCGAAAGTACGCCATTCCAATGAAAATTTCGTGTTGTACCGTGAAAACCATTTTAAATAAATAAATTTGAAAAAAATACCAGAAATTTGAAATAGCAAATTCAAATTACCAGTTGTATCATTTAAAAATGAAATTCAGTATTGCCAACTCAAACAGTCTTCTTGATTACGTTGTATCTGGAAAACATATTTTCTATGTACTTGTAAACTTGTAACGTAAACATATTAAGAGTTGAGCAAAGGTATCACGTTTCTTCAGTTTCCGTTACCATGTGAAAATATATCGATAACTTATTCATCTAAATAATTTACAATTTCGGTCACCTTTTTAACATAGTACAGTGATTGTTTGAATGGTCTAAACGTATTACAGCAAATGGAAAATAAATAGATATACTTTATTTTAAAACAAATCTTTTATATTTTGCAGCCAATATGATTTTGATTTCAGCAAACTGAAAAAGACCTATTATGCCTTAAAGAATGTCTTCAGTGAAGTTTAAAAGCCATTTATAGGGACTTTATGAGTTTTAGTTTTATGGCAAAGGTGGAAGTAGTTTTCAGGTTAATTCCATGTGAATTCCATGTTATCGGTAGTAGTAGATCATTATAAATTATTTATCACAAGAGTGATCAAATTTCTTACATAACTCAGACAACTCAATGTTTTATTAACTATAAAGATACAAATGGAAAGCACTCGTTTTAAACTAATAAATTCTTTTAGGTTGTGTACAAATATGTTTTCTATGCTACGGATCTACTTACTGGTAATGTTACAAGTAAAATATTCATGCGAGTAAAGGCGTCTTCGGTGTTCTTGTGAGATATAATTTCTCGCAGGCTGATAACATTAAATAAATTTGTTATCACCAATGAAAAAACACATAGCGGAAAGAATGTGCTTTTCTTCTCTAACATCGGGCCCATCATCATATAGTACAGGATGTTAAGGGGATCAACTGAAATTAACTTTTATTACAGATCATTCGATTAGATTACAACATATTCCGGCAATCAATGGTGAATATAACTAAACTTGCATTTAACTTTCTACAACACTTAAAAATATATTTACTCCTTATGGTTGTTCGATACTTTGGTACTTCGATACGAATTCTGGTAAATGTCGTCAAAAGCGAATATGCAAAAAGAAAAGATAAATTGTTCAAGTGTCGCCCTCAGGCCGAGCGAACCCTCACCGCAATAAAATTTATGACTATATGGTCATGATTGTAACGATTGATGTCAGACGGTCTGTCGAGGTAGCGCCTGTTCGAGGGGCGTGTCAGTTATTCCAATTTCAACAATAACTACCAAGATACTTTTACAAGCTCATAATATTTTAATAGGCATCGTACAATATTTCATTCTTCACGTTATTAAGATGTCAAACTTTGCTATTGTACGATTGAATAGGTTTTAGAATTTTTTTTCGCTTTTTTATGTTCAGAGCGATACTTCCAGAAATTTAATAAGGTCAAAACAAACGTAATCTCGTAAGAACGTACATTTATATTTTCTTAATCGATTGGTATAATAAATTTTCAATTCCTATGATTCAATCTTGAGTTATCATTGAAATCAGTTTGCATTGTAAAGCATACGGCGTTATATTGTATCGCACAACCTTAAGTATCAAAATAATGAAGTAGAACATAACAAGGGAAAATAGGAAATATAATTTATTAATTAGATAATTAAAAATGAACACAAATCGGTCCAGAGGCCCGGGTCGAGTTCCGCAGAACTACCTGAAAAATCCCAAAACAGGGATTAGCCGGGATTATTTCGTTATCGGGTGTTTAATGGGGCGTACCGACATTCTTAGATGATTTTCGTGTTAAGTGTTTCGGTTTTTATACACAAATTACATTTCTCAAACGTCATTATTTCCACCCAAAACTTGGGCTAGCAGAACAGAAAAGTTGTACCGTAGTACTAATGCTAGCGAATCGTTTCATTCAAGATTCAACGCCGAATTTTATTCTAGCCATCCTAACATACATATTTTTTTAGAATTTTTGGAAACCTTAGTCAACATACAAATAGACAGTTATCGTAAAATTAGGTCAGTTTTAAACGAAACTGTTAAAATACAAGATCAGCATTCAAGGGACAAAGAGCAGTTTTTATTATATAAAATTAATGAATTGGCTAATAACAATATTAGCCGTTATTTATTTGTTAAAAGTGTCGGTCTCAAATGTTTGCCTCAGTAGTAAAACTAATAAAATTATGAACAATATAACCCAATAATAATATTAAATTCTTTATTTGACTTGTCAAGAGAATGTTGATCAGTAAATGTTTATATGCGGGTATGACCTTTGTTAAACTGACATTACTTATTCTTAACCGCAAATAAATGTATTTCAAGAAATTCTCAATATTTAATGGCATTCATCACCCTCTCCTCTATTGAAGTTATTAACAGTGGGATAATCCTTTGGCGCTCCGGGTGGACCGGCGATCCTTTTGCGGAATTCGCCCTGGGATTACCGACACAGGTAAATTTTTGCGGAACCCGACGCGGCCGGGTCCAGATCCTACTCAAATCTTTGTAACGAAAGTACGGATTTTAATAACGGTGTTTTTCGTATACTTAATGGAAATCGAGCCCTTTGTAAAAATTGAAATCGTTTATTACCTGGTTTTTGTATTGGAGAAGGCATTTTACTTCAAGTCTACTTCAAAGCAAATTAATATACCGGTAATCAGAATATTTGTGTTTGATGAAAACGACGGAGGGAAATTTACTGAAATGTCTTGTGAAAGGAAATATACATTTACATAAAATATTAACCACCAAACTTCTGGAAATGAAAGTGTAGTACAGTTTAACATTTATTTCTCTTTAGCTAATTGCATTTCTAATGAACAATTTATTGATCTGTTAATGACCGGTAATATTATTATTTCATTACTATCAGAT
The DNA here is from genome assembly GCA_946251905.1 of Cryptocephalus moraei. Classification (NCBI taxonomy): domain Eukaryota; kingdom Metazoa; phylum Arthropoda; class Insecta; order Coleoptera; family Chrysomelidae; genus Cryptocephalus; species Cryptocephalus moraei. The sequence continues at coordinate 13,872,575 of OX276460.1, forward strand.
TTAGAAGTGTTCCCAGTTGTTTCATTATACTTTTCTTGTTGATTATCACTTTTCTCCAATGTATTTTGATAGTTAATATCAACCAGATTTCCATTATCACCAATGAGTTCAGTGCAATATTTTTGATTATCCACAACTTCTGTTTGGTATTTTACAAGATTTGCAGTTCGAACATCGTGATTTTGATCTGATTCTATAATTTCAACAGTAGTAGGTAACTCCGATTCATCTTCCAAAATTATTATTCCTTCTTCTTCGTTTTCTCCTGTTTGTCTGCCAAGTTCGAGATGCAATTCTTTCACAAATACTTCTGTTACTTTATCAAGCTCTAGTTTTGTCCTTTCTAATTCTTCCTCTTCATCCCGTTCTTCTATAGTTATTCCGAAATCGGCGAAATGTTTTTTGAAATCCACGGACTCAATATCGTCATTGGTGGTCTCCTTTGGTTTGTTAGCTTGGAGTCCTGGTGTTTTAGCTTCATGTCTCGGAGGCAATGTTTTCCGAGTTTTCATTATTTCATCTACCATTTTCAGTTCTTCCTCCACTGCTCTGTTGTAATCGTTGAAAATCTCCTCGTGAGCTAGTCGCGACCTTTCTTTGAATTCATCCAGTGATCGAGAAAATTCGGATATGTCTTCTCTTATTTCTGATATTGTATTGCTCATCCGTAGGGCGTTGTCTTTATGTTGGGATTTGGATAAGTCTTCCACGTCGACGCTCTTCCCGTCTTCACGGTGAAATATTGGTTGATTTTCTGTGAGTGTAAGCATTTTATGAAATGAGGGGGGTGTGCTATCAATTAGTTTACTTGTATCGGAGTACATGCGTTGGTAATGTAGAGTTGTATTGTTACTACTGATTGATAAGGTTACGTTTTCCCCAATATCTGACTGTTTCTTTGTTATTTCACATGTACTTCTATCGATTTTTTTGTTAGAATTAGTGATATTCGTAACGGGATTTAGAGTAAAGTCTAATACAGTCTCATTATAGAAAATATCGGAGGTGAAGTAATCTGAATATGTCTTTTTATTTGAATTCTTTTGATTAGAACAATCACTCCTGATCTCTACTGTTGATTCAGAGCAAATGGTATCTAAATTGTTGATGTCAGTTTCTTTATTTCCAAAATATGGTTCTTCATTTTCCTCCTTAGTTTCATTTATGGTTATAGATTGCTGTTGGTGCTGTTGTTTTTCATCGTTCAGAATTTCTGAAGTTGCGTCTTCGTATTCGTCACTATCAAATTCTTCTGAAAAGTCCTCCAATGTTACACTTTCCTGATTCACATATTCTCCCAATTCAAAGTTGACTTGCGTTAAGTTCTCTTGTTCCTGTGATTGGCCTTCGTCAGTTTCAAATTCCTCTGAGAAGTTATCCAAATTTACGGCCTCTTCTTCCTCGCTCTCGAATTCTTCTGAAAAGTCATCTAGTTTCTTCTCCTCCGATCCTTCAACATCGGCAACATCGCTGCTTTTATCACGTTCACTTGAGGGATATTCCAGTTGTGTATTTTCTCCTAACGGCGGTACTTGCTGCAATATTTCATCGTCGTCCTCTTGGATTAAACTTTCATCTTCACTATCATCGCTCATATTACCCGTTTCGTTGATCGGAACGTGTCTCGTGAGTATTTCTTTGATAGTTTTGAGCTTGTCGGAGGTTTCCGCATGTCCCGAGGATTCTGCCAGGATCTCTGGGGACATCTCCTTTGCTTCAGCAATCTGAAGGCACTTCTGTATATGTTCTGATTCTTCGTAATCATTAGTTGATTGCAATAATTCGTTCACTTCGCGTCTTGCTCGTTTACGTTCCCGTTCATTGAATTCCTCCTGCGCCTTGTCACGTTCTAATTCGCTTTGGGTCTTGAATCTTACTTCTCCGTTGGTAGTCGGCATGTTGACGCTGTGTAAGTAATCGTCAAATGTTGGGTCTTCTTTATTAGAATTAACGGATGTGGCTTCAAATACTGTTTGGTGGGGCTCATCTGTTCCTTGATTAGTAACTGCGTCCTCATCGTCAAACTCTTGCGATTCTTGGTTGGTAATTTTGTCTTTAGTTACCATTTGGTGGGATTCTGTTCCTTGATTGGTAACTACCTCTTCAATTACTGTTGGGTATAACTCACGAGATTCTTGGTTTGTAGCTTGCTCCAGTTGCTGGGGTTCTTCTGTCTTTTGAATTGTAGCTGCGTCTTCAATTACCATTTGGTAACACTCATCAGTATTTTGGTTGGTCAATACCTTGCGCCAGTTTATTCCACTGGTGCTTGGTTTTTCTACTTCCTCGATCATTATCTTATTTTGATTCAATCCTGGAACAAATAAAGTATTGAGCAGTGAGGTTGTCGAAACTTTTTTTTATGGATTATGTAGTAAAGGATACGGCTGCAAAAAACTAATTTCCTTGCGATGATGAATATACTTTTTAATTTAATTTGCTAAGTGTACCAACCTTTTGATCTATAGTCGAAGATCCTCTCTTCATTGTCTGAGGGCATATCATCTGGTTGTTTCGTGTCGCTGTTGTCTTCGCTTTCGCTGTTGGATGTTTCGCTGTTGTTTTCTTCTTCACGTTCGCATTCCAAAGCGTAATTGTAGGCTGGGGGAGCGTTGTTTTCTTCTAGAGAAGAGCTGCTGCCTTCCGTGCTCATAGAGTCCTCCGCTGGGACATTGTTGATTATCATTACCTCTTGGACGCTGTCCATTTCACTTTCAGAATCTGCAACTGAAGTACCATGGCCGCTGTCGTTTTGTGCTGCTTCCTGGAGTCTGGCTGCTCTAGCTCTGTCCCTCATATCAATCAAGGCTGAAAGGTAAGAAGGGATTGAGTATTGGGTACATTTAGGGCTATAGTAAAAATGAATTGGGGAGATTTAGTCACTTGACAAGTAGAAAATTATTCCTTTGCCACTTTTCTTAACTCCAACCTGTAGATGATTTCTTTAACCATGATTGGGTTATTTTGTTTATACCCCAATACATATTTAGTATCAATACTTTCAAAAGAATTACATGTAGCGAATATAAAGGGGTAATTTCATCATAAAATACCTACAATTTGAATGCCTTGTACTTTGGGACCGAAATTGTTTTGAAACTAGGTTTTTGGTTTTTATACATTTTGTAATAGATTTAAAAATCCCATTAAATTTTGTCGGTGCAATATTGGACCACTATGTAATACGTGGGAATACTTATGAAACAAAGGTGATTATTATACTATTAAACATACAAACATAACTTCTTCATTAAAAGCTAAAATACACAACAAAAAATTGATTTTTGCCAAAAACCTTTGAAAATTTTAAATTTATTTAGGCAAAATTAGCATACGCCCTAGGTGGCTGAAATCCACATTACGCCTTATTGCAGAGCCTTATGAATCGTTTTTACTAAACTGTTTAGAACTTGTCAATGAGATTAAGAGCCACATTCGAAGAATAGTAAAAATGTTTAACATGTATAGTGCCTGGAAGGGTGTCGTCTCATTTCAGGACCTCTCACTTGAGGACCTATACGAAATTTACCTGTTTTTGTCTCATTTGCGGACCTAGCCTACAGGTACAAGTTTGAACTGAATCACTTGCGGACCTTTAAATGATCAATTACCTGAGGTAAACAACTACCCTTCAATAATACGACGGTTGCAGTTTTGAAGGGTTGCAATTTCCACTTCAATCAAAGCGTTTGGCGGAAAGTTCAGGATTTGGGACTGGTTCACAAATATTAGTCAGTGCCTTCAATGAACATGTTAAACATAACACATTTTTACGAAGCAGGCTAGACATCAACATGACACCGAACAAGCGAAGAAATGTCTACTCCGATCTGGATTCAGCCATTGAAAAACTATTACCGACTTGGAACAAAACAAAGTTGCACTGGGTCGAACTATGGCAATTTTACAACGTGTGGTTCAATTTGTTTCATTTTATTACACATCTACACCAAATTATTTAAAGGTAGTTTAGTAATATTGAAAAAAAAGTCGGTCGATTTTTTTGGTTGCAGGTGTATTATTAGAGTCTAGGCCTATAGGTCCTGAAATGATACTTTATGTTATTGAAAATTTTACGGCTTTTGACGAAGGTCCTCAAATGATACAAACTTGACCGAGGTCCTCAAGTGAGAGGTCCGCAACTGAGACCGTCCCGCCTGGAAGAGATCTAAGAGACTCATTATCGCAGAGGAGGCCTACCCCCTGCCAACTTTTCAACAAGGGATACCATAAAATACGCATTTGTGAATAGTTATAAATATGATGATTAGTTCGCTGATTCGGTGGTCCGTACTCAGATTTTTTGTATGTCTTATTGTATTGTTATTATTATAAGGTTTTCATTAACTCGCTTCCTTGTTGTGGTTGTCCTGGTGAAATTTTGCAATCGATTAATTTATAAAGAGAAATCAACGCTAATTTTACAGATTGTAGAATTAATTGTTAGATTATCCAATATATACAAGGCGAAGAAAAAATACAGGTATACATATTATTTGTAATGTATTCAACCATCACATTTTATCATCAAATCATATGAGATATATTTAAAAAAAAATGTATCAGTATTAATGACAGTAGCTAGCATTAAGAATGTCTATGTTAAAGATTCGATAATAAGGGATTCGATAATATGCAAGTGCGACTTATACAACTACATATATATTCATAATCCACTATAGATTCTCCTAAACATTTGTGATAGTGATTTTTAGTAGAGATTAATATAGGTACTTGTAAGATTCAAAAAAAACTTGGGAAGCATGCAATAGATAAAATAGATAATAAATAATGTTATCGTTTGTACTGACAATGATTGGTATTATTGACATAGAATTGTCGGTTACCATTTTTGCAGCAATTATCTATTGCATGAATTCCATGGTTTTGTTTTGAATTTTACAAGTACTACATTATTACGTATCTATTAAAAATCATTATCACACACTTTTAGGGCAACCTGTAAAATTACTGTTCAATACTAATTTACAAATTGTAAATGTATATCGAGGTAGCCAATTATGCTAAATAAACGATTACTTACTTACTTACTTACCATTCATGTTTTCATATCTTTTATAATTTTATATCTAATATTAGCATTTAGTTATAATGACATTTTTATCATTACCATTTTTTCCGTTATGAAAAATAATAGCTAGAATTTGCTACCGTTGAATAGTTTATAATTCAACACTTTTCAAGTAATCACGGCTGCGAATTCCATTATTTAACTTTACATCTCTTATAAACTGGATATTTAAAAAAAATTCCTTAGTCCCACCCCTTTTCCAACGACATTTATTCTTAGCGGCACTTCTTCTTCAAAGATTTACAACCGAGCTTATTGCTACCTGGCCCTTTACGGTTAAGGTGTTATGCATAAGTCATTCTCTTATATCGGTTCCACCGACTATACTATTATTAATTGTCGCAATTGCCAAAATTGATGAATTTTTGAGTCTCCTGTCTAAACCAATAGCAGGGATTTGATGATCATTGTTCTTTTTGAATATGTTTCATGTAAAAGTTTTAACTTTTTCATAATCACCAAAAACTGCTTTATCATAAATTTGATGATTACTCAACAAACTTCTCTTACTTCTCTGCTGATCCGAAATAACCAAATTTTGTTTCCTAAGTGCTTCCAAAGAATTCCCCCGAGAAAAGTTTGTTTCAAACAGTTTTCCGATTTTATCAATGTGAGGATATAAAAATAGATATGTAACTTGCCATTGACACTATCCATGATTCTTTGTCTTTCACGGTCGACCCAACGTTTCCTTTCCGCCATTTCTTCGACGGTACCACCCCTATGCCTGCAAGTTATATTGTTTTTAGAACAAAGTTTCTATATGCTTTATATATTTACCAGGCTTCGACGCATGCCCTTTCCTTTGGGAATACCGGACGGTCATCTAAGTATTGTAGATTTTTCTACGGAAACATCTTTCATAATTTCAAATGCTTTCCTTCATAACGGTAGTCTAATGTTGAAACTTCTTAATGTAAATTATTAGAGAAATCATATAAAAGAACCTTTAATGCCAGCTTTAGAAAATTACTATAATATAAGGGTTTCATGTGCCTTGGGTCAACCCACTATAAACGGCATTACTAATTGGGATTGATAACAATCCCATTGTATTTTAAATTTAAGGTTCAATCCTGATTCGGAAAGACTGGAAGAATAGAAAACGAAGAATATTTTCTGTCACTCAAGTTGTGTCCACGAGTTGATTGAGACTGATGATGACCATTCCGTCGAAACCATTTAAGAAACTTACGAGAATTTACCACGAACATCAACAGAAAATATTCTCGTTGTACACCCTTTCGTCGATCCAATACTTAATAAATATGTTAATTTAAGACGTTTCAAGTTAGGCAACCCGAAACCGACCCCAAAACCCACTTACGCAAGCTAATATCACTGTTTTCCTGTACGCCGGAATCTTCCTGATGACAGGATTCCCGACGAGGTAAACCACCCTTAGTCCAGGCATCTTGCTCAGCACTTCGACGATGAGCGGATCGTCGATGTGATTATTGGTCAGATCCAAAACTGACAGCTCCAAAAGTTCGGTTAAGTGCTCGAAGTCTTCGTAAGTTTCGACGTAGTTGTTCGATATATTCAAAGTGTGGAGGGATTTGATTCCGCCTGTGGAGAAATTTGAGATTATCGAAGAACGCTTCAAATGCATGAGAACTATATAAGACTGTAATTATGCAAATGGTAGTTGCGTTACTACCCTATTATTAGCTGAGTTATACAGTAATAAAAATTAATAAACATCACAACCTTACCTAGGTTTTCGATCTTCTTAACTTGATTATGCGATATGTTCAACGTGTCCAGTATGGGGCACCCTTCGAGGTTCTCTATTTTCTTGATCAGATTGTAATGCATGAATAAGCTGCGCAAGTTTTTCTGGTTGTCCAATCCGCTTATTTCTCGTAACCCGTTGTTCTCCAACCACAAGCACTTTAAGCCCGTGTATTCCTCGAGGTTCTCGATGTAAGAGAACCCTTTGAAATGAAGGTACAGGACGTCGTTGAGGTATGGGGTCTGATAGAGCCTTTGCTCTTTGCAGTGCTTTTTCAGAAACTCTTTCGTCATCCTGGAAGGGTTAACAGTATGTAGCGTAACAATAAGAAATTGAATCTAATGATCAATTACCATACATACGTGGCAAGAATTAAGGATATGTTTGTAGTTTAACGTTGTATGAAAGAAAATATTTAGTATTTAAGCACTATACAAATATGTCTTTGATAACAATAGACGATGAGGAGACATAAATTGAATTAAGAGATACTTACATCTTGTTACTATTTTACGTGGCGAAATATTGTTACAAAGATTACACATGTCTAGTTTACGTGAAATCTTAGGTCCCTCTCGAAAATTAAGCGTACTAAAATAATCTTAACGTATTTTTTCCTTTCAATAATGGGTTTCGACTATGTTGTCAATACCCAGAGCCGATTGCTTTCGTCAAAAGGTATTCTTTTTCTTTCACGTATGAGTCGTTCACATATGAGAGCTATTGCAATAGTGTCGATGTTACTAAATTAAATTAATCATTTCTAGACGTTGTAATGTCCCCTAGTTCCAAAAAATATGTTTTTGAAGAAATGCCCACATAAGGTTCCAATCATGAATTTAGACTATGTTGCACGAGGACATACAATTAGACAAATGGGTACGATACTATGAGGATCTACTAACGTAAAACAGACCAAATTTCTTACATAACACAACAGAAGACTCTGAGACCACCCAACTGGAAGACAGTCTGCTGCAGGAAGAGGACGAATTAACACCGACTGAAGTAAAAAAAGCTGTTTCTGAGTTAAAAAACGGGAAGGCTCCTGGCCCTGGAGGTATACCGGCTGAGCTACTGAAGTATGCACCAGATATTTTGTACGAACTCTTAGCATACGTCTTTAATCAATTTATCCGTGGAGAAGACCCACCAGAAGAATGGAACATCGCTTATATCAGTAATATTTATAAGAAGGGCTACAGACGATCGTGCTCAAATTATCGCGGAATCAGTGTTATCAACTCCATTTCAAAAGTGTATGGGAAAATACTAAAGGAGAAAATAGAAAGCCAGTTTAAGTACAACGAAGAACAATTCGGGTTTAGAGCCGGTAGGTCATGTGTGGATAACATCTTTACATTCAAACAGACAGTAGAAAAAAGACTTGCGCATAACATGGAAACCCACGCAGCCTTTATAGATCTAACTAAAGCCTACGATAACGTTCCCCGGAGCAGACTGTGGGAAACCATGGAGAGACAGTGTATAAAATCGAACTATATTAAAGCAGTCCAGAAGCTGTATAAAAATATGACCGCCAGAGTAAAAATGGGTAGTAAAATATCACGAGAATTCCGCGTTACGAAAGGTCTTAAACAAGGCTGCTGCATAGCCCCAACACTGTTCAAAATATTCATGAAAGGAGCTTTAGAAAGCCGGAGTAAGAAGTGCTCAAATCTCGGAGTACTGATAGGACATAAGAGACTGTTCAGCTTACATTTCGCAGACGACCAAGTTGTGTTGGCGGAAAACGAGATGGACATCCACTATATGGTAAGAAAGCTATATGAAAAATACAAGGAGTGGGGTCTGCCAATCAACAGCACAAAGACAGAATATTTAATAGTGGGAGGAACAGGATCTGATCTTATCTTGGGAAACGGCACAATCAGAAACACACGAATATTTAAATATCTGGGGGTAAAATTGACGGACATATGTGGAAGCAATGCGGAAATAATCAGCAGAGTCGGACAAGGAAGGGCAGCTATCCGTCAGCTACACAGCACCCTATGGAACGAGAAAATATCAAAAGCAAATAAAATTAGGATTTACAAAACCATAGTGGAAAGTATAGCTACCTATGGAGCTGAGCATTGGGAAATCTCGAATCGTAATAGCTCACGCATAAATGCCATGGAAATGAACTTCTGGAGAAGATGCTGCCGGAAAACAAGATTAGACAAAGTTAGAAACACTGATATCAGAGAGGAAATGGGCATAGACATAAGTACATTGGAAACTATTGAAATAAAAATATTGAAATGGTATGGGCACGTCAATCGGATGTCCAACGATAGATGGCCAAAAAGAATATTAGAGTGTTCTCCGCCCAATAAAAGGAAAAGAGGTAGACCAAAACGCGCCTGAGATACAGAAGTGAAAGAAGCCATGGACAGAAAAGGGTTAAAGGAAGGCGACTGGCGCGACAAAAAGACTTGGAAATTAGGATGCGAGAAACGGCCACCAGAGCTGTAAATAACTCGCCTATATATATATATATATATATATATATATATATATATATATATATATACTGTGCGATCGAATAAAAAAATAGTCAAAGCAGGCCATGAACTAAAATACGCATGTCTTTTCCTAAAATTCGTCTTCTTCAGGTTAATAATTACAAATGTCAAGTTGACGTACATTGACACGAGATGATGTTGTCAAAGCAAATCAAAAGTTTTCTTTTAGAATCCTATTTTAGAAATGGAGTGAAGCTGGAAAACGATGAATGGCAATATTCGTATGTTGCCTGTTGCCTGTTACGAAAATTCCAGGAACATTTTCCCGCCCAAGATGCCAATCACTCGTATGACGTCAAAAATTAACTTTATGTTTGACTTTGTCAGTGTCAATCAGTATTTCCCGTTGTCTGTATTTTGAAATTTACGAACTAAGTAAAGACATGCGGCTTTTTTTTTCATGGCCTGCTTTGACTATTTTTTTATTCGATCGCGCTGTATATATATGCACGAGGACCTTCCAATTAGCTTTTAATTAAAACAGGCCGGGGTAGAGGGGTAGTTTAATTTTGTCATTTTTCGGCTTTTGGAAATTTTCTCCATGAATTTGTTTTAAAATTTAATATTTATTCCACTGTCTAATATATATATATATATATATATATATATATATATGAATAAAGTTTAATAACATTTTTGGATAAATATTCTCTAAAAGATACTTCATACTGGTCACTTTTCAGGTTTTGAAAATTCTCTCCAATTCTCTCCTTTTCTGAACTTTGAATACTTATTTTACAAATCGAATCTGTGTAATAATTTATACCATTTTTGGTTAAATCATTTCTGAAGGGCACTTCATTCTTGTCGTTTTTCGGTTTTTCGAATTGTTCTCGAAATCCATGTGAAGAATTGTTTTCGAATTTTAAATATTTATTCTACTATCGAATATTTCCAATAAAATATGAGGAGGTACTCCGAGGAATACATCGCCAATTTTTAATTTTTCAGTTTAATTAACATTCTATTTATTGCAATTAACACAAATAATATTTCCACTCCACCATAATTACTTCTGCATTGATTTTTAAACCTATACTTTCGACTATTAACTTGATTAGTTTGATATATATTTGGATTAATTTATTTTTCTATTCTCGTTCATGACCTATGGTTGTGACCCCCGTTATGCCCCCGACCAGCACCATACAAGCTATAGGCCGAGAATGAAAATTAACATAAAATAATGTTTGTGCCAGGAATACACGATATAAGAAATGTAGAACTCGACCTAACTGCGTTCCTTTATGTTCGATAGAAATTTATTGCAACACTTTCTATCGGTCGGTCAATTTAGTGTTAATGGTAGAGGTTAATTTAGTGTCATTTTAGTCATAACTAAAACACTAAGCCAGAATTAGAAGAGGAGTTTTGAGGTACAAATGATCGGAATTAAAGGCATCCTCATGCAAAATTTCAAACCAACCAGATTCTCATACACTTAATTAATGTATATAATAATATACACAGTCGAGAATCATGTTTAGCTGGCTGTCACATCAGTAGCTGAAAGTCCAAATTGGAACTTGTGACATTAATGCCGGGTTTATACAACATTTGTGTAGTCGTAATCATAATCATAGTCACAATCACAAAAGTTAAACGTTGTGTATCTTATGTACCAGTTTATACAACATGTCACAATCGCAGTCGTAAATATAAGCATAACTATTGACTTTGAGAATTGGTAATTTTCATCTTTTAAGAGTCTACCATTCGTTTGAAATGTATCCCGTTTTTACGTAAAGTGCATAACGTTTTTCTCTAAAACGGATTAACTTAGAGACTTGCTTTAAAAAACAATTGAAAGTAGTCTTTGATGTCTATGTCCGTCTAGTAATAGTTTTTTTAACGCATGTAAATTCGCTAAAAAACGCCTTGTTTTACATAATTATTTATTAAATTATGAGATAAAAAATAGAAAATCGCTTAATAGAGGGACATAGAGCAAACTCTTAGCTTCGCGATGATACCAAATTTCTTACTGTTGTGTGAAAATTACTCAAAATTTTATGTAAAATTCCGAATGAATGCACTGCTCCACGAAATATATTAAATAGCGAGGAATCGGGTGCGTTAACATTGCACTGGGAGGAGCATAGCGATTTATCTTCTGGTCAGGGACGTATTTAGCAGATGAACTAAAAATGACAGAAAGTATAATATTGCAGCGAAATGTTATGATGAGATCATCAGTCTTGATTGGCATTCGCATCAATGCCGATCCGACTGAACTGAACTGAACTGCGCAGGCGTCATCTTCTTTCTGTGTCACGCAGGTCTAAAGCTGGATTTATAAACTTGACGTTCCGTTACCGTTATGCGTTGACGTTTGACAGTACAAGTTAGCAAGCATATAAAAGTATGGGATGATTTATAAATGCCGTTGCCGGCGCCGTCTAGCGTTCGACTTGCCGTTTGTTTCCGTTCGACATAAACCAACTTTGTCTTTTTCTGTTCGCCGTTCGTAGAAGCGACTGTAGTAAGTGGACGGAGCCAATGGGATTTCGTCTTTCTTTGTCACGTGACTGCCACCCACGCCAGCGCGTTCATTTGACTGTATATTTGACTGATTAAAGACTGTATACAAACACAAAGTGAGGCCTAGAGCTCCTATTGCCTGGTAATATTCTGAATTCATCATTTCAGCGATTTTTAAAATAAAACACGTGATGATACGCTATTGAGGTTACGTACTTTAAGGTTATGTGTGCCCAACGCAAACGGCAGACGTCCAGTTTATAAATATCCAACAAATTTTTCTACGATCGGCAACGGTAAACGACGGACCGAACGGCCAACGCAAACGCATAACGTCAAGTTTATAAATCCAGCTTTAGCTTATAGTTATTTACGACTCACTTACGTGTTCCAGGTCCAGGGTTCTGTCTGTCAGTTGTCGGTTCTGTGTTCATTTATTATTCAAGTATTGAGAATTTTGGCCGTTTTTTAAGTTTTTATTTTTCTATTTTGAATTTCTTTTTGTGGAGTTTAGTGTAAAATATAAGATGAGTGACGTATGACATTATTGACAAATGACAAGCAAACTGAGTATTGATTTTATTCTTATGACTGTGATTGTGATGTTGTATAACTACCTTTTGAATATTTGTAAAATTATGATTGTGATTAGGACTGTAACTATGACTATGATTATGATTACGACTATGCAAAATGTTGTATAAATCCGGCATAAGCCAGAAATCCAAAGAGAAATTTTGAGATGCAAAGATTAGTAATTATAGGAATCATCATGCAAAATTTCCTAACTAACAATGTTTTCATTCTCGCGTAAACCAACAGAAACCCATACGCTTTATTACTGTATATAATAATATCTACGATCGAGAATTATGTTTAGCTGGATGTCACATCAGTAGCTGAAAGTCCTAATTAGAATTTCTGACAATGACATTGATTATTACGTCCATGCAAAGCATAATGCCAGTTCAGCGTTGTGTGGTAATTCTACAGTGAATCTTAATATCAATTTGCTTTTGGTATTGATAAACTAAATCTCATTGATGAAATTTAAACATGATTAAATAAGGAGAGAAAAGTGACTGCTTCATATATTCAAACTATTATGAAATTGATAAGATCTAGACATCATTTTAATCCTCCATTATTGGCTAAAAGGTCTCAGGTCAAATTGTAATTTAAATCAACTTCATTTTAGGCATATTAATTTTCAAATGCCTCCAAACGGAAAGCAGCACTTTATATTGAAATTAAGTAAATACTCCCAATGTCAGGATACATTACATATAGTACCTAAGATTATGTTACCTGGGTGCTGCCAGTATTTTCTCCAAAGGATTCGGTTTCTTTTCGAAAGATTCTTCATTTCTCTTGGATCCGCCCAATTTTTCAACTTCAGCCCACATTTTGTTAAATGTCAATCGACAAAACAAAACGCGTTACTAAGGAAACGTCATGACATAGGAGAGACAAGTGTAATAATCACACAAAGTAAGTTAAGAATGTGGAATTTATAGGCATTCAGGACGAAGATCGATTATTCCTTATTTGACGTTTGTTCACATTGTTATTAACAAATGAGATTCTGGTAATATCTTTGTAAGATTTTATTTCGAACATTACATTATATTCAAGGATGTGAAATGGTATGCATTTTATTTACTTTCCTCCACCCAAACAAATCCGGAACCGTATAGACTTTACTAATTATTGATGGATTTTCTTGTCATTGACGTTGTGCGTCTCATGATGCCTGTTCTCTTGATGGTGTTCTTTCTCGTGCTGGTGTAGGTGTCGCTGATGTTGTTTTTCTTCCTGTTGCTGATGTTTCTCTTGTTGGTGTAAATTATGATGATGATGTTTCTCCTGCTGATGCATGTGCTGACTCATGTAGTTTCTATCGTGTTCGTGGGCATCTTTCGCGTTCGCCTGATGGTGCTGAGCAGTATGTTTTTCATGTTCTAAAAGAATATGTAACATCGATACGAATTGTTTATTGCTATAATAGGCTTGTATCATCAAGCAGAAAAATATATTATGAACATGTTTTTTCCAGTCATTGAAACGTATTCCTCTGTCTTGAACATTGACAATACTGTCAGAACAGAAGTGGTCTAACAAGCTTGTTGCTTACTGGAAGAAACACATTACCTGTACGTACCTTTCAAATGTTTCCTATCAGACTGATGACGATTGCTGTTGAAATGGCTGCCGTGATGACGGTCCTCTAAAAATTTTCAATACAGGTACTTCAAAAAGAAAACGCAAGAGAAAAAGTCTGTACCTTTGGTCGATCCTCCAATATGGACGTTACCGCTTGAATCGACACATCTGCAGGGACAGCTAGGAAGCCCTATAAGTAATTTACTTTGATTATGAATATTGTGAAGAATGTTTAATAACTACATTTAATAAATTTCTTTTATAAGTATGCAATTTGAAGATGGAAGATAGGAATATTTCAATTCGAGATCATTTTGACAAATCTGTTAGTACCACCACAAGTACCACAATATGTCCAAGTCACTTTTCTTGATATCAAAACTCATTACCATCCCCTTATTTACCTGAAGTAGTCCCACTGCCAGAAGTAGTAGTACCATTATCTGAACTTCCTGGCGTAGTGGAAGTACCACCTGATGCATTGCCTGTTAATAAATTAGATGAAAATACGTTAAACTGCTTGAAAATAGTGGCTATACCTGAACTTCCGGTTATATCTCCTGTTGAATTTGCACTAGATGAAGCAGTAGTGGTGTCTCCTCCAGAGCTGCTTCCGGATGTAGTGGATGAACCTGTGACCAGTAAAAGTGTATTGTACCATAAACCGCATTCAAAAACAAAGGAAGATTGAATGCGTTTCAGCACCAGTAATAACAGTTTGATATAGAACTCATATTAGAGCATTTACCTGAGTTACTCCCATTATTAGTTGTGGAATCGTTTCCTCCTAAAAAATAGTACACAACTACTTATACACAAAGCATATGTCAAAATTTAGATTCCTACCTATCGCCGTAGTACCGGTACCACCAGATTGATTGTCGCCACCAGTTGATGAAGAAGAACCTGCAGCATTTACAAAGTTCAGTTTCAAAGAACATTAGAATCAAAATTATACATGCCTGAGCCTCCATTGGTAACATTTTCTCCTGAAGATGTAGTAGATCCTAGGAGAAGTAACAAGGAGTTTCATCAGTTATATCAGAATTAAACTCGTAAAAAATGCAATCCAATATGTGATAATAATGATGAAGATGATACCTGTACCTTCACTTCCTCCATTCCCAGATGTAGAAGACCCCGGAAATAATAACAATGAAACGCATTTATTTATTTGATATTAAAGGCAAGATATGAATTAATCTATGGTGTTGTTATGTTCTTCAGATGGTGTACCGTTCCTTCCAGAACGTGGAAGAAAATATGTAAATGATTTGATACCTAAGTTTTCTTCTCTATTGGAAAAGTGTATTATATAAGTGTGTTTGAAAGGAAGAAGTAATGAAACTTGAAACAAATACATACCGGAACTTCCTGATGTTCCCCCTGATGAGGTATTGGTACCACCGGAAGAACCTGTAACATAACAAATTAGACTCTTCATCTGTAATAAAATAAATATACCGATTATACCTGTTGTGTTTCCTCCATTCGACGTAGTACTGTTTCCAGAAGTTCCTGAAAATAATTTCAAAATTAGTTTACCATATCAAAATTAAATAATTGGGATTCCTTTCGTGTCATATGAAACCCATTGCGGAACTGTAAGTTAAATATTAATATAAAAGTTATTTAAGTCTACTTTTAATATTAAACCGATTGATAATTTATTTATTTTTAATTATACGTTTCTAATATAAATCAAGATAAAAAGAAATTTCCATAACCTACCTGAATTTCCTGTGGTACCACCGGTTTCACCAGAAGACGTGCTACTTCCGCTACCTGTTGAAGAACCTTCAATACCAAGTAATTATGGAAATTAAAATTAATTATTATATTTGCAGTGCAAGAGTAGTAAACCTATAACGTTCATTTTAAGGGTGATTTGAACGTCATGTTGTTTATTTTTGAATGAAGTACCTACGGGTAATTTTCAAGTTAGAGCTGTCTACAACATGTTAAATTTTGACCGTTGTCTAATTTATTTTCTGTGGGTAAGAATAAAAATTTCATATGCTAGCGACAATGGAAAATGGAAAACACTTCTTATATTAATACAGCTTTATTAATATATCACGGTTCTGCTCTCATTCAATAAGATTCTCTTAAGCAATTAATTGTAAGAAAGGAACAATAAGGACATACCCGAGGTATCTGTAGTCCCTCCACTTCCACCAGGAGACGTAGTACTGCCACCAGTAGAGTCTGACAGATTTAAAATGTGTTAAACCCAATTATAGGATTATTAAAGCTTGTGTAGCTGTGTTATTTTATTATTAAAATTAATTCACCTGAGCTTCCAGTGGTACTAGTTCCTGAAGGTGAATCACTTCCAGAGGAAGACCCTATAAGTAATTAAGTAGTAGAGTACTGCAGAGATGTAAAAATATGTGTTAAGTCAAGCAAAAGAACTTTCATAACTTGTAGAACTAAATGTACTTTTATTATTAACATTAATTCACCTGAGCTTCCGGTAGTACTAGTTCCTGAAGATGAATCACTGCCAGAGGAAGACCCTGCAAGTAATTAAGTAGCAGGTACGTATATTATGGTAATTGTTTCTAGTTTCAATTTTGTGAAAATAGAGAGACCAAGCCAGAAGTATGTAAATGTAAATCAAATTGCTTGAAATGTTTTCAACATCTTGAAATAAAAGACGAATTGAAGTAGTAGCTAAAATGAATACAACATTGGCAAAGAGGACATACCTACCGCAAAATGAAATATATTGTATTATTTTAATGAAAGACAGTTATGTGAATTCATTAAAATTTTTCACCTGAGTTTCCGGTGGTACTAGTTCCTGAAGACGAATCACTTCCAGTAGAAGATCCTGGAAGTAATGCATTAGCTAAATTAATAAGTACAGGTTGAATGCACGCAGGGTAAAAATATACCTGCAAATTACTACATAAAAATTTACAACATGTCTGACTGAGAGTACAGTAATTTTTGGAGAATGTTTCATTTATTGTGAATTCATTAATAAACATTAAATCATTTCAACTTTCGGTTCTCCCTGTCCTATAGAGATAAAATATATTTCCAGATGATAATACTATAAATAATAACAAACATTTCAATTAATATCTCAATTCTCCCTAAGCAATCTTGGAATTATTGACGAATGGAAAATACGGCGTAATTATAAATATAAAATCGTGATGTGTTCATCAGAGTACTTTCTCATATATAGGGATTAATTGAAGCAACAAACCGAAAAACGACAAGTACCTATAAAGTACTCCTTACAGTAGATTTAGCCAAAAACGTTACAAAACTTTTTTATATATTATATCTAATGTAGAATAGGTACTCAAAATTAATAAAATTCTTGGAGCAATTTTCGGGAAAAATTAAAAAAATTGAAGAATGATACAAAGTGCCTTTCGCAGAAGATTTTGCCAAAAACGATAGAAAAGTTTATTTGATACTAATTCAATGGAAGAATATATATTCTAAATTTAAAATAAATTCTTGTAGCAAATTTTGAGAAAAATTTAAAGACCGTAAAACCACAAGTATAAAGTGCTCTTCACAGAAGATTTAGCCGAAAACGTTACAAACCTTTTTATACATACTTTATTGCACAATAAATTTTCAAAGTTTAAAAAGAATTCTTGGAACGAATTCCGAGAATAATACAAAAAAAAAATCGACAAGTATAAAATATCCTTCACAGAAGATTTAGCCAAAAATGTTAGAAAACTTTTTTATACATATTCAATAGTAGAATAAATATTCAAAGTTTAAAAAAAAATTCGTAGTGCATTTCGAAAAAAATTGAATAATCCGAAAATTGACAAGAGTAAACTACCCTTTTATCCTGACCGATTTTAATAAAAAGCTTATTTTCACGTCCTGGTATAGTACTATCGGTATGGTATAGTAATTCTAGATACAAAGTTTTGACCGTTTGTGGTTTTTTGTTTTTGGGAAAATCCTACCACAGACATACATACACACATACACACACACATACACACATACACACATACAGACGGTTTTCCAAAAACATGTTTTTTTTTACTCAGGGGACCTCAAAACGTTCAGAAATGCTAGTAAATCAATTTCGAAAAATCGACCCGATTACAATACTCTCATATATATGAGTACCTCATATGAGAAAGTTAAAACCCAAATTCGACAAGTATAAAGTATCCTTCACAGAAGATTTAGCCAAAAACGTTAGAAAACTTTTTTATACATCTTCAATAGTAGAAAAAATATTCAAAGTTTAAAAAAAAATCGTAGAGTGGATTTCGAAAAAAATTGAAAAAACCGAAAATTGACAAGTATAAAGTGCCTTTCATAGAAGATTTAGCGAAAATCGTTAGAAAACTATTTTATACCTATTTAGTCGTACAATAAATATTTAAAGTTTCAAAAAAATTCTTCCAGCGAATTTCGAGAAAAATTCAAAAAACCGAAAAATAACAAGAGTAAACTACCCTTTTATCCTGGCCCATTTTAATGAAAAGCTTATTTTCACGTCCTGGTGTAGTACAAAGTCTAAATACAAAGTTTTGACCGTTTGTGATATTTTGTTTTAGAGAAAATCCTACCACTGTCATACACACATACATACAGACGGTTTTCCAAAAACATGTTTTTTGGACTCAGGGGATATCAAAACATTCAGAAACGCTATTAATTCAATTTCGAAAAATCTACCCGAGTACAATACTCTCTCATATATGAGTATCTCATATGAGAAAGTAAAAATCAAATGGTAAAAAGAGTCCCCCAAATAAAATATTTTATTTCATTTTGAGAGCTCATACCTGAACTACTCGTGGTACTTCCATTTTCATTAGATGATGGAGTACTGCTTCCAGTCGAACCTGGTGGTTAACAGATTAAAGAATAGTTAGTTAATAGTTATTTCAATTCAAAAAGTTTCAATTTTCATTTAAGGTGATAGATTACCTGAGCTTCCCGTGCTACTACCATTTCCTGTTGTACCTCCAGATGAACCTGGTGGTGCAAACAATAAATAATTGGTAGAAAAATGTGTACATTATTCCCAAATTATTTGGAATTTGGTAAGGATTACCAAAATCCTTGTAAAATATGGGAAATGTAATTTAATGGATTGGTTTCGATTCCTAATATTATATATTAGAGATAAGGTCACTAATTATAATTTAACACAATAACTGAAGCGTTAGCCAAATTTTCAAACTAAGTAAACCTAAAACGATGTGAACTTTAATCCTTAAACGATGGGAAAAGAAAATGTTCAAAAAATTTTTAGACTATATAACGTTACGATTTAAGTATTTGTAATTGTACTAAGCTTTAAAAAATGCTGTTAAAAAGCCAAGAGATTTAGATATAGTCTCAAATTTACTGGAGAAATAGTTGCATTTATTTAATCTATTTCCTTGCAGATGAAATAAAATATATTACTAAAATTATGAAATAACGGTTACCTGTGCTTCCAGAATTACCAGTATTCGTTCCAGATGATGTGGTGCCACCAGATGAACCTTAGGTGGAAGGAAATTACGGTAAATTTAAAGTAATGTTTTGTAAATTCAACTTCAACCTTTAAACGATGAGAAAATTCAAATATTAAAAAAAAATTCTTAGTCTAGAAGTTACATGGCGTTACGATTTTCTAACCTTTAAAAACTGCTGTTGAAGAGCCAAGAGATTTGGATATAGTCTCTAATTTACTAGAGAAATATTTGTATTGATTTTATCCATTTCCTTGTAAATTAATTATTTACCTGTGCCTCCAGAGTTACCAGTATTCGTTCCAGATGATGTGGTGTCACCAGATGAACCTTAGGAGGAAGGGAATTACGGTAAATTTAAAGTAATGTTTTATAAATTCAACTTTAAACTTTAAACGATGAGAAAAATCAAATATTCAAAAAAAATTCTTAGTCTAGAAGTTACTTGGCGTTACGATTTTCTAACCTTCAAAAACTGCTGTTGAAGAACCAAGAGATTTGGTTATAGTCTCTAATTTACTAGAGAAATAGTTGCATTTATATAACCCATTTGCTTGTAAATTAATTATTTATTACTAAAATTATTTACCTGTGCCTCCAGAATTACCAGTATTCGTTCCAGATGATGTGGTGCCACCAGATGAACCTTAGGTTATGGGAATTACAGTAAATTTAAAGAATTGTTTTATAAATTCCATCTTGAATGCATTACCTGTGGTACTACCACTTCCTCCAGTTGATGTACCGTTATTCCCAGTAGAAGCTGGGAAATAATACAAAGTTTTTGTATTTGTTGGAAAGCTTTTGGTTGTTATGTAACTTTACTTAATTAAAAGAAGATTTCAATTAATTTAAGAATTATGATAAACAACGTTGAGTGTTTTGTGAAAGTTAATAATACAAAAAAATTAAGCTACATATGATTGATGAGTTTCCTTACTTCCAGTTCCTCCAGTAATCGCTGCAAATAAATTTTTTATACAGTTTCTTATAACCTTTTAAAACACCAATTTTACTTACGTCTACATTGCAGAGTACACACTTGATTTTTATGTTGACTTGATGTACTTTTCTTCAGTTGATAGTGACTAGAAATGGATCCTTCTGCTAAGGAAGTTAATATTAATTTAAGTGGAAATTGAACCAGAAGAAAGTACTTACTTGCATGATTAGCTAGGAGAAGTACCGTCAGCGACAAGAAAATAGTCCAAAGGTACATTTTGTAGCTAACTTTATATCGTAAGTTAGCTTCCGAAATGTAAGGTAATGACTTTAAGACATTTCAGCGGTTGATTTTATACATTGAAGCGTTATTTTGAAAACGCAAGTTATTTCTACTTTACATTTCTGACTAAGAAGCGGAATATTGAATTTGAAAATTATGCTGGAATGTTAATAGTGGTGCAGGTCTGGAGTTCACTAATTTCCTCTTTTTGAGACGATATTCTTGTCATACTTTGTGTAAGTACAAAAAAGTTCCAAAAAAGTATTGGAATTATACAGCTTTAATTAATGCTTGGATGGAATTATCCACAATAGTACATCCTAATATGACGTTAAATAAATTAATTGTAAAAGAAGGAAGTAACGTTAATAAAATGTAATTTTCTACTCTCCAGCAGTGAATTACTTGAAAATAGGATTTCATTTAAACAAAGTTTTATTAAAAAATTCCTCACATACAGGACGTTCTGAAAGTAAAAGCAAACCATGGTTGATAAAGGTATACATATTGAATAGATAGTGAATTAGAGAATTCAAAAATTCATATCTCTGACAGGGCACGTTTTATGAAGAAATTTTATTTAACTTTTCTCTTCAAAACATCATTCTCTATTGTCTGAATCCAAAATTCTTCACATTGGACGACGCTGATGTGTTCTAAAAATTCCAGAATTCATAATTTCATATCTCAAAAAGAACACGTTTTAAGAAAAAATTATATTTAATTTTTCTCTTCAAAACGTCACTCTCTATCGTCTGAATTCAAAATTCCTAAAATCAGACCAGGTTGGTGTTTTCGGAAAATTCCAGAATTCAAAAATTCATATCTCAGAAAGGGCACGTTTTAAAAAGAAATAATATTTAAGTTTTTTCTTCAAAACGTCATTTTCTATCGTCCAAATTCTTCAAATAGGACAAGGTTGACGTGTTTGAAAAATTCCAGAATTCAAAAATTTATATCTGGGAAAGGACGTTTTACGAAGAAATTTTGTTTAACTTTACTCTTCAAAACATCATTTTCTATAGTCTGAATTTAAAATTCTTCACATTTGACGAGGTTGATGTGTTCGAAAAATTCCAGAATTAAAAAATTCATACCTCAAAAAGGGAACGTTTTAAGAAGAAATAATATTTAAGTTTTTCCTTCAAAACGTCATTTTCTATAGTCGGATATCGGTTGATGTAGAATAGGACAATCAAATAATTTCTTCAAAAAAAAAATTGATTCATCAACTCTCATTTATTTAATCTTGTGACGTTACAGTTCGATTGCAATATTTAGGTAATAATGTGCCAAGATTTGGTGCTAGTGATTAACAGGATACATTTAAAACCCTACAGCACATAAAGGACTTAGTGATATATTTGACAACAAATATGTAGTTATGAGCGAGTACACCCCTTAAACTTTTACGCAGTAATACATATCTATGTAAATTACTGAAAATTCCAGTCGTGTTCGAGAGCAAAACTATTTTAAATATGCCAACACACCACAAACTTTCCGTGAAATTTTATCAAAATTGTTATGTTAATACAAATGGAATTTAAAACTAAAACACCCAGCGAATGCCGTGAATTGTGAAAACACTATTAAAAAATTTATTAGGCGATCAATATTTTATCGCATTAACGTTTATTATGTTGTACGAAAATCGATTGCGATTTCTCATTGTTGTGCGTTAGATCGATCAAAGGTTTGGTAACGAAGAAATAAAAGATTTCCACAAAACTTAGAATGCTTGCACCAAGGAATAATGCTGTGGCGCCTCCCATCGATACTGAAATGTTAATTAGTTACGTGCTATAATGTAGAGGTATATTGGTAATTACCAACTAAATCCAGTTTACCGCGAACGACGTTCCTCTTGAACCTTTCCGTTGGGAGCCTTTCCAGAAAAAGATTTACTATAGCGTATTCCTCTGAAATACTAATTTAAATCAAATATTAGGTAAGGAATGATATTGCCTTTCGGAAATATTACTCTTGGTGATTTCTGTTTACAGAACATTTAACTAAATTTAAGTAATATATTTCACAGTTACTTATGACTAACTTTCAAGTCAATTGAGCTTATTATGATACCACAGTCAAATGTAATATTATTGAAATTCCTGATTTAAATACAAAATATATTTTCTCCTGTAAAAAACTAGTGGGTTTTGAATCAAGGTAACTACTTTACTCATAATCTACTATTATATATATAATAATCTACATATAAAAATAACTTACCCTTCCTTTTCCTCTCTTATGACTGAAAGTTCGATTTCGGTACAACTTGGTAGACATCCACATACAAGTCCTGTTCGATTAGACCAAGGTGCTTTCAATACGGCTAATTCGTTAGAATATTTGTTTAAACAGTAGTACCCCTCGATGTTACACCACTGGTCTGAAGCTAAAAGCAACGTTATATATTAATTTAAATGGATTTTAGGGAATTATTAGGGTCTACGCCTCGTGATTCTTTTACAGTGTTTTGGATACTTCTGGAGAATCATCAATATCTAATGATTGTTTGGTTCTGTTAAAACTCAAAAAAATTACTTTGTAGCTGCATACTTTGACATAATATCAGATAATACCAAAGAATAGAGAAATAACAAGAAGGGAAAGTCCCGACCCTCTCTATTGTTTTGAGCAAACCGTTTTCAATGACATTGAAGACTTATATTGGGGGAAATCAGGGCCGGACTGTCAACTATTGCGGCGACAGCAAGGGTCGGCGCACAGGTCCGTAATAAGTGTCGAACGGGTATTGATTCAAACATGTTTAAATATATGTCTAACAAACGTGATCACACGAAACAGGTATGTGCCGTGATGTCCCGATGTTTTTTTTTTAAATTCCATTATGAAAATTAGAATAAAAACCGCGAAGACTCTAATGCTTATACAAAATTCGCTACCTACGCCTCTAGTTACCATAATGATATTGAGGTAAATATGTATTGCACATCTACGCCACTGGTGCATTTCCCCCCAATGTTAACCTGCGCGGACAGATCTGCGCGACCATCGGACCTCTCTCTCTGTTTCCCTTCTTGTTATTTCCCTATTCTGAGAATAATACGTTTAATTTATACTGCACATACATATTTATAATATTAAAGTACGTAAATTAAAGTTACGAAGAAACTCACAAGAATTATTTTTCTAGAATATGTGAAACACCACCATTTCTGATAGATTTAACTAAATTTTAATTAAGACGGGACTTAATAGAGTAATTCAGATAGAAAACTAACCTAAATGATTTTAAGATAATTTCAAGTCCTAATTATAACTTCACCACAATTATAATAATCACCACTGAGCCCTTATACACTGTAAGACAGAGTATGGTAAAGTATGTATGTGTAACGTAATTAACACAGTTGGTCTATAATGTAACAAGTTGAATACGACTATAAAACACAAATCATTAAAGAAAATTTCTACTCGAATTGAAATTCGTCATATCGACTTTTCAACAGATCTTCCACAAATGGACTAAAAACGTGTCGAAATTAAATTACGTAAATACCAATGGCAGAATCTAAATTAGTACTACACATTTCAATATTTATATTTAGAGTGTTTTAAAAATTATTACACTATAAAATCTTAATTATATAGTCACATTAATCTCCCATTTATTTCCAAAAGCAGCACCACCACACTAATTGGGTTTTCTCTTACATACACACACACTAAACACTTCACTATAAATAAGTTCATAATACTAGTGAATCCATATATAGAATGTGTTCCAGTAAGCACTTTACGGACTGTACTAAATCCAGTAATGAATTTTATATAATGTACAAGCACCACGAAATGTATTTACTTAAGAAAAGTTCTAAGTTCTATTGGAACGTTGTATTAGGAGGAAGCCAGTATAGCATATCCTCAAAAAAGTAATAAACGGCTTAACAAATCCTCTTCCTCATTTGATTTAGAGGAGAAGTAGTAATTTTAGTCAATGTCAATATCACAAAACTAACTATAAATCTCATTACAATATACGATATATAAACAACCATTAAGATTTGTTCTTCTTTTCCAATGTATCACCTTTTAAGACTTTCACATTTATGAATTCACGTTAAATAAAATACATAACCTCAACAAAAGGCGTTGGACGTTACGTTACATGACATTCTTTACTTTCGTCTTTTCTCAAGACAACGAATTTATTCCACTGTTGCTGAATTAATTTTCTGATTACTGCGTACTTACTAGTGTTGGGAATCAAATGGTGAACGCATCCACATTTCTTCAGTTGGGCCTCTTTCCTGCACTGTACGCAACAAGCGCTATAGCTGTAATATTTATAGACGTCCAAGTCAGAATCATCGTCGAATTTACATTTTCTCTGTTCCACGCTAATATCCTTCACCTATTAGAAAACCAATGGCTCATTAATATTGGTATTGCCATAATCACGAAAGAATCAATTAAATGATGTAGAGCATTGAAAAGCTAAACTTTCTGCAAAAATAAAAAGTCAGAAGACTGGAAAGGGTAAAAATAAACAAACAAGAAATGAGTGTGCAACATATATGTTTTAATTGTAAATGGTACTAAATGTAAATGGGAATGGAAAACGGTCTATCTAAAATGGTACAGCTAATAAAATGGAATAATCAAGCTAACTGTTTGATATAAACATTCTACGTTGTAAATTATAATTTTAGTAATACTATCAACTGTTCAGATTTCCAGGGTTCCCCAAATTACACCAAACACGTCAAATCTAATGACCAACGTTTAACCAGTTACTTTGGACATCATCAGAGCTTTACAACAGTAGTAGTGTAAGACGTGCATTATATGTCTTTACATGTATATACGTCTTTATATGGTATATAAATTTGGCAATGATAATTAAGAAAGCGAGTCAAAATATTTACGTATAATTATAAATTAGATAAGAACACAAATAATAATTAATAAACTCAGTTCAACAATTTAAACAAACGATTTAATGCTTCATTACGTTTTAGCATTAAGAAAACAACCAATTCTATATATAAGCGGGGGTCCTACAGCTGCTGCCGCTTCCCGCACTCATTCGCCATAACCTCCTATCATGCCAATCATTTTCTTTAAGGTCTCTTTTCATCATAGCTTGCTCTATGCCTTTGTCCCATGTATGTGCTGGTCGTCCTCTTTTCCTTCTATTTGTTGGATTATAATCTGCCGCAATGCGTGGTAATCTATCTGGTCCCATCCTCATAACGTGTCCATACCAGATCAATTGTCGTTGTTCAATTCGTTCTACAATTGTGCTTTTCATCTGTGCGCGTTCTTTAATTCTTTCATTTGGGATACGTTCTATTCTTGATATTCGACAAGATCTTCTGAAAAAGTCCATTTCAATAGCTTCCAATTTTTGTTTCTTCTTTTGTGTTAATTTCCATGTTTCTGCACCATATGTTGTTATCGGTTCTACTATGCTATTATAAAGTAGTTTCTTAGTTTCCAGTCTAATTTTTGTTGACCACAATATACCATTCAGTTGTTGTATGACTGTCTTCCCTTGCCTTATTCTGTTTTCAATATCTTGGTCATCTTTACCGTCTTGTGTAATTAGACTTCCTAAGTATTTATATTTTTCAACACTTTTTATTGTGTCGTCTTCGATTTTTAAATCCGTGCCTTGTTTTCCTACACAAAGGTATTCTGTTTTACTAACATTCACTTGTAGACCATATTTTTTTAATTCTTCCAATAATTTCCTCATCATGTAACTGATATCGTCTTCATCGTTAGCTACTATTAGTTGGTCGTCGGCAAAGAGCATTGTATACAAGTTTGATTCCCCAATCTTTATCCCCATGCCTGAGCATTTTCTTCGCCATTCGTTGAGGGTTTCTTGCAAATATATCTTAAATAGAGTTGGTGACAAGCTACAACCCTGTTTCAACCCTTTTGTAATTTTTATTTTGTTAGTTATCTGTGAACCTGATTTCACCACGCATTCCGTGTTTTTATATATGTTGTGAATAGCTCTTACATAGGTTTCATTAATACCGCTTTTCCTCAGTACCTTAAATAACATATTTAGAGGAACCGAGTCGTAGGCCTTTTCCAGGTCAATAAACATAATATGTGTTTCCATATTCCTGGCCATTCTTTTTTCTAAAACCTGCTTTAGGGTAAACGTATTGTCAAGACAGGATCTCCCACTTCGAAAACCACTTTGTTCTTCGATATCCATGATACAGGCCTCTAGTCGGGTTTTTAGTATCCTGCCATACAATCTTCCCATTGAAGTAGTCACGCATATGCCTCTATAATTCTTGCATTGCGTTTTACTTCCTTTTTTGTGGATGGAGCTCATATATCCAAAATTCCAGTCTTCTGGAATATTGACGCCATCAATCATACATTTATTCATAATTTCAACTACCTTCTCTAATAGCACATCTGGCCCAAACTTGACTAATTCAATAGGAATATCTCCAGGCCCAGATGCTTTTTTATTTTTTGAATATTTCAAGGCCTTTCGTAGTTCATTTATTGAAATCGGCTGGGTATCAGTCTTTCCTGGGTCAATAGTTATCTCTGTCAGTTTGAATTCGTCTCGTGTTTCAGTTAATAATTCCCTATAATACGTTTCCCATTGTTCTAATGAAATAAGGCTTAGATTACATCTTTGTTTTTCTCCTTTTCTTAAGTTCTTGATCATTTTCCAAGCTTCTGATATTTTTGTTCCTCCCATGTATCTTCCCAGTTCTTCACATCTTCTTTCCCACATATTGTTTTTACTTCTGGCTACATCTCTCTTCACTTCTCTGTTCAGTCTTGCATATAATTTTCTGTCTTCTTCGTTCTAAACCAATTCTATTTATATAAAAAGAAAGCATAACTTTTGTAACATACCGGAAACCAAACTAACATAATATACAAATATCGACAACGTAGAAGCAAAAATTTTAATTAATGTGTTTTGGTGCAATATGGTAGGTTAACAAAGAGGAAGGTAAATTTTTAAGCAAATTTTTTAAGTGTACAGATGTGACATTAAAATTATTGGAAAAATGTGAGAAATTTGTGTAATAAGATAAAAATAAAAATGAAAAAGGAATTGAATGAATAGGATGTCTATTAATTAAATAACGGCAATATTTTAAGATCATTTTTAGATAAATAATTTAAATTAAATTAGATATTGTGTGTTGTCTTCTTTTCTGCGTACAAGATTATCGTAAGGTAGTCTTAAAAGTTGAGTAACACCTTTGAAATAGTGTTGCAATTGGAAATAGTGTAGCAAGTTACCCTGCTTATCAAAACGTAATGGAATCCAGAAATCTTTCTTTTAAACTAAAATAACCACAGAAGAGAAATGTCATAGGATAGGGCAGCATACATAGATGCTTATAGGTTGAACTTACTTCTGGCTGGTTGTCAATTTCTTTAACAGAGAAACGCCTCTCGTAGTAGATGTACGGCGTAATTTGTATAAAGTCAGTGAGCAAAGTTGTCAAAGTTGGGACCTCCTGTTTACCGAAAGTATAGACCTAAAAACAATTCATGCTAGAAATATGAATAATATTAAATTTGAAGAGAAACAGTATTAGAAAATGAAGCAAAGAATTAACCATTTCATCATAGAAGTGTATTAAAAAGCTAATCATAAATGAAATATGGCTGCTATTGTTGATACGCACTGTCGAATATCCAAAAATTTCTAAATGTAGTGAACCTGGTCCTGTATCTTTGTTAGATATCATAGAAAGACCTTGGCGCACCATTTCTCTAAAAAATAAAATTACTAAATTAGTGATTTTATGAGGCAATTTATGCTAAAATAGAGCTATGATCTACTTGTCACAGCGAAAAATAAAAAAAAAACAAAAAAAAATCTGGAGTATTAAAAATATTACTTTTTTACAATTTGCCCAAGTAGAAATACTGAAGCTTTCCAAAAACATGACCCAACTCTCTGGATTTACCCTTGCATTATCGAATTAATTACGAGTCCTTATAATGATTACTGTATTATGATATATTTTTTACCGTGTTTCATAAGATTTGTTGTGTAATTTCGAATGCAGTGAAAACTGGAAACAACGTTATACCATTTACATGAAATTAATTGCTAACTAACGAATTCATTACTATTAATATTATGTTAAATTAACTACAATTTTATAAATCTACTAATAATTAAAATTTATTAATTTATATTAATAATTATTAATTTATTAACTACAGAGTGATCAAGAAAAACTGAACTGCACTTCGAAATAAACCATGCCAATAAAAATATCCTGTTCTAATGTAAATAATACCATTTTTATAATAAAAATTTGAATCGCCGCTCAAGTGTCAATGCTGTCAGGCTGTCAAGCAACCGGAAGTGATTCCAGTTCTACCATTTTAAAGTAAAATTTAGGATTGCCAACTTAAACATTATTTCTTGATCACGTTGTATAATTATTATGTTGTGTTCAATTTTTTAGAATGGTTTCCCAGTTTCTGAATTGTAGCACTACATAGAAACACTTCAGTTATCAAAAACTATATTGAAATATATGGGTCAAAATGAGGGATATAATATTGAATCATCTGAAATATCATTCTACAGATCACTTCAGTTCACAGTAAATAATGTCAAATCAAAAACAACGTAAAGTGTTATATTTTTAACAAGCTTTTTGTTCACTAATTTCTGCTTCTGTCGTATTGAAAATAATTTTTAGTTATTTTGTTTAACATTTACAGCGAGCCATTACCGCGTTTGTATCGAATTCAACCCGTAACAAAGTCCCATTTCAGTATCCATTGGTAGAAAATATTTACAGCAATCAAATTTTACGACGTTCCATTTACAAGCGTGAAAAATCTCGGCGCACGGACTTTGTACCTAAAACCAGAAAATATTAATCAAAATACAAATGTCTGACATCAGATTTACTAACAGTACACAACATGTATAATTTTGATGTTCCAAAATAGTTATTTATTTTTAACTATTGTCAATTTTATTCAATAAACTTGGAATTTAAAAACTATTTTTCTTACCATTTTCGAAAAGTCACTGAAATTTTTCTTAAAACAACTGCTATTCCTTGGAGCATCGGGGCCACAGGTTTGAACGGTGTAAAAGTATACACCTTTAAAATAAACCATTTCCTTAACAACCTCGTCTAAGTTGTAATCGTGGGGATCTCCGTATACTCTAAATATAAACAGTCATTCACATAAGGAATGGTAGTTCAATATAACGGTAGTAAGTAGTAAGTAAGATTACTAAGGTTAGTTGATATGAAATGTTTGCTACAAAGATTTTTATAATTAGTGTACATGTAAATATCAAATTTAGTCACATTTTTCTAAAGTGAAGTCACAATTAGATAGAAGTAGCAGGTATTAACTAAACGGTGTAATAAATAATAGTGATGTAAATACCAATAGACTAAATATGAAACTATCATTTAGACTTTAGAGATTAATTAATTCTTTTACACATATACCCTATTCGATAGTTCAACTTACTTATCGGATACTCTGGCTATGTTATCAGTATTATCAGTTTCGCAGACTACCACAGCAGGAAAATCTGTGTCCCAATCTAGATAACTAGTATCCACAACAAAACTTATAGCATTATTCTGGAAATCATACCAAGCCGAATGGATTAGGAAGAGAGTAGCTATCCAGCTTAGCAAGCAGCATATGGTCCAAAACACCCTTAAATGTAATAAGTGACAAGTTGAAATATTTTTTTTAAAAATTTGTAAATCACAACGTTGTAATAAGTAAAATAGAATATTAGAGAAAGGAATAACGAATATTAATGGGCATAATTTTGCATTTTCAATCAAGTGGCTGTTGAAAGTGAGTGTTATCAGATATATTTACACGATAAATTGCTAGAATTCATTTAAATTTTGGATAAAATAGTGTTTTTAATATTCAAGGTGTTAAAAGGTTCTATTGATAGAAGTGCCACATAATGAATACTTAAACAGCAATGATAAGTGAAATGTAAGTCTATCCTGATTAACATATAAAACGTCTTAATCTAAAAAATGTTATAAAACCTACATGCTGATGAGGATTTTGTAGGAACATGTTTCGCAGAAGCACTTGAATAAACGTCAACAAAGAAATTAATTTAAGGTAATTATTATTAACTTGATTAAACAAACTCACAATATACGAATAATTAATTTTGATGTACCTTTCTGTCCAGTGC
The DNA here is from genome assembly GCA_946251905.1 of Cryptocephalus moraei. Lineage (NCBI taxonomy): Eukaryota > Metazoa > Arthropoda > Insecta > Coleoptera > Chrysomelidae > Cryptocephalus > Cryptocephalus moraei. Next base: position 13,903,462 of record OX276460.1, read on the forward strand.
CTTCCCTCTTCCGCGATGAATCGATATCCATGAAAAGAAGTATCAAGTAAATATTCTTTAAGCCTCGAATTTTGTTGCGACATGTTGCTGTAGAAGAAGAATAGAACTATTGCGTGTACCTCCGCATTTCGTTTGTTGAAGTATCGTTGATATCGCTTTCAACTCTTGATGACTTTACCTACAGATTAGTGCTTTTGTTAGCGGCACAATTCGTTACTAAATTATTAATAATGCCATTCACCAAATTGTGAACATAACCATTGTTCGTCCGGCATAGAATATTGGGCGCATTCGCCAGTTCTGGTATAACGATATTAAATTTGTTTATTGCGTTGTCATGTTGTGCACATTACAATTATATCATAAATATGAAATCTACGCTCTTCCTCATTTTCATGAAAACATAATTAACAATTTTTTGAAGAACATTAATTTTTTTTTAATTACACCAAATTATCAAATTAACTTTAGAGCAGATTCAATTTCTAACTGTATATAGTTCTAAATTGCCGGACGAATTATGAGGTGTTTGACTATTGAAATTACAATGCATTCACGCCTAATTCTTTGGTTACAGCCAACAATATAGATTTTATTGCCTTGGTCTATAAGGACAACGTATTTCTTGAGAAGGGATGTGGTGTAGCTGTAGGTAACATGCATATTTTTAAAACTTTAAATTTAGTAATATATAATATAAGATAATATAATAATATAACTATATTTAAATTTTTTTTAAATATAAATAGCAACCGAATCTGTATTTCTCTTGAACGTAGTTTATTAGACCAAAATGCAGCAGTTATTAATTCAATATTAATTCAATATATTTTTATTTGAAAGCACTTCACCAGGTGGACATTTTCTTGAATTGGAAAACTTGGACTTGGACAACAGCAATGCTATTTCTTAAAATAATTTCCCGTTATACGTTTCACATAGTACTTCTCCTTATATCCATATTCTCTGATAAATATTGTACAGTTTTGAGTTCTTTTTCCTATTGTTATATGTGTATTTGTTCATATTGTGCATTAAATTATAATTTGAATACTGTTCAATGAATGCCTAAGTAGTATTCGATAGTACCTCATCTCTATATATATAAAAATGAAATGCTGTTCGTTTGTCTAGGCTTCAACTCGAGAACGGCTGGACGGATTTTGCTAATTTTGATCTTGAAATATTTGTGGAAGTTCAAGGAAGGTTTTTGTGGCGAGAAACATAAATAATAACTAAGGGAAATACTAAAAAAGGTACGTTTTGTAATTTTGGGGACAAATTGCCAAGGCAACCAATCATACTGTCAGTTGGTTGTCAAATAAAAAATTATTACAATCTGTCGTCAGTTTGTCAGTGCGCGAAAACTTTATTCATTTTAAAATGCCAGGGAGAAAACGATCTGATTTAGGTCGTCGGAGTAATGCAAATGTGCTACGAGCTACCTCACGTGCAAATCGCACTGACGACCAGCGAGAGGCAGATAATAATAACGTTCGTATTGGTATGAGAGAATTGCGTTCAAGAGTGAATAATTATGAAGTAGAAAGGCTTAGAATGGAACGAGTTAGGGAAAATGAACTTGGGTTTGACGATCAGCACAATTTTATAAAATCACACTATTTCAAAAGGATGGAGGAAAACTGCAAGACAATTCGACTGTACCTGACGTCACACGAGGAATATAAAACACCCAAGAAACAAGTCTATGATGTACAAATACAAGATCCAAAACCGGAAGTGAAGGAACCCAAACAACAGACCCAACAGGATTACCGACGAATCAAACTAAAGGTAAAAATAAAAAAAAATACTTAGACAAGCTGAAGAAGACATGGCAGAATCAACACCAAGATACACGTACTACGAGCGTACACATACACGTACTACGAGCAACAAATATCCAAAAAATGGAGCGCATTTCAAGACAAAATGAAATGTAATGTAAAATGTAAATGTCCTGTAAACTTGGAACGAGTAGCATTCCACTACGACCCAGAAATAGATTATTGTGCCGACCAATCCGTAACGATTGGAGAAATGACAATCATTTGTCAATATTGTAAAGCGTTAAAATACAGCGGTGAATCTATTGGATTATGTTGTGCTGGTGGTAGTAAAATTGCCACAATTGTTCCCACCACAAGATCCATTACGCTCATTAGTTTCTGGGGTGGGAACGCATATTTTACAGGAAAATTTCATGCCTACTTTCGAGATAGTTTTTGATAAATTAGTTATTAAAAATTTAAAAAGATAATATACAATTGCAGTTACAAGGACAGTTTGCGGAAGCAACTTGGAGTTTCCCTGTTTCGCGCATGCGTCGCGTGTTCGCGAGTCGTACAATCATCATCTTTATATATTTACGCACCGCAAAAAAGACAAAAAATGTAGTACATCAGAAAGCCTTAAATTGATTATGTGTATAACTGTGTTGCATTTAATTTAACGCAGATAAAAAATTTGTATTACGTTTTGACAATATTTTTCAAAACTATATGTAGGTGATACAAAGTTCACCGGGTGATCTATAATTTTTTTAAACTTTACGTGGCATTGCAAAGCAGGCCGGGTACGGCTTGTAGAATATAAAATATAATAAATGCGCCAAGTATACAGGGTGTTAGGGGTTTGACTGCCTTTATTTTAACAGGCGATAGTATTCACTAAAATAAGCAAAAAAAACCTTATATAACAGGGGTCCTAAAACCAACCGTTTTCGAGAAAAAAATTAGCAAACTTCTCATTTTAAGGTGTAAAAATTAAGTTTTATCAAAGAATCTAAAATAATTTTGTACATGAAATGACCATAACATGTATGGTTTTAATGTAGTTATGTTTAATTTTTAACAAAACAATTTTTTCTTTAAAGAATAAAAAAATATTTCCAATCAATATAACTCGATAAAGTGGCTATGATGTGGTGTGGCAACACCGCAAATTTATAGCACGCGTCGCGAAACATTGACCCCGCACAGCTGTTTACATGTATACGTATCTTTTCTTGTCGGTGTCTTTTGTTAGTTTTCTTGAATACTATCACCTATTAAAATAAAGGCAGTCAAACCCCTAACACCCTGTACATATCTATTGCTAAAGTCTCTCTTTAACGTACCGTCTATTAAAAGTTGAGTTGAATAAAAGAGTATTTTTCATATAATGTATCGGTTTTTTAATTTCTAAATTCCCTACTAATCTAAAGATGTGTACACAATTAGCAATATGGCAATTTATGTCGAGTTTTCTACTCAGGTCTATAGTTTCAGTACTTCTTAGATGAGAAATGATATTCCAGGATGTCGAATCGGCAAGTGTTACTTCGGAATGCCAAATTATTTTGAAATAATATATATTTGTATGTCTAATATCCATTAACTTAATAGCCCCATCAACCAAGAAAAAGTCAAATCTACCTAATAAGAACGGTTATAATTAATATCCTGTTACATATTGTTACTTGTTACATGGTACAGGAAGACTACATCATTAGAACAATCAAATAGGCCTTTTACAACGGCTATATTAGCGTATTGGGGCTATTATATCCCAATGACACTACAATTAAATTTGCCTGTTAAACTGCTTATCATAACCGTTCATTCAACTTATTTAAACAGTCAAGTTAACGACTACAACGGTTATATCGACCGATTATAGATATTAATACGCATAGCACGAAGGTTCAATTTACCTAAAAGGGTTAACCTCTCATATTATCATATTTATAGGTAGGTTAGATTTTAAGTGCCTGCGTCATTAGGTAAGATAAAACGATGTTTCAGTTGTAACTACTAATTATTTTTCTCAGTCTATAACAAGCCACAGCAAGTAATTTGCATTACACTGTTAGGGGTAATTCTCGAATATTTAGCAAAGTAGTTTCGCGTAAACAACAATAACCCTAACAATGCAACTAATAAGAAAATACCAACTCTCAGGTCAGCACCAAAGGAAACTATAAATACTGATCTCGGAATAAAAGCAAATAGTCAGTGTCTATTCATCAACAGCAGTCGAACGGTCGGTAAAAGATAATTAGAATTACTATTTAATTGTATAATAAATAAAATGGAAATCTAGTTGTTGGTCATTAAATATATTTTTTTATGCGGGAGGATTACCCCATTAAAACTTTCCTGGTTGAAAATGCTATTAACAACACTGACATAGGCTACTAAAAACCGTACATATACGTTGAACCACATAATTAGCGCCAGATATCTGGCTCTCCTAAAAACCTACTACAATTACCGTTCGTTACTACCCGAGACATCTCTGCACCGTTTGCATTCCGTTCGTTAATCATTAATTTCATATATGACACTGATACATGTTGCAGTTTTTGTATCAGAAATAAATTTGTACGAAACATAAGTTGATTATGATCTGATATATGAACCAAGAAAGTCGGACGCTTGCACATACGCCAAGTTTGAGTCATGGCACAATCGGTAATTCCCCTAAGACTCGTTCCCTATTGATATGTAATGTTCTCGGAGACACTCGAAGCCTAAAGGTTATTCCTTGTAACCGCGCGCGAAATTTATAACTATACACCCTTGCAGAATAGCTAAATAAATTTAACAATTCCTAGACAAGGCGAGAGCGTACTCTAACCGCTCTTATAAATAACGTAAACTGCTTCGACGAGCTCCAACTTTGCACTTATGTTCCAATATTTCCAAATAAAGCGCACGCAATAAATCTCGAATAAAGTACTGACCATAAATCCGGTACAGTTTTACACAAGGCACTCGTTAAGCAAAATTGTACTGCGGCTCGATATTGAACACAATGAAACGTTATTTATGAATGCATGTAAAAGTTTCTTCAAATTTATATCGAATGTTCCATGGAAAAAATAAGAGATGATGTCCATGTAGAAACACTTAGAAATGCCTTATGATTGGCTGGATATGAACACGGAATATTGCAGAAGAGTCCCCCTATCCTAACACTTGGTAAATACTAATATGTTCACTTCTTGTAGGTTTGTTTGATTTTCAAAGTTGATTATTTTTAACGTTACTCTTATGTACTTATGTACTTATTTGAAACTGAAAAGCAAAAATAGCGTATAACAGTTTTTCGAATTTCACCTTGCCATATTGAAAAACAAACACTTAGGCAAAATCATACCTTGGTTAGGCCTTTAGAGAAAAATTTAAATTGTTAAATTCATTTAATTTGCTCAAAGCAATTCAAGAACGATAACAGCAATGCGAGGGAAAGCACTATGAATATGACAGATTTAGTATGAGTGATTAGTATAGTGATAGTATGACATGAAATACATGACTGAAAATAAATAAATTAGTAGGTTAACTAATGGCTAATGGGACAAAGAGCAGCAAAAAAGATTCCCTAAGGGCAGTTTTAAGATAATCTTTTACGTCAAATAGGCGACTCTCTGCTTCACCGCACCGTTTGTAAGGAAATGGAACAAAGTTTGTACAATTTAAATAAAGGATTAACAAAACTCAACCAAAATCGACGAAATAAGTGACATAGTCAATTTTAATTAACGAACAACATAATTAAAAATGTATAATTACAATACCGAAATTAATATTGCAATAATATTTTCATAAAAGCTTATAATGAGGTACTGTCTAGTAGCTATTAAATGAGATCAGCAAATCATGGCGTTACTTCTAATCATTTTTTATCTAAAAACTTTTTTCTCGAAAACAACTCAAACATGCAAACATAAAACAAACAGAAACAATAGAATTTTTAGACTTAGAGCTGTTATAGTATCGTGTATCTCCTACTCTACTCCTGATTACTGCTTCCATGCATCCTGGCATACTGGAGATCAAATTTTGAACGACTTCTTGAGGAATATTCTCCCATTCCTGAATTGCTGCATCTACCAGTTGATTGCGGTTGGCAGGTGGAGGTGTACGACGTTGAATCCTATTTTAATATCGTCACATAGATGATCTACTCGGTTCATGTCAGTACTCTTAGCTGATCATTCCATGAACGAAATAGCTATGGCATTTAAGTAGCGAATAACCTGTGGCCCAGCCACATGAGTACGAGCATTGTCCTGCATAAACAAGAAATACGGTCCTACAAAAGGAACAAATGGCATTACATGGTCAACAACAATGTGTTCCAGATAATAATCCGTATTGATTGACCTACCACGTATGGGGACCAATTCTGTGCGGCCATCGAAACAGATGCCTCTCCAAAACATTACAGAGCTACCACCAAACGGAACTCTTGGAAAGATATTGCAACTTGCAAATTTCTCTCCTGGCCTTCTCCAGACACACTCACGTCCATCAGAAGATTTAAGGCTGATTCTCGTTTCATCTGAGAATGAAACCCTCTTCCAATTATTACGAGTCCAATCTTGATGTTGTCTCGCAAAACGCAATCTTTGGTTTTGTGATCTCTGGTGAGCAGGGTTTTCTTGGCCGGTTTTCTACTGTCTAATCCAGCTTCATTTAAGCGCCTTTTAATCGTTCGGGAAGATTCAAGAAGATTGCAAGCAGCTACGAGCACATTTTTTAGGATAGTACTAGTGACGTTCCAATGAGCTTGAAACGGAAAGTATACGATCAGTGCGTGCTGCCAGTAATGACTTATGGCGCTGAAACGCTTACCTTGACAAAAGGTACTGTGGAGAAATTGAAAGTGGCCCAGAGAAGGATGGAGAGAACTATGCTGGGTATTGGGATCCAAGATCGTATCAGAAACCCCGAAATTCCACGAAGGACTTGGGTACAGGACATAATCCGGCGAATACCAGCATTAAAATGGAAATGGGCGGGACATATTGCGAGATTTAAGGACGACAGGTGGACCATAAGAATAACAAATTGGAGACCCAGAGAGGATAAAAGAAGCAGGGGTAGACCACCAACAAGACGGAGTGACGATATAAAGAGGATTGGAGGACACTGGATGAGAACAGCTCAAGAGAGAACCCAGTGGAGCAGTTTAATGGAGGCCTATATCCAGCAGTGGACTTAACACCAGGCTGGATGATGATGATGATGATGATTAGTCGTTCTCCTGTTTCTTAGTGTGGATTGTCTAAGAAAACGCCTATCTATTGGATTGGTACACCGTTTTCGCCCTTGTCGCGGTCTTCGTAAAATGAGAACCCGTCTCGTTAAATGGTCTAACCATGCAACTTATGTGGAATGGTTCTTCCTATCATATTAGCAACATGACGCATCGAATATAACCTCCAGCAAAGTTGATGCTCTTACTGCTACTTCCACTGACAAATTTGGTCTGCGATTCATTACTAAACTGGAGTACACTCACATTTATACTATCAATGACAAAAAAGTGGGTAGCTCAAAACAATTAGTCTTAATAAGCAAAAATTTCTGATCAGATTTTAGGTCAAAGTATATCCAGATCCTACTTGTAATATAGTTAAACAACTGAAAAAAATCATTATTTTGGAATAACACAAAATATATATGGTGTTGAAAGAATTTTGTCCATGAGTTTATTTCATATTTCAATATAAATATGCAAACAATATACTTCCAGTAGTAGTTAGACCAAAAGAGACGAGGTATTACCTTGGCAAGGCAGGTTCAGTCAATCAGACAAATATTTAAAGCGTACAATACATTAAGTAGGTACAATTGCAAAGTAATTAACCAAAATTTATACTGTTGTTTAATATGTCTTTTATTTATTTATATTTTTATGTTTTAGTAAAAACCGTCTAACTACAATTGTGTTCACAAAATATTTTAAAGGATCTGCCAGTCCAGAGAGTGGTGAAAAGCTTGCATTTATAGAGGGTATTCAGAGCAGCAGTTACGAAGATAAAAGTAGCCCCCACGATTTCCAACCTTCTTAACAAAGACGGCACTGGAAGAAGAAGAATATGACTAGGAATAGTATGCCACAGTTTTTTTTTAATTTCACCTCAGTTGCAACAACGTCCTTATCTTAAAAATATGTTGTTTAGTGTAATGTAACGCCCTGTATATCAACCACGGCTGTTTTCGTAAACGTGTTATGAATCGGGCTTTGTGTCCTCATTAATCAAATAATTAAGTAATTCTTCAATAGGAAATTGATTCCAAAAAGCGTCTAATGATCATAACCTTTCCAAATTTATTAGTTTGTTTTCTACATTGTAATTCTCCAACGGGAAATTGGTTCCAAAAAGCGTTTAATGAGATCATAACCTTTCTACATTTATTGGTTTATTTTTTTAACTTTGAAGTTGTTTTTCATCTGAAACCAACCACTTCTTTCATAGAGAAATAGTTAACTTATTTTTCTCTCCTAATTGAATGAACCGTTTATGTACAATGAAAGCTGATTCATAATAAAATAGATTAGGTACTATCGAGAGGGAATAAAAACCATCACTATCGTTCTCAAGGAAATTCGATCTCGACATTTAAACGGGCGAGACGTATCGCTATGTATATAAAGTTGGCGGACCACCCTCCTCAGGCCGGCAAAACAAAATAGTGGAGATTTTGTGTCTTTCTTGTAGCTTTTTTGTAGCGAGAAAACGAATTTTGTAGCTTTCGACCAAAAGGTGGGCAACTTAAACTTAAGTTAGCGGCCACCGCTATGACTCATACACGGAATGTAATAGGATACTCTGGTTTGCTCAGGAATTTGTGTCTTTAGAAGTACTTGAAAGTCCCGGGGTCCCTGGGAATTCCAGAAAAACTGTGGAGGATTTAGGAGACTCCGTCAGTCACTGAGAGTCACTTTACACAGCGGGCCTGTGGAGCTTGAAATTCTAAAATGACTTATTTCGGCCATAACGAGCTAAATACCGTATATACTTCAATAGTTCGAATAAGTGGTCCCACAATTTTCAGATACACTGTCGGAGGATCCAATAGATCCTTCTAGCCACTGAAATTCGCCCGAGAGTGCGGGCCTGTGAAGCTACAAATTTTAAAATGACTTATTTCCGCCAAAACGTGCTAAATCCTGTATATACTTCGACAGTTCGAAAATGTGGGCCACGGAATTTTCAAACACACTGTCGAAGGATCCAATTGATCCTTCTAGTCACTGAAATTCCCCTGAAACTGCGGGCCTGTGGAGCTACAAATTCTAAAATGATTTATTTAGACCAAAACGTGCTAAATCCTGTATATACTTCCATAGTTCCAAAATGTGAATGTGAAGATTTGAACAAAAGGATACATTGGATCCTCCGACAGTGTGTCTGAAAATTCAGAGGCCCATATTTTCGAACGATCAAAGTATATACAGGATTTACCACGTTTTGGCGGAAATAAGTCATTTTAGAATTTGTAGCTCCACAGACCCGCTGCGCAAAGTGACTCTCAGTGGCTGACGGAGTCTCCTAAATCCTCCACAGTGTGGCTGGAATTCCCAGGGCCCGCATTTTCCAACTCTTCAAGTGCATACACGATTTATCACGTTTTGGCCAAAATAAGTCATTTTAGAGTTTTTGGCAATTTCTGAATATTTTTTATTGACCCCCTGCTAGCGTTTCTGAACTCTCTGTGTACCACATGTTCGACCTGTCGACGTATATACAGGATTTCCCATGTTTTGGCTAAAATAAGTCATTTTCGAATTTTTGGGCATTTCTGGCCATTTTTGCCCGCTTTTTCGGACAATAAACAGAAGGCTTTCCAGTGCCAAATGATTCTCAAGATTGCTACGATATCATGAAATTGTACCGCGAGTGATTATTGAACATCTTGTCATTTTTGTCCAAAATTGGCCAAATGTATCAAAAAAAAAATTTCCATGTATGGATGAATGTATGCAATGTCGTTTCCAAACATTTCCAGCCACCTCGTAGACAGGATAGTTGAGAACAATTCCACCTTCCCATCTCCTCAACCGACTGACTTTCTGAGCATTTTGTTGTCCGGTACACGAGCGGTACGCCCGTGTACGAGTATCCTTCAGAAGGTCACTGGCTTGTCGCACTACCTCCCCAGACCGTACGACCTGTATAAATCACAATGCAATATCGACGCCTCCAGTTGGCATCGCCTAACCAGATCCTGCTGATGCACTTTTTTCCGATGCAACGCTCTCTTTTTTTCTCTCTTTCTCTCTCTTCTCTCTCTCTCTCTCTCACTCTCTCTCTCTCTCTCTGTCCCTTTTCGTCTTATTTTCTCTCCGGTGTTCGGCCGTCCGCGAGGCCGCTCCGGCCCAGGTCAGGAACCCCTTAAGTAATCTTCCGCTTAATTTGCATCTTTTGTTACTATGTAACAGTATATATCCATATTTGGCTCGAGATGGGGGATTATCGCACTTTCGCACGCACGCAAGAAAATCAATAAAATCAATGACACAATGTCAACACAAACTGTTCGTGTTTTGCAAATTCCAGATTTGCCAACCACATTATTTTTAGATTGGAAATTTTGCAATTACTAGATTCGTACCCGTAGAACTAAGAAACGATAGAAGCAGAATGAAAGATGCAATTTCAATCTGTAGAAAAGGGAGGAAGACGAAGAGAGTCTAAAGTTCACATTATCTCTATAAAATATAATAATAATTAGAGAGCGGGTAGTAAGGCATTTACTTTGCACTTGCCTTTTTTCATGATTTACCTATTTTCTGGGGTACTTGCCTGATTCATCACATTTTACTTTATTATGCTTTTTTAGATAGTTTCAAATTAATTCGTGAATATTGTAAGAAATGGAATGGTAAAATGCAGAAATCTTTCTGAGAAACACTGAAGCAAGTATATAAACCTACTTATTTTGCTTACATACGAGATGGGGATCCTAGATAGAAGCAAGTCCATGCTAAACATTTTGATGTATTTAAAGAGTAAGTTTAAACCCTTAAAGTCCTTATAAAAGAGAAAAGTAAATGTAACATAGTATAACCATTTAACAATATTTTTTAGATAATTATTTCATTTTCAACGGATAAAGCTGCGTCCATTAAGAGAGCCCAAGCAGCAGTAAACTCCAAACATATAAAATATAATTTGACATATATTTGTGGGAATTTTGAAAAGATTCCCCAAAATATAATTTGTTTAGAAAATAAGCAATCTTAAATGGGATGCCTTAAAGTCTTTTCGGAGATTGAAAATAGTTTTAAAAATGCTGCTGGTCCTGGCGGAAAGAAGTTAAAAATGAAAATGGAACAAGTAGTGGGGAAGGTCGCTTTATCAATCCTAAAAATTGTGTGTAGGACCCATGAAGGTCTTGAAGAGGAGGCGGATTTGAGCATACAAAAGATGGCATAACTGAAGTATGCGTCTGTGACATCCTGCGATATACAGAGATCTTTCTCAGTACTAAAATTACTTTTATCAGACAGGAGATAAAATTTTTTACTGACAACAACAGAAAAAATGTTAGTTTGTTCTTTTAGTAATGAATAATAATAAAATTAATAAATACATATAATAAATAATAATAATAAAAATAGTTTGTAAAAAAAAACAAAAAAAACACATATGTTGTTAATTGCGTTACATATTTTTAATTTTCTGTATAAGTGTTTTCAATTATTTAAATTATAAGGTATTCCGAATTTTTTCCGGTTTGTTTTTGCCTAATATGTAATTATAGTTGACTAATTGTGCCAGTTTTTCTTGCCTAATTGCCTTTTTATTTTGTCTATTTTACGATTTTATCGTGCCTTACTATCCGCTCTTTAATAATAATTAATAAATTCTTAGCGGCGTGCGGTGAAATTGAAAAACAAGTAAAGCGATGAAATTGGTAATTCGATTCTTCGATCACTTTTGCAAATCCTTCAATGACTTCATCATAAAAATGTTCCTATTTCAAAAATTACATTTAAAAAGATGATGCTTTTTCATTTTTGACATTTTTCTATGGAAAGCACTGTTTCCATTGCTTCCATGGACCACTCGCCGCTAGTAAATTAATAAACAAAACAAAATTAAAAAAAGAATATGAATAATATCGATACAGATTGCGAGGGCTAGATGAAGTGAGACGCAGTCTGAGACTCAGACTAAGCCGACGGCACTTCTGGAACAATAAGTATTTAAATAAAAGTCAAGAAAATCTCACGCTATTGAAGAGGAGCTAATTTGAAATGCGAGTATTTTAAAGATCCGAGCCCAATAAAAAATTTTACTGGCGTGTTTTGTATTAAATTTTTCTGAAAATCGAGATTAACAAATTTTACATTTTTTTTACAAATTCCGCAAAAATTAAGTTTGTTAGTTTTGTTGGCAACTATACTTACAAAGTAAACAATATCGAAACAATACCATTTTGCGTCTTGTAAATTCTTTACAGTACTATTCCGGAAAATTCAGTTTTCCTGCCCGTATTTAAGCAGGAAAATGTTGTTTCCAAGACGATTTCCAGAAAAGAAATAAAACGACTTCATTCGAGCAAATCGGTTCTAGGTCAATTCCCCGAAAACAATTCACCGAAAACAGTTCACCTAAAACAATTCACCGAAAAATAGTTCTCCGAAATTCCTATTCGCCGAAATCAAATTCATCGAGATAACAATTCACCGCAATTAGCCTATAAAAGATAAGAATCGTCTCAATATAACGCCATTTTCGTAGAGTCTATCAAAAATTAAGCCTTCTTCCTGCATACCGGCTCAAAAATTATTTAGCTAGGGTCGCCGTTGAGTTGAACTCCTACTAAGGCGACAACTTCAGTAAGAAAAACGAAGGCCATAACCATAGTGGATGTGCAGCAACAGTTAAAGTTGAAAGATTTAAAGGACGGCTAAGAGTAGATGCAGTAACTGTCAAAGATCCACCACATTTTTTAATATCCACTCAATCGTACCACATCAGTGAACTATCTGCCGCACAATGACCCAAAATATACCCATGAGTATACCCAAACTACCAATGGTGAAAGATTTTTATTGTACGATTCTGGTAACCAAATAAGTATTCTAACGTTTTCGACCCAAAAAAGTTTACGTTTATCTCAAGCAAACCACTGGTATGCAGATGGGAATGTTGGTGGAATTGAAATCACTACTCCCCACAATGTCCCCTGACACCATTATCACAGATTTTGAGATCAGCTTCATAAATGCTGTACAAATACAAATGCCAATTACCACGCACCAAGGATGTTTTTTTTTTCATTTCTGTCAAGCTACATATAGACATATACTGTACAACGGAATAAGGAAGGCCGCTCACCTGCGCAGAACGGGAAGAGAGACAGTAGATGTTAAGAACGAAACAGCGATACAGCGTAATGAGGTTGGAAGGGGCGTTCAAGCCATGTTGCTAAACGTCATAATATTTCTAGAATTTTCAATGTTCCGGTTTTACGACGCCGGAGATTCGTCGTCACCCTCTTCCGTTTGCTACGTAGCAGCAACTAATACGGCAACAAGGCACACAGGAGCATCGACGTGCACTCGCCGGCCACTCGACAACCAATGAATTCTCCCCCCCACATCTACGTTTTGCCAGTGCGCAACACAAAGCCAGAGGCCTTCCTTATTTCGTTCCACTGTACAGTAATCCGGACTAAAAGCAAGATACGACTCCGACGCTGAATTCGCCCTTTCCTTAAAACTATTGGCTGCCTTAACATTTGACATGACATCATTGTTGTGAATAGCAGCTCAAATAATTTAAGTATATGGAAATTAATAAGTGCCTTGGAAAACGAACAAGCCTTCAATAATGTTGTCATTTAATAAGTTTAAAGTGGATAAAACCAAAAACATCAAAATACAACAATTGCGCCAAACTTATCAAAACATTGGTTCAATCTTACCCTAATGTCAGCCTTATGGATTGTTTAAAAGGAGTAGCAAACAATTTGCGCTATTGAAATGTTTTTAAGTTTAGTTGTATTGACCAAAAGTTGTTATACTTCTTTTGTATATAATTATATTACTAGTTAATGAAGACTGGTAATTAATATTATTGTACGTCATTGATATTTGTTAAGATTCATTTGTTTTTCGTTAAATTTTCAGTAAATTATTATTATTACTTTTAATTTATAGCCGTATAATGTACTTAGTAATTATTAGGGTAGTAATTCTTCTACATTATTGACCAAAACAACTTCGAAAGGGGGCATTGTCAACCAAGGATCAGAAGAGCTTCCTCATATTACCATCGAGGAAAGAATTAGCATTAAAGAACACAAAAAACAATAAAGCGCCAGGGGAAGACAACATACTTACAGACGCAATAAAAATAGGTGGTTAACATCTACTGCTAAAATAAAAGATCTTTTTAATCTCTGTCTATTCAATAGTAAAGTCCCCAAAAATTGGCATAATTCCGTTGTAATCCTGCTTCACAAAAAGGGAGATATAGCAGAACTAGAGAACTACCGACCAATAAGCCTCTTAAGTCACCTTTATAAACTGTTTACTCGAATTCTAACCAGCCGACTGGAAAATAAATTGGATTTCTATCAACTTGTGGAACAGGTAGGCTTTCGTCGTGGATTTGGAACGAATGATCAACTTCAAAGCGTCAAAACACTTATAGCAAAGACAATCGAATAAAACAGAGCTTTAGTAATGACCTTCGTGGACTTCCACAAAGCCTTTGATACAATAGAGCTAAATGCATTGTGGAATGCACTTCAGGAATTTAGGATTGATTACCGATATACCAAACTCATCCAAAGTATCTACAAAATTGCAACAATGACGGTAAAACTACATGAAAATACCAACCTCATAACTATTGAACGAGGTGTTCGGCAGGGCGACACGATGTCACCAAAACTGTTTATTATAGTAATGGAGAGTGTATTCAAACAATTGGACTGGAGTTAGAGAGGTATAAACATAGATGGCAAGAACCTAAACAACTAACGTTTTGCAGATGACATAGTGTTATTCTCGGACAATCTAGAAGAAATGCAACTGATGTTGCAGGAACTGCAGGACGCGTGTGGAAAAGTCGGTCTTAAGATCAATATGTCAAAAACAAAATTCATGACAAACCTTGTTCCCAGCTGTGGCTTGAAGATTGGCGGAGCTGAAATTCAAATGGTAGATAAATATGTGTACCTTGGCCATGAGGTCAGCATCTCAAGGAATAACCAGACATGCGAACTATAGAGACGGCTCACTCTCTCGTGGGCAGCTTTTGGAAGACTTAAAGACGTTTTCAAGAGTGACATTCCCGTCAATCTAAAACGAAGAGTTTTCGATAAGTGTGTGGTGCCGGTGATGACATATGGCTCTGAAACCCTAACACTAACAACAGCAACAGCTAAGAAACTTAGAGTCACACAGATGAAGATGGAGAGATCCATGCTTGGTGTGACCCTGAAGAACCACATAAGAAACGAAAATTTGCGAGGAAGAACCGGTGTCAGCGATGTTGTTGAAGCTATTGCGAAGCTTAAGTGGAACTGGGCTGGCCACGTTGCACGGATGCGGGATGATCGTTGGGAAAAGAGGCTTCTTGAGTGGAGACCTAGAACGGACAAGCGAAGTAGAGGAAGACCGCCTACGCGTTGGTCGGACGATATTAAGAGGATCCGCAGCAACTGGATACAAACAGCACAAAATCGATTGGAATGGAAAATGATTAGGGAGGCCTATGTTCAACAGTGGACACAGAGGGCTGAATGATGATGATGATGATTGACCAAAACTTGTTACAACTATTTCTTTGTATATACAACCTATCAAGTCGCAAAAGATCATAATTGTGAAATATATAGGTAGATACTACATAACTTATATCACCTAATAGTTTATTGACTACTTGCAAGTAGCAAATTGGTGAAATATGTTCCCCTATTAAGTCACATTTTCGCTATTTTACGTATTAAGTTGCTTAAGTAGGTGTCACGAGCACTTCCTAATAAGTGTCATAAGTCTGAGATTCCGGTTTTACTATTTAAGTGGTCAATCTATACCAAAAAGTAATTTCTTGGTATAACTGTTGTAATATTACACGTTATATTGGGAAAAATGGTCAAAATTACTCAATTTAAATACCTATAAGTTATTCATTGCAATAGACGCTTTCGATTTAATTAGCTTCAAAGCAATTTAATCAAAATGAGACTTAGATATTTTGGATGTCTCTAAACAATATCAATTTAATTATAACTGTCTTTTCCAAATAAAGACAAAGCTGACTCTGCCAAAGATGGCATAGCTAGGACGTAATTTCGACGTGAGATTCCACTTAATATGTCGTCTGCGACTTATAATACAATATGATAGAAATTCACCAAATTAACTAATTTTTTTTACTTAAATTTTAATGGTAAATGGCACCACTTTGGTCTAATTGTTCCTAAAAATTCGTAATTCTCTACATGCAATTTAGGGAAAAACGTATGTGATGTAAATTTCTAGTAATATCTCAGCTAAACGGTTAGATGAGATAGCTAGTGTTTGTCTTGTATCTCGGAATCGGTACGGCAGTGTCATTAAATCAAGCAATGTATGTAAATGGCAATGGAGTTATCGGCATTGTATTCGAGAAGCATCTACCAGATTATACATTTACCTAAGATTATAATTGTGCAATTACGAGATTATTGGGTATAATATACCTAATTTTAATACGTACCATGAAGTTTTTATTAGTTGGAATGCATAATCTAACCGCAAGTGAAGCAAGGAGAATAAATCTTACCTTTAAAGGTCGGCAGTAAAGTTTTATTGGTGGAAATTGGATATTGTGAACGAAAATAATCGGTTAACAACTTTTCACTGAGTTTTATCTACACAAAGTGTCTGGATAAATTTAAAGTGTGTGGTAACGTCAGTTGAAATTGGAACGGATGGTGATTTTGTTAATCTTGTGTGTTTCCTACTTCTGAATTAATCTACTAAGAGCGTGTAGAACTTAAACAAAAATTATTAGGAACACGGTAGATGGATATTAGAAGTACTGATACTTAGATTTAAACTGACATCGATAACCCAACGTTTTACGGTCAGATCCATTTCACCGTTAACGTTGTCTCTTACATTTCGGGATTTATTCATGGCCTACTTTCGCGTGAATACCTAAATAACAATTGTGATTGTGTGTGTGATCGCCAAAAGCGAACAAATTCCGATATTTATGGTTTCCTTGGTGCGAATTATAATTACTTTGTTTAATTAGAGGTTAGAGAAGTACCTGTGATAAATTCAGCCGCTTTGAACAAGGAAAATGGTAAAATGGTCGACTTAGATACGGAATATTTATGCCATGAGTGTGGACTCGTGTGGAATTAACTCCTACGTTATGATAGTATTATTTATTATTATGTGATCATAATATTGTTTATACTGTTTACATTGTCTTTGCTGTGTTACTTTAGGTGTAGCGGTTTCTCTCTTTCTTCAAGGTTTAGCTGTTAAAACCTCATTATAATACTGAAATATTAATCGTGTCATAAATTTTATGAAAATTTAATGAAATAAAATCATGCCCATTAAAATATAAATAAGAGGTATGATTTATATTTAAAATCGGTATTTTTCTTTTAATTAATTCTTATCTATTAAAAATTAATTTAAAAGATTTATATCAGCAAACATAACAAAAATTTGTTTCGAATTGATAAATAACTTATTAGTACGAGGAAAGATGTGGTAAAAATAATTATTTTGTAGGTTTTAACTCCAATATGTGCAATAAAATCAAATATGATTTAAAAACACCTATCTGCATTGTCTACATTTTATATATTAATATGCCTGAAGATGTGTCGCTTTTTCTTACAGGAAAAGTAAAACACCTAAATAAACCATGACCAGTTAAAAATCAAGTCAGTAAATAATCCAATGTTCTGAATTTACGGTTACATCAAGTGGAAATATTTAGTAATAATTTCTTGGTCCATTGTTTCATACTGGAAATTATATTTTGTTCCTTTTGCCATTTGTTAAAAGTCTCTATGGTGATTTTCGGGTCGATTCCCTTATATATTTTATGTTTCCATTGCTAGTAAAAGCATCGGGTAGTAACTGTAATCACTTGAACAGCTTCTGCAGAAGACAAGCAGAAGCACAAGATAAACGGATTATAAATTTTCTTTGTATCATAGTTTAGTTAGTTTTATATTTAATAACTATTTGGGCATTTATCCATACAGGAGCCGCCTACAACATGATCGCATTTATAATTCCATTATAAATTTTATGACTCTTCAGAAACGAGGCCGCCAACATTGCATCAACCTAGTTAATGTGCTTAATTTCTCATCCGCTTTCTTCTCAGTCATTTTTAGATGATACTTACGTGTTATTTTGTCATCTCTTTTGTATCTCCTGTTAAAATAATTGCTTCTGTTTTTTTTTTTCGGAAGGTAATATTAAATCATGATTTGCATCTAGTATGAAATCTTCTCTATGGATCGTTTAGATCTCTAGCAGTCTTTGGATCATTATATCATTAGAGATCAGTTTTAATTTCAAGGGAAGATTTCCTTTAATTATTTTCCTAACTGCCTTATGGGTTATGTCACAAAGGGCAACATTAAAACTGTAGGTTACACAAATGCCTATAAAAACACTCCAAAACAAACAGTATGTTTACTAAGGAAGTCGGCAGCACAAACTGCTAATTACATATTTCCTACCTATAATATCACAGTAATAAATGAAGTGACGGACAAAAAGAACTTACATGGTATAATTACAATTTGTTAAAATAGTTTACAAGAACTGGCTATATACTTAGCAGGAAGGTAGTTCTTGTGACCGTTTTATGGTTTTATTGCAGTCCATAATTGATTTTAAGCTGGCGCTGCTGTACGTGTGCGTGTATGGAATTTGAAATGAAATTATTTGCTGTCATTTCGAGACTGATAGTATTTGTCTTGTACTCTGCGATCGTTTCCTGTAATAATAATTAATACTTACAATTACGGTCAGGCATAGGTTGGGCATACTTTACAAGTGAGACCGAATTGCGTCATGAAGTATTATTTGTACGTTTCTTTAAATTACTTCATTCATTGCTTTTTAGCCATTTTTAAGTTAGGTTACAGTAGTGTTTTTTTTTCTTATTGAATATACTGGAATACTGAAATTACTGTAATAGTAACTAATTGTTGAGTGAAGTCATGATTTTACAACAACGAAAAAACCTTCTTGCTAACAACAAATTATCTACATTTTAGAGGGCGGATGTTCAGGCAAATGCCTGAATGCCTGCCTTTTTTTGGCTTTTTTCGAAATTTTCTTACTTTTTGCCTTTTTCGGCTGTTTTCTTATTATTTTGCCTCTTTGGTAAAATTTTTGCGTTTTGTTTGCTTTTTCTTTGTAAACTGAATACCTTATCCTTGTCTTCGTTAGAAATATTTGCATTTTTACAAACGTTTCAACACTAAATTGATTACACCTATACTTTCTAGTTAAAGAAGTGTTTATTTCTATATAAATAAATTGTTAATGACTACTAACGAGACCCCGGCCGCTAGCTTACACGAATCGAATGGGATAAAAATAAGGTTATCCCTTGAAATACCCTTAAAATGTATTAAAATAAGAAAACTGCAGAAATATTCTTCTAGTAAGTTTGGCAATTGGGGGGGGGGGTTGATACAAGAATACAGATACATTGCAGTCTTCCCCAAATTTTATTTATTTGTTTTCTTCACATCATTGTGTTTAGTGTCGGTGTTATTTAAGTGATATTTTGCAAAAATTGCCCCAGTTTAAGTAAGAAATATAGGAAAAATGTGCTAAATTGGACAAAAATTTAACAGCTGACGGAAGTTGCATCTTTTGTAAAGTGTGTTCAAAGTCGGTAAGTTCTAGTTTCCAAAGACACAAATTCAACAGTTACGCAAAAAACGAAATTATTTTAATATTCTTATGGTAATTTGATTTATGTTACATTGTTGGATTTTTTGTTTTCGGTTAAAATTCAAACAATAAATAATTAATTAGATAATATCATTTCATTTTACAATATTTATTATTTCAGATTTATGCAACAAAAAACTATAATGTAACGCCGCATCTGTCAAGTGCACCACATTTTATAAGTGTTAGAAGTAGATAATACGAAACAACCACTACTAAAAATAGTGCTAAACGAAAACAATACTAATTCTCGTAAGAGTGATTTTCCCAAAAGCTCTGCGAGGCCTTTGCTGCAGCATCAATACCTTTGAAAAAAAAAATAACCCTATACTAAGGAAGTTTTGTCTGAAATTTTAAATAAAATAATTCCAGACAACTCTAGAAAAGGTGGAAAGCCGTGTTCTTAATTTAGTAGAGTCAATAAAAAATTTTCATGATGCTAAGGTCGCCATACAAAACGTTACTGGTCGTATAGATGAAAAAGTTAGTGTCGAATTAAAAGCAGTAATGAGGAAAAATCCTGGATTGGAAAAAAATATGGAAGCGGCGAAATTCCATGAAGGGATAGTAGGAAGATTGGAACTTAACATTACCCAGACTGCAGCTATAAAATATGTGCAGTTGAAAGGTCATTTTCAAGACACAAAGATATTGTATCAAATAAAAGACAAAGTTTGGCGAATGAAAATATTGAGAAATATTTAATTACCGCCTGGAAAGCAAATATTAATGAGGGGTAGAATTTTATTTAGAAATTACTGTATATAACTTTGTAAATAAGGTTGCCTTTTTTAAAAATCCGCTTGCCTTTTTCTGAAGTTTTATTTGCCTCTTTGTTAATATTCTAATGCCTTTTTTGCGATTTTCTTTTGCCTGAACATCGGCCCTCTAGACATTATTATATTTATAATATTCTTCAAAATTATTGGCTTAGAATACGACAAATATGTCTTTGGATATTCATGATATTCATGGGATTTATCCATTATCTAACTGATTGCCTCCATTTATCTTCACACAGTGACATGTTCTTCATTCAATTTGTGCATTTAATACTTGATAATAATTTTCAGATTTACTTTAAAACGTACAGTATTTTCTATATAATTCAATATATTATATCTTGTACAACTACCGTGTACGTAACACGTACGTGTAATTAGTTACACCTCTGTTTGCAATAAGGCTAGTGGTCGGCAAAAGCGTTGGTGAATAGAGCCAAATTTCTTTTTCTCATAGTAAAATTTTGTCTCTTCCCAATATATTTAATACAGCAGAGATTTTTAAAAAAAGTTGCTTTGCTGTTTCTAAATCTCTGAAACTTATCTAGAAAATCCCATCATATCAAACATCAATTTGGGAATTATCATCTTGGCGATGTCTCAGCAGACTTAGGTTTCTCGTGACTTTAGGAATCACGGTTTCTCTTTCAAAATCTTGAACAACAAAAAATAATTTGCTTTACAATGGGAACATTAGTTTCTTCTAACCAATAATTCTAAATTTCTTCTTTAGGATTTGCGCCGTATAATTGTCACAAAAAATGTCAAGTGTAATTGATGAATCTCAGATCTTCCATTGGCTGGTTCGAAGACTGATCTACCTTTTATTGTTGTAGCAGACAATGGTAACTCTAACTCAAATCACATGACGTCATCTGGTAGTTCCTAAAATATTAATATCGACGTGTAGATTTCATACTGCATATTTCCAAAAAGAGTAATAGTGGTTTCCATCTTTTTAGGGAAATTTAGCGATAAAAATTTTTTGTACAAGATTTAAAACAGTACGTGTTTTACCGATGGAAAAAGCCAAAATTGGTTAAAAACTCAGTTACTTGCGTTTTAAGACCTATACCACACCAATAAAATCGGAAAAACTATGACCATTATTCAATAGCACCATCCTATTTTTTTCGGGGAAAGTATTGTTTTAAAAAAATATTCTTGAATTTTAAACTAGTGGAACGCTCCTCAAAATGTGAAATTCGCGGCCATTTTTGATTATTGGGCACCAGTTGTGAATTGCAGAAAAACGGTACATTCAAAATAAAAAAGAAATATCTGCTAACAAAATTCAAGAAGTTACGAGTTGAAAATACGTTTTTATTTTTTGTTGGTTAGGTTTCAATGTCCTGCGCTAAAAATATGGAAATCATGTTTATTCCTCATGCTTATCGATTATGCATATCGATTTTCCCGATATCGTTTGTGGCAGCTTTGAGCACATTTTCTACCAAATATTCCTTGTACAAAAATATGGAAGTACCACACTAAGTTTAGTAAAGGAAACATAAAGTTGCCGAGTGAAGTGGGCGTTGCGAGTGTTATGTCGCCTCGAACCATGAACGAAGTGAACCCGACAACGGTAATAACTTATTACAAATGGGAACCACAGGTTTCTAACAGTAGTCCTGTTTCTTTTCCTACACCTACCTCGTTACATTCGTATGATTCTTCCCCATAGCCTCTTGGCGTCCGTTAAATTTGTAGTAGCTTTTGACAGTCTGCATAAATAATTTGGATAATTCTTCCCAGGGTATTTTAAAGTTATTAGTTAGCTTAAGTTGGAAAATGGATTTATCTTTCACACCAACACGTGTATTTCTGGCTACATATCAGTCTGTCTCTTCCAAGTTTCTACTTAACACATACATTAAAAATATTTAAAATGTCCTACAAGTTGGATAAATAATTATGGTAGCTCAGGCACGTTGGGTAAGCGAACATTAGTTCCTTGTTTCGTTTTCAGCTACGTACACGTTTCGAAACAACTGATACAATGCCAAGCTGGCAAAAATAGCTTAAGACATTCAAGACATACGTAAGGTAATTTACATGGACAATTTGACATTAATCGTTTTTGTATTTCTCGTGGCAAGGCCTTCGTGTACTTGATGTCACAACTACACATCATGCCGGTAATTAATGAACGGACGATGGGAGAAGTAAAATAATTGGTGGGGCAGTGGGCGGACAATTCAACAAAAAAGATTTTAAATAAGTAGGTGGGTGTAAGTGGGTGTGAAGTACAAATTCGTATATTCCTCGCTTATTGATTACCTAAAAACAAATCACGTTGCGAAAGGTCATGAACGTTTTTACTAACTTTAATGAGCTTTAAAATTGATTGTTTGATGATTATTTCGGATGAGGTTTGCCCATTTTGGTGGATAATGGGAATCGATTTGTAACATAATTCGAACGAATTTTATGAATATGTGATGGATATGGGCAAAGTGTTACCAATGAAACCAAATATTCATTCAATTACAAGTTGACGAGTTGTTTAGAAAAACGATGATTTGGTAATAGTTGTTAGTAAAGCATTAATAGCATCACTATTACATGGTCTTTCCGCGGGGCATTTATGTCGTTTTAATCACACTTGATTAATATATCTAGACCGGTTCATTAATAAACTTACATATTGCGAAGATACTAGCACATTATAAGCGATTTTTTACATTGTTGCCTGAATGCAGTCGACGAATTCTCTCTTACGATTTACATGTACATTGCAATCAATACTTTCGTTTTATATAAATCTGTAATAATATTAATTTCCGATAGAAGTGGTAACATCGATTTGCATTGTTTCAACTTGACATCTGTTTGTGTACATTGCACAACATGAAGTATTTTAGATAGAATTTAAAAAACCACAATAGGTATATGATGTGCAAAGTACAACGTGATCAAGAATGACTGTTTGTTTGAGTTTGCAATACTGAATTTCAATTTTAAACGGTACACTGGAGTGATACCCGGTTGGTGACACTGCCAGCGTCATTGACAGATGCCTTTGCTATTTCAAATTTCTGGTATTGTTTTCAAATTTATTTATTTAAAAATGGTTTTCACGTTACAACACGATATTTTCATTGGAATGGGGTACTTTCGAAGCAGGATTTATAACCCAATTACTGGCTGGCAGTACTCTCTCGAAGCGACATACCAGCAATTTCAGGAAATGTTTCCGGAGAATTTGGTCACTTTTGCTGTCTTTCAGCAACATTGCATGCGACTAGTTGAACGGTATTTAAACACAGGGAGCGTAAGCAAACAAAAATCAACTGGTAGACTCTACTCTAAACGAGGAAATTGTCGAGGATATCAGTACTCGAATGCAAAGAAGTCCTCGCAAATCCTTAAGAAACCTCTCCCATCAAACAGGTTTGGTCCTTATGCCTCCTATTCAACCAATTTTCATTCTTACCCATAAGACTTCCACTTTTCCATGTTGATGTAATTACGGTTTTACAGGTTTTTCATATGAAAGTTGCTCCACTGTGCTTAAAAAGAAATTAAAGTACCACCCTTATAAAATTTCCATCGTCCTGTCATTAACCCCTCCTGATCACCCGCAGAGAGTTTTATTTTGCAATTGGTTCAATGGCATATTAAATAATCATGATATCCTTGACAATACCTTTTTTTCCGACGAAGCCTGGTTTAATCTCAATGGCTATTTGAATAAACAAAATTACAGAATTTGGTCAGGTGAAAATCCTTACGCTATCAGAGAGACACATTTGCACCCGATTAAAATTGGTGTTTGGTTGGCAGTCTCAAGGACGCGGGTGTATGGGCCACTATTTTTTAATTTTACCGTCAATTCGTAGAGATATATCCAACACCTTTTGAGGCCTTTTATAAACCAATTAAGAGACGAAGAGCGTCAAATTGGATATTTCCAACAAGACTCTGCAAGGGCACATACGACTCGTGCTACTATGGGATATTTAAGAGAGAATTTTGGCGACAGAGTAATTAGTCAGGGCATTTGGCCAAGCAGGTCACCAGATCTCACTCCCTTAGATTTTTCGTTATGAAAGGACAATGTCTTTAGGAACATGAAGAAGAGCTGCAAGAGGCAATAGTTCTGGAAGTGGCAAACATTACCCACAATATGCTGGTGAATATCTTCGAGAGCCTAAAAAGGAGAGTTAATTTATGTCTGGACCAAAATGGTGGGCATTTTGAGCATTATCTTTAGCTGTTTAATTGAATTATTGTTCTGTATTTCGCGTTTCATTTTTTAAGCGTTAATTTTTATTCACATAACCTACAATATTATCGCTGATTGTTATGTCAAATTTTTGTCACACAAACATATCCGGTTGTAGTGTTGGACATAGACAAGTAAAAAATTCTCTAAAAAGTGTTGCCAACTCAAATATTCATTCTTGATCACCCAGTATATAACAATGAAGAAAATGCGTTTGAATTATTCTTCTATAGCCAAATAAGACAATTTAATAAGGAAGCTTATAGGGTTATGTGTCGTGTCAGTGCCGTTTAATCGGTTCTCCTAATGAAACTACTAAAATAACAAAATTAGCATATATCTGCTCTATACATTTAAAAGAAAGTGATTTTGAGTGTGAGTAGGTGCAGTCATATTTTAGAAAAATGACAGAAACATAATATTTTTCAACTTAAAAGTAGAACAGGTTAATTAATTTTTACAAAATATATTAATGTGACATTATCAAAGCTCTTATCAATTAATTATCATTTGAATCAAGTCTCTTAAAATAAAAGATAATTAATTTGTAAATAAATAAATTATTGTACAAAATATAAATGATTGAGTTAAGTGATTAATAAAGTTTTTACAAATAATTTAAATACCTACTTATTTAAAGTATTTTGTTTCTTTAAAAGACAATTTTGCACGACTTTAATTATTACTGGCTTAAATACATTTGAGACAACAATCTACAAATTTTGTGACAAAAATTATACTAAATAACTACACTCGGATAGTATGTGAACTCATTTTCAAATAGAAGAAGATGAAGAAATGTAAAACATCATATTAATAAAATTCAGTTGTCTTGTCTTGTCTTAATTAAGTTAACGTCTCTTTTACGCTGCCAGGGCCAATTTGGACGGGACCTACAGTTTAACGTGGGCTCCGAACCACGGTCATCGAGCAAGGTTGTACCCCCTTAAGGCTCTCACCCCAGTTGATCCACTCCGTGCTCTACCGACTCAGGGTGTGTGTATCCTAGTCCCGCCCTCCTACAGGATATCCGATCCTATCCGGCCTGGTTACCGGCGTGAATAGGAACGGGATTTTGGATACATTTTACACACTTCCCGCAACACACACAACATCCATGGATTACGTGGGATTCGAACCCACGACGACAGTGACCGCCTGATTCAAAGCCAGCGCCTTAAACCACACGACCACCGCCGCCCCATAAAATTCAGTTAAATAATTTACTTGTGGCATACGATATAATACACTTTGTTTTAGTAAATAATTCTTGAAGAAAAACTTATTTAAATTTCTTAAATACAATTTAAAAAATTTCAAAATTATCGAATTCTTCATATTTTTGTGGACTTTTTACATATAGGAGTATTTCAGTATTATCCAAAGATGCTTTTAAAAAGGTATTCTTCTTACTGTGAGTGGTTTACATGTTATCACAACTTTAAATCTTTGTTAACATGCGTATTGTAGTTTTAGGCTCATGGAGTAATAAAATATTACGACAGATTTCTAAGTAATTAGGGTCCTCTTTCCACCTCCTATTGGCTGCTAACCAACTTAATTGTAATCTTTATATATATATATATATATATATATAATATTGCTCTATACATGATATAATAGAAAACAGATTTGTCTAGGTAACCCAGTCATTACAATGCGAAAACATTGACAGTATGACAGAAGTAATTAACATTGTTTCTGACACCATTCCTATCAATTTAGGTACCTTTATTATTACCATTTATATAGGAAGTCTGCGCAAGATAATCTAAAACAAATTGTTTCTAAACAAACACATATTTTTACATTTGTACGTTCACATTTTGTATTCTTCCTCGCACCAGCTCACTTCATGGTGCATACCTTTCAAATATAAAATACTTATTACACACCATGTGTAAGTGAAGCGTAAAAACAGGCAAATATGCACGTATTGGATAACTCAAGGCAAGCTATCACTTGGAAGAATAGACGCTGTAATGTGAAAGAGATAACGACTAAGTAGTAGAAATGATACAGCTCGTCATAAATACGCGGATCTACTGTTAGGTTAATGTGCTGAAGAGGAAACGTTCCTTAATAAGTTGATAGTTTTAGATTTGATTGTTGGTTACGTACAAGGTGTCGCAGACATAAATTCTAACGCCATCACCTCGGGTATATTTGAATAAGGTGAAGATGGCAGAGTAGGTATATTATTGGTTGTATTTCTACATAATGTATAAGCAAGCTCTAACGACTACTATCTATTTCAAATGCATATGCTTGTCACTTTAATCTGTAATAAAGTAAAAACAAGCAAAGTAACCTTTAATTCCAACGGTAAATTTGAAATTAATGATTTCTACATGAACCCTTGAAACAAAAAATTGTTTGCGAAACTAGTTTTTTTCTTTCGTTGGTTGTATCAAAAAATGTACCCATTTTGACTTATAATTGAAACTCCTCAAAATGTAAAACTTAATATCTCAAAGACTTCCAACTTCAGGCCTCTTCTTGCTATTTTTATCTTAGTTTAAGAAATGTTTAAGAAAATCCTTTATTATGTAGTTATATTTTCTCCGTATTTAATAAACGGATTATAAAATTTCTTGATCAATTGGATGATATTAAAGTGTTGCTAACTTACTAGAGATATGGACACCAACTTTCGAAACTGTTAATAAACACAATATATTGATATATTAGATTATATGTATAGTAACAGATGGTGTTGACACATCATACATAAAAAAATATACAATGAAATATACATTGAAATAGCTTCTAAATCCTGTTTTTATAAATTTGCTCCCCTGATTTCTTTCCAATAAAACTAAGGTAACATGAATTAGTAAGATTTGCAAGGAAATCTGTCACTTTCACCATTTGATCGATTTTTGTGGGAGTAAAAAATTTTAAACTATAACTTGGTGATAAGGGTAATAGCAATAGCCAATAATAATAGTGAAAACTACTTTCTAATATTATAAAAATATTATTATATTTATTATTATTTATTATTGTTATTAATATTAATAATAATATAATAATAATACTATAATAATAGTAAGTATTGTAACGCGAAATCTAAACAGCAGCGCGCAACGTGATTACTCTTATCGGACCTCGGCGGTCACTTCAGAGCGCTCCGTTAATTGAGCAGTAAAGGATTTATTACCTTTTGGGCGTTTCTAGATAAACATTATTAGGGAAAAGAAAGATCGAGTTCTTTCAAGAAATATCTCGAGATATAATGGAGGACTATATAATGACGGACTTGCGGTCGGAGAGATTAGATTAGACGTGAAGCCGCGAAAGAGTATATAGTGCGAAAAACGGTGTGTTATACATATTAATTAGTTCAGTAATAGTGTAAATAAATTGAGTAGTGTGTAGTGTATAATAAAGGAAAGTGTAAATAAATTTGAAACAAACGTTACACTATGATAACAATTATGCTACAGATAAATTTGTCTAAGTCTAGAGTTTCGTTTCATCACCGGTTCTCGATAAACCTCAATTATTTACCTCAAATTGCTAAGAAATTACACGAATTACGAAAAATCCACTGATATCTGTAACGGAAAGTGTATCGGACAGGTATTTAGGTATTGTATTTAAATTACGTCGTAAAACTATATTGCCGCCGTCGAAATTACCATAATGTACGACGATAATATCGAGTTCACAATTAATCGAAAACTCTTACCGGCTCCGAGGCGTGCCTTAAAACCACATAAAAAATTTCAATTACTATGTTTATGGGAAGACACTTTATTAATGAAGAGACAGGATAAAGTATGCCTCGCTGGCGGCCAGTCACATTCACGTTTCAGCTACCAAATGGGAAAAAATTCGCGACAAGATGAATGTTGCGATCAAATTAAGTCTAATACGGCCGTTTCATACACATACAGGGTGTAATGAGTGTACCTATTTTAGTTAAGTGTGTATTACGGTGCATTATAAACAGTGCTTTCACGATACTGAGGTTAATTAGTCATTAAAACATATCAGTCGATCTATGGAAGAAGCGATTCGAAGGGCAGAAAGAAAAATTAAAGAAGGGTTCAACAGAAGCAAGAAAACGGCCAAGATACCGACAAAATACCCAAAAATAGATAATGGAATTAAATAATTAAAGACGATTGTTGACTCTACGATCAACATAAAGGAGAGCTAAATAGGGTTGTAGGGATTTAATAGGGATTTAGGGAACATAGTCATCAATTAGGGATTAATAACCATTAAATAGAACTAGAGCAACTTGATATTAAAAGCATCTGAATTGAAAACTTCTACTTGCAAATTAAGTAATCAAAAATTAATTAGAACAACTAAATCAGTGAAATAATTTAGTGAACGTGCTGATAAAGTAATCAAATATGAAGTAATTAATAACTATTAAATAGGGAATGAAAACAACTGAGTCGCTTAGGTAGACGAAACAGCGCGGATCAAAGTGATAATTTCAAAATCTTACAATAATTAATCGCGTAAGCATAACACCAGTCTCGTAATATGATAATAAACGCGCTCGGTAAGGTCAAGCACACAGCTAGGTCAGGGAAAATACAATCTATAACGCCGAAAAGGTAACAAATCTTAATTTGCCATTTAACCAATGTAATTTGAAGATGTATAAAAGCTTGTGAAATTTTGGTAACAAACCAGTATACTTGAATGCTCAAAACGACGTGTGTTGTTGGTCTTGATTTACATCACCCCAACCTAAAAGCTCTCACGTTACGCCCTGAGAGTTCTACGAGATCTTCAAGATACTACAACTTTTAACCCCACGATTTTCAAACCCGGAGAGCACGTTACGCCCTCTCTCCAAACCTTCAAGAACTTCAACCCGGACCTGCACGTTACGCCCTCAGGTCCACACCGGAGAGCACGACACGCCCTCTCTCCAAACGACTAGAACTTCAACCCCGGATCTGCACGATACGCCCTCAGATCCAAACCCGGAGAAGTACGTCACGCCCTCTCTCCACACAACTAGAACTTCAATTTCAAAAACTTCAAGAGATCACGTCACGCCCTGATCTCCGACGACTACTACAGTCTCCAGCCTTACAATCTGGAGACAAGATTCATCTCCGCAGCCACTCACGAGCTACGAAAGAGATCTATACAGTCCACTTACAACAGAAGACCACTTCACACTTCGTTCAACGACTAAAGACGCGCAAGTGGATCAGAGGCAAATTAAGAGATCATTAAAATTTGCATGAAAACTTATTTACATTAACATCTGGTATATATAGTGCTTGTAGTTATTTTTTGTAAGAAAATAATATATTATTCCTTGTTAAAAAATCTTTCGAACGATTTGTTTTGGCATAATTATGTATTCGAAAAATTTATTTCAACAATGTACCTTAACTCTGCCTTAATTTCTGAACGTGTCGACTGTTACATCAGTCATTATCGTTACCAATATGTGACTTTCCCACCAAGTTCTACATTTATCTTTAAATTTATTACTCCTTGTGTACTTAAGTACAAGAGTATATCTTAAACCAAAGTGGAACATCCGGTGATACATTTATAAAATTTTGAAAAAAAGAAATTAAATTAATTTTAATGAAATTGCCATTTCCTTCAGCAACAATTAAACATACATAAAATTAATGGTTTTACCAATATTTTCTCAAATTACTGTAATTTAACACAACATTTAAGTAATGAAGGTGTTTTATTTACAGGATGAGTCTAATTTCCTTTCTCTCTGATTAAACCAGAATAATCACGTATACCTGTTACAGCAAGTCATTTACATTTTTTACCAATAAATAAAGTCACATAATTATACCGTAATATAAGAGATAATTATTAACAGTCACTATATATTGGTTTAAGTAACATAAAAGAATGATATCTGAATTACGCTTCATATAATTGGATCTCCGCGAAAGGAAGTTCGTACAGTAGTAATCGTACTGTGATGGTGGCGTTGATTTTGTAGTGTTATGACCTGTACGACTATTTCCTCACTTTAGGACAATCTTAGTATCCAAAAATCAAGTAAACTCTAAACAATTTTTCTGCATATTACTAATAAATGTTCATGACAAACGATGATATTTAGGTTTTAATAAAAATAGTCATTTATCACATTTAACACCAATTTTTAGTCACATCTTTTCTTCATTTGTCTTTGTTGTAAGAAATGGTATGTGGTTATTTACAGCTATTCAGAACAAAATGTTGCTTTCTGAACCGAGCAACATTTTCTTATCCTATTCAGTGTCATCGATTTACTATCACAAGAGGATACTTTAAAAGGATTATAATAAGGTTGTTGCAGCAATGAACTGTTGCAATCTGCCAAAAGGATACAAGTTATAAGATTTCTAAATAAGATCTAGAAGATATGTATTGCCTTGTAACTTCTGATCAGGGATATAAAAGTCAGCTAGATATTTACAAAGAACATTGTCAGAGTCATTGTTTTATAAATAGGCTCAACACTCAAATATACCTTCTGCAATCATGTCGCTACTAATACGATGAATATCACTTGTGAATTCTGAACTAAAATAATTAAATAATTTGTTGAGTAGCCAAACTTAAGGAGCACCCCAGTATCTTGAATAAGGAGGAAAATGAAGTTACAAATCGTGTATTTTATATCCAGGAAACATTATATTAATGAAATATATTTAAATACACGCTCTTAGTACTTTTATATGTTAGTAAAACATACAGTGTGTCCCATAACATATGTGTCATATCTGAGTGATGTAAACCGTAAAATTAAGAAAGCATTACATGGATACCTGCATATTCACTACATGTGTAATGCCGTTTAGAATATTTTTATCGAAAGTGTCAAATTATAACAATTTTTCATTTGGTTAGTAAAACATGTCACATTCTTATTAAGTTCTTTGTACTTTACTCGATAATTTTTATGGACTAAATCCATTTTTCAAGTACATGATTAATTTTAGCCGTATACAAAAAGAGTGTATTATTTCAATTTTGATACAGAAAATTTAGAGTAACAAAAATATGAAAGAATGTATTTTATGACTATTCCATATATTCCATTATACCTACATTTGATTGGTTCAAAAGAGCTCCAACTAATAAGAACATCCTCAAAATTTCTTTTCATTTTATCGAAAAATAAAATAGGTAATGTTGAAATTCCACTTGCTTTATCCATAGACAATTAACTTCTCGTTAAGGAAGCTCCATATACAGAATATATACTGTTACTTTTATACGTACTTTACGTCCCCTGGAGATTGCCCACACATTCTGAATACCCTGTATATACCCATTTAAAGATCTCAAGGACACCGTCCACATTTCTCCTACGTATTCATCATTAATTCTAACGGACTCTCACTTAAGACAGTTGCGGTTGGTGAATATTACAATTTTCAAACTTTACAGAAATATGACAGCTCATACCATAAATTTATTAATGATCAAGGCAATCAAGGCAAGGCCCATAATTGAATCTAATCTACGATTAAGACGCTATTGTTATTACCGGACAGGATACAATAAATTTAGTTAACATAGTAAGTACGTTGAAGTGAGCTTGGTACAGTAATAAACAATAATGCGAATAATTATTATATAGGTAGGATTCCATGTGAATTTGGTACATATATGAACGAGATATAATCTTGGACCTTCTTCTGGATTCTTTTTCTAGTAAATCAATATCTTTTAATCCATATGTAGATGTACATTCCTGGTAACTAAAAATAGATTTTTTTTTTAATTTGTGAACCAAAAATTGCCACTTGTCAAAAGATTTAATTAATCGAGCATTTTGATCGGCATCAATTAAACGTATTTTACCTGATGCTGCTTCTGCAAGCTATTGCATCATTGCATATGTAACAGGAGGTACAGTATGCAGGTATACTTCCTTGTGATAAAAAATATATATCACTTAATTGCTTTTTGGGTTGGTGCATGCTGTCAACTATAAGGTCACCGACTTGCAAATTTAAAAGTATATAAAGCGGACAAATTTTAAGAACGATATCAGTTGAATCTACCAACTAGTCCAATCTACTTAGCAACATGAACTCCTTGGTAAGTCGCTTAGAGCTTTGTATGAATATCTATACGTCGTTTCTTATATAAATATTTACTTCAAAGGAAGTGCTACAATTTGAAAAAGACTAAGTTTTAGGAAATTAATAAAATAGATAAATAATCTAGTATAGCGTATTGTAATGTAGATCTATTAGATTATGTATTTTGTTTCCATGTGGTCAGTTTTCAGTTTTCTGGGGTGGAGTAATAAAACATCCTTGGTTAGTTAAACCATGTTTCGATTTAAATATAAATAAGACTGAAAAAATAGTGATATTTTCTTGTGAGCGACATTTTTTGAATTCGGAAAGCTGCCTTAGAAATCCTTTGTATTGGAAGTGAAATCGTAGTAAATTGAATTAGTTAAAAGTTGTTGTAATGAACAACGTATTTTTTTCAATAGAAAATTATGTCAAAAGTAAATAACCTTGTCGTTCAAAGCAAAAATAAAGTAGATACTTATTAATAACACCAGTCACAACTTTTTTGGTAAATAAGCGAACGATATGTCATTTGGACGTAGGAGTTTAGAGTCAGTTCTGACGGGGCGTGGGTAAATTGGGCACTATTTAATCTCTCACAAATTTTTACGACCGACCGGGGTTAATCTGTTTCCAAATTGGGCACCGACCCTTATAACAGGTACAAAATATTATTAAATAGAGCAAGAGGGCAAGGATCAACCGAGTGCCCCGTGGGGCATAAATGGTCTAACTGAACATTTCGACGGTACAAATTCAACAGTACGAAAGTAATGAAAAAAGTAGGTTTTAAATTAAGTAAGTATTAATTCACCGAATTTGCCCTCATTCCAACTCCTAATGCACAGTAGGCGGCTGGTGCCCAATTTACCAGTATTATTTTACGCTAATCCGGGATTCGGTGCCCAATTTACCTAAAACCATTTCGGTTCAGGTAGTTGGTGCCCAATTTGGACCCGCCGGTTCTGACGATATGCCCTAGGACGTTGGTATTTGCTTTAGATCGTCTTAATCGTTTTGCTGTAGCCCCCTGCGTCTCCTTCATGAGTGTTCTTCTCAATAAACAGTTTTTGACATTCCTTTAATACTACTTGAAACAGTGAAAATAAATGTAAAAAAATTAATAACTTTCTAGAATGATAACATTTTCGTGTTCGTCTTAAAATATAACTAAAAAACATTTGGTTTAAGTTGAAAATCACAAGGCCTAGGCCAAATTAATCCAATCTAGTCTAAGCAATTCATTGATACACGGATCCTAGAGGTTCTTCATTTATTTTAAAGGCACTTGTGTTGAGACTATTTGAAGCTCTATTGCTGTTCATAAATGTATTGAAATGTTTTTGGTACAACTTTTGTGATTTCCATTTTTCAACCTTAGATTGCCCTCACCGTCCTGGCTGTCGCCACCTGCGTCTCCTCCTCTGGTCTTGGCCTGATCGCCGCAGTCCCCCGCCTTAACCAATGGGGTGAAATCGGCGCATCTGGAGTCACCTCCGGAGCAGGAGCATCCGGCCCGTCTGGAGTGGTCACCGGAGCTGGTGCCAGCGGACCCTCCGGCACCGTCACCGGAGCTGGAGCTGTAGGACCTTCGGGCATCAACGCCCACAGCATCGTCGCCCCGGTTGCCGCCACCGCGTGGGCCGCCCCAGCTGTCGCCACCTCGTGGGCCGCCCCTGCTATCGCCAACTCTTGGGCCGCCCCAGCTGTCGCCACCTCGTGGGCCACCCCAGCCGTCGCTACCCAATGGGCTGCCCCAGCTATTGCAAGGTCTTGGGCTGCCCCAGCTGTTGCCTCGACTTGGGCCGCCAACGGTATCGCGACACCATGGGCCGCCCCAGCTTGGATCCACTAATTAATTAAGAGGTTTAGTGATGATTGCATGATGTATTTGAATGTTTGTGTTAATTTAATAATGAAATATACATAAATCCATACGGAGCTTTCGCTTTTCTAATAGTCGAATCCATTATATAGGTGCTCCAGAGCTCTCCTTGACTCATCTAAATGAAACCCCCCGATATATCTCTCAATCCCTTGAACCTAAATTACTCCCATCCGAAAGTGCTTCATAAGTGGGCGAAAGCGCTCTAAATTTGAATCTCTCAAGTCGAATTTTCAACATACTAAAAATGGCATTACCTCAACAATCTATACTGTACAGTGTACACAATGGCTAAGCTCCTGATATTCAATCGGTAGCTGTGTATTTGGTTTTTCTATTGTAATCACTTATACAGACATGAATGATCTATTTTTGCTGCTTTTTGGTCTCATTTATTACTTGAGGGTTTTCACCAACATAAGCATAACGGAGTTCATTATATAAGTTTAAGATTCCAGTTCAATCACAACTATATGACAACACAACATATAAAACTTATTATTTATTTTGGCAACCTTTCTATCTTCATTCATTTTGGACAACAATATGACAAATAAATTCAGTTTGGTCCTTTCTGTTAAACGTAATCGATTGGAAGAGTGCAACTTGCCAATGAAGTAGCACTAAGAGTTCACAAACTATGAATATTAGGGAAACCATTTTTACCCCTCTATTAACTCTTTGTAGTTGGTGGTGCTCCATTTGGTATTCAAATGCTTTCAAACTTCGCGTTAATGGACTTATGGACTTAGCTAATGGAGTTTCTACACGAACTGCAAAATCCCATTTATCATTGAAAATCATTTTTGCCCTCCTCCTTCAGCCTCTTGTAATTACAATAAAGAAATCAAATCTACAGCGCCTGATTAGACATTAGAAACTTAATCAATATACACTGTTAAAACCTTTGAGGTGCACTCAGAAAAATAATTTTCAATCGAGAACTGAATTTAGCAGTTTGACGACAAGAAAATAAATTTAACCGTTCGTACAGTCCTTCTAAACCATTTATGCGATTGTTATGAACAATGCCCCATACCTGACAGAAATACCAAATAATTCTTGAAGAATAGGAGACATTTTAAAGTGCTTAGTTATCTAAAATTTGAAAATGTCCATGTTCAAAGCGGAACTACTGGAATTGATTACCTGGTAAATTATATTCGACTACAATTTGGACAAAAGACCATCTTGGTTACGTTTACACTTTCTTGAAGTAACAATTTTATGTCTCCATCCCATTTCCTAAAATAAATATTAAAATGTAATACATCCATATTCTCGAAGAGTCTCTATTGTTTAAAAGTATTTTTAATTAAATATTTAAACAAAGAAGCTAATGAAATTGTCACACTTGATGTAAAATTGCCATAGTTACCATATTCCAAGAAAAAAGTGGTTGTTTTTACTCTCTCATATGAGGCAATTACATATGAGGAGTATTGTAATTGGGTCTATTTTTCGAATTTTAGTTATTAGTATTTCAAGACGTTTCAATCAAGGTCTCCCTAATTCAAAAACTATGTTTTTGAAAAAAATGTCTACGTGTATAAATAAATGATAAACCATTCAAATTTTGAATTAAGACTTTATGCCGCGTTTGAACCTACAATAAGCTTTTTATTAATATCGACTGGGATAAAGTCATTAAACTCATTAAAATTTTTCGTTACTTCTAATATTTACTTCACCGTCGAATATATAAAAAAGAAGTTTAATTAAATTTTTGCCTAAATCTTTTATAAACCGCAACTTTATCGTTGTTATTTTTCCGTTTTCTGAATTTGTCTTATAATCCACTGCAATATTTTTGTCCAAACTTTGAGCATGTATTGTACTATCCAACAAGTATAAAAAAGTTTAATAATGTTTTCTGCTAAATCTTCCCCAAGGAGCAATTTACACTTGTTTTTCGGTTTTTAAAATTTTTCTCAGTATATACTGCAATGTGCTTTTTACACTCTTTTAAAAAAATTTCTGCTCTCAAATGTGTAATAAAGTTTTGTAACAAGTTTGGCTAAACCGTCTCTGAAGGGCACTGTACTCTTGTTAGTTTTCGGATTTTACAACTTTTCTCAAAATCAGCCTGAAGGGCTATTATTAAACTTTAAATTTTTATTTTACTATGTATAATATGGATAATGAAATTTAAGAATAATTTTGAATAATTCTCCTCCGAAAGGCACTTTCTTTTAAAATAACAAATAATTATCATGAATAATAATTTTTTTTTATAAATTCTTGATATATGCAAATTTTAGGCAAATTAAGTGAGCAGTGCCACAATAACAACGAAATGCAAAGTGCTGTTATTCTCTAAAAAGCAAGAAACACTTAACGCAAGTCAATATTCTAGTAGTGTAAATGAACTTACTGCAGTGAATAATGGGTTTTACTTATCTGAAATTAAAATAAGCAACGGTAATACATTCGGCTCAGTTTATTGATATAATAATGGTTAAGTAGCAATTGTAAACGATTCTCTGTAATTTACATTACAAATATATTTATTGCACGATCAACTGTGGGAAACTCATTATTTCCGTTTAATCAACACTAGCTATTTTTCATGGTCATTTCATATTGCAGAGTGATTTTGTTGCAAATCATCGTACCTTTTCCTGAATTCATATTCAAGTGTAATGAATATAAGTATTACGAAAAATGTATCCGTACCTACAGACAGTTTTTAAACCGATATACAAAATTTGTAGTAAAACACTTAAAGAAGGCAATTTCATATTGATAAACAATTACAAGATTAATTAAACAATCAAATTTATGGAATTTCCCATCACGACGAATAACGAATGATTAAAAACCAAGTCGTTGGTCTGGTAGGAAGCATCCGTCATGGAATAATCTTAGAATCATAAAATTGATTTAGCATAAAATGAACTATTGGGAGGAATGGCAAGAACTGTCGAAAATAAAATCATTTAACTTCTAATTTTACGCCAACTTACTTACAAAGTTTTTTAAAAATACTATAATTTGCTTTTGTTTTTAGGCTTTCAATAAAGCTTACTGGCTGCATTCGTCATGTTGGTTAGTTTATTTCTTATTTTACCTTTTCTCTATTCCTCCAGCATTGTTAATAATGTAAACCTGTGCCAATGTTTTTCTACTAAAGGATCATAGCTTTGATTGTGTAATTTTAAATATTTGTACAGTCGCTGAAAGGTTGTAATTAGTATCATCTTGTTAATTTTTTTTAAATTCACATCATTATAGTTTGCCTGTGACATTATTTTACTGCGATATTCTGAAAATATTATGTGATAATACAACTCATAGTAAAACAATATCAAATGTACAGAAGGAAACGTGAGTATGTAGGAGTGACTAGGAGTGTTTAAGGTGAAGGTGATATTTTTACGAAAACCAGTTACCAATAAAATACGAAAATTGTAACAAAAGCAAATCTTATCGCAAATGTTATAATCTGATAACCGGTATGATCTCCTTTTGGCAACTATTACATCATTGCACGGCGAAGTTTAACATTATATTATGAAGGTAATCGAGAACCAATTTCCTGGTAAGATTAGAAAAAATATATATCAAACGGTATTTGTTGTAGAAACTGATGCAAATTGTTCAAAATAAGGTCGTCAAGGGGGAGTTCCTCGAGTATATAAACCGGGAACAATTTTAAATGGACATAAGTTGAATCTAAAGATTAGCTAAGCAACATGAACTCCTTGGTAAGTGTGTTTACTTTTGTAATGTGTTATATTTACCCATAGCAATTGGTATTACTTCAGTTAATTACTTTCACAATATTTTTCTAATGTGTGTTCTAAACAAAAAAAATATCATTTTTTATATTATTCGATATAGTAAAAAGAATGTAAAAATTGAATTATGGCTTGTTGGATGATGACATTGTTATATTTAATTGAATGACGGCATAATGGCATTTCAAAAATACTGTCGATCTAAGTAGGCAATTGTTTTTAAAATCTTTCATAAGACGGATATAAATTTTGTTTCTCATTTAATCATCACAGTGTATGTTTTAATACGATTTCACTACTGGTTTAAGGAAAAAATTTTAAGTGTTGTAAAATTATTGCGCAAAGTGTAATATAGTGCTTAAGTCGAACTTGACCATTTAAACAACTGGATCACCAAAAACTTTTTTTGACTTTTCCAAATTTTTATATAGGTTAATATTCGTTGCATGGAAGTTTCAGTATAAATATAAGAATTTGAAAAAAATTGCTAACTGTAAATTAATAAGTCTTTTGCATCAATAAATGTGGAAGTGCTTCAGTAGTTTTTTGGGATAAAGTAATGGATTCCGTATTAGAATACTATTTTCTCTTAAGAGGAGACCACCAGTTTTAACTAATAATTTGCTGCGATTTCTAAACCAGATGTAATTTGCCAAATGGAAATGTTTCGTGAAATTACTTAAACACCTTCAGTAACCGACAAATTAAATAAAATATTATTTCAATTGTCAGTTGTCGAAAATCAATCAATTAATTGTTTATAGATTCGTTCCAATAAACCATGAAAGTCGTTTCAGGGCGACCAATTCAAAACTACTGTTTAGCTCTAATTTAATAGATTGATAAGTATAGGCTGGATTTTCACGCAATTAAATTTAGGCAAAATAAATCATAAAAAGTAGACATTTTCAGGTAAAAAAAAGAAAATCGTCTAAAGAAAATAGCAGACAAAAAAATTATTTCAATTCTATTTATTAATTAAAACAATGTGAAACAATACATTTTTCCAAGTTTTCTTCGGTAAAATTTGTCCTTTGATAACTTAAAATACATTTATACTTCGAGAAGGATCTTTCAAAATCACAGGATGTCACAGGATCATAATTAAAATAGGAAATTTCTTTAGGGGACAAATATATTGCGTTAATGGCATGTCTGACTTTTAAAAGGATGTAATTAAATCAGTCAAAATAATTGCGTCTCTAATTAAAGGTGATATACCAAGTATGAACTACCCTAAATTTCTTGGAAAAATGTCTCGTTCCTTTCAAAATCCTCTAGGAATACGTTATTTCAATATCAATTTTAAGGTATTTTAAGAGTTGTTTTAAATTTTTTTTGTGTCATACAGTCAGAAAATAGTTAATTTTAGACAAAAAGTGAGCAAAAGAAAGTTAAGCGGGCAATTTCAGGCAAGTAGCTTTAAAACAGGCAATTTTAGTCATAATTAAATTTTGATTAAAATTTCCTAGACCCTCAAAACCCATATAAAACTGATTAATATAACATTAATTGCGAATCGCAAACGAAATAGGCAAAATAGGCAAAATCCCTTCCTTATTGATAAGGCTACATACACACTTCACGTGATTGACTTGTGAAAGATTCCCAAACGTTTTAGGAACAAAATTTATCTTTACAATTTGGAGACAAATGTAGCTTAATGTGACCAATGCAATATTTATGTAATAATACCATTGGGTTCTTCGAAATATGCTCTATTATAAGTAGTGCTTAAAATTCTTACTTGAAAGAATTGTTGTTTAATATACCGTTGAACTGATAAGCCATAAATTATGTCCACTTCTGGTTAGCAATGGGAATTACTGACAAAGGGACGCTACGGGGAAGTTTACTGAGCACAATAAAAGATCGTCTCAGATTATAACTATAAGACATTTCGTCTAAGTTGAAAATAACAAGCCCTATGCAGAATTAATCCAATCCAGTTTAAGCCATTCATCGGTACACAGATCCTAGTGGTTCATTTAATTGTAAAGATATTTGTATTGAGACTCATATTGTCACACGCCTAAGGGCCTCTAGGGCTAGAGAGGGTGCTCTGTGGAGGTGTAGCTAACTAGA
Organism: Cryptocephalus moraei; assembly: GCA_946251905.1. NCBI lineage: Eukaryota > Metazoa > Arthropoda > Insecta > Coleoptera > Chrysomelidae > Cryptocephalus > Cryptocephalus moraei. Next base: position 13,943,961 of record OX276460.1, read on the forward strand.
AACAGAATACAACGGGGCAAGGAGAACAAAGTTTATAAAATCGTACATCTACAGGGGAGAGAGGTTGACAAAGCAAATAAATTGATGGGCGAGACGTAGGCCAAGAAAAGGATGTGAATGTTTAACAGAAAAGAGAAAAGGGGTTAAGGGGGTGGTTGCTTACATCACTATCCCTGGTGCCTGGAAGGGCTACAGGTACAAGCCTACCCCAATGAGCGGCATGGCCTTCGGTTGTTGGCTCAGGGTGTGACCCTTGACTGGCAGCGTGACGGGGTACTAGATGACTGATCTCTTGATCGCTTGGATCCTCGCGTATAAATAATTTAAAATTGTTTTTATTTGTACCGTGTACCAGTTTTTGGATCACGTACCTAGACTATGTCGAGGTCGCCCCCGTGCAGAATTGGCGCGGATGGCGACCTAACATGGATCCGCTAATTGGGGTCGCTTCGCGACAATAAGGCGAATTATTTCTGATGGTGTAAGATAGTAAGGTATCTGTGGTATTGTGAAAGTACAATCTAATTAGTGGGATGCTATCTTTGCCTCAGATTTTTAGACAATAAATTGGCACGGTAGAGGTTTTGAAGCTCTATTGCTATTCATAAACGTATTGAAATATCTTTGATACAACTTTTGTGATTTCCATTTTTCAACCTTAGATCGCCCTCACCGTCCTGGCTGTCGCCACCTGCGTCTCCTCCTCTGGTCTTGGCCTGATCGCCGCAGTCCCCCGCCTTAACCAATGGGGTGAAATCGGCGCATCTGGAGTCACCTCCGGAGCAGGAGCATCCGGCCCGTCTGGAGTGGTAACTGGAGCTGGTGCCAGCGGACCCTCCGGCACCGTCACCGGAGCTGGAGCTGTAGGACCTTCGGGCATCAACGCCCGCAGCATCATCGCCCCCGTTGCCGCCACTGCGTGGGCCGCCCCGGCTGTCGCCACCTCGTGGGCCGCCCCTGCCGTCGCTACCCAATGGGCTGCCCCCGCTATCACAAGGTCCTGGGCTGCCCCGGCTATTGCGTCGTCTTGGGCTGCGCCAGCTATCGCGACCCCATGGGCCGCTCCTGCCGTAGCGTCGACTTGGGCCGCCAACGGTATCGCGACCCCATGGGCCGCCCCGGCGATTGCCTCTACGTGGGCCGCCCGCGGTTTGATCCACTAAGAAGTTTGTGATTGCATGAATGTGTTTAGGATATTACTGGCATTAATTTATCTATTAAATGAACATGAAAATTAATCTGTTTTTTTTTCTCACAACATAGTAGTAAATAAATTCACTAATTATATCTCTTCTTCCCCCTTCACGTTTGAAACCAAAGTGATATGTCTTTCTTCTTTCCTTTAGTTGGCTATTGACTATGTCAAAGATAGAAGGGCTAAACGGAACTAACGCGTTCAAGGTATTTTATTTTTTCATACGGTCAATTTACCTCTAAAGAAATAAAATTTAAAAGTGCTACTAAATTTAGCACTGCGTTTTTGAGGACGGGGTAAGTTTGGCCATTTTTCGATTTTTCGGCTATAGTGCAAAAACTATGCACTTTTCAAAGATATGTGCCGTAAGATTTCTTGTAGAAGATTAAATTTCTTATGACAATGATATTTTTTGAAGTGAAAAAAATTTTTTTAATGAAATAAATTCAAAAGACAAAGTTAAAAAAATATTTTTTTTGAATTTTTAACTATTAACTTTTTTCTGATTGAATTTAGGTATAGCCATTGCTTCATAAGAAAGAAAGCTTATGAAGTTTTCTTTAAAATGGTGGCTTATAAGACTTAATGTGTTTAATATTGACTGACATATAAACGTTTTAATTCAGCCATTTTTTCTCTGTTTTTTTTTACTTTTTCTTCAAAAGGCTGTTTTTTGCTTTCGTATTTTTACTTGAAAAAATTAATTTTTGTGCAATAAATAACTTGTGTAAGAATAATTTAATTAAAAAAATGACCTTATTCTTTTATATCTAATGTCAGTTTACGTACACGTACAAATAATTCATCTTTAAAGTAATAATTTTAAAACCAGTTTTATATGCAATCCCGTTTAAATTTGTTTTAAATGCACTAAATTTAAATTGATTTTAAAATGCCTTCATAAAAGAAATATAGAATCAGAAAATTTTGATAGGCGTATTTCAATTGTATCTTATATTTCAAAATATATCTCTTGATGTAAACCGGTTTGAACGATCTTGTCGAATGTACCGTTACCATTTTACCTTCTGTACTTTTTGTACAACTGCCGTCATCGATTGTTTCAAAGACTGTCGAAAAATGCCAAATTTTCACGACCATGGACTCAGGACATATTACCAAATTCAACAGTGGAAAGAAAATGCTTTAAATCCGCTTGATTGGGGTTGGCAGAAATCCAAAAATGGTTTAATGCCAATCCGTTTCTCTGTTCCTCATGCGCCCACAACTTTACTCGAGCAAACTGCTTGCGGATGCAAGAAATGCTGTCAATCAAACTGGTGATGCCGAAAATTGGGGAGAAATTACTCAATGTTCTGCAAGGAATGTATGGGCATTAATTGCGAAAACGTTGATATTACAAATATTTTGGAAGAAGGCATAGCTACTGATATTGATACAGAAACAGATATTGCATTTGAAAATATTTCAATGAACAGGAACTATAAAATTTGCTGAATATACTTACTTCATATAAAAATTAATTTAAAAAAAACCTTAATATTTGTAGTTTATTATTTCAATTCCAAACCTCCAACCATTTAAATTAAATATGTCTAGTAGAATAATACCCAATATTATTGATAAATTTATGTTCATAAACTTTTTTTATTGCATAATTTTTTTTCAGATAAAAATATGGAATAATACGCTCTTTGAAGGAAAAGTACAAACTAGAGATAACATTGCTGAATTGAAACGTTTATATCTCAGTCAATATTACACAATATAAAGTCTCATAAGCCACTGTTTGAAGAGAATTTCATAAGCTTTCTTTTTTGTGAAACAATGCCTATACCTAAATTCCCGCAGAAAAATATTAGTCAAAAATTAAAAAAAAATATTGTTTAAATTTTCCTTTTTTTAACTTTGACTTTTGAATTTATTTCATTAAAAAAACTTTGTTTTACTTGAAAAAATATCATTTCAAAGGAAATTTAATTCTCTACAAGAAATCTTTCGGCACATATCTTCGAGAAATGCAGCGTTTTTGCGCTATAGCCGAAAAATCGAAAAGTGGACAAACTTACCCCGTTCTTAAAAACGCATGGCTAAATTTAGTAGCACTTTTGGATTTTATTTTTTTAGAGGTCAATTGACGGTATGAAAAAATAAAATAGCTTGAACGTGTTGGTTCCTTATTAAATGACATAGTCAATAACCTATAGTGGAATTTCTACAACTACCATTAAAGTCATTTGTCGGTCTTAAGGTTTCTCCACGTCGTCGGGTATTCAACGCAATTTTTCTTTCTTTCTTTCCTGTCCCATTCACATAACATGATACTGCGCAATATCGGATCATGCCAAATTAGGTCTCTTTGTGCCGTACTTTTTACTAATCTAGGTTTGCACTTGTGCCCGCTGTTTAATTATCACAATTGGAATACACTCTACCCTTTCTCCTGGTAAAGTCCATATAGATTTCTTTACCTTTAAATCATACGTTTTTAATGTATAGTTACCACAGTAAATCAAAAGTTACAGTATATGACAATTGCTATACCTTCCCTGAATATTTTCGTTCCGAGTCACTTCATTACCTCGAGACAAAAGCACGAGACAAGACGCAATTTTGCAGCACGACATACCTTTCTTCAAAATTATCGTCAAAACAAATATTAAATGAAAGTTTGTACCTGTGAAGATATATAGGAAATTCTTTTACACTTCATTTTCAGAAACCTCCATTTGCTCTCCAACAAATATATCTAACCCATTTGCGGAGAACCTTTTTCGGCATACTCAGTATGCCTTCGAGCATATTTCATCGACATACGGCATACACAGAGGCGATATGCATATGTACCCATATACACGATTTACGATTCGTAGTCGATAAAGTTCAAGTACATTTCCTGCTATAAAGAAGCCTGACGAAATCACGTTTTCTGCCTTGAACGCCTCTCCGCTACTTTATCGTCCGAGGAAATTTTGTGGAAGCCGCTTCTGAAAGTTTTAGGTTTTCATGACTTAGTATTTTATGATCGTCGTTCACCGAAAGACATTTTACATAGCCGACTCGGCGTACGCTTTTGAAAGTTTTACACAAACATACAAACATATAAAGCAAATAAAGGTGATATTTGGAATTATGGGTTTTGCTGAATAAAACACAACGTAACATTATTAGTAAGCCTACTAGTCAATACACAGTTAATACAATAAAGGTTAACAGTACCTAATATATTTAGAAATTTCGGAAAAGCTTTAAAATTGTTTTGATTTCTTTAATGAAAACTACGTAAATTACGGCAATTCAAAATTTTGTTTAATTGTCGAAAATATTAGTAATATTGAAGGAAGTATCTTGAACATTTTTCGAAGACTTGGAAAAATATTCTGAAATTCCTAAGACAGCTGAAATTACAGTAGCTACAATAAAAATTAGAGATGATGTGTGGGAATATGAATTTTGCTGATGAAAACACAAAGTAACATCATTAATAATAATAATCCCTATATACATAGTGAATTTACTAAAAGTCATCACTACCTAAATTATGTTACAATTTCGAAAATATAAAACATTTTTGATTTTTTCTGTGCAAAGTACGTAAAGTATGACGACCTAATATTTTTCTCAATTTTCAAAAATATTGATAAAGAAGGAAACCTCTTGGATATTTTTTTAAGAGGGGGAATAACAAACCCAAATTTCTAGGAAGCTACCTCAAATTATAATACCTACCTTAAAAATGAAGGCGTTATGTGGAATGATGAATTTGCTGAGTAAAACACAAACCTGTATCATTAATAATAACAGTACTTAACCAACCAATGTAGTAAACGTTAGGTAGCATCAGCTACATGGTTTTAGAATTTCGAAAAAGTTATTACGATTTCTGATTCCTTTAGTGAAAATTTTATAAAATCTGGCGACGCAAAATTTTCTTTTATTTTCGTAAATACTGATACTGAAGGAAATCTCTTGGAAAATTTTTTAAGACGCCAAATAGCACTCCAAATTTCCTAATGAGTTACCTCAAACTAAAGTAGCTACGTTCACATTACATAATTTTTTTAAAATGTTTTTCACCCCAATTTAATTACGAAAAATCAAAGAACTGAGATGGCTAATGTCAATGGGTAACTAACATATTTCAACATGCCTAAATTTATTTTGAAAACATCACAACTAAATTGGACCACTTAGAAACTTTGGTTATTTTATTCGTTACACTCTCAGGCTAAACGGACCAGACGAAAAACGATCTTCCATACTTTCTCCAAAAACGTTTAAGTAACACACTTTGTTTTCAGTTTTGATGAAAACAAGCACAGAAAATAAAATGTTTGATGCCACAATTAAATATCACAAGCGCCTTCACCATAATTAATATAATTATTGTACGAACTGTATTTGCAGTACTGGGATTACCTGTTTTGGTAATCAAAATAAATTAGGATTAATGTGAAGAGTGACAATACCTTATGCCCTTTTCCAACAATCCATCGCATTGTTTGTAATCATAATAAACAAAACCCATCGTTTTGTTGTCATGGTCTCCTTAGGTGAATAACTCACCTTACGTCATACGAATGTTTTGATTGTGGGAGGTAAATATTTATTTTTCTCTTACGAAACGTTTTCACCAATTCACCAAGTGACAAGTTCCTGACTTTTCTTCGCAATCTTCGAAATCTCCCGTGTTACTTCACGGTACTTTTCCCTCGATGAAGAATTCGCTCCTTATTTCATAATTCACGAGGAATGCAGAGGTCGAGAATTCGTTTGGGTGAAAGCGACGAACTATGAAATACAACGAGCATCGGATCGTTATTATTATTTAAAAAAGGACTCAATGGCGCCGTTCGGCTTTTGACAGCACGTGTGCATAATTCACGATCCTATAAACAACGTATGAACTGGCTTTTATCTCGCGCGCTATCGGAAGCATTGTTGTTTACGTAGGTGCCATTGGCGGATCTTAGAAACACATGTTATTGTAGGTAATAATTGTGTAAGGTTTCAAACTTTATGAGTTCAAATTGCTGCATAAGTACTTGGTGTGGAATATTTGTTGATGTAGGGTTAAAAGACTCAAACACAAAAATAACATTTCATACTACTGGAATTTTACACATGCGACATTACACTTTAAGCGTTACAGTATTAACAAAGATCAAAGTTAATGTGCCACTAGGGAATGACTTGAGAACAGTGGAGAAGAAGCCACCATCTTGCAAACCTCCATTAAACCAATCAATACAAGAACAAATAACACTTGAATACAAGTTAAACACAACAATTGTATAGAGTGGGAGACATACTTCATTTTTCCTGATTGCAAAAAGGCAGTTTTGAAGGCAGTATTAACCTATGGTACCAAGTGTTGGTAATAATAAATTACAAAAAAAATATCAATATGTCAATGATCCTTTAGAAATAGATTAGATATAGCGAATTTATTAGTTTTATTTATAGCATTAGAAAAAGTGATCTTTATCAAACCTCCCGTCACTGTCGATCCTATAGTAAGGAACTTCGCCAAGAGTCATACACAATGACTGTTCAACCATGGTTGATATAACTGAAATGGACCAAGTGCTGTCAGTTAGGTGATTGGTGAATATAACATTAATTTACAAAACTTGAATATATCGTCTAAGCTCTAAGCTGTTGATCGCTTAAACGTTTTAAATAGGTGTCTCCTTGGCAAATACGATTCTAGGTTTCGCTGGCGGCGTTATTAAATATACCAAACCAATATACCATAGATTATAGCACTATGGCACTACAAAAAGAAATAGAAGAATGCTTCAATCTTTTGGTTCAATTAGATAGTTTTGTTGACAAAACCTAACAACGTTAAATTAATTGCTGTTTAAATTTCATTTGAATTCAGTAGATAGGTCGTTGCTGATAATCTATGTCAATTTTCCTCTTATCTAACGCGTCCTAAATTATCTTGTGTGAAGCACACGCTAGATACGGTTTGATATTAATTCACCAAAAACTGTAATATATTACGCTTTAGAAAATTAAAAAGTGACATGTATGTACCCTTTTTAATAGAAAATATGGTTAAATAAGTGATAAATTAAATAAAAATGCAACAATGTTTCATACCATAAACTATTTATTGCCCAAACGAAAAATCATGCTCTATTATTATTATTTTTAATAAGTACTGTTATTACTAATATTTTACCACTATTTTTCCATCCAAACTACATAACACGGGTATTTAACGTATCAAACAAGCAAACAATTAATGTTAAATCGAACAATTTGCATTCATAATTTTATATTTAACAATTCCATTGCTTCCATCGACAAGTGACATCAATTTTGACAAATTCATTTAATTGATGATAAGCTTTGGTTTTTAGACGTCAATCGACAATCGTACGGTGTAATAATAAGCAATGTACTTTTTTCTTATATGTTATCGGATTTAGAACTGATTTTGGGATACGTCATTTTAAATTGCGTTTATTGAAACGCTTACAGCAGAGTTTGGTAAAAAATTAATCAATAATTACCCTGTAAATCCCAGTAACTATAAAAAAAATCAAAAAAGTTAAACGAAACAAAAAAATTTACAATTAAAAGATGATTTTAGATAATTACATAAATAATAATTTAATGAAATAGTGCTTCTGGGGTTCTTTCAATAACTTTGGTCCAGCGGTAACCAATATTAGAGGGGGGAAGGTCTCTTATGCCGATTAACGCGGTACAACCCTCTTAATTAAGACATAAATGTATGTGCTATCTCGAATATGTTTATTTTTCGATACCTTTAAAATTATGCTACTCCCGTCCAATTCCGTACCTTTGTAATTCTTCAAATTTTGAGAAAGATGGACAGCATAGATCTTATAGTGCATGGATTGTGTGTGCCTCAGAGGTTACCGGCTGTACCAATAAATGAGGGAATTTCTTGGACCAATTTCATTATGGCGGCGACCATAATAATAACATAATGGAATTTAACATGGGGATAATGGGCATAACATTTTGGGATAGATGGACAGTATAGATCTTATTGTGCATGGATTGTGTCTCAGAGGTTTTCGGCTGTGCCAATAAATGAGGGAATTTCTTGGACCAATTTCATTATGGCGGCGATCACAATAGTAACATAATGTTATTTAACATGGGGATAATGGGCATAAAAAGGCACTGTGGAGAAATTGGAAGTGGCCCAGAGAAAGATGGAGAGAGCTATGCTGGGTATTGGGATACAAGATCGTATCAGAAACACCGAAATTCGACGAAGGACAGGGGTACAGGACATAATCCGGCGAATCACAGCATTAAAGTGGAAATGGGCGGGACATGTTGCGAGATGTAAGGACGACAGGTGGACCATAAGAATAACAAATTGGAGACCCAGAGAGGATAAAAGAAGCAGGGGTAGACCACCAAGAAGATGGAGTGACGATATAAAGAGGATTGGATGACACTGGATGAGAACAGCTCAAGAGAGAACCCAGTGGAGCAGTTTAATGGAGGCCTATGTCCAGCAGTGGACTCAACACCAGGCTGGATGATGATGATGAGTGGGCATAACATTTTGGGATAAATGGACAGCATAGATCTTATTGTGCATAGAGTGTGTCTCAGAGGTTTTTGGCTGTGCCAATAAATGAGGGAATTTCTTGGACCAATTTCATTATGGCGGCGACCACAATAATAACAATGGAATTTAACATGGGGATAATGGGCATAACATTTTGGGATAGATAGACAGCATAGATCTTATTGTGCATGGATTGTATCTCAGAGGTTTTCGGCTGTGCCAATAAATGAGGGAATTTCTTGGACCAATTTCATTATGGCGGCGACCACAATATTAACATAATGGAATTTTACATGGGGATAATGGGCATAACATTTTGGGATAGATGGACAGCATAGATCTTATTGTGCATGGATTGTGTCTCAGAGGCGTCAAAGGTTTTCGGCTGTGCCACTAAATGAGAGAATTTCTTGGACTAATTTCAGTATGGCGGCGACCACAATAATAACATAATGGAATTTAACATAGGAGTAATGGTCATAACATTTTGGGATAGATGAACAGCATAGATCTTATTGTGCATAGAGTGTGTCTCAGAGGTTTTCGGCTGTGCCAATAAATGAGGGAATTTCTTGGACCAATTTCATTATGGCGGCGACCACAATAATAACAATGGAATTTAACATGGGGATAATGGGCATAACATTTTGGGATAGATAGACAGCATAGATCTTATTGTGCATGGATTGTATCTCAGAGGTTTTCGGCTGTGCCAATAAATGAGGAAATTTCTTGGACCAATTTCATTATGGCGGCGACCACAATAATAACATAATGGAATTTAACATGGGGATAATGGGCATAACATTTTGGGATAGCTCGACAGCATAGATTTTATAGTGTATGGATTGTGTCTCAGAGGTTTCCGGCTGTGCCAATAAATGAGGGAATTTCTTGGACCAATTTCATTATGGCGGCGACCACAACAATAACATAATGAAATTTAACATGGGGATAATGGGCATAACATTTTGGGATAGATGGACAGCATAGATGGTATTGTGCAGGATTGTGTCTCAGAGGTTTTCGGCTGTGCCTACAACTGAGGGAATTTCTTGGACCAATTCCATTATGGCGGCGAGCACAACAATAACATTAAATGCATCATTGCTTAAAACTAATAAGTTTTGTTGAAGAAAATGCCTTACACTATCGAGGTATAAAAACCACTAGATGGAATAGTTATACCAGTGTATGTATTAAAAGTTTGCTCTAAACAAAATGACATGGCAGCCAAGTTCTGAAAACATAAAGGGTATATAACGTCGGACTGACATATTTCCTTATGTCTATGGATGTAACATTATTACAAGAATTGTAACGTTTTCATTACATTTGTAGAGTGTAAAAATGTAGCTTTTTATTTGTATATAACGTATTTATATTTTCAAACTTGAAACTCCTCCAACTACACATCTAGGTATTGGTCGAAGTATTTCGAAGTGCATTACGTGCCTGGTTAGACTAAAGGTATTACTTCGGTTGTTGGCACACGGCTGTCTATACAGAAGTATAGACAATGCGCAATCCACTTACTATAAGATCGACGATGTACAGACAACTCAGTCGAATTATAAGGGTTCATTGAGGCAATGTTGCCTATGAACTCTAAAAGTTGAGCGATTCCAGCACACAACAGACATTATAAGAAACTTTAACAACAAACAAATAAAAGTGTAAGAAACTTTAATGCCGACATGGCTTTCGAATAACCCTGCAGGTAACCACCGCAAGGGTAAGTATTAAAGGGATTAAATTCTCGAGCAGGGTAATGGGCCTTACTCGCAAATAAGAAGGCAGTAAATCTGAAATAATGACCATCGTTATTCAGTGATAATATTGTGATTGTAACTATCTTGTTTTTATTAAAAGTATTACAGCCCAATTTTTACGATATTTCTAACTACCTACTATGTTGAAACTGAAAAATCTAATATATTTTGTTACTGATTTTAATTTTTGATTTGTAATTAAATCCATGTTTACTAATATATAAAGCTGAAGAGCTTGTATGTTAAATAACGCGTTATTCCCAGGAACGATTTTTAGCCACTTAACATTATTTGGAACAATTAGCCGCTTAAGAAACGAAACCTAAGTATTTTTAATTTTCTGGTACCTATTTCAAAAACTATAAATTAGAGTAAGTTCAGTAACTTAAAAATTACCTTCGGGACCAGGACCAAGCTGGGTTTTTAAGGTTAGTACATTTATAAAACCAAAATGGCATTCCCAAATACTATTTAAGTTTTTTAATTAATAAATGAATTGAGACTTATACCACTTTTGTCAACGCTCAATGTCAATCTATGATTTTGCAGACATCCAATTGCAGTACGAGCCTGTTACAAGTGGTCGGCGGGTAATAATTTCATTATTTATGGTTACCTCGAGGGGTGAGTAAGCAGGTAGTAAAATTTAGTCATGTCCGAACTAAATGTTCTTGTACCTATATGTTCTTGAAAATAAATGCTCTTACTGCATAATTCCCGTAGGTAGTGTATTTTAAAATAAATCACGCTAATGAGGACTTAAACAAAACGCTCTTTCAACAAACCAAACTGCATATAAAGCGCATTATTACTCCGTTCGTTTCCTTTGGTAGGAATCGTTCGCATCCGCCCTTGGTAGAAAGTAGCCATAGACTTAAACGATTACCTCGGTAAATAAATTCAGTTGAACTTTCCATTTTTAATGCTTCTATAACCGCGGCCGAATATCCGAATGTAATTCTGCGAACGTAAGATACGCGGCAAATAAACAATTACTCAATCGGTGCATATAACAATCCGGATCGGCTCATGCTATCTTTCACTATCGACGGCTGGGTGCATTATCGTCGGAGATTAGTCGATAATTTGCATTAAATTGCGGATAAATCATACCTCTTCTAACAATGCTCAGCTGAGTGCATTTCCATTACACTCCAATATTACACATCTATCTAACATTAATCAATTCGATGTTTATTGTTCGAGCGGAGTCCGATACAATCGATTAATAACGGTGATATCCGTCGACTACACTGCGAGATATATTTTTCTTCGCCTATTCGTTCTTCTTCGTTATTGCTCGTGGTTTTTTCCCTCTTGCGAAATGTCGAGCTCATTACATGAATCGCAGGAATGTCGAGCTTAGTGCCAGCTTGCAACTTTATTCTCTTGATAAATTGACTTTGGAGATAGCCACATTTCAGCATTGAAATTAATTATCCCAAGACCGATTCAACATTAATTCATTTCTATTATAGGGGTATTTTTGCTTTGCATAAATTTGATTTAGTGGGAAATTTGAAATTTCCTGCATTTAATAGAACAATTGTATAAAATGAAAGAGGGACAATTATTATCGCAATCGTTGAACGATGCTAAATTCTGCCGGTGATTTTAATAACAATGAAACACTTTATCACCGAGCTAGATATGTCTTACGTGTCTTACTATAGATAAATACGGAAGAAATGATTAGCTACCTGAAACAGAAACAGTTATCTTCTCTTCCTATACACTTAGAGTGATGGAATTAGCATAAATTTACCCAAAAAGTACCAAACAGACCAATGTTAAAATAACAGAGATCTAGTGGTGGACACGAGACGAGACATGTCTCGTTCTCGTCTCGTCTCGTCTAGAATTTTGAGACGAGACGAGACGAGACCAGTAATGATTCGAGACGAGACGAGACGAGAAATGATTTCGTGAAGTCTCGAATTTTTTTAAAAAATTGCAATTTAAGAATTTTCTTTCGTTTGTAAAATGAAAAGCCACTAAAATCCATAACAATGAGGACGAAAGCGCAGGTAAAAGGATACCTAATAAAGGGTCAGGAGTAAACCGTGTCATTGTTCAGTAAGGGAGTAAAATTTATAATTAGCCCGTCGTTTTCTTAGAATTTTGGAATGGTTTATTATACAACAGACAGACGGACAGTGGTGTGAAACGTTTATCTGAGGTAATGGATATATTTAACAGTAATGTTCATTCATTCATTCGTTCATTAGTAGCGTAGTTTCCCAAATTTAACAATTTTTCTGATAGATGAACATCTTGGTAGGCATAAATGAAATTTCCAGTTTACAAGTTTCCAGTGCGATGTTGTAGGTATTGTTGTGACATATCCAGGATGAAATAAAATAAAACTATAGCTGATCTGACTATTACCGTCCCAAATAGTTCTAAACAGGTTATTCAGCTTCATAATAAGTGCCTAATTAGTGTCCTCTAATTTTATGTCGAAAACGTATGTTTTGATTAATCACAATATCTTTTCTTTTCTGAGAGCGATAATATGAGGTGAAAAGGTAGGTAGGTTTTCTAAAATTATGGTAGGTAATTTTACTTTTAAAATTTCATAATTCTATCAAACAATACCAAATTCACATATAATATATAATATACAGATGATATTAATTTCTTATTTGTCCTTATACAGATATATAGTTTATTTTATAAGTTTATTTCATAACTTTGTTTTATAGTTCATATCCTAACAAGCCTATTTATTAATGATATTTATTTTCGATTTTGTACCTGTTCTCTCTAACCTAATTTCTTTAATTCAATATTTTCTAAAAATGAAATATTCTTTAACAAAACATAGCATCAATAAAATACTATTGTACATTCAACTTTACCACACCTGTATAGGTACTTCAAGAAAATCAGTAAATGTTATCAAAAAAGTATACATTTATCAAAGTACCATCTATATACGTCTATTCATTTCGAGACTTTTCGAGACACGAGACGAGACGAGACGAGACCTGTACCAAATCGAGACGAGACGAGACGAGACATAATTTTTGGGAATTTTTCGAGACGAGACGAGACCATGTCGTTTCTCGTCTCGTCTCGTCTCGTGTCCACGAGATCGCATTTAGAATTGCAATGTTATTAAAATTGTTTATGAAGAACAAATTTTCTCGTTATTTTTAAAGATTAGATCGACTTGTTTTTTCTTAAATTATAGATTTCGTAATATACATTTCGTCAATATAAGATACCTCTTCCAGCACTTCCTGAAGCCACACATGTGCTGAAATATAGGACTACACGTTATAAACATTTAGAGTATTTTATGAACTCGTCTATCGATCGTACTGAAATATGGCATTGATTGAAAGGACCATAGAGAACCATGGGAAATTGAACAAATTACATTAAATTACCAAATTATTCACAAATAATTAACATTTTAAATAATCGCACAAAAAGATTTATTTTGCACGTTTGCAAGGTTAATAATTGCCAGATTTTAATAAACAACAATTCACAATTAAAGACGCTTACGATTCTTACAACTTCCTTATTTAACTTTTTCACCTAGGATGAAAGCGGAAAATTGTTCAAACGAAAAGCTGAATTTTCCACTTATAAACAATGCGTATTTATCCAGGACGCAAAATCAGCTGTATTTTTGATGCAGTTATCTTCAGTTATGAATTTCAGCCATGAGTGTGAGAAACTTAGACGACGGGCAGTGGGAAAATCGGAAACAATGGAGTCTAGATATCGGACAACGTCGCCGCACGTTTTAAAACCGATTATATATATATATATATATATATATATATCTTCAGTTAAACCGCTTATACACCGAAAGGTGTCAAAATGACTTCTGTACTAACACCATATATGGTAAAGGCACAACACATGGTACTTGTCAGTACGAAGAAATTTTACGTGATTACTGAAGAGCGGATAGTTAGGCAAACGCCTTTTGCCTACCTTTTTTGCCTTCTGAGTGTGTTTTTTAAATTTGTGCCTTTTCCAAAAACCATATGCCTTTTTTAAATTGTGTCCCTTTTTCTGCAATATTTCGTAGTTTGAAATCTCTTAATCATTAACCATCTTAATCCTTTCATTAAACGGTTTCATAATATGCCCGTTAAGAACATCCGGCTGATCCTATAACTATCACCGAGAAATCCTTACCGTTTAGAATTGGGGAATTCCAGGGAGTATTGAGGTTGGAGACTGTATAAACTATAAAAATTACTGTTTTTTAGAGTTAATGGGAAAGGCAGTAGGTAAAAGTTTTGTGGCATATCGCAGAACGATCTTTTTCGCGATACAAAGATATTTTATAAGATAAAACACAAAACCTCGCCTGAAAATACTGAAAAATATTTAATTACATCCTGGAAAACCAAGAAAGTTTCATATACTTAAATTCAATTATATATTATGCAATTTGTATATGTATATAATTAAATTACATAAATTTCAGTAAATTAATTCTAATTATTTAAATGTATAACAAAATATTTAAACGAGCCTTTTTCTCATTCGCTATTATTCATACTACTATTACATATACACCTTTTTCTTTCAAAAATAAGATTATTTTGTAAGAAAAACAGGATGTATTAAAAAATTTCTTAGTTATTTAAGTTGCCTTTTTTGTTATTTAAGTTGCCCTTTTTTATTTGAATTGCCTTTTTTGCAAATAAATTGTGCCTTTTTTATTAATTTTTATGCCTTTTCCCTTATTTTTTAATGCCTAACTATGCGCTCTTTAGTGATTACCTTACGAGCTCGTCTCTTCTACCAGAAGATAATACAACCAGTATGCACATGTGGATTATAGCTCTGGGATACTATCAAAAAAAGAAAAATAGAGATAAGACAGATATTTCAAAATAAAGAATCCTCGGATACATAGCAAATGAAGTCCCTTCAACATAATATATTTCAGGCAATAATCTATTAAAAAGACTGAGGAGGATAAAGTACGTCGAATTAATTTCGTATCAATATAAAAGCAAAGCAGTGTTAATGTCAGTACATGGCAATACTAGATAGTCAGACATTGGAAACAATTAAGAATAAATGCAACCTAAAAGAGTATGGTAAAGTAATCGTTACAATGCAATTACAAACATATGCGATATATCCCACTGAAATTATAATAAAATGATATCAGTGTACAATTTTGGAATAATTATAATTAATTACCTTTCCTTAAAATTTGTATATATGGATTCAGATACTAGCTCTTTTCTTTGAATCCCTACACAAATCAAATGCATAGCAACTTACTGATATTTTTGCCTATATTACTTCTGTCTAATTCAAATGACATCGTAGCTCCGTTTTTCGAAAACATGAACCAAATATTCAAAATCACATAACATAAGGACATTGGCAATTCTACTAAACTATTTTTGACCAAAATTTCAAGCACTTTCAAACTAAGGTGAGATTAGATTATGATTTTTAGCCGAATTCGCCTAACAAAGGTGCAAAGTTAAGTCATGTAAGATACTCCTAACAGTACGTACCCTAAATTTTGGCAAATTTAAATCTGTATTAAAATATTATAACAATATATTAATGGTAAAAAACGTGTAACGAATTTATTCACTTCAATTTTATTTCAGATATAACTGGCCCCGTTATGTAGAAATATTTCTAAATATTAGTGACACATTTCAGTAAACATTTGTAATCATAAAATATCAATACCTGCTTAAACGTGGAGAATTATTGATAAAGTAGTACTTTAAAACATGTCCAAAAAAATTGTTATAAATCTATGTAACAATACTTATCTTAAAACATTTAGCTGATTAATTGATGATTACAGTTGCTAATTAATTGCTATCACTTTGTAACAATTAAACATTTTGAAACATTGTTGTTTCAATACTTTTCGATATTTTTTTTGCATTTATACATCAATAAGTGGTAATAATATTTTTTTATATATTTTTCTTTAATATCACAATAATATTTCAGTAGTTATAAACTAAATCTAATGGGACAATTTAACCGACTAATCAAAGTTTTATTGATGTTTTAAAACTTGAGCTAATATAACGGCATTTTCAGGTAATCTAAGAAACATTACTTCGTGATATTACATTATTTTAGTTGAGGCTTCTGGCTCTTTAATTCTTTAATAAATGCGAAATATTTGTACAATCATTTTAAAATGAATTGTGTAATTGTAATTTATTTTCTAAGTATTGGTTTGCAGTTAGCAAGAGATTCTTCACAATGCCCTTAGTCAATAGCTTACAAGTGCTGCCATTTTTAACATTATCAACAACTAATTTGACTACAAACATTGACATATTTTTTTATAGTTTAAATAGAGTAAATTATTTGACAACATGTTTTATAATATATAATGTATTACAGTATGATATACCTACTTATGTATTATCCGGAGCAGCCGATTTCGGCCACGAACCTTTTTCAGCGTAAGCGGAGGATTGGTACGTTGATAAGTATGCCGACTTCGGCCACCGTTCTACCTGAATTGCTTAGGGCTTAGCCTAGGGTTTCAATGGGTCGGTGTAACCTAAATGCGCCCTGCTGTCAAATTGTAAGGAAATCAATAAACCAATGAAATTGCAATGAGTTTGAGAATAATAGTTCATTGGAAAATTTTTAGTATTAACCAATTATTTTAATGGTTAATAACTTGGCTTTGTGTAGAGAGCAAGTATGCGTTCAAGAAAAATTATTCGTCCTATTCGTTTTGCTAAACCTCAATTGTTTATCCTTTCCTTTTAACAAGGGATAGCCAATTTATATAATAGTTATGGTCGTTAGGGGAGAACTCGTCGGTTCTCTGAGAGGTTTTACCTACTTTCGGATTGACCGCGGAAGGAACTCGCCGCCGCTATTTAATAATTTCTCTATTTTCCAATTTTACTTTTACTAACTTAACACTAAACTGAAAGAAATTGGTCACCGAATTCCACCCAATCTTATTTTATTGCACCTACCTGGCCTAACGAGCCATAATCCTGACTAATCCTACTGATAAAATCGCGTGGCCGAAGTCGGCTGTGATTTTCTTCTCTGGGGGGAATGGTGGCCGAAGTCTGATGTCCCCGTATTATCACACATATGTATACAAACTTATATACAAATTATTTATGTTTTTAATTGCTTTGTTAATTAATTTTGTTATTAATTTTGTAAAGTAACTAATTAATTAGAATCAATTTAATTAATTCTAATTTATTCATAATTGCATTAATTCTTAAATCATTCAAGATTTAATGTAAGATTCACTAGTCAATAGTGCGCTTGTCGTGCTAGTCGTCGAATTGCAAGTAAACATTTCGGAAGAAAGTGTATTAGAGTGTTTTCTCTGATGAATCATGGAAGTAAGCTCCTAACAAATGTAAGCACATCCGTGTCCATTTTAAGGTGTCCGATGTATTGCTACACATTCCGCCCATCAGATAAAATAACTGTTCACAGATACATCGAAATTTCATTACGATCCCCCAGTTATTTCCATCATTGTGATATTAATTCCATACTGATTGATGACAAAGATATAATTCGTGACTAAGGAATCTAATACCGTGCGTAGCACGAACAACGAGTAAAGTCATTTAGTCATTGTATACGTAATTTCGAAGCGATCCTATCTTGACGCATTTCTCATTTGAAATATCTTAATCATGATATTACGGTACCACCTCGGTACTGTTTCCTATGAGCAGATTGAACCCGCACAAAACAATTGCAGATATTTATGGCCTTCGAGAATGTTTGCTTTGTGCCAGTCGATAAAATGTCAGATAAAACTTATTTTTAATATCGCTTTCTCTCTCTTTCTCTCTGTCTCTTTCGCGCACACATATATTCAGGCACTCTCAGACTTAGTTTGTCATTCGTGATAAATTGCCTGGTCCCGGAATATGTAATTTTTCATTCGGTAATTGCTTGGAATGTTTCCTGAGATCATTATTTGACCTAACTGGATTTTTTACGTAGCGATCGAAGAGCAATTCATAAGCAGAGCGGTTAAATCATGAAATGACTATCATTTCCCAAATAATTGTAAATATTGTATACCACTGCTAACAGGCACTAATGGTTCAAAGAGGACAACTAATAAATATATTAATGAAACATACTTTCTAGTTAAAACGATTAAAGACCCATAATGTCATTCAAAATTAAAACTATTTTCAACTACAAATATTAAATATTAACGCTTCATAATAGACTGAAACTTCAAACACCTGATGAAGAGTTAAGATGCATTGTATGACACACACCTTGAATATCAGTATCGGTCGAGTAGAACCTATCCACCAAGGTGTCATTGTAAAGAGCATAAAATTGCAATTCTGGTGAACACGCCTCATTTGATTATCAATTATACTAATTATAACAATGATAATAATAATTATTTCATGACCTTGTTGATTTGACTACTAGAGCAATTAGTTAACATATTTTAATACAGTTACTTTTCGAAGTATATAAATGTAATAGTTGGGCCCTTTATTAGCATAATTCGAAAAAGTTTCTTTCAATCACCGTAGTGGTTAAACGTATGTTTCTTAAGTTTGCTCTTTGGTCTTGAAACGTTCTGTTTGTTCCTCTTGTTCAAAATTGACGGTTGCAAAACATGAAATTGTTACAATTGTAACAATATAAGTAACTCTTAATTTATCCATTTTAGAAATTTGTGATAAAATCCAAATTTCATTTACAAAGAAATTATTTTCAAAACCAAGCTTCATATATATATATATATATATATATATATATATATATATATTATATATTAATATTTATTTCAAAAATTCCAGATTTATTCAATAGGTGTAATTTATAGAAAATGATTGCATGCGTTGAGAACTCTTGTACAGAATTAAGATTTAAAATGTAGAATGTCAGATTTTAGAAAAACAGAATCAGCGTGAAAAACAATTCTCGATATTAACTATTTAAAATAATTTATCTTTGACAATAGTGAAAACAGGAAGATTTCTCAAAAATTCTAGTTTTCTTAATTATTTTTAGTGCTGAATGATATCCAGTTAATTAGGAGACACACCAATTTTGATAGTAAGACACTGTACATTGTAATCCTATTTTTAAAATTTGGTTTCTTATACAAATAATTTAATTATTAATTTATTAATTTAATTATAACAATACTAAATATCAGGAAATTTAGACAAATTTACTATCTCTCACCTGTCTTAATTCTTAATTTTTACGTACGGAAATCGATTTAGTACTACCGCAACTTAATTCTAACAAATATATGATGGATTAAATATGTTCCTAAGCTCAAAATTAAAGGTAACTTACTACATATTATAAAATTACAAAACTTCTCTCTATACTACATATTACTATTAATACTATATATTTCTAACAATAAATCTGTTTGTCGTTTACATAGAGTAGCGCGTAGTATCCAGGGATAAACTATATACCTAAGCATGAAGGAAAACATAACATATTTCTAAATTATAAAATTGGATTATCACCTCATCATCCCCTCGCCAAAATATACATTTATTTTCAAAGCGAATCCACCAATTCATATTATTATCACTTTAATTTTAATTATAATTATTATAATTACTATTATAATAATAATTATTTTTATTATAGTATTATGCACTATAATAGGAGAATTCACATATGTAAACATGCTTAATTAGATAAAATAAAGAAATAAATAATAGATACTTCATTACCTTGATTTTAATATTGTTTTTATTATTTAGTTTGTTACATCCGAAGGACACTAAAGCATTCCTAAAATTCTGAAGAACTATTGGGTAAGAATAGTAAAAATCTGAAAAAACCGTGTATGTATGTAAGCTTTGTACGCTACGCCACTGAACTAACCAGATGCTAAATCCCTTCTATTGTTGTGGAAAACTTTCTTAATTTTGAATACTTCGACTGGAAGTAAACTAAGGGTCGGACTGTGTTTAATATTAAACATGTTTAAATATTTACTAAATAAAGCCCAGTTAACCAATAATAACTAACGCAGTGCTAAATGCTAAATTCTAAATGTGCAAATAATTGGCGTAATGTTACAAATAATCAATCGAGAGTGACAATTTAAAATAGAATTATTTATTGATACCATACATATCATTGAATATTTGTCGAAGTGATGTCAAATAGTACTGGAAGTATGTATGTATTTAACCACAATTCAATAAGGAACATATTTGCATTAAAATAATTAGTGGTTGTATCTAGTGTTTATTATCTTAATTTTTGGATATACCTCTTCATGAACATGGCTATCACTAAGTTATTCAAACTTTTTGGTCAAAATGCAATCTTCATCCCTTTCTATGGTAAATTAGCAATTCTCTCTACTTATGATCTTTCCGTGGCCTTCAGATGTCATTCATGATTCATTTTGTTACCAGCAAAATTGGAACGGCGTAAAAGTAAGAGGAATTGAAGAAGACCCTGGATCGAGTTTTTGTGCACTATTCAAATCCTACAAATAAATTCGAACTGGTATAACAGTCGATCTTTCTACAAAGCCGAGAGCTCTCGTCTCTTCTTCTCTTCTCCTTCGCTTTCGGATTTACTTTCAGTCGAGTTCGCACGTGCCTACTTATCCAGTCCTCCGTCCCTCTGTCTCCATCTCTCACAGTCGCACAGGAATGGAATATTCACCTCTCGATGATGATATTTCAGTTGTGGTCCTATTGGTATCATTCAATTCGAACGTCCATTAGCAGTCGCAGTCGCCATCGTCTTCTTCTTCTCCTTCTTCGTCTTCTTCTTCTGCCTCTTTGTGGGGTTCGCGGAAGTCATTGCCTTCTACAAGGTCGGACCTTCGATGGTTCGCCGTTGTGTCTTGCCGTTTAGAGTTACCCACACGATGCAGCGGACGATCGTTTTAGGGTACCGATCAACTTTCTTTCTTTCCGCCCATAAGTGCACGAACAGAAAGTACTCGTATCCGTAAAGTGTGGTATTCATTAGGAAACTGGACATAAATTGAAACGAAAATTAAACATTTTATGAAGAAATGCAAATGAGTTGAGTTACTGAGATCTGTCATATGCATGTGGATATTGAAGAAAGTGGACTCTCTTCTGAGTATGCAGTCAAAAATTATTAATCAATTCCTGTTCAACACCCCTTAACTAAATGTCGTTTGATCACATGATTCTGTTCACGTTCACCATAAAATTTCTAACCATACTCTTCAATATTGATGTTCCACAAGTTCTCAGAACTCCCATATGTTGAACTGTTAAGACTACAAATTTGAATTGTACTTAATCCTTTGAACATTAATTGTACCAAATAAAATGTATTGACCATTTCTCCATAATACACTAAACTTAAATCCTCAATAACACCTTCAGAGATTTCTAACGTTGTCTACGAAAGTCCTTGCAAAAATTGTAACCAGAAATACATTGGTCAGATATCGAGGCTTTAAAATGCTAAAAGACTTCTTCACATAAATGTGATGTTAAACGTAAAACGCATACATGTGCTTTGATACTTGACTTTAACTGTCACTTAATGAATTGTATATGTCTATCGCTTCAATTTCAGAACCAGAGCAATGTAAAAGAAATTTTCTTGAAATGGTGGTCAGTTTTGGAGATTCTAGCTATGAAAAAAAATTGATCTACAGGATTTACGTACTGTTTATAATTGTATTCTCCGCTTGTGTATACACTAAATTGTATTCATATATGGGAGATTCCATGTCAACTATCGTGAGGTTGGTGCGTCATAATTTTTTTCCCCAACCAAAACTATTTCATTCTATTGTAGGTTCGACTACAAGTATTATCCCAAATTTTCAAACAAAAATATTACTACTAGCGTTTTTTACGGCCAATGTTCGTTTCTTTCGCGTTTTCAGTTTTCGATGACAAATTTTCTCCAAAACGTTACCGCAAACACATCGCACGCTGGAAAAATTTCAGAGTACCCATAATCGATGTAAAATTTTCCAAGGAATCCATTCCCGCCCTCAGAATTCCCCAATTTTTTTCCATTTGCGAGAAATCCCAAAATACCAAATTTTTTTGAACTTGCTCTATCTCGCGAGTGGAAATTTTTGGATTTTTTTGGAGGAGCGCAAAATATTTGGTTTTTAGTGTACTTTAAGGGACTTATAACTTTTTTCTAATTCTCAGCGATGAAGTCAGATCATTTTCATTAAATACCAGACCATCTGGAGGTCCAATATTGGGAGATTCGTTCAAAAATTCAAGAAATATTTTCGATTGCTCGATACTTTGATGTTCGGTTTATATGAACTTTGGACCCTAATATCCAGGAACTATGAAGGTAAATGACGTTAAATGACGAAAAATCATGTGATTAACATATGATATGACAACACCGAACAGTTCCTTTTATTAAATTATAAATACATATTAAAAAATACTACTGAATATGGTTTATTACAAAGGTGCAGATCTATAAAATAATATAAGCATTAATTTATGGAGGAACTTTCTTTATTACTTTAATATGAACAGCTTTCGTATTTATACCATCCCCGACATAAATTTCTCAAAATCACAATTTTTTCGTGCTGAGCACTGCTCAACCTGAATGTGTTCGGGGCCTTCTTTATCTTATTGAGCTTGACTTCGCAGAGTATTGAGCAAACGAAACGGTCAAGCATACTGGCGGATCTGGGAATGAATTAGTTTGAGCCACTTGATTGAAGGAAAGTGCTGAAAACTCTGCGTCCAGATTCAATTCATCCGAAATCATTATTACTCCTAGATGCCACACGTCATTGAAGATAAACGCTACATATTGACCAGCACATTTGTCATCCAAAATGGTGTTTGCATTTTATTATCCAATCATTATTCAAAGAGAATTGGTTATAACCTCTTGTCCTTATAAACAATGCGTGGTACCTAGTGCGAATGGTACCCATTCAATTTGTGTTTGTCAGATCCATCAAAATTTCAAACTCCTTCTAAATAGTACTGGCACAAAATTGACCCCTAAGGATCTTGTTGCTAATTTAGTTTGTAGCCCAGAAAACGAGAATTGCAGGTTTGGTCTGTGTACCATATGTCCAAAAGATGCTGATTTGCCCTCATGTCTCCATAAAAGGATATGTTCGGTGTTGTCATATTATATCTTAATCACTTGATTCTTCGTCATTTAACATCATTTACCTTCATAGTTCCTGGATATTAGGGTCCAAAGTTCATATAAACCGAACATCAAAGTATCGAGCAATCAAAAATATTTCTTGAATTTTTGAACGAATCTCCCAATATTGGAACTCCAGATGGTCTGGTATTTAATGAAAATGATCTGACTTCATCGCTGAGAATTGAGCTTGAAATTCACACGAGTATTCCAGACTTTTGACACTCCTTTTTCACGCTGAATGCACCATTTTAGGCTGATTCGTCCACTTTTTGATATTTCGCACGTTTGAGCACTTAAAACCAAAATACACACGGGAAAGTTATAAGTCCCTCAAAGTACATTAAAAACCAAACATTTTGCGCTCCTCCAAAAAAATCCAAAAATTTCCACTCGCGAGATAGAGCAAGTTTGAAAAAAATTGGTATTTTGGGATTTCTCGCAAATGGAAAAATTCTTGGGGAATTCTGAGGGCGGGAATGGATTCCTTGGAAAATTTTACATCCATTAT
This sequence comes from Cryptocephalus moraei, assembly GCA_946251905.1. Taxonomy (NCBI): domain Eukaryota; kingdom Metazoa; phylum Arthropoda; class Insecta; order Coleoptera; family Chrysomelidae; genus Cryptocephalus; species Cryptocephalus moraei. Next base: position 13,968,098 of record OX276460.1, read on the forward strand.
GGGTACTCTGAAATTTTTCCAGCGTGCGATGTGTTTGCGGTAACGTTTTGGAGAAAATTTGTCATCGAAAACTGAAAACGCGAAAGAAACGAAAATTGGCCGTAAAAAACGCTAGTAGTAATATTTTTGTCTGAAAATTTGGGATAATACTTGTAGTCGAACCTACAATAGAATGAAATAGTTTTGGTTTGGAAAAAAAATTATGACGCACCAACCTCACGACAGTTGACATGGAATCGCCCATATATCATAAACTAATTTTCATTTATTTTGGACACATATAAAATTTCATGCCATCAGTGAATTAATAATTTGTAATGTAATATGTAATGTAACTTGTAATATTTCATAACAGTCAACGTCAATTATTTGAAATCTTATAATTTTATCTACTTTGCGTTACTAATGATATCATTATTACATTGAAAGTAGTGTAATAATATTCATATTATTACACTATTTTTGGAAACTTTTAGTTTTGTTAAATTGGTACATCAGCCTGTCACGTAGACGTGCGTAGACGTCAAGGTTAAATTATTAGTATTTCAATAAACATTACCTTTAAAATTTCATGAATCTACATTCTTGTCTTCCATTTCGCTTACGTAAGTAAGTAGTTATTGAATTTGTCCTAGGGCTACTAGATTTTCAAATTCAAATACGAAACGTTAATGTCAGTGACGTCAGTGTAACCAACCCACACAAAATTCCCTAGTGTAATACGAAAACTTGAACAGCCAAAATTTAATGAATGATTAAAGCAAAGTAGATAAAATAGTATATTACACTCGTTTAATAAGACGTATTGTCACACTCGTTCTATTAAAGCACACCTCGCTTCGCTCGTCGTGCTTTAAAACTCTCGTGTCACAATATTCCTTCTTATTAAACTAGTTTAATAATATACTATTTTGCTACAGGATGAATGATTACAGTGGACTCCTCATGTTCTGTTGCTTTATTTATTGGTTAAGCTACAGACTATCACTATTTATTTAAGTTTCTGCATTGTATTATTATTACTTGTATTAAATTTGGCACCTGCTTTCCTAGGTTTGTCCTGAGGAAGGAGGAAAACGACTCCAAAAGTAAGCCTAATTAGTAAATCACCTTTCTGTTAAAGCCCTTTAGTCTGTATACCCAGAAGAGAATAAATTTGTTATAAGTTATAAGTTATAACTTATAACAGTCAACAGACCACAAATAATTTATTTCCGTATATTTCCATTACTAACTATAGTACTAACTACATTATACTGTAGTAAATTTGAGTCCATACAATAAATATAATAATAATTAAAACTTTTAGTAGTAATAATAATTTTACTAATATAATATGTATACTGTGTGTAATAATAAGAGTGTGATAATGTAGTTACACTACTTAACAGTAATCGAGGTTATATCATGTCACTACAAACTCTTTAGGCATTGCTTGTTAGCAATCTGTGGTAAATATAATTAATTTATATTAATTTATGTCAGTCAGGGTTCAAAAGAACGGTAAGAATATAGAAAATGTCATGTTTGCTTTGGACATTCACAATCATGATATACAAAAATAATTTTATTTTATACTGAGTTATCAAAAGAAGACCCAGAAATATATTGGGTTTCGCGTTGTGCTGCTGGGTTTAACTAAACATACGTGCCTCGCCATGAAATTCCTTTGCAAGATTGTTTTAGGCAATTCACGTTATGCAGAGGGTGCGTGTTCTCGTCCCAAATTTCTGCAATGTCTTTCGCGACAATATTGAAGTACAACTTACTCGAAAGTAAGTGGATTCACTAGTTTTTACATGAAATTGACTCAGTGCTTCACTCACATTCGAATGAAAGTTATTCAAAAGTTTTCAGATGTAGGTACTTCTTTTTTTATATAAAATTGAGTCAACTTTTCATTCATTTCTTAGTACAGCTGATCCAAAAGTGAAAATATCGATTACAATCGTAACTCATTAATAACGAAAACATTCAATATATTGAATAATTTCAAATTAAAGAGTAGTAAAGTATATTCAAAAAATGGTGTCAAATACATGTCTACAATTTTTTTGAATTAATTTTTAACAAGATTTGAGTTGTTTTTTTAAGTGTCATTCAAAAAATTTTACACCGTCTAGTAATGAGTGAAGTTAGTCGTTCGGTTCTTTGCTTCTAAGGGCAATAAAAGTCTGTCGTCTATGGTAATTACGACTATAATTCCATGGCCTTTATATCTCTAGTGTACAATAGCAATGCAAATTAATAAACCGGCACAATTAGGCTACGTTCACATTTTCTCAATAAGTGAATTCAATTAAATTTTACATCAGAGAAGGTATGCTTCATAGACTTACCCATTTTATAATTCCGCTTACTAATTAAGCAATTTTTGTCTCTATTTCATTGTAGCAGTTAGTGCTGAGATACCGTACCTCGAAAGGTGTTCCTTATAACTACCAGTTTTCTTGAGTTTTCAATTTGCAAGTGGACGTTTATTGCTTGGAGCTCTAGGTGTAGAGTCGACGTATACCGAATGGGAACAGAGGTAAGTTGCCGTAAGACAAAATTTATGTAATTACATCTTACACTATGTGAGATATGTAGATGAAACTGTAATAATTTATACAACCAGAAAGAGCGTATAACAGCACTTAAGATTGTTTATTTTTGGTTAGACGCAATATTTGGTTCCTTGAAGCACTTGATCGCTATCACTCGTAATAATTTTATAGTGTAATTAAATCGATTTTTCTGTAGATAAACGGGGTCAAAATTAATAGATCTCTGCTGATACATGAAGGCAAGAATGTTGCACTTCAATTGTGAGTAGAAATATTAGGTAGTTAAGTGCTATATTTTAATTGAATATGATGCCTGTAGTGTCTGATTTGACAAAATATGATATTAAATATTTCTTTGAGTAAGTATGCGGTATTTGTGTATGGAATGAAAGTAATCCCGACCATCCTTGCAGCGATCGCGCATAATCTAACGTTAGTAGATACGAATATATTATACTTATGTTTTGAATATAATCTTTTATTCATGTATTTATTTGTATTATTTACATAAACTATTTCAGTAATATTTGATTATAGGGGTTCTGTCCAAAATAACTACATTTATGGAATAAACATCTTTAACCACTCGAGTGTGGGGAAAGGACTAATGCCACTTTTCTTAGTAACATAACACTATTACACTACTTTAAGTATTCCAAATTGTTAAGGTTTGTTTAACGTTAGTACTAGTTTGTCAAATAATGGTATGTAGATACCTTAGATTTATGCTGATTTATGAATCTCATATACTGGTTGATGGTAGGTACATATGCTTGGCTGATTTTTACTTTGGCTAGAAGGCGTTCGACACACACTATACACGGTACTAATTTTATGGGAATGTTATATTGAATTTATGAACGTCATAGTTTACATTTTTAAGAACGTTTATGGTATGTTTATATTTCATAATAACATAATTAAGCTGTTATGTTAATAAAAATAATATATAATAATTAATTAATAATAATAAAGGAAGAGTTCATCCAAAACATATGAGGCCCGAAGACTCTAGTATCTTTCTGAATTTTGAAACATATAAGATTATACTTTTCAAATCCTTTTGAACAGGACGTTTTAAAATGTATAGTGCGGAAGAACAAGGTATATTCCACAATATGAACAGAATGTCTGAAAAGCTATTAAGAGAGCTATTGGCCCAAACCAAAAAAATAAAACCATCAGGCAGAAATCCAAAGTACTTAGCTAATAGCTAACATGCTAAAAACCCCAAGACAGTTTTCACAGTGAATCAACTATCTTATGTTCCATTAAACTGATTTTAAAATAATACGTAACCTATTAGAAATCCGCATAAACACAGTTTGGTGCAAAAGAAAATATTGAAATCAACAAATTTCCTTTCATCAGAAAGACTCACACGCCAATGAATGAATTGACATGTTTAAAAATGATTTATGACTCGATTCTCCCGTTCAGTAGAAAAACGGGTTAATCACCTCATTTACAACCTATTGCTTCCTAAATTTGATTACCATCAAAATTTTAACTATAGCCTTAATTAACCGCCATTAAGGATACGATGCAAACACCCATCGCCGCGTCTCGAACGATAAGGAAAGCCGTTTGACTTACCGGGAGACTGCTCACTGTTTCTATTTATCTCAATTTCGAATATGATTAATTAATCGGTTTAGTGATACAACACGTGTCGTCCCCTACGCCGCTGATACACTGAGGAAGACGCAAAAGGAGCCACAAAGGAGAAGATGTGCGGCTAACAAGAAATCTGTTCGGCCACTCCTCTGCGTCTCTTCACATATGGAAATCCGTACGTGACATGTCATACAAATTGGCCCTTAGTTCCGCTGCCTCACTCCGAACTTCGCTTCCTATCTTCACTACTAATTATGACACTAATCTCATAACCATAAAATTATTCCTCATATCGTAGACAGAATGGTGATCTGTAGCGTACTTGTCTGCGATTGTAATAACGAGTTACAGTCAGTCTCATTTTTACAGGGGTTGCTTAGCAATAATGTCTCTACTCACGCTCACAAACATCTCCATTTAATATAATGACAGTAACTTACAATAAGCTAGACTAACACTTTGTAGTGAAGGGTCAGTTTATAAACGTCGCCTAAAACACTTGTAACATCATTCAAAATAACATAGAATTTCGTCCTCATTCGAATCTCATTTTGAATTTAGGTTTCAATTACACATATTAGTCTCATTGCTGATTTGGCAATTAACCAAGTTTTGTGGGTATGGTGAAAGTAAGTAGCGCCTAATTTTCAATGTAGCGAGCCCACACGGCGTTATGAAATAAGTCACGTTTCTACAAGAGCGTTGTAAGATCCGAAGTAGCAAACTACAACAGGTATAAATGTTTAAAGAAAATTACAGTAAATTAAGTCAGATAAGTGTCAGTTGAGAATGATCTCCTATTTTTCACCGAAGGAAAACTCACTAGGGATTATTTCCCTCAGAATGATATTGTCTCCTGAAAAATTAATTATATCCAATTTCCAGCCACATACCGGGCGTTTGTCCGCTATGGACCAGCTATTTAAAATATTAAAGATAAGTTTATAGCGTTAGAAGATTTTAATTCTAAATCGGCAATGTGGTATTCTCCAATTAATGGTAATATACCAGTTCTGATGAACTGGATCTCATAACTAAATTTATAATCAATAATACCAGTTCTATACCAACATTTGAAAGAGATATATCGAAATCTTATATGGACCCTACATTAAACACCTATTCATTGTGTAAATGTGTAACTGATTGTTGAAAATTTTGTCATTTTCATAAAATTCCATATTGGTGGAATTTAGAAATAGAAAGACTGAGGAGAAAATTTGGACAACTGCCTAGATGTCAGTCCTTCATGATTAAAAAGGTGCTGACACCACACATATTTCCTAAAGAGTGAAAGTATCTACCAAAGACACAAGTTGCTATTAATAAATCAAAAACAGGTCATTGGTCAAATATCTGTATTTAATGAATTTAATGCGAATATACAAGGAGATGGACTTGAAATTCTTACTTAATATACTAAAAAGAGGAAACTAGAAATAGTCAGATCACTGTCTACATTTTTTTCTCAGAATTGGATCAGAAATTTAAAAATAGTAACAAATATTCCCCTGATCACTTGAAAAGAAATAGATGGAACAGTTAGAAATATAAAATTTCGAACGTGCTTCAGGTACAAATAAAATCCCTCCAGAAGCATATAAAGTTATTCATAGTGTATTCCTTGACATACTCAATGTAATACTCGTAAAACAATCTTTTCCATGATTTTAGGATTCATCTTATAAGGAGAGGTAATAAGGATATCGAAGGGCCATCTGTCTATAGGTGCATATGTTTATTTAATACTATGGGTAAGTTATTTGAAAGAAGTCCCAAAAGACGCATGGAAACAAACTGATTATCATATTTACAGTCTGGTTTTGGGAAAGGCAAATCTAGTCTCTGCTTTGCAGATCCATCTAGGATAGCTCAGCTTTGGAGAAAGTCCAAGGTAGTAGCATTAGTAAAACCTGGGAAAGATCCTAATTCTCCAAAAAATTATTGCCCTATGTTGGAAATACATATTATTTTTAATGACATAAACAAAAACTGAAGAACGCCACGTTTACAAAATAGAGGCCGGAGGGGCACGTTCCCTTTTTGACCTTTTTAAACCCATAAATCATCACCAGCCATCTGGCTGGCTCGCTTTCGGGTTAACATAATGATTTCCTTTATTTTTATTTCTTACGCGTCATATATTTGATTTTTATTCTTCTTGTAAACTTTAAGAAAAATAGACGTGTTTAATCTCACTCTGCAATTTTATGTCAAACTCCCAAAACCTAACACCCTATATCCCTTCTCTGCCACCTCTCCAAGCTGTTTGAAAGGTTCAGCCTACACCGCATATCCAGCACCGTGGACTCAAAACTCATCTCGCAACTAGCTGGATTCCGACCTGGGAAATCATATACAAGCCAAATACTTAACCTTGCAGAACTCATGGAGGAGGGCTTTGAAGAATAACTAATTGCAGGGCTGACTTTGGTCGATCTGAGCTCGATGTACGACACATTTAACCTTAGAATACTGATGGTCAAACTTTATAACACTCTAAAAGACCACCACCTTGTCAAAATCATTGGTTATTTACTGCAGAATAGACAGATTTTTGTGACGCTAGGAGGGAAGAAAAGTAGGTGGAGAAGACAAAGGAACGGTCTTGCCCAAGGAAGTGCTTTGGCCTTCCTTCTCTTCATAGCATGTACACTAACGACCAACCAACACCTGACTGCACAAAACACTTCCTATTTGCTGACGACATAGTATTCACTGCACAGGATAGATGCTTCCAACACAACTCATTTAAATCAAACCCTTTAAAGACACCAGTAAGCGCTTTCCATCTTCACTCTCGCTAGGGAAAGCGAAAGCTGAATGGCACCTGTGTAGATACCACTGCGAAAATACCAAAAACAAAGTATCTGCTAGAAACAATATAATAAGAGAAACTTGCAAACATCAAATGAGGAGCCAAGGAAACTGTTCTGAAAACGACTGTCCAGGCACTGAGTTCCTCAACCGCTGAATATGCCTGCCCAGTTAGGTCCAGATCGACCCACGCTAAAATGGTTGATATTAGCCTCAATGAAACATGTAGACTAGCAACAGGCTGTATGAAGCCAACACCACTGGAAACCCTTAACAAAGCTGCTGGATTTGCAAATCCCAGCACCTGCAGATCAGGAGTACACAGAGCACTTCAAACAAACGTTTGACGAACGGCATTCATTTTTCGGTGTTACATGTGAGCCAGATAGATTCAAATCTCGAATAGTCTAAGCAAATTATAATTAAAAATGGCAAATAGGGGAAAGTTTTGGTGTAGTTTTGATACTTGGTTTCACTAGGTTTTATCGGCAGATGTACATGCATTTCAAGTTTGCCGACACGATTTTTCACCGGAAACTCGTTTTTTGTCCAAAAAAAGAAGATTTATTAATTCTTTTTTAAAGAATGCAAATGAGAGCATAAAATATATATTTTATGTTATTATGGTTTTGCTGTGCGATCGACGGTTCAGACCCGCTGGCGAAGCTCACTGCAATAAGAATCTGGCAACACTGTTTTTTTTGAGCTATGATCTAGGTCACTTTTCTTTAACAATGTTTGACGATGGTTTACGAAAAGGAACCAAATCAACTCTGTATAAAGCATTCAAACCCCTGACAAACAATCAGTTAAGTAACCAAGTTCAATACGTTATAGATGGCGGGTTGCTCTTACATAGGGTACTATGGACCACGAATCAAACATTTTCTATTTGTGAAAAGTACGTAGAATATGTCAAATCAAAATATCAATCTGAATCAAACGTAGTAATTGTTTATGATGGGTACCCTGAAGGCCTGGACGGTGGTACAAAAAGTGCAGAATGTATGAACAGATCAAGGAAACTGGCTTCAGCTGATATGCTGTTTGATGATACAATACCAACGATGATAAAACAGAGATTTCTTGCTCACATGAGAAACAAAGGTCCGTTCATATTAATGCTCATTGCGAGATTTACTTCGGCAGGAATTTCTTGCAAACAGGCGAAAGAAGATGCTGATACCCTAATAGTGAATACAGCATTGCAACTGGCTCCGACCAATGAGAAGGTGACTACAGTGGGTGAGGATATAGACCTCTTGGTATTTTTAATTGGTCTCTGCGAACACTCAAATGTTTTATTTTTGAAACCTGGAAGAACAAAGTCTCTACTGCTATATTCTCTCCCGCTGATGCCATAAGTGTTAATCGCTGATAATATTCTATAACTATCAAAGTATTTAATGATTCCAATGCTCCTCAGGATATGGTTGCTGATGCTGGTGAACGTTTTCTGGTTTCACTATACGGATACAGTGGTAAGACTGTGCCTTCGCTTAATTATTTGAGATAATGTTTCCTACATGAAATCTGCTTTCAAGCTCAAAGCAAACATTGCATCACTGCCACCTTCTGCTGCTGCAGCGCAACAACACTCACTAAGAGTATTATCAGGTCCAGCAATGGTTGGGTGTCGAGAAAAACCCAGAAGAGTGGGGATGGAAAAATTCGAAAACTGGTCTTGCACCTGTGACTAGCTTGTTATTAACTGCTCCCCCAAATTTATTGAAGCTTGTCTCATGTAAGTGCAGTACAAATTGCCAAAGAAATTATAGCTGCAAAAAACAGGGCTTAGCTGCAGTACCTTTTGCTTCAACTGTGAAAATAGTTGCGATAATACAGCAGTCCTTCTTACAAATCCGGAAGATGAGGTAGAAATGGCGAACCAATTAGAGTTGGATTTCTTAGTCACCGAACCTATGAAAGAAGACGAGGAAATTATACAAAGTATCAGTTTAAAGTACTTATTAATTATTAACAACTACCAATATTAAAATTCCAATTTTTTTTGTCTATATATAGATGAAGATGAAGTTCTGCGTGAATTGGAGTTGGATTTCTTCGTCAGTGAACAAATGAAAGAAGGACAGGAGACTAGAAAAGGTAGTTTAAAGGAATAATAAATCAACAACAATATGTATGTTCATTTGTCTCTTTTTATATTATAGATGACGATGAAGAGCCCGGGCCTTTAAGAAAAGGACGCGTTGTTGAAGAAACCCTTAACTTTGCGCCCTTATCGGCGGCTGACCCTAGAAAAGAAGTCGAGGGTAATCAAATGTAGCGAACTTTATTCTTCTTTAAAATTTATATAACCAATATTTACCTAACATGAATATGTTTTTAGTTATTCAATAAAATCTTAAGAAATGCCTTTTTTAAGAGAGTTTCCTTCACAAAACCCATTTCCGGTCAAAATTCGTATTGGCAAACTTGATATTCGTGTAAAGCAACCCAAAAAGCATATATAAACAAAATTTCAAAACTACACTAAAACTTTACCCTATTTTCTACCATTTTATTAGATTAGAAGCAGGAGAATCTCACTGGAAGAAACCCAGGAAAACTACCCACTCGTTCAAGAAATACCCAGCGGCGCTACTTCAGATTAGAAAACCTGGGGGACACTAAACCGCACTTGAACAGTTGGGGTTTCGGAAACGGAGACGACACTGAATGCCAATACAGCACTGTTCAGAATATCGGAGAATACTTCTCTGCCCTAATTGCTCTTACACCTATACCCTCGACGATTTATGGTCAAACAAGGTAGAAGCTACGCCCAATGCTTGGCTGAAAAATTTTAAATCCGGACACGAAAAAGTAAAGTTAAGTCTATTTTCAGTTTGTTGTCGACTGTCCATTTCTGTATTCAAATGGTGTTCTCTGTTAAGCTTAGATATAAAAAATGCAATTAATACGACGTAATGTATGTTAATGAAATTAATTTATCTGTTCACGTCTAAAGAGGATCGCATAGGATCTGTGTTTTAGAATGTAAAGTTGAGAAATTACCATTTTTTTCACGATCTTCGTTGCAGTAACACGAATATTGTTGTCATAGCCGGCGCTTTGTTTAGATTAAATTCTCAAAAATACTAACCTACACGTTATAATCTGATCTTTAAGCATTGTTTATCGTCGCTGTCATTCACCATCGCATTTATCAATTTTCATTTTTTTTCATGACAGCCAAAAAACAAAATATAGTTATTGCGAAAAACCTTAAAAGTGGCCCTATTTTGATTTGATTACTATATATTTGGCAATAACTGAACACAGAATTAACAATGTTCAAACACTTTTTCAAACGTCATTAACGTTTACACAACAACTGCCTTGTTAATACAAAAGATTAAATAATTTTCAACAATGTATGATATTTTTGAAGTAATGTAATCTCCTAATATAGTGACGGTTGATGTGAATATATATACATAATTTTTTACTTTTAATCCGCTCATAAAACGATTTCAATGCTAAAAAATGGCGCATATGTTGTTGTCACAAATAAGCTTAGACGTTGTTTAAACCTGTTTTATTTTTTATCTACCTACTTTCATTTCTTTGCTTAATTTATTTTTTGCAAATTTGGGCTTATTGCAAATTTATTCCAAATACGCCTGCCAAAATATATGAATAAACATTTATTGTAGCATATGTTTCCGACTTTGGTTACCTATTACAAGACAACTAACTGATTGGCAGACTGACTTAATTTACATTTCCAGGAAGTATCCGTACCTTAAACGTTGAAATAAGTTCGAATCTCAGAATCCCAAGTGGACAGTAGATGAGGACGATGATAATCCCAGGCGCAAAATATCGGAATAATTCATAAATCCCCTCCGGCTAGAGCCATAACTCATGCTGTCACGAAACTCGACGTTGGCGTCGTGTTCTCAAACTAAAAACGAGCAACAACAATGCATTCCCACTGCGTCCATGAATAATTTGAACCAGATCAGATTCACGTAAATCGTGGGTTTTCCTTCTCGTTATGATCCGAGTTTAACCTTTGTCGTTATTGTTTTACCTATTTTGGGTGTCTCTTCCATTCAGTACCGTTAAAGTACCGTGTGAGGATAGATCGACGGGATCAAATTCTGATTTCACTTGTGAACTGAAATTTTGTAATGCTGTTTTGGTGATACATAGAACTATCGTTCACGTCAAGTTTTGGAGAAAGACGTAACGCTGTTATGACTTACAAGTGGCATTGAAATGCCCTTCGTCGGAATGAGTTTGTTTAAGTGACAATTTACTACTTTCCAGCCATTCACCTTTAATGACATATTTGTATTTCTTGATGGTATTGGGTAATTTTTAACGTTTTTTTAAACTATTTGGGAAATTTATAACTCGAAATTAACCCAAAATTCAGGATTGCACCCGTACAAAATAATTACAGATTTAGGTACTTCATTAAACTGCAATCGCTGTGCTGTGATACTCACGTATAAACCATAAATTTTACAAACTACCTTAATTATTTAAAGTGCCTGTGAAGGTCCTGTATTAAACGAATTGCCAAAAAAAATGAAATGAGGTTAATAGTCTTCATACTATATGCATGAATTGAGACAGTGGCGGTTTTGGTTAAGCTTGCATTACATGTTTTCGGTTAACCATCGGTTTCCTACTTAAAATTTCTTTGACGCCAACGTCACAAACAATAAACAGTTCTAAGCTAAGCATCATCAAGAAATTTAAGCCTTATTTACTTTAATAATTGATTTACACCGTTGTAAAATTTCCTTAGTTTTGCTAACCTATTTTGGGATCTTTCCAAAGTAGAAAATAGTGCAATACAAGTTCTGTTTTTAATTAATTTCTCTCTTTAAAGAAAAATAATGAACTTGAATTAAATAAAGACGACAAATGGGACAAACGTTTATTTGCAATCTTAAAATGTAAATATATTTTAATGAATATCTGCTACATAAAGAATAAATAGTGTTTAAATAGTTCCCAACTACCCAGCAAGCACTGTTGAAATGAAAGTGAATAGATATAACACAATAAAACAAAAATTGAGAAAATATCTCATGAAAAATAAATCTCATATTATTAACACGTTTTTACTTCTCCATTTTATTGAATTTAGAATGGCATGGATATTTTGTATTCTTTTTGACACTTTTAACCTTAATATTATCTTCTATACGTTTAATATGTCAAACTAAGTAGTGAAAGGAGTTCGACATAAATTTTGATTCAAATGGGATTTTATCTTTATTAATTCGATGCCACAGTTCTTCTTCCGTCAAAATTTTATTCCACGGAGATATTAAACAGTCTTCTCGCCAACAGATGAATTTATGAATTAGCATTGTTTATTCTAAAATGTGAAATATCTTTGTTGTACTGTTAATTCTTCTTTCGAGGCAATATTTTGGCATTTGGCATCTCTAAAAAGGATAATTTACATACTCACAAGTTCTTCAAAATTTCCTTAACGTTTAAAACGGCTATTTATTGATTTTAATATTTGCCCTCGCGAAATTTATCAAAATTTAAACATTGGTTTAGTGCAGAGAATTTTTTTTTAATTTAATAAATGCAAAAATATTTCCTATTCCAGTTCAAAAACTAATTGTTGTAAATCTAATTCAAATTTATAACAACTTCTATCATGTCCCAAATACTTTGATTTACGCCCCGTAATTATAAAATTTATTATATATAAAAACAACCAATACAATCAATAGACACATGCATTTTCAAAAATAAAATTAGAATTGAAAGAGTACTATGGTCATCACACTTAATGAATGCTGTCATAATTTTCCTCGTGTTTTGTACTTTCACTGACAACTGGCATCATTGAACGTCCTTAGGAGTTGAACAGATGGTCTCAATAAATGATAACTTCAACTACTTTTCAGTTTAGAAATATTTGTCCTTATAACTTTGTTGACTGTACGCAAAAGTCATTTAGTGCCGACGCCTGTTCTAGAATTTCCGAATAGGACAATCTACTCCAATGTAGGGCGTTCGCCATAATATCACATTTTACGATTTTACTGAAAACAGTTTTAGTTTATAGTTCAACGTGTTAACATTGTTTTAACATATTAAGTTTGTTACTATAGATATAATCTTTTGATCTATTCACCCAATAACTCTTACTAAATATCTGTTTCTTGTAGCTGGGATGGTCTGATGATAACCACTTATACTTTCAAAACCGGTAAAAATTGTCCTCTGTGGTGTGTTTGGAGTCTATTGTCTCATGTAATTTAAACCTATACCTCAACACTACTAAAATCTGTTTTGCTACCTAACTAATATGTACATACATTTTTAGTGACGCCACCGTTAATGCCAAATAAGTAAAACAATTTCCGTTTCATATTTACCTGTCCACCTTTGCAAATTATAGAGTTCAGTTGAAGATCATTCCAGTCAAGTTAAGCAGTAGATTTGCCAATTTGCGCAAATAATATAACCGCATCGCTATATACCTGAAAAAATTAATATAAAGATCATTTGCATATTCACTGATATTTCAAAAACTAACAACGATTTTCCCAAAATAGTGACTTGTCAGATAACCTTCCAGGACAGTTTATTTTATTGACCCATCTGTGTACTTAAATAATATTACATTCACCTTGTTTACATAACATGACTCTTTGAGGTTTCCTGTGAGAAGCATCCTTTCTAAGTTTATCTCGACTGTATCAATAAAAATATTTACGAGTATTACTCAGTTACCTCACGTTCGCTTCGTCGGAGCCCGACAAAAATGAACTGATTATTAAATAAACATTATACATATATGTTTAGTAAGGCAATTAGCCTTACTCATGGTATAAGAAGTAAAAGGGGTGCAATGGGACTTGGAGAGAGAGAACTATTTAGTTGTAATAGAGCAAACTAGAAATTACTATGAATATACAATGTGTTTCAAAATGATTGTCATCAAGTTGGCGTTGGAATTTCTGTGCATGTAATTTTTGATGTGCCGCGCTCTATTGATTTGAACCTATCTAATTCTGACAATAAGTGTCATTCCGAACATTTGTTGTGAAACTGGCAATCAGCACTGCTGGTAATTAACGGCCATTTTCAGGGCCAAAACAAAGACTAAAATAGACAAATACTCAGAATTCGTTTCCTTTTGACAGAGAAAAACCAGAAGTTAAAAGAGGTTAAGTAGGTTATTTTGAGGTTATGTATAGCTAGTAGAAACTCCTATTTTGGTAAGGCTGTTATTTTTTTATTTTACATGGGAATTCCACAGCCAACTGGATGACAATCATTTTGAAACACGTTGTACTTACAAATACTAAATAGGGGATGAAATGTAAAGACGTGGGCCTCGTGACAATACCGCAAATTTGAAACAATTTACAAAATTTGTGTATATTGCGACGCTTATAATATTATTTCAGTGCCACATGTATAGTTTAAGGTGTTCATTTACAGCAGATTATTTAGTTTATTATTTAAAGGATAAATTTGGAGCTTCTAAATCCCCCTTTGTTCTTTTATGAATTAGAAACATTGATTTAACTATACTTCCGTTAGTGGTGGGAACACAATATGATTTAAGGTCTTGGAAAAACTGTACTACTTGTTACCAAAAGTTTTAGGAGAGCAGAGACCTCTGTATAGAACTACTTTAACTATTTTTGTTCCTCAAACATTTAATACAGTGTGAAATTGATATGGCAAAGGTCCATCAACCTAGTTATATATTACCCTCCCTGAAAGAATTTTGCAATATATTTCATGTGCGATAATGACTTTGCATATTGCAGGAGAATTGAAACACTAGTATTTCAAGATTATTAGACTAAGATTCTGAGAATGCGCACTTTTTGTATTGGTTACTTGGATTAACCTATTCTGATGACATATGACACATTAGCATTTTATTTTCAGCCATACAACCCAGTGACACAGAAAAGATAAGATATTTGGACTACTTAGAGAAAAATTATGTGGATTAAAATGGTAGGTTTCTACCTTGTTATACGGGGTGTTCAAATTGCTTCTGCAGAAAAAGCAAATAAAATGAGTGAGACTTTTCGTTTTTCATATGGAAAACTGTTGTACACTCCACATTCCAATGCTTTTGTTACCAATAGTCCTTAAAATAAATTGGAATTACGATTTATATCAAAATGAGTATTCAACTAAAATTTCGACGTCAAAACAAACAATGCCGATGTATCCAAGGGAATAAAATGTCATATTATGTAGGGAAGACTGCCAGTTGATGCAAGGCGATATAGCTCAAGTTTTAGGTGGTTCACAAATAACAAAATGCATCTTAGTATTAATAGTGTGACTTAATCACATACACACGAAATCAATCAGTATCAGTATCATATTGATGACTCTGTGTTGAATAGAGTAAGTTCTTGTAGGGACCTTGGAGTTTATTTTCATAGCGGTTTGAGATCTAATGTACACTGTCAACAAATAGTTAATAAGGCTTACAGGGTTTTAGGATACATTATTAGAAATACAAAGAATTTTAGTATTGAATGTGCAATTAAGCTTTATAATGCTTTAGATACACCGCATTTGGAATATGTATGTGTGATTTGGACACCAAATGTTAAAGTAGGCTGTAATATGCTGAAAAAAGTTCAGAATTTTTTTAAGATATCTGTATTTAAAGAAAAACAATATTTACCCATACATGATCTCCTATGCTAGTATGCTACAGGGTTTTAATATCGAAAGATTGAGTAGTAGGAGGAAGGCAATTTGTGTTCTTTTTGTATACAATGTAGGTACTGAATAATTTAAAGCACAAAGACTATCTCCTTGTAAATAAAATTAAGTTTGTTGTTCCTAATATTAATAAAAAATAATAATCCAGTATTATTTCATATTGATCCACTAAGTCTCTCGCCCATCAATAAAAGGCAAATTTAATGCAATCTTGCCATTCTAAGGCACAAAATAGATAACTTTAATGCAAATCCCATTAAATCTAATTTACAAAAAGTCCCAAAATTATAACTACGCTTTTGTATAAGCTATTTAAGTATACAAATATAATTATATAAACAATTCAAATAATTACTAATAAAAAACAAATTTTTAAATGATTAATTGATAAGTTGAAATAAAGCATCTTATTGTATCTAAACAGATGTGAACTTTGTGTTATAGTTGTAGATATTGTGTCTTGTCTTATTAATGTTTACATTATTTATATATGTTTCTATTATCTTGTTTGTAAGTTTTATGTATTATGTTCAACCACTAAGTTATGTTAGTTTTAAGTAAGCAAACAGTAATGCCTTCCACTCTTATTCTGTAATTACCTATGGCTTTATGAGAGTATAAATAAATAAATAAATAAATAAAATAAATATTTTAATATCAGCATTCGATGGAAGAATAAACGTTCATTGCTTAAACGTTCTTTGATCTGATTTCAAGAAAATCTCAAAAGAAATAAAAGTAAGAGCAAACTGTCCTTCAAGGGAGATTTAGCAATAATATTATTAAACTTCGCTATACGCATTAAATGTAATAAACGTCAAAATTTAAATCCAATATTGAGGCATCCAGATTTCGAAAAACCCAAAGATGAGTAAATTACCCTTCATAAACGATTTAGTTTTCTAAGGAGAGTCAAAGGATATACAAAAAGAGACAGATTTAGAAATGTAGACATCAGACGGGAATTAAATATATATAGTGTCAATGATGTGATGAAGCAATATAGGATAAACTGGAAGTAACATCTTCACAGGATGGATGAAAACAGGTTGCCAAGAAAAGCCTTCAAATACAGATGCCAAGGGAGAAGAAGCGTAGGACGACCACGCAATAGATGGGTACCGTAACAGGCAAAGTGCCTAATACTTGTAGTGAAGACGAAGACGAAGACGATAAACGATTTAGCCAAAATTTCATTATACTTTATTATACTCATATTCGATACTACAAAAAAAAGGAGAAAAAATATTAAGATCGATTTTGAGAACATTTCCAAAAAACCCAAAAATGACCAGAGTACAGAGCCTTTCAAAGAAGATCAAAAAAGTTTAATAAATAGTAGAAGTGTAAAAAAGTTCTTGGAACAAATTTTGGAATTTTTGGGAAATTTCAGACCCCAAAATAGTGGCAAGAGTATCCCTTTTCCCCGACTGATTTTAATGGAAAGCCTATTTAGAGCTTCTGGTGTAGCACCATGAAGTGGTTTTTACTTTCGAACAATAACGTATCCCATACACACTTCTTAAAAAACAGTTATTTTGACTTAGGCGACCTTAAAACATCTAAAAATACTAATAAATAAAACTCAAAAATTCGACTCGGATACAATACCCCTCATATATTAAAATAGAGGCGAAATGTAAAATATTTAGAAGAATTACTTGTTTAGTAATCAGTTTGTTTAATTATATTAAAACAGCCCAGACGTTAAACGTTTTGTTTCATGAAGAAATGTGAGGCATTAACTCTATCATTAGCTCTACTACTGCAGAACCACATACGTTTCACCTTGGAACTGAGATTTGCAGGTATGACAAATAAATTTATTTTCGTACGAGAAAAGGACTCTAAAGTCAGCAGTAGATTAGAAACATACATATATGGTTCTAAACTTGATTGTCCTGGCTTGTACAGAGTCACGTGCTAGTTAAAAAATCTAATGAAGTTCAAAGCGCTCTACACAGGAACGACATCGTGTACTGGATCCTTGATAACGATATGATAAAATAAGAGAGCAAAAAAGAAAGAACGAAAGAAAAGTAGAGAGAATGAGAGAGAGACGGAGTGATTCTGACTCATCTCACAGTCTCCTATGGTCGTCCAGCAAGAGCACTATCGCGCCGACCACGCTCAGGCTTACCACGTGCGAAAGGTGACATTTTGATTAAGAAACAATTGACAATACATTTTAGCCTCGTGTCGTTTGTGAATAGTTAGTTTGTATAGACATGTGGAAAACTTTTAAGTGATGAAATCTTGTGAAGTTAATAAGTAAGTAAATATACATGTACAATGATTTTTACAAAATAACCTTGTGACGTACTTTCCTCGGGATTGCAGTGTCGTCGGCGGCACGATGACTCTGTTGTACAGGTTACGTCACTTGTAGAATTGGCGCTTAGACGGCGTTCGGGAATTAGGGTAATCGGTGTTAAAGTCGGTTTTCTCGGGCGCCAGATTTTTAAGGGTTTACTCCCTATAGCCACGGGTGAGTTTATACTCAGGAGAATGCCAGGGGGTCCGTGGAAATAAAACACACAATTCGGGAGAAATACGGATGATCTATATTACAAATGATTCATATTTACAAGTGAGCAGTCAGTGGTAATTATGTACAAATGAAAGATTTACGGTATTTGAAAGAATTCGGCAATTATGTACAAAATAGCGGTTTTGCGATATTATGGAGATGCGGAATCATGCTTTACATTATTTACAGTGATAACGGCCGGTTCGGCAACGTAGTGCAATAATTTTTCGGTTCCACAATTATTGACAACAATGTACGTTCGGATTTTCCGGAATATCGGCGGGAACCGGCAACGTTGCGCTACGCTTTGGAACGGACCGTTCGGACGCAGGTGTTTGGGCAAAAACGATTCAATTATTATCTACATTTACGGAAAATATTCGGTTTGAATAAATGAGCGGAAATATGAACGGAGAAGCTACATTTAGGAGAGAACGTATCTATTTCAATCTATGTATATTACGGGAGATCGCAAGCTAGCTATTCTTAGGCGTGCAAATTCGGTTTAAAGCGGTTAGAAAGAGGCGGAAGAAGAAATGAATAAAGCGAGAGCGGAGCAAAAGTGAAGGGCGGTTTCAGGTGCCCTATAGGGCGTACTCAAGCAATGCAAGCGGGAATCTAACGTGCGGGCTGATGGGCTGATTATGAAATGCACAACTTACGTAATGACTTTATACCAACCAGCCCCGAGTGGAACACCCTAGGGAAGATTGGTACGGAATCGGTCTAGGTAATAAGAACGCCCCGAGTGGATCACCCTAGAGCGTCTTATTACGGCCTAACACGGACACGGCTTTGCTTTTGTCTAGACAACCCCGAGTGGATCACCCTAGGGAAATCTATACAAAATGGTCTAGGTAGTAAGAAACACTCCGAGTGGATCACCCTAGAGTGTTTTACTACGACCGGCGAGGAAGGAGATGCTACGGAATGAAATGTACGGCCTAACCCAAGAATTAAGAAATAATAAATGATCGGACATCGGAGTACTTACAATTCGGTCGGTACGGTCGGATTACTCCCACTCTCACTCACTGGACTAGTTCGGAAATCGGAACACTCACTGATTCGTCAACTAATCGACTGATCGCTTCATGCCTTATGCCCCAAAACGGCCTATATTTAAATCATCCTGACAGGCAAAGCTTGGTGACTTGTAAGAGGTGGAGGTGGAATCGTATTAGTCAAGCGCCCACAAGCGGAAATGGGAGTAACTATCGCGCGGTTCGGAGGATTTCCCCACTCGTTGAGAGGATTTTTACAGTTTCCTATGTTTAAACAAAATTGCTACGCGGAGTGTTTCCGGTAGGGGGCACTTCGTTACATCCCCCCTCTTCTTCCTAAAGAAAAACAATAATTGTAACGTTTGTACGGATATTATTGTTTTTCTTATCAGACGGTGGGAATCGCGGAAAACGGAATAATGTTTGACTGCTGCGTATAACGCAAAAGAGAGAGAGGAAAAAAAAATTATCTGCGGAACAATATACGGACCCTAAAGAAAAACCCTATTACATCACAATTACTTATCCTAAAAACATAAGAAAAGGAAAGAAATGTTACAGAAAACAACCAAAAATAATTAAATAAGTGAACTTTGTCCTTTTCTGGATCAGGTACATTTACAGTTTCGGGACAGTTCCCCCTTCCTGCCGCACCTGGAGCAGAAAAGCTGTCCCGGGTTGTTGCACTGGTTGCGCCGATGTCCCTCGCGTCCGCAGCGCCAGCAGGTCTCGGATGTCACGGGGATATGGCCGGGTGTGATTGGGATCCGGGCTTCGTTCCTGATGCCCACCGCAGCGACACAGTAGCGGGCGTCTTTCCTTCCTAGGTCGAACTGGAATCCTCGCCGGCACCCAGTTTGTAGGCGACGCCTTCTCACCGGCGTAGCTGCCCACTCTTGGGTCTGGATGTTCCGTTCCCTGGAACGGGATGGTCTTGCGCCCTCAACAGTAGTCTGGACGGTTGCTTTCCAGGTCCTGAACGACGGTGACGCGGTTGGGTTTTTGGCTTCCACGGCCTGGACACATTTCGTGCTACGGTCCTGGAATTGGTTTCCTTTCGCAGAACGACGAAATGGTCTCGTCAAGTCGGTACTAAAGGTTCCCCAAGGTTCCCTGTTCCTGGACGATTGAATCAGTCCTGACGGTTTTTGTTGGGATACCTTAAACTTTTGGCAGGACTCACAACTCCTTACGTACTTAGAGATGTCTCTAAACATTCCTGGCCAGTAGTAGCGGAGTGTGATTCGGGCGGTAGTTTTGTTGATTCCCATGTGTCCAGCAGTAGGCTTGGTATGATTTTCAGCCATTACTTTGGCTCGGGACTGCTTCGGGACACATATCTTCCAGGGATTCGTCAACTCAAGTTTGTTGTGGCCGTCCCGGAAGTGTCGGTATAGCCGTCCTTCCCTCTCGCAGTACTCCGGGCTGCCTTCGGGATTCGCATGGACATCCTGCAACTTCCGACTGTACCAGGAACAAGCGGTTTCTTGTTCCTCGGCGATGACGGGATCGGACAGCGGAGCTCGGGACAGAGCATCGGCCACACGGTTTAGTTTCTCCTTTCGGTACTGGGTCGCATGTTGTATCAGGGGCGTCGTTTCTCGGATTCCGTCGAAGGCATTTAATTCTTCTTCGAGCACGTTTTGTGGGCGGCGCTCCTGTTGGCAAATCAGGGTACGGGTTCCTGGGGTGGATGTTTCCTCTAACAGAGTGCAGGAAGACATCTGCGTTAGTTGCAGTTGTCGGCCTTCCATGTAGACAGTCCTTGTTCCCAAATCCAGTTGGAAACGAAGGCGGGAGAGGAGATCCATCCCTATAATCAGGTCAGAGGATAAATGGGGAATATAACCCCAACGGTGTGTGACTGGGCGGTGTCCCAGATCGATGGTGATTTCAAAGGCCTGGTTTACGTCGACGAGCTCCCCACTAGCGACTCGGGCATAGGAACGGGGTTCTCCGGCGGAAATGACGTTCCGGGCGGCGCATTGTTCGGCAATGCGATCACCAATGTAGGAGCGACTGGCTCCTGTATCAATCAGAGCAACGTAATTTACCCCAGTTATCGATACTGCTAAGTGCGGGCGATTCTCGTTGCTTTCTGCAGCGGAAATACGGTCTGAGATTACGGGCGGTGTTCGCTGGTACTCCCTCGGACGAGTCCAGCGCGATGATCCGCTTCCCGGACAAGGACAGTCTCGGGATAACACCTCTTCGGCGCCGCACCTCGAGCAGAAGAGCTTGGCAGGACGTCGACACTCAGTCCTGGCGTGTCCTACTCCTCCACATCTCCAACATTGTAGGGCAGAGGCGGTGCTCCTCACGGATGCCCTAGGATGAGATGGAGGGTTCGCCCTAGCCAAGGGCGACAGCGGCTGTGGGACGGTCCCTACAGGAGGTGTTTCAGTCCTCGGCGGTGACGGTGACGACGTTGGATACGGATTTTCGGGCCTTCTTAGCTCTCCGCTGATCGTCAACTTCTTCGGAGCAGGAGTTGGCGTCGGTTTGGGTGTCGCCTCTCTCTTCAGTTCCTCCCGAAGCGATTCGAAGTCCCTGGTGGCATCGCAGAAGGATGAGATGTCAGTGAATTCACTGCGCCGGATCTGCTGCCTGTATGAGGGCTTCAAGTTTCGGTAGAGCCATTGCAGCTCTTGCTCGGGAGTCATCTGGCCGTGCCTCCGAATGAGAGTCTGAAGGTCGTTTATGTATGTCGCCACAGGTTCATCTTACCGTTGGATGCGGCGGCTGATTGCGACTTCCAGGTCGACTTGATAGTTAACTGGGAAGTAGAAAGTCTTAAAGAGTTTAAGGAACTCCTCCCAAGTTCTGATGCGCTGACGGTTGTTACGATACCAGAGGGCCGGATCCCCTCGTAGAAGTTCGGGCATTACCGGAAGCAGGCGATCCAGGCGGATGTTCTGAGAGTCGCAGATTTCCTGCAGACGTTCGATGAACGTGACAGGATCGGTGCGGCCATCAAAAACTATCCTCCACTCGTTTACTCTAAGTGGAGTGTTATCAGGAACGGGTGTAGCTTCCGGAACTTGTGATCCAGAATTATCTATGGGAGGTGTTTCGGTCGGTACAGTCGGTGGAGTTACGGTCTCAAAAACGGGTGGCGATTGTTCTTGAGGACAGGGAGAGCGAATACCATCTCGAAGAAATTTTATTATTCGTTTTCGCAGCTCGTCAACAGTTCCTACTGCGTTCAAACGGAATTTCCCAAGTTCGGTCTCTAATTCGGTTTTGTTTAATTTGTATACCCAACCCACGCGAATGTCGGATGTTTCGGTAATTAGAATATCGAGAGAAATATTCTCCACGGTTTTATCTTTATTAGCGGCTGGCATTATGTGTTATTTCCACGGACGGGGGAAAAAGCAGGAAAAATGGAAAAATAGAAAAACAGTCAAATAGACAAATAGTTAAATAGACTAGTCCCTGCTCGGGCGCCAATTTTGTGACGTACTTTCCTCGGGATTGCAGTGTCGTCGGCGGCACGATGACTCTGTTGTACAGGTTACGTCACTTGTAGAATTGGCGCTTAGACGGCGTTCGGGAATTAGGGTAATCGGTGTTAAAGTCGGTTTTCTCGGGCGCCAGATTTTTAAGGGTTTACTCCCTATAGCCACGGGTGAGTTTATACTCAGGAGAATGCCAGGGGGTCCGTGGAAATAAAACACACAATTCGGGAGAAATACGGATGATCTATATTACAAATGATTCATATTTACAAGTGAGCAGTCAGTGGTAATTATGTACAAATGAAAGATTTACGGTATTTGAAAGAATTCGGCAATTATGTACAAAATAGCGGTTTTGCGATATTATGGAGATGCGGAATCATGCTTTACATTATTTACAGTGATAACGGCCGGTTCGGCAACGTAGTGCAATAATTTTTCGGTTCCACAATTATTGACAACAATGTACGTTCGGATTTTCCGGAATATCGGCGGGAACCGGCAACGTTGCGCTACGCTTTGGAACGGACCGTTCGGACGCAGGTGTTTGGGCAAAAACGATTCAATTATTATCTACATTTACGGAAAATATTCGGTTTGAATAAATGAGCGGAAATATGAACGGAGAAGCTACATTTAGGAGAGAACGTATCTATTTCAATCTATGTATATTACGGGAGATCGCAAGCTAGCTATTCTTAGGCGTGCAAATTCGGTTTAAAGCGGTTAGAAAGAGGCGGAAGAAGAAATGAATAAAGCGAGAGCGGAGCAAAAGTGAAGGGCGGTTTCAGGTGCCCTATAGGGCGTACTCAAGCAATGCAAGCGGGAATCTAACGTGCGGGCTGATGGGCTGATTATGAAATGCACAACTTACGTAATGACTTTATACCAACCAGCCCCGAGTGGAACACCCTAGGGAAGATTGGTACGGAATCGGTCTAGGTAATAAGAACGCCCCGAGTGGATCACCCTAGAGCGTCTTATTACGGCCTAACACGGACACGGCTTTGCTTTTGTCTAGACAACCCCGAGTGGATCACCCTAGGGAAATCTATACAAAATGGTCTAGGTAGTAAGAAACACTCCGAGTGGATCACCCTAGAGTGTTTTACTACGACCGGCGAGGAAGGAGATGCTACGGAATGAAATGTACGGCCTAACCCAAGAATTAAGAAATAATAAATGATCGGACATCGGAGTACTTACAATTCGGTCGGTACGGTCGGATTACTCCCACTCTCACTCACTGGACTAGTTCGGAAATCGGAACACTCACTGATTCGTCAACTAATCGACTGATCGCTTCATGCCTTATGCCCCAAAACGGCCTATATTTAAATCATCCTGACAGGCAAAGCTTGGTGACTTGTAAGAGGTGGAGGTGGAATCGTATTAGTCAAGCGCCCACAAGCGGAAATGGGAGTAACTATCGCGCGGTTCGGAGGATTTCCCCACTCGTTGAGAGGATTTTTACAGTTTCCTATGTTTAAACAAAATTGCTACGCGGAGTGTTTCCGGTAGGGGGCACTTCGTTACAACCTCTAATTGATATCATTTCATTTGTACTTCCCTATTAAATTAATGCCAAAATAAGTCAATTTATATATGCCTGCATGTTAACTACGCTTGATTATCAATTATGGCGAAATTGCACAATAAACCAAAAATTTAATCGATATTATATAAATAGGTACACATTACTATTAGTACATTCATTGACAGTTTTTGCTCAGGACCCCTTCGAATCAGCTGAAATTTGAAATATATATCGGGAAAATGTCAAAGAAAAAAAGTTACATGGTGCCGATGTGCACTTTTACCCTGGGGGTGAGTGCCACCTCTTCTCGGGGGTGGAAATATTTAACCTTAAAATAACACAGGAAATCCATAAAGTGTTAAATTTCAAGCAAAAAATGTCATACAAACTTTTCTTGGTAAGTTAATATTTTCCGAGTTATTCACGATTAGAGTTGTTGATGTTATACCTAAGAAATACATGTTTTTGGGTGGTTTTTCAAAAATAATTCGAAAACAGTAAATTTTAACAAAAAAGTCATGGGAATAAAAAACAAACCGTTTATAATAACGACTCAAATGGAGTTCCTTACACTTTGATCGCAGCAACATAACCAAAGTTACAGCCCGATGAATATAAGAGATTATTTGAATTAACCTAAATCGAACATCTTATCATCAAATAACGTAAAAAGGGTTGTTTTTCAAAAAAAATGCTTAAAGTGTTTCTTAAAGCTCTTACTGAGACCTTTAAATGAGCAATGGCTAAAATGATTTGTATGGAAAGTAACCGAGTTATAACAAAAACAAAACGATTATATCAATAAAAAAAGGAAAATAAATCTAAGAATTTTTCACAAAAATGAAACTAAAATAAACAAATCTTAATATATGTATAATTAGTTTTATTTATGTACGAAAAACTTGTCCTAAAATTTTAACCAATTTGAAATGCTCACATTTGAAAACAACTTCAATATAGTATTCAATTAATTTTTGAAATTAGGTATATAAAATTTTTCTGTTTCTTCCATATTACTCGAAAACTAAAAGAGATATGAAAAATACGCACGAATATTAAAATGTAGTATTTTTTTGCTGAAAGTTGTGCATTCATTTTTATTTTTCTTTGATGAAAATTCATTGACATATTGACATTTGTAGTTTACATAGAAGTGTGAGAAGTACCTTTTTGAAGCCCTTTAAATCGCATCCTTTAAAAATAAACCAAGTACTTCTAAAAAGTCCACATTCAGAAATCTGATAATCCCCCAAAATCCTTATAAAATATGCTTTTGACCAATGCAATATCTTTAAAATCAAAGAAGTTTTCGTTAAAAAACCATTTATGATTTTGTCCATTCTTTCACGGTTTTTGCTCAGAATTGTAAGATACCGCTTCAAATGGCCTGAAATTTGAAATATACTTAGGAAAAATAGCAAAGAAAAAAGTTATATGGTGCACATGTGTGCTTTTACCCTGGGGGTGAGTGCCACCCCTTCTCGGGGGTGGAAATATTTAACCTCGAAATAACACCAGAAATTGATAGTGTTCAATTTCGTGGAAAAAATCGTGATGTGTTCATCAGAGTACTTTCTCATATATAGGGTGTTTCAATATGCGTTTGCCAAATCTAAACGGGAAATAGATACGGTTAATTTAAGCAAAAAAAGTTTATTTTATACTAATTCAATGGTAGAATATATATTCTAAATTTAAAATAAATTCTTGTAATAAATTTTGAGAAAAATTCAAAAACCGAAAAACCACAAGTATAAAGTGCTCTTCACAGATGATTTAGCCGAACATGTTACAAACCTTTTTATACATATTTAATTGCACAATAAATTTTCAAAGTTTAAAAAGAATTCTTGGAAGGAATTCCGAGAATAATACAAAAAACCCAAAATCGACAAGTATAGAGTATCCTTCACAGAAGATTTAGCCAAAAACGTTAGAAAACTTTTTTATACATATTCAATAGTAGAATAAATATTCAAAGTTTAAAAAAAATTCGTGAAGTGGATTACGAAAAAAATTGAAAAAACCGAAAATTGACAAGTATAAAGTGCCCTTCACAGAAGATTTAGCCAAAATCGTTTGGAAACTTTTTTATAGGTATTTAATCGCACAATAAATATTCAAACTTTAAAAAAAATTCTTGGAGCGAATTTCGAGAAAAATTCAAAAAACCGAAAAATGACAAGAGTAAACAACCCTTTTATCCTGGCCGATTTTAATGAAAAGCTTATTCTCACGTCCTGGTATGGTACAAAGTCTAAATACAAAGTTTTGACCGTTTGTGGTTTTTTGTTTTTGAGAAAATCCTACCACAGACACACATACACACATACATACAGACGGTTTTCCAAAAACATATTTTTTGGACTCAGGGGACCTCAAAACGTTCAGAAATGCTAATAACTCAATTTCGAAAAATCGACCCGATTACAATGGACGATAGTAAACTGCACCGAAACCTATTATCGACTTAGCAGATTACGATAAGGAAGGGACGGTGCACCGACCATAAGCAGGTAGCAAAGATATCCGATCGGATAAATGTATACTAAAATCTTATATAAATGTAGTAACAACTAGAGCAAACAAACATTTTGATAAAAAAAATATGTTCAGAAAAATAGGCTTTTTGAACGCTTTAAAACGATACCTCATTCGATAGAGTTCAGAGTTAATTTTCTACTAAGTAAATCAGGTTTAACATTTACTAATAACTAAAACAATCTATCTTTTTATCTAAAAAGAATATATGCCCCAAAATCGGCTCTTTTAGCACTTTACAACGATACCTCATACGTCAAGATTCAGAATAGTACATTAATTAAATAATGGTTAGAATTTTTTTATACCAGATATTTTTTATAGATAGTTTTACAAACACCAGTTGTACCAAGATAAAAAATTCCTTCCCGCTTCAACCAGACTTAGGACTGTCAGAACTCGTTTTTAGTTTGTATAACATGTCTCATTAATATACATATATTTCAAAGTACTTAATATGTTCCTAAATAAATTAACAAATAGATTTTGATAAATTTTAAACAAACTTTTATCGACTTCTGGTGCGGTTAAAAATTTTGTCTGCAATACAGACTTGCGTCAAATATTATTTTTCTCGACCCAAAATTTGGCGTAGTCTTATTTTTGTAATACTTACTTACATAGCGTCTCAAAAAGATTTGTCTACAAATTCTATATACAAGTATACATATTTACATATTTAGATTCGATATTGATATGATACGTCTTTAACGTACCGATAACGATCAATTTGTCCGTTTTCAAACTGATTGATTTTTTCAGTGACATACTGCAATTTGTTTATTATGCGAGTATCACGAGGTCTTTGCTGTTCATCGAGGCTATTTAGTTTAATATAGGTCATTGTTTGAACCTCTTCTCACCTCACCTCTTCTGGATTTAATAGAGGTAAACCGAAAAGGTGCCCGAGCCATTGTCCTATTTCACTATTTCTGTTTTTATAATCATTTACTAGTCCAAGTTGCTGAATTTTTCTGAACCAAGACTGTGCCAGATGGAACCGACAACCAATAATTTGAATATTATGCCATTTATCTGCAAGAACAGTATGCATAGCTCGTTCAAAATCTATCACAATTTCTTCAGGATGTAGGTGTAAGTCAAACAAATTACATTTCTCATCTATTAAATTTAACAAACGAGCATACGTAGCTTGCGTTTTGTTAGGCAGCAAGCAAAATAGTAAGGGTATGTAATGTCCATTTACAAGAATAAAAAATGTGTACAGCTGAAGAAAAAAATTAGCACAGTATGTAAATGTGCCATCGGCGTATAACGTACTGTAACGACACAATTCCTCTAAATTTGATCTGCAACCAAATACTACTATTTTAGATAGATGATCTGAAATAAGTAAAAAATTTTCATCTCTTATAGTTTGAAATTGTGTTTCTTCTAAAATTTGCAACGTCTCCTCAATATCTCGAGGTTGGCGAGCTGGCTGCAGACTACGTTTTCGATTATAAACGTTTCGTTTTATTTTAATAGTGTCAGTATAACTTACAGTTCTTAATAAATTTTTATGCTCATTTAGAGATTGAAAAAGAATTTTGTTAGGAGGTTCCATGACTGATTTACAAGTTATATTTTTAGCGGTACCTGAGATAATTTTACAATTCACAACTTTCTCAATTATGTCATGGTTATGATCTCGATGACCGTGGCGAGAAAGTGCTGAATTGTCATTAGTAGTATAGACAGAAACGCCACAGTTACGTGTGACACAACGCCAAACATTCTCCCCATTTTGCAAAGAACGCGCCTTATAAAATCGTTCACTGCCTATTGTTAATAGTTCATTACCACGTTCACTAATAGAAAAAGTGATATTATTAATATCCATTTCAGATGTTTCCAAAAATAAAATCTTGTAACTAGATAATCCGGACAGTAGATTTCAACCAAAGTATACACTTAAAAAAATACTTACCAATAAACGTATACACTGAATAAAAGAACAAACTTCACGAGTAGAACGTTTATACAGATTTGCAGAGCTAAACTGCGACAAACTATACTTGACGAGACCCGAGGAGCAAATAAAGTAATAACAGTCATGCAAGACAGGTACCCTATTTTAAATCCGAAAGTCATACTGTTTAACCTATTTTCTGAATCTTATTTGGTTAATGTATTCTGAATCTTGGCTTATGAGATATCGTTTTAAAGTACTGAAAGAGCCGATTTTGGGGAATATATTCTTTTCTAGTAAAATGTTTGTTTGTTCTAGTTATTAGTACATTTATATAAGATTTTAGTATACATTTATCCGATCGAGTTCTTTTGCTACCTGCTTATGGTCGGTGCACGGTCCCTTTCTTATCGTAA
Organism: Cryptocephalus moraei; assembly: GCA_946251905.1. Classification (NCBI taxonomy): domain Eukaryota; kingdom Metazoa; phylum Arthropoda; class Insecta; order Coleoptera; family Chrysomelidae; genus Cryptocephalus; species Cryptocephalus moraei. The sequence continues at coordinate 13,997,176 of OX276460.1, forward strand.
TCCGCTAAGCCGATAATGGGTTTCGGTGCAGTTTACACCCGAGCATTACAATACTCTCTCATATATGAGTAAGTACCTCATATGAGAAAGTAAAAAATGCTATATAAACTTTTCTGTGAGTTAATATTTTCCGAGTTTTCACCATAAAAATAAATGTAATATATCATAAATAGACCATTTCAAATGAAATAGCGAAAAAAAAATTTGTTAGTAAATTTCATTGTAAGGGGTGGCTTATAGAGGTTGAAGTTATTAATGAGTTAAGAAATTACACCATGAATATTAAATGCATTTCAATTCAATATAAAATGCATCATTCACTAATTTAAATGTGCAAATATTTTTTTTGCATATCGTGACATAAGGGTAGTTTTTAAGGGTTGAAAATTTGTTTAAAATCTTTATCTAACATACTTAAACATTATTAAGTTTCAAATAACGCTTAAGTATGCGGTTTATATTTTTGGCAGAAGTGGTAGTTTTCACCCCTTAAAAACATAAAACGCACATTTTAGTCATATAACTTTTGAAGAGAAGCTCATTTCCAAAATTTCACCAAATCGGTGCAGTACTTTAAAATTATGAGGTTTTACAATATTTTACCGTGAAAGAATGGACTATATACTGGCTTCACCTTTATATACATGTTTGGAAGAAGTCTGGTTGTTACAATCTAAAGGATAAAGGGTAATGAATGATAATCATGAGTTTGACAGATTTTCATATTTAGACAAGAGGAAATTTACACCTCTTCCAATAAACTTTTGTAATAATACCTTTCGATAACAATAAGTAATTTAAAATGGAAAAATTATTCATAGATTAATACATTAATAACATACAAAAGTATATGAAACATATTTTCAGAAGTACATTGAAGCACACAACATATATTCAACAAAATTATTATTTGGTACCCTACAATAAGTACTCCATGCCACATTTGAGTCTATATTGCTTTAATTTTTGTCCTGAAGTAATCTTGTTTCAAGTTTTAATTTTACTTCAACCCACATAATAATACAAAAGAGTGTCGGCCAATAACGGAAACTCCTAAAAGTTTATACATGTACGACCAAATGGAAGATATTGGGTGTTACAAGTCCAGTCTTTTGGGTCGGTTTGTGAAAATATATCACGTTGAACATGCAAAGAACACATTATTTGCTTACACAGTAAACAATTTGAGACTTTTTTATTATTGGTATTAGAACTGCAAAAATCGCGCATTCATTTTCTTTTCTCGGATAAAATAAAATTTTTACGCTTCTAATTTTTATTATCGATCATAAACTTGCTACAAGGTTTTCTGACCTTAGGATGACTAATTCGCCGTTGAAAAAGTTGCAATAATTTCCTAATGTACTCGTGTGGTTTTACTAAAATTACCCGAATCCCATAAACATAAAATGTGTATGAATTTTCAACGGTACGAACGCGTAAACGTGAACATATCAGCCGTAATACTAAATTAGGCCGATATCAAGATCTGTCGCGGGACAGTTCTCCCGATTTGGCGACCGTTATTACTATGTAAAGTTTAATGGTTGTAATATGGAGAAGGCTGGTGTGTTTTTGCCAAAATCGTATTTAAAGAAATCGGTTATTATAAGCAAATGTAGTGTTAAATCCTTATTTTATGGTCGTCCTCTCAAAAACGTTAAATAAAATGAAATGGAGAAAATAAGTAAATTTAAATGTCGTAAGCCGTATAAACTCGTTGGACGGTTTTTACCTTCATACGTCAGTTCTACAAATGGACAGCATTCAAACACTAAAACATAACACATGCGTAAAAGAAAATTTCTTAAATGGTATGCATTCTTTTTAAATTTGAATATCGTCCAATTTATGTAAGTAAAATCTGAAACAACAAATTATTTATTAACTGTTGAGAACATTTGCATTTTTCTGAGCCCCCTGAAAATCCGTAACTTGCCCCGATAAGTATAGAATATAGGTACTTAATATACGTTCTTGATGGCAAGTTATTATATCCTCTTATAAACATAGAAAGAAATAAAATAAATCATGCAAATAAATTTATATCATAACTATTAATTAAACAATTTTGATACGTTATTTAATATAACATCCATTTCACTCTTCCATTTCAATGGTTATAAGGAATGGTAAGCCCCAAGAAATTGCTCCAAAATATCTTTGGTTTGCCGCAAAGGTGACTATTAAGAGTTATAAAAGAGATCTTATATAATGATTCTAAGCGACAAACTATGGCTCTTTGGACGTCTTGCGCGAAACTAAAAATTAAATGTTTTAATGTTAAAATGAATTTTAATACATATGCGTCATAATGTATTTTGAAGAAAACTTACTAATTACATTTATTGAGGTAAATTAAACATTGTATATATTTAAAATTATTAAATTTTTCTAGTTGCTTACCCGCCCGTGTACGCCTTATTTGAATTGGTATCAACTCGTTTTTGTCTAAAACAATATTTTTACTTCCACTTTTGACTTAGTTTTACTACACTTTTTATTTTATTGTTTCGCAATTTTACCATGCCTTACATTCCGGTTTGACAGATTGGTAATGATGTTCTCATAACTTAACAACACAATTAGCAGTTATCCATATGGCCTAATCCACTATACTATCTAAAATTATTTCAGCATTCAAGATCCTCATTTACTCAAAGATTTTCTCTTAAATATGATGATCAATGGTAAATTACTCAAAATAATAACGTCCGTTCAATGTACCTATATATGTACTGTTATAGCATGACGGTGCATAATTTAATGTTTATTATTAAAGAACAGACTTCTGCGTATATGCTTTTGAACCCTTTTATATGCTATTTCTCAGATATTATAGCCCTAGATTTTGTAACACATGCAAACATATATTGGAATAAAAATTTAAAGTAAATGCATAATTCACGTTGTCACGCCTAAAGTCTGATGGGAGTACAAAGGTGCGCTGTTTGGAGATGTAGCTCGAAATGTGGAGGTATAGAAATGGTGTAAACATAACATAATCATTTATTTATATTGCCAGTGAGCGAGAAAATGACTTACAAATGGTGCTTACTCCACATAAACATTTGAAAATACTTACTAGAGGAGGGATAATTAATGAACACATTAGGACCTCTACAAGACTTAACAAGGGATAAAACAGAATCAAAGAAAATGGGAACAGCTTATAATATTTGACGAGCCAGAGCAGAGGGTGTCACGAAAAGGCGTTTGGGTAGTTTAACGTTGTGTTTGCAGAATTGATCCTTCTCACCTTAGCGTTCAATTTGTTCACGAAACTTGACATGTCCATGTATGTTATCAGTTTTGTTAAGTCAGCATGAAAAATTCACGCTTTACTCGTAAGCTTGGTAAACTGCCTATTTCACAATATTGTATAGGTCACTACAGCCCTTTTCTTGGAAATGAGAATGATACCACTATTATATAGATACTACACAGACCTACAAACTTAATTATCTATTTAATAAATATTCACATTTATTGTCAATATGGCACTGATGTTTGAAAACCAATCCATACAAATAACTAATAACATAATGGTGACAAGTTTTCCAGTTTGAATTCGCTAATCTCAGGAACTACCAGTCCAATTTAAGTAATTTTACATCATTAGATAACCCATATATTGAGAAAATTATAGGGTACATCACAGTAAATACAAGGGGCCCTGAAGTCTTGGAAATTTTAATTTCGCTATGCTTGGAAATATGTTGGTTATGTTGAGAATGCCCGATCCGATAAAATAAAGTCACTAAATGAGGAAAGTACCGCAATGGGCGGCCATATTGTGTCCGCGCCGCGCCGCGCGAAATTCAAAATAGAAAACAAAAATTTGCTCGTTGTTAATAGATAAAACAACAACTTGGCATTTTTATTCCCAAAAAGTAAAAACGAAATTTCGCAAGAGAAAAATGTACTTAAAAATTAATTTACACCTATCTCTATATATATATAAAAATGGATTGCTGTTCGTTTGTCTAGAATGATCTCGAGAACGGCTGGACCGATTTTGCTAATTTTGATCTTGAAATATTTGTGGAATTTCAGGGAAGGTTTTTCGGTGAGAAACATAACTAATAAGTAAGGGAAATACTGAAAAAGGTACGTTTTGTAATTTGACATTTGTAATCAAACAAATGAAAATATAGTGTCAGTTGGTTGTCAAATAAATAAATGTCAAGACGATTATTAAAATCTACCATAAGTTTGTCAGTGTGCGAGAACTACAAGTTCGAAAAAACGTACGCATCGAGTCACTTCAGCCGAAAGAAAAACCGCCAGTAATTTTATCTTTAAAAACTTCAAGAACTTCGACGCCAACACAAAAAGCGGGATGTCCAGTAACCAAGAAGAGTCCTGAGTAAGTAAAAGCAACTTCACCAGGACACCGAGTCTACAAATTCGAAACGACGGACACATTAAATCACTGCAGCCGGGGGAAAAGGCGCCAGTGATTACAAATCCAAAACTTCAAGAACTTCGACGTCAACACAACGGCGGAAAGTCAAGAAGACAAGCAAAGTCCTGAGTAAGTCACACCACATTTTCCGGAGAACTAAGTTACAAAGTTCACAACTTCAACTACGACAAGATAAAACAAGCAGATGAATTAGAAAAACTAGCCCAAGAAATCATATAACTACATAACAATTGCAAGAAAGACGGAAGTGCAAGAAAAACCTAGGGATACCTACAAAAAAGGATTGATCACGTAGAAGCACTTTAGGGGAAAGCCCAAGAGAACAACGAAGCGTTCCATGAACTTGGGTTTGGCGATCAGCACAATTATATAAAGTCACACTATTTCAAAAGGATGGAGGGAAACTACAAGACAATTCGGCTGTACCTGACGTCACACGAGGAATATAAAACACCCAGGAAACAAGTCTTTGAGGTACAAATACAAGACCTAAAACTGGAAGTGAAGAAACCCAAACAACAGACCGAACAGGATTACCGACGAATTAAACTAAAGGTAAAAATAACAAACAAACAAAAAACTACTTAGACAACCTGAAGAAGACATGGCAGAATTAACACCAAGATGGTCATACATCATCGATTATAAACTAACCAGGATTGCTCACTTACATTTGACCAATGTTGGACAGTTTTGTGACGTCATCACCGGTGCTGAGGTGCGTTTACGTGTTAATTTGTTGATGATGTGATTTGTATATCGTACGTAAATATGGATTACGTAGAGATAATACGTAAACCGTACAGTTTACAATGATAAATCTTACGTTTACTACAGTAAAATGAATAAATCTCTATCTTCTGTCCAGCACCGGTGATGACGTCACAGAGTTTTTGCCTGACAGATTCGGCGAACTGAGCAATTCTGGTCGTCTATAATCGTTGGTCATACATGTACTACGAGCAACAAATATCTAAAACATGGAGCGCACTTCAAGACACAATGAAATAGAGCGATTCCGCAGACGCAGTGTTCCTGTAAACCTGGAAGGAGTAGCATGCCACTACGACCCGGGTTCACGCAAGAACTGTTCTAGGACTGTCAGGAGTTTGCGCAATTGACAGCGTCGCGATCGGGTTTTACAGAACCGATCCAGAACTAACTGGTTCTGTATTCGGGTTTAATCTGAATCGTTCTCGGACGATTCTCGAACTATCAAAACCAGTACTCGGTCCCCAGTGCGGATCTTCCTGGGATTTTTAGTGAGCTCAATAGTCATATTTGATTATCTGACGTTAAACTGTAACAGAACGGTTCTCATCACAATTTCTACGCGCAAGCAGTTCTGCGCAATTCATGTACAGTTAAGAATTATCCTAGAACGGTCCTAAAAATAAAAACCCGAATAAACCTTATTGGGTGTGCCGACCAATCCGTAACGGTTGGAGAAATGATTATTAACATACAGCGGTGAATCTACTGGATTATGTTGTGCTGGTGGTAAAGTAAAATTGCCACAATTAGGAGTATTCATATTTTTTGAAAACTGGCTAAATGAGAGATTATATGCCTATAAATCTTAGGTTAATATTAAAAAAAATTTAAAGCATTCAAGCAAAAATGTCATTAGAAATTCAAAATTCAATTGGCGCCAAAACGCCGTCTGACGTCACACCGAATATAAACAGTGTAGTGAAAACACTATTTTACGACGTGAATAATACAAATTACTAGATTTGCTGGCAATTTTACTCCTATACTCCAGCGGAAACAAGAATTAAGTCCAAAATACTCGAAAAAAATCTATTTGTGGACTGCAGAACGGACCCGTGTTTATATGCGGAGTGACGTCACGATGAATGGTCGTTTCGCTGGTCCTTTAACTTTTCGCACAATTACTACTTTTTATACCTGTAATACTTGGTGCTGGGCCTATTACATGATTTTTTATGATTGTAAAATTTGTCTGAGGGTTCGTCCCTATGAATTTAGATATATTTAGTTTAATTTAAAATATATGGCAAATACCTAATTGTTCCCACCACCAGATCCATTACGCTCATTAGTTTCTGGGGTAGGAAATGACTAAACATATCTTGGCCAACATCCAAAAATATAATAATTGCTTTCAAATGACGTCGTTTGGTTCTACGCATATTGTACAGGAAAATTTCATACCTACTTTCAGGGTAGTTTTTGATAAATTATTCATTAAAGATTTAAAAGGATAATATACCATTGCAAATACAAGGACAGTTTGCGGAATCAACTTGGAGTTTCAAGGTTTCGCGCATGGGCGTGTTCGCGAGTCGTAAAATCATCATCTTTATATATTTACTCACCGCAAAAAGACAAAAAATATATTACATCAGAAAGCCTTAAATTGATTATGTGTATAACTGTGTTGCATTTAATTTAATGCATATAAAAATTTTGTATTACGTTTTGACCATATTTTTCAAAAATATATGTAGGTGATACGAAGTTCTCCGGGTCATCTATGATTTTTATTTATCTTTCTTTTTTTAAACTTTACATGGCATTGCAACGCATGCCGGGTACGGCTTGTATACAATAAAATAAACAAATATGACACACTGTGACACATAACCCACAATCCACAAAACACAACAATAGGCATGAAACAGGCAGATTGTAGCTGTAATCCGCCATATTGTGTCCGAAAATGTACTTCTCTCTCTAACACGTTGGGACATTGAATTGCGGTACTTTCCACATTTAGTGACTTTACCGATAAAATAAAGTCATTAAATGAGGAAAGTACCGCAATGGGCGGCCATATTGTGTCCGCGCCGCTCCGCGCGAAATTCAAAATAGAAAACAAAAATTTGCTCGTTTTTAGAAGATAAAACAACAACTTGGCATTTTTATTCCCAAAAAGTAAAAACGAACTTTCGCAAGAGAAAAATGTACTTAAAAATTAATTTACACCTATATACAATAAAATAAACAAATATGACACACTATGACACATAACCCACAATCCACAAAACACAACAATAGGCATGAAACAGGCAGATTGTAGCTGTAATCCGCCATATTGTGTCCGAAAATGTACTTCTCTCTCTAACACGTTGGGACATTGAATTGTGGTACTTTCCACATTTATGCCCGTACCTATAGTCAGAACTTCGATCAAACTTGGACTTGAGTGCAACTTGAGACATGGACTGTCTACTATAATCACGCCTTGGCGAGTTAAGGGGATTATCGCGCATGCGTTAGCGGAGTCTTACTCAAGTGCAGTATTTGGCAGTCTTGAGCAAGACTCAAGCCACGACCCCGACATTGTCAGCTGTCAAGTTATTTTAAAATACGATAAAATTATCCCAGAATCTATTCATTTGTGTATTGTGTTTGTTTACTAGTTTATTGTGTGTTTCCTGTCGAGACAGGCTTATTTTGGGCTTATTCATGATCGAACAAGATAATCATTAATTTTTGGAATTTCTTGATTTTATAGAAATTGTTCAACATAAAACCAGAATACCAAAAATATACGTGCGGGATGCAGCGAATCCTCTTGAATTTTACGATGATCAAGATTTCAAATGCCGTTACAGATTGATAATAACAGATATTATTTTACCTTTGGTTGCCCAAGGATTAATGAAGGTAAATAACCGCGGTTTACCAATCCCTCCTTTAATCCAATTACTGATATGTTTACGTTATTTTGCTACAGGAAATTCTACCTAAAATGAATTGAAAAATCACTTCACAAAACACGCCTCACAAAGTTGTAACACAAGGTTGTGTTTTCAGTTGACAGTTGACATAATGAAATGCGGTGAATCATACAACATCCAGTTGCAAAAGTTACTAGAAATCATACTTCAAACACGAAAGTTACTAGACGGAATACGCTTCGTCTCAGCCAAGTAAAGCTCGCCCGAGAATTCCCGAAGATTCCATTATAGTACAGCCGATTTCTTGAGCATTAAGACAGACTTGGCCAAGCACGACTGAAGTCACAGATCAAGTTCTGACTATAGGTACGGGCATTAGTGACTTTACGATAAAACCATAATTCGCACCATCTATTGGGCAGCAAGAATGAAACATTTTTACATCTAGATCTAGGCGTTCCATGGTTGTTTCAACTTTCATGATCACATTCCGTGTCCTTTTGTCATTGTCTGGCTGCGGTTTTGACATTTCAGTGCTACTTTCAGTTTACATAATTAACTGTCTTCGTTACAAAAAGAATTTATGAAAAATCCGGCAGGTAATATTTTATACGCACCTTCCACCGATATCCTTCTTTATTTAATGCAGTTTAAGACTTTTGCCTCGGTCACCTTCAATTAATCGCATTCGTAAAATCTGTAACGTTATAAAACTGAGCAGCATTTAGCGCTGGTAAAACCGCGGGGCACGACGTGCAATTTATAATAATAATAACAACTAATAATACTGTAATTATAATACCTTGGCATGATCGACTATGTAATTTGTTTCAGTCACCATAATTTTCAAATCCCATGACATGATCTGTATGTATTTCATATTTCAGATGCGGTGATAAAGACATTCCATTAAAAATGATGAAGCAATATCTTTCTAAAGGAGAGAGGTTTTTATCAATTTCTTGTAAACTTTAAATATGCTGCTATCCATGAACATATTTCTTTGAATTCGATTTAATATATATCCATCAGAATTATTCTTAATAGCAGAGCAAAGATAATATTTTAAAGTGATATTCAGTCAATTTTTCAGTTCATCAGTTCGTATTATTTAAAGGAACAGTAATTTTATCTGGTAGCGTAAACCATTAGGGCTCTCTGCGAAACAATTAATTTGACACCTAAAGAGCTGTTTAATGATGATCCTCTTAATTAGTTCCAACAATTTTTCATCATTCTAACTCTTGTACTATGTTGGTGTGCCTTAAATAATTATTTTTTTGAGAAATTTTTAATTCTGCTAATACACTCTATAGCTAGACTTTCGTTTTGGTATTTCTTCTCACATTATGGTTTTATAATCGAGGCAATAATATATTACATGCACTGCATGAATTCGAGTGATCCATAAAGACGATGGACTGGAAAGATCTTATGTCAAATAATTTGACTTAGACTGACTTTGAAATAGAATTTGACTCAAATTCTAAATCGTCTGAAATCTTTTAGCAAGTTCCACTGAATGCCCTGTTCCGTAAAATAAACCAAGGAAATTACGTAAACCTTTGAAATTAAATACGAGAAAAGATAAAGACAATGACATGATGAAAATAATTATGGACATGCACCATTTCTTAATCTTTATTTGTTGTGAAATTGGAAGAACCAAAAGGCGTAGAACAAACTCGATAATGTTCGTAAGCCTATTTAGGATCGCGTTGTTTCAAGGTATCATTCCCCATGGCTTCTATGCCGATACCAAACGACTCCCTATTATTTGGGATTGGAAATCAATGCCAGAAGATTCTTCGCAATTGCAATTCCTTGCATTCCTTGGCAATGCATCCTAAAACAGCAAAATCGTGCTTAGCCACCAATTTGGCGGTGGAGGTCCGTTATAACAGTCTAATGTTTGATCTATTGAGCTTGCATGTTATTCTGTTGAGGTAACTTTATTGTACCGCTGGTGACAGTTGACAAAATTCAGAATAGGTATTTCAAAAACTGCTCCATTTGACACCGACGTTACTGAATCTGTCTGTTGAGATGACTGATGTATAATTTTCTGCAAATAATTACTTTACATTCCCTCCAAATTACAGCACTGGTAAGGCAGGTGGTACCAATTCGCCTTCGGAAACGTGATTGCTCGAGTTTCGAAAACAGCCATTTCGTTATCCCGGCGTTCCAATGATACGAGCACACAACAATACTGCGATAGGGAGAGAAAAATCGAAACGTGGAATTCCACAAAGTTCCCAACACCTACCTCCATAATCATACTAATCGCGTATACGTTTTGCGCTTATCACGGCATCTGAGCGATTACCGACACGTATATGTATATACGAGTACGTCGGTACATACGTATCCATATACACACGTCCTGATACCTCGGTATATCAATAATAATATTGTATTAACATAACGTTTGAGGATTCTAATCTGGGATCACCTCTGACTCCTGAACAGTTAAACGGAACGTTTTTCGCTCGACCCCGAACTCTCGTTGTCAATTTCGCGTGAGATGCCGAAGCCGCCGCCACGTATTAATTCGTTAAAGTAACATTTGAATTAAGACAATTTGACGAAGGCCGGTCGCAACAGTTGGTCACATCTCTCGCGTCCTCTCTTTTCATACGATGATCGGTTTACAGTTACATCATCCTTGGATTTGGATGAGAGAGAAGCGGATTTTATTCGGCTAGACGAGCGTCGCTTCATTCATTGACCCCTTGTCACTCATAGTTTTGCCGCTGAAGAAATGAGTTGTAATTGATGGAGATGGAGACATTTTTTTTGTCGGGTTCGTTAAGAAAGCGGCGGCTTATTAGTTGTGTTAGATTAATTTGATTCGATTCACATGTATTTATACACGAGTTTGCCGAGTTTTAGTTAACAATTTGAAAATTTGTTCAACCAATTCATTAAAGATTTCTGTATAACACCTCAGATTACTTATAACTCTTATAACAGACGTGCTCCAGGTGAAGACAAAATTCCTCCACAAGCCCAAACAGAAGTAGTATATAAAGATACTTCTAGTGTATTCCTTGACCTTGCTTGATATTTCTTCAATGACTAATTTTAGACTTTTTTAACAGCAATTTTTAATTCTTTGGCAGCTTCTTTCACACTTTTCGAAACATATACGGTATCAGTACGTTTTTTAATCATCGAGGACTTACATCTAAATAATCGTCCTAATTTTCTCCTCAATCTTTCTACATCTAAATTCCACCATTATGCAATTTTATGAAAATCGCTATATTTTATAGTCATGTACATTTGGCTATTTTGTGCTACACCATCCCATTTAAAGTACGTAATACTTTTTGAGCACTGTAAAATTTTTCAATAATGCATTAAGATTTTCAAGTTTAATTTTCAGGTAAACACTTTTATCTAAATGAAACATGCTACAAGAAGGTACAAGCTTTAGTTCAAAAACTTCATTTTTCCATAATGTTTATTCAAAATCCTTAAGCAGCTTCGCACAAATAGTTAGGGTAATTTTACCCTCCATAGCCGTTAAAATGTCACATTGCTATTAAAACGGATTGTTTATTGATGCCTTTATCGTAATGAGAACAGCAAATTCACTGCAAGGCCTGAATTTTGTTCTGCTAAAGAAATTAGTATATAAAAACAATTGATTACTCTTTCCAAAATTTTGACGCCCTGTATCTAAAATCTAAGCCTATTCAGATACGTGTTAACGTAGTCTTTTCTTTTCTCGCGTAATTTGGGCGATACCATCCCACATTAATGTTTGTGATATTTGCGTTTTAACACTCTGTATACAGTGAAGGAGGTAAAATGGAGGATTGTAAAATATACATGGTATATACATTTACAGTTCAGGTAAATAACGTTTTTTCCAGGACTCTGTCTCATCCAGGTATAAGAGAAGTTTTTAAATTAATATGAACTCGTAGAAACAGAACCTATACTTTCGCTGCAATGGATTCGGTAGGGTAATTTAGCTATAAACAATTAAAGGGCGGAAAATGGCTATTTTTGCATATTTTTGCCTACCAGTAAAAGTACATGATATTTTGTTAAAGATTAGGTATTCATAATTTAGAACTGACGAATCAGCCATCAGAATGTCGGTTTTTGAATGTTCATATATTAAGTTGTTCCTTAAAAACCTGCAAAGAGGGGTCAAAATTGGCATAATACATAATTGATTTTTAATAAAAATTGCAAAAATTAACCTAAGACTTTGTAATTGCTGGACAAGTTAGATCTTAAGTATCCGAAGAGAGACGCTATGTCTTCGGATACTTAAGACCATGTCCAACTTCGAGAACCTGGACAACCTTCTGTCAAGTTAGATCTTGTATTACTTAAAGTGTGGTAAAGATTTCTGACTGATCCATCAAGCAGTTTTTGATAAATTGTATTTGTTTATTCCAGAGTCATTTAAAATGATATTATACGCAGAATATTACAACGACAAGATACAACGATTCTACGTGAAAGGGCGGAAGTTTTATTATCAAGATCACTCATTGGAAATAAAAAAAAAAAATTTTAATATTGCACAATCGTATAACAAAAACCCTGTCATTTCAACCTAAATACAGATTCTTATACTTTCCTTTAATATATAGGAAAACGTTATTTTATATTATATTATGTGTGTTTATAATAATTTTAACATTGTTAAATAGAAAAAGTATTCTAGATAAGTTTTGAGGTATTTTTAAGAGCCAATCTGGTATAAACGTCGATTACAAGTAATGTAATGACTGTTTTTCTCATAAACTCGAATAAAAGTTAATTGTTTATTAGCACAATTTGTTAATTTAATAGCAAATAACATATTTCTGTATTCATCAATAAAAATCATACAAAAAATGTTGATATTTATCAAATATTATTTATTTTATTACAAACAAATTACACGGTTAATGGATATATTATTTTTTAAGCAAATTGCACATTCATAATGCCCGCAAAGAGGTTAATACTAACTCAAAAAAGAAACATCAAAATTCATTCACAAGTTCCAGTAAACATGCCAGCTGTTCGAATATAAAATAAAAATTTTCCTACGAATAATAGTAACAAAGTTATTCAATTAATTTATAATGATAAAATTACAGTGTTACTCTTAAACGATTTTGCAATAATAAAATTCTTTTCTTATGATTTATTTTGATAATTCATATAATTTATGCCCTTTCATATGGTATCTACCCTTAAAATCGTTGTATCTTGATTATTGTGTGAATAATGTTATTGCAAATAGAACAAGTTTAGAGAAATACAAATATAATTTTACAGAAACGTTTGCTGGATCGATCTGAAATTCTTACCATATTTTAAGAATTACAAAACCTAATTTGTCACCTAATTACAAAGTCGTATTTTGAATACTAATTTTGACCTCTCCTTGCAGTTCTAAGCTTCAAATTAACGTGTGAACATTCAAAATTCTGACAGCTGATTCGTCAGTTTTAAAAGGGATATTTCCAGTGCGCACTCGAATTGCGGCCCGAGCTACGGGTAAATCAGTTATGAAAAAGGGATATAATCCCTAACCCGAATTGCGGTGCAGCAAGTGAGACGATACCTCTACTACCTACCTACTGAATGATAATTTAACGATAATTTTAAATAACTCCAGTGTACCTCCCAAGATGGGTAAATTCGTACCTGTGTGATTTTATAAAAAAAAATATATCGAACTATTTACGTTCTATTTGTTATCGTTTCTTGGGGTAAGGATAAACAATTGAGGTTTGGTAAAACGAACAGGACCGATGATCGAGTTTATAAATGTGGGATTCGTACCGCAATTCGGGTTACAGCAACAGGTAGAAAATGTTTCTTCACCGCAATTCGGGTAGGGTATTAGCGGGCAGGGTAATCCGCACCGCAATTCGGATCCACCGTATTTCCAATATTTGATAAAATACTTTGATTTTTACTGGTAGGCAAAATAATAGAAAAGTAGCCATTTTCTGACTTTTGTATATAGCAAAATCCACAGCAGAGAAAGTACAGGTTTTATTCCTACGAGCCTATATTACTTGAAAAATACTTCAGATGCCTGGATGAGTCACATTCCTCAATGTCGTATTTTCTTAGCTTATTTCTCCTGGCTATTACCCTCTTTCTAAGGTCAGTTTAGATGAGAATTCCACCACCAGGCGACTCTTCACAACACCCAAGCCGCATCTGACCCAGATTCCACTGACCAAATTTGTCCCGATCCCATTTCAGTGTTGAAAACCGAGCACTTTATCATCTCAGAGAAGACTAAGTTGATGTGGTAAAAGAAAAGAATGTTTTATTAAAAGTTGACAGTATTCACCAAGTAAAATGGGGTTGCAAGTATACCTCTTTCACAACTTGCTTTGTTTACAATCAAAGTGGTGGTCCCCTGTATGACCGAAGAAGGTGAATCGTTAATGAATCTTGAACGAGAGGAATCACACTGATTCGCCGTCTTCCAAATAAAGTACTTCACAAATTAAGTTCCATCTCCCCCTTTAACCAAAATAGACCTCATTTTCCAAACCGTCCGTCCCTCGATCGGATTCCTTTCTGTAGGTACCGTTCCGCATCTCAAAAACCTCACTTCGGATAATTGAAATCGGGCAAAAGTACTCTTCAGTCGAGACCGGTAGCCGTCCGACCGGTTCGTACCGAATCATCTTCCGTAAAAGTTAATTCATTACGTAGCAAAAGGGCCGTCTCGGGAACCGCTTCTTTGATGAATCGTATGATTACACGGACGATTATGTTACAGCGTTGGAACGGACGGGAGAATCGAGCGGGCGGGTTTTAGTGCAGAAATATATAGTTTTTAATCGCTACGAACTATCATTCCTTATCGGTGGATATGAAAATTATAAAGCGTAGTTCGATGCTCGGTAGTTGTTTGTCTTGTTTAGCATATTGCATTTACACGCGGCACACTGAGCTCTTACTCAATTGAACCCATCACTGGTTACGTCTTATTTGAAATGTAATAAATAGAAGATAGCTTTGTTCCTACAAGCAAAAAGAACCATAACTCAATTGGTCTTATTGTTTAATTTTTTGACAGACCAACAGCAGCACCAGAGGTGAAAGTGATATGTTGTGGAAGTGTTTCAAGGTCTGAATGTTAAGGACTAACTACCTAAAATTCATCTTCCTTATAGGGAGCACTTAAAACAAAAATCGTATGCAATAAATACATATACACGTACAAGATATACATAGAAATGCAAGCCCATGTAGTGGTTAGATTTAACGACCAACTAACTTGTTTGCCGTAAAATGGAAAACAGATATTCTAAGGCATCTGGATTTAATCGATTTGTCATAAGACATATTACTTGTTCATCTTCACAGAGTTGTAAAATAGAGAGATAAATGGAATAAACCTATCAAACCGAAATAGAAGACAGGTACATTTTTTTACTTTCACATGTATACTTATTCGCATACTTCTTCACATATATGCTTAATTACATCTACATATATACTTACATATCAGACGTACTAATGCACTCGGGTCGATTTTTTGAATTAGAGTTATTAGCATTTCTCTGTTTTAATGGGGCACGGGATATCTCGTAAGAATTTATTCCGGTCTGCATTTGACCTTCGCCGAGATCGGTCAACTCGTAAGAATATGGTTTTCAGATCGGTCAACTCGTAAGAGTTGACCTGAAAAATCCGAAAAGGGGGATTACCGCATTCCTTGCGAGAGGGCAAGGAAAACCCTGTGGAACCCGACCGTTATTAACAACAAGCAAGTCTTTGCGTTGTCTTTTAATAAAATCCACAATTATCTCGGTGCTTGTCACCGTTTAGCTGGAACGTAACAAACCATCCCCTTATATCATATTCTTAGTTTCAACAAATATCCAAATTACTTCGTTGCAATCATCATCCCCTCGATCTGAGAATCCTCTTACGAGTTGACTCGTCCAAAACTACCCTTTAAAAATTTACCTGCCGGTTGGCTTACGAGATGACCCATCTTAAGGTGGGGCATTAAAATTCCTTACGAGTTGACCGCCGCCGTTTTAATGTCTCTTTTATGCTTGTATGTATGTCTGTATTCATGAATGAATGAATGTGTAAAAACCACAAACGCTTACAACTTTGAATTTACACTTTATACTACACCAGGAGCTCGCAATAAACTTCCATTAAAATCGGCAAAAGGGGTAGTTTACCTCTCTCCGATTTTTGGAAGTTTTCTCAAAATTTGTTACAAGATTTGTCCTTAAAGTTTAAATATTTATTCCACTGTCGAATATATGTAATAATGTTTTATACTATTTTTGGCTACACCTCCTCTAAAGGGCACTCTACTCTTTTCTTTTTCGGTTTTTGGAAATATTTTCAATTTTCCTTCAATATTTTTTCTACACTTTAAGGAATTATTCTACTATTGAATGGATGTAATAAAGCTACATCTTCTCTAAAGGGCACTTTACTCTTGTTCTTTTTCGGTTTTTGGAAATATTTTCAAATTTACTTCAATATTTTTTCTACATTTTAAGGAATTATTCTACTATTGAATGGATGTAATAAAGCTTCATAACATTGTAAAAATGTAAGGCATAAGCAACAAGAAAAGGACAACTGCGATGACTATTACAGTGCGGGTTCATAGAAGTCATAAGATGGTAATTAGCGGAAATAATGCATCTATCTAAAATTTTTTAACCTAATAAAATGGCTTTTTCCACCTCGTTTAAAATAACCGCTTCTGTTTCTTCAGGAGCCAATACTAAATCATGATTTTGCGTTCAGTACGAACTCTTCGCTAGAGTATAATTTACAGTCAATGTTAACTTCAAGAGAAGATTAAATCATTGTCATTAAATTAATAGTATACTACTATTAAGAAATTTAAATGATCTGAATTCTTTTTGATCTCATCTTATCAATCCATAAAGGATTGCCTCAAACAGTCAGAAAGTTTTAGCCAACACATTGCCAAAAATGTTCTCTATGCGTCAAATGTTATTGACAACTAAACACCATAGGTGGAAATATGTTTTCGAAATTAATTCAAAGTGATGGTGTATATGAAACAAATGTAAGAGAATCTGAAAATGAAATTTGTGGCTCAGCCGGGATACGAATAACAAATACAACAACGATACACAAATTTCATTTTCAGATTCTCTTACATTTGTTTCACATACACCATCACTTTGAAAATTAATTTCGAGAACATATTTCCATCTGTTTCATTTGTATATCAGAGAACACGTAAGAGACCACATTATTAACGTGAGAGGGGTACGGTGTGTTGCGTACAACCAATACGTCCTCCGTATCATCCTCTCCAAAACGTTTAACACGAACATCGAAAATGAAATTGATAGGTGTCTCGGTAGTTCAATTGGCAGAACACCTGACGCGATATTGGGAGATCCGGGTTCGTATCCCGGCTGAGCCACAAATTTAATTTTCAGATTCTCTTACATTTGTTTCATAAACACCATAGAAATTTTGTGTGATATATTAAGAAATTCAACCTTAATTGTCTGGAAAACAGTCGTTCTCATCGAAATGACACTAGAATACAATTCTTACGACAGAAGCTTCATTTTTAAAAATTTCAGACAAAATCTCTGAATGGTTTGATACAAAATATTTGGGGTAGTTTTCACCCCTCACATTTCCTAAAATTAATTTTACCTTTAAACAGGCCCATTTCTAAATCAATTATTGTAATCGGCGAACCAAATTTAGTATTGGGACCGATTTTCACATTGTATTCGAAACTAGTTTTTGGTATAAATAAAAAACTGGTTATTTGGTTAAAAAAAAACTCCCTGTATTTTACATACTAAGTGTTTTCGGACATGTGTTCATTTCTCCATATATATTATGTCATAACATATGCCCATAAAATTTGTTACATTGTTTTTTAACACCCTGTATATTCCAAATGCGAATAAAGTTGAAAAAACAACTATAGATACTTTAAATGATAAGAAGGTCGTCATTCCTCACTATTATTTATCCTATTATAATTTTCTGAGTAATTTTACGTTATGAGAAGTGTAAATTACGCCAGTTCCCTTCGAACAAACTTCGTAATGTTCATAGATGGTAAAACAAAATCTCAACAGTCCTTTTTTAAATTCCTCGCGTATACTTACGAGTGAGAACTACTTTAAACTTCCTGTTCCGATGTGTTCAGATCTTAACTATTTCGCGGTAGTCACACCTGGTTATGCCGTAATACGTCATGAACAATTATTATAAAAAGAAACGTGTAAGACTGCAAGTTGAAATATTTAACAAAATGAAAGAAAAAGGGTATGAAGTGAGAACAGGATTGTTTCAGATTCTCGGTAAACCGCTGGGAACAACAGCTAGGAATTTTTACGAGCATGTGTGTACATATGTTTTATAACGATTCGCGCAATTGATATTGGTTTCAAGGTTCATTTGAATTTTATACTTTTAAACTCTACTGAAAATATTATTATTTGATATTAATATGTTATATGTATAACATCCCCAGAAGCAGTACCTTAAAATATATTCAAGGTATTAGAGGTAAGGGATACACATTATCAAAAGGTGGTGGAGTGGTATTATAGTGGCTTACTTTTCATGAGTTGAGGAAGGAGAAAAAGATACTAACTGCATAATTGAGTTGAAGAAATGGATTTGGCAAGAATTTCAGCCAAACATATTAAAATCACAATTGCAAAGCCAACCACCTGGCGCACATTGGATCTTTATTTTTAATATGGTACATTGCCTGAAAGGGCTCAATGTGCAGGGCATGTTTTCTGATCAAAGCTCTTCAAAAATCAAAGATTATTGGTATCAGTAATGTGCCGAGCTAAATACACTTCATGTGGAATAAGAAATAGTTTGATTTTGTTGGGATGTTCAGCTAATGGACAATCTATTCCACTGTTATGCGTTTCCAATTACTAATATGAGATGGAGAATTGAAATACTAGTCCAGTAAACGAAGGGGAAAACCTAGTAAAAATTAGTTACCATTTTGATTTGTTATTTAATGGGTGGTATTTGGCACCACCTTTAAAATGACCCAAAGTTTACATAAAAATATTGTGCGGCAGGGGGGAAAATGGCCCCCAAAAACACAGAAAATCGGTTTTCTGCGAATATCTCCCAAAATATGGCAGTTGAAGATTTTTTGTTCAGATATAAATTGAAGACCAGTTAATTCTCTACAAAAATGGTTCTTATGATTTTTTTCGAAAATTTGACCGTTTTCGAGATAAACGGGTCCAAGCGCACCCAGAATATTCACTTGTTTTGTTGTATGCCGGAGAGCACAGTCCGTGCATTTACACATGAGCGGGCGGACAAATTATTCAATAACTTTGTTGAAAATGCGAATTTTGTCATTATTTAAAGTTCCCCTGGAAGGGAAAATCTACCGCTACGATATCCTGTGACTCGAGTCACGTTTTAATCTTTGGCCGTATCGAAAAAAAGAGCCAAATATTGTTTTTCCGTGCATTTTTAGCCTGCAAGGAAATTGTTTCTATTTTTTTTGTATTATACTAATTTGCTTCAAATTTTCTTGATTATGGGTCCTCGGAAGGTCCTTTGTCATCTGTGAAATTTGGATAATCTAATTTTCTTGCATTTTGATTAAAACTTTGTTTGTCGAATCTCAATTTTTTGCTGTTTTTGGAGTGTGGTGAAATTTTGTAAACAACCACCAATAAAAAATTCATACATGATCGGATTGGTCTCTTACACATATTATTTGAAGGCCGAGAAGATCTACTTTACGGTTGTATAATTAGTTTTTTTCGCAAAATCGTCGATTTTTCAATAAATTCGAAAAACGCATACTCAAGAAAAAAGCGCACTTTTTCCTTTTACGGCTTGTTTCTCCCTGCTCTTCATTTCTGACATTTTAACACCTTGACTAGTGTAAAGGATGAATTCTCACCTTTCCATTAATGTATATTAAGTCATCTCATTTGTACGTGGGGAGAAACCCGAGTCTTTAAATATAATGCTATAATTTCATTACTGTCATTTTTTCCGTCGTTCGTCGCGTGTGTGCTGTTTTGCGGTACTGGTGTTGTCTGCTACAGTCCATGCGGCCACGGTAGCATTTCGTTGTTTAATGTTTGGGTATATTAAATGTGTTGGTTTTCTATTTTATATTGGTCTTATTTTTATATTTATTATATATATATTATATATATATAATTAAAAGTGTATATATATATATATATATATATATATATATATATATATAAAGTGGCTCGGAATCGAACTGTCACCAGAAAAATGGGGATGGAAACGTGTAGGGGAGATACTCATGCCGGTCCAAACCACTAGATCCAACGGTTCCGGAACTCTTAAAGATAATTTTTTGTCAATAAGAAAGAATGTAAGGGAACGTGTTCATGCAAGAAAGCAGGGCCACCATGCTCATCTATTTGTGGTTCATGTGAGTCCCTCCAGTGTTCCAATTATAAAGACAGCCAAGATATAATGTTATCCGAAGAGGTAGAAATAGAGGAAACTCTAGAACCGAGTGAAATAAGAGGAGAAATAGAGGGAGAAGTAGAGCCCGAAGGAGTTGTTGGCGAGGACGATGTTGATGACCGAGAATTATCATTAGACTCATGTGACGGGGACTGGTGATTTACATGTTTATGTCATAACTTTAATATGCTTTTATATAATTTTCTATAATAAATGATATTTAAAGAAACTTTATAACTCTTTATTCCAAAAGCCTCGATCCGGATGGTTGAAAAAAAAGTTGCAACATTTTGCCGAGAATCTGCAAGAAATTGTTGGTGAGTATTATGAGAAAATATTCTTAACTCTTTGGAGATTATAGTTTTCGTTAGGAAAAACCTCATGTACTTCTGTACTTTGCCACATGTGCAAAACTGACTGAGTTTCGGGTCAATTGGTGGGGTCCATCCTGCTGTGATTAATCTTATGGTCTGCTTTCCTAATAGGTAGGTATAGCTTGAGCCGTTGAGCCCTTATCTCCGAGAAAAACAAGACGCTCGGAATCATGAAAATCCTTAAAAATTATATGGTTTACGGCGTTTTTCATTTATGGCTCCGAGGATTTAGCCAGTGGATAGAATGTGGAGGCGCCATCTACAATTGGTTTTCACAGTCCAAAACATTGAAAATAATGTATTTCTAACACCCCCCATCTCAAATTTACTAAAAAAAACTTGCATATTTTATGAGTCTCAAAATTTTGGATTTTTCAACCCGACTTTTTGCAAAAAATATTAATGTTGCGAAAAAAATCTTTTGTAGAGAATTAACTGGTCTTTAATTTTTATTTGAACAAAAAATCTCCAAGTGCCATATTTTGGGAGATATTCGCAGAAAACCGATTTTCTGTGTCTTTTGGGGCCATTCCCCCCCCTGTCGCACAATATTTTTATGTAAACTTTTGGGTCATTTTAAAGGGGGTGCTAAATGCCACCCATTAAATGGCAAATAAAAATGGTAACTAATTTTTAATAGGTTCGCCATTTTTTTCCCCTTCGGGCTATACAGACACAAACTGATATTTCCATAAGAGAACGTTGCTGGATAGAAATAGTAATAGTTTTCAATTGGTTTGAAGATGTATGGAGAAACATTGGTGATGATAGGTTTGTTTTACTAACTTTTGATGGACATGCAAAAACAATTAAAATTCATATCCTGATTAAAATATAGAGTATGTATTACCAAGACAAATAAAGACCAAAGAAAGTAGCGATGATATCCACATCTACTAATATCCCCCATTGTGCAATGAGAAGAAGTCAGTGCATCTAGTTTTGAGCACTTCAAGAGAATATATCCAATTCTTTCACTGCATTATCGAAACAGACTGTTTACAAAAACTAAAAGACTTACCAGAGAAAGTACTGATGCATTGGCTGCATCAGCAAATCACCTGCGAACTGAAGTATTATTTACTCTAGCAACAATATGGCAATATGATATCAGTATATGACTTACAACACAGGCTACTAGATTGCGCGCATCATCTAAGGCAACAGCTTAGAAGCTAAAATATAAGCCTAAAGATCAACAGCACAGAAAAAGTAAAAGGCTGGCTACAAACTTTGAAATCATAAATTTGACAAAATACCTAAAGCATAATATTGATCGTACAACACTCATCTTCGGAATGTCGGAATAGAAATCTTTTTCAAAGAAAATATATACTGTCAGATATAAGACACTAAATCGATTTTTCGATCAAAATCTCATTACCAACCTTTTATACGAGCATAAATGACATAATGCCATTAAGCATAAGCGATCTTATTTAAAAGTTACGATTAGTATGATGACGTTATCTGCAATTAATTTATTTAACATTCTCAACTTTAACACACAGATATTTATATTATAAAAAAGTTTTATGTGCTTGATCATTTTATTCTTTCTAGGTTATTACCTTATTGATTATAAAGGTAATTAAATAAATTAAGTTACATCTTCATGTGCATTTAAAGCTAGAACTATAGTAGTACTGTATACTAAACCAATGTTTTTAAAAATATTCAATTTAATTAGCGTGATGGATTTTTATTCTCCACTAAATATGTATGTATTCAATTTTATTGTAACGTCCTTCTAGTGATTTTTCCACTTCGTTTAATATTAATCGACAATTTACGGCATTAAAAGATCATTTTTTACTCTACGAACAAAGAACTATCTGTTGAAAAGGTTTCATTGAAAGGCGCATTGTGTTTAATGAAAATGTTTCGGTTGCACAAATGTAAATGGATGACAGAATGAAAAATTGCTCGTGATAGAATTTCACGGAATTAATTTATTTTTGTTGATGAGATTGTAACAGGCGGGATATCGGCTCGACGAATAAAGGATAAGGGGATTTTTGTCCGAGTTAAGATTTTTGTTAATAATACAGAGTCAAGTCTCAAGAATTTCACATAAAATTAATGATCCTTGATACCTTAGATCTGAAATGCTATTGTCACAATTATTACATCATTACAAATCGTCGATGGATTTCATAAATTATACAACCTTTAATAGACAAATTTATGATCGTTCCGTTTAATTAAATTCATTATTGTTGTACGATTTAATAAATTAAATTTATTAAAAAGAATTATCCGAATGGCAAAGGAAAAGATAAAAGTAATAGCTCGGATAATGACGTTAAATTAAATAATAAAAGATATGTACTGTGTTGAAGTATGGGAAATATTTTAATTGATTAAATGACTTTCCTGTAAAAACACATTAAATACGAAGGTATTCGTCTCAAATTGTTAA
Organism: Cryptocephalus moraei; assembly: GCA_946251905.1. Lineage (NCBI taxonomy): Eukaryota > Metazoa > Arthropoda > Insecta > Coleoptera > Chrysomelidae > Cryptocephalus > Cryptocephalus moraei. The sequence goes on from OX276460.1 coordinate 14,020,525, forward strand.
ATAGACCTAAAACTTATCCCAAGCATGCTCTTGTTAACTTATTTTCTTTGTTAACTTTTGACATCAACATGGAACGACGTTTGGTTTTAATTAACTGCTACCTATGATGAAGTCAAGTTGTGACCGAGTTTTCGCCATTTTATATACACACTTCATTATTACGAACAATGTATAATCCCGCATTGTCTATAAATAATATACTGTACAATATAATATATTGTCTCAATAACTAATAAAGAGCTGAGTTTAAGTATACATTTATTTTCTGAAAAGTACAAAGCATAACTTATATATTATAATAGTTTTTCATTTATTTAAATAAAGATTGTTTAATAGGATTAAGGATATCAATCCATTCAGGATTAAGGATACTTTGCACATATATAACGGTGTATTTGAACAGATTCCTTTTGGTGAATCAATTTTGCTAGAAACTAAAAACGCCTAGATTTAAATTATATCTGCTGAGAAAATTTAAAACAATACCTGGATGCTCTCGGAATACCTACGAATAATTTGATTAAACACATATAGAAAACTTGTTTTTGTGAAATAAATTGGTGTAGTATGATATAATTAATTATAACGAATTAGTACTTTAGGCAGACCTCTATGCGGCAATTGGCGCTCCTATGTTGGTAGATTTATATCTAGTATTGCATTCGTTAACGAAGTCGAAAAAATAGGAATTAAAATGCGGTTTTCAGTTTTTTGGTATCTAGATATCATACTTAATCATTTCCCAAAAATTTATATATATATATATATATGTGTGTGTATATATATACATATATATTGTAACGAAACGGCTCGCCGGCCGCGACATAAACACGCCGGGAGCTACACAAGTTCGCCTTATTGCGATTCCGGGAAGGACGACGGGAACAGTCGAGAGAGTTCGATGCGATAACGGGTTCCTGGAAAATCGAACATTCTAGTAATTATCCCGAAAGTACGAGAAGCTTCTACCTGCCATAAAAAGGGAATGTCGGACCCGAGGCAGGCCAGTTGAACCGGTGTGTGTAAACATTCGAGCGAGAGACCGCGCGCGTTAAAATAAATAAACATCTCTGAGTGAAATGAATTATAAGTGTTAAGAGTTAGTAATAAATTAATTAGGACAAATAGTGTAGTGTTTTAGTTTTAGTAAACAGTAAAAACGTTACAATATATATCGGATATAACGAAATTTGTCGGCAGGCTACAGGTCGCATTTTTTAAAGAATCATAACGAAATTTGGTACAAAAATCAGTTGGCCGAAAATCTCGGACGAGTTCATTAATGGGCCAAATCGGTATAGCGGTTTCAAAATGGCGGCTTGTTATTTTCAAAAAAAAATCACAAAACTTTTATTTCGCGTCTGACAGAAAAATGTTACTTAGGTTTTTTGTTGCACTTATAGAGGCGAACGACTTTTGTATAAAATATTTTTTCGAGAAATGTACAGAAAAAAAGTTATTTTTTTCAAATTTAATAAAAAAACTTTTATTTCCCGTCTGAGAGAAAAATGTTACTAAGGTGTTTTGTTGCTCTTATAGAGGTGAACAACTTTTGTATAAAACAATCTGTCGAGAAACGTACAAAAATAAAGTTATTTTTGTCAAAAAAATAAAAAAACTTTTATTTCGCGTCTGAGAGAAAAATGTTACTTAGATTTTTTGTTGCCCTTATAGAGATGAACAACTTTTGTATAAAACATATCTTTGAAAAATGTACAGAGAAAAAGTTATTTGCAAATATTTTAAAATTTTGTCGTTTGTATTTTTTCACACCTCGTATGCATTTTATCACACCTCGTATGCATTTTTTTGACACATCGTGTGTTATATTACTATATATCCTACCCATAAATCTACATTTCAGCCTGGCATGCCATGGGGTTTTTTGATTGACACTAAAATCAGTAAAAGTAAGACGCCTGTTATACCTATTTACTACTGCACCTATTTTTTCAATATTTTATTGTGCTATGGTTTATTTCCCTTATAATACAACACAATTATATTAACATATACTTAAAATTATTATTTGATCATTCCATCTATCCAGTAACAGCAAAATGTTATTAAAAAAAATTTTTGTAAAGTAAGACAGAATATTTTAGTTATGGATTTTTGATTGGGCACAGTTTGACCAAAAATTACTTTAATAACTTGTCTTGAATGTAATACTACCTATAACTTTTCACTTGAAAACCATTTTTGTAACCATTTCTGCTCTTGTGAATTTTTGAGCTTCCATATTTTGTCTAGAACTTACCTTGTTACCACACATATTAAATTTAATGTTTAATTCGACCTATTAGATACTTATTATTTCTAATTTTATTTATCTTTCTCTTATTTACCGTTCTTTGCTCTTTATTATTTCTTTTATTATTATTATTTACCATTATATTTATTATCCAATGGAAATCGTTTTTTTAAAATTTTCCCTTATACTGTGCTTAGAGCTTAAAGCTACAGCTAGGAAGGTAAATTGTATCAAAATTAGAAAATTAAAGAGAAGATTAACAAAATGAAATTATTATCTTAATTTGTAATTTTCACTTCAATTATTCATTTTATTAAAAAAGATATTCAAAGTATATCTGTCATGATTTTGTTTCCGTCCATTTTCATTCTGTGAATTGAGATAAAATGTATTTGCAATATAGCGTACAGATGTATTTCGTGTTAATTTATTATTAAAATTTCGAAATATTCATTACAACAAATTAAAATCATCACTCAAACATAAGTTCGTAATACTAAAACTGGTGCTTCTCTAAAAATGGAATTTTTTTGAAAGAACACGTAAAGGCAATAGATAAGTACATATAATGAAACTAACTCAACCCAATTAAATAGGGAATGTAGTTTAGTTTTGTGTATCCTTGTAGAAGAAATCATCAGATTACATTGCTAGAAACAGATCAGTTTTCCTGCTGGGTGTTTAGAAACTGGCAAGAAATTCTTTCCCCAATTTTAACAGTTTCGTTAGGCTCATACGGACAGACTATGGAGAGAAATTCTCTTTCGATTCCTGAGTAGAAAAGTGTGTCCAGCAAGAGGATCAAATTAAAATCAAAAGATCATTAACAAGAGTTTGGCAACTTCACGAAACAGATGGCCACAATTTTGAAACTCGAAAACCTCACGAATAGAAATTTTTAGTGAAGCTTTAAAGAACTAGTGTGCTAAATTTGACAAGAATTGAAGTTTCACTAAATTTTTTACCGTTAGTCGTTAATGCAAGTCTGGTAACTTTATGAAAGAGATTGTAATAATTTTAGGAAACTCACTTCAGGAATTGGAATTTTGTAACTCTTTTAGTGAAGCTTAAGGAACTAAATTTGACCAAAACTGGAGTTTCACTACATTTTCCTGCAGTTAGTCATTAACCCAAGATTGCTAGCTTTATGAAACAGATGGTCACAATTTTTGGACTCAAAACCTTTAGGAATTTGAACTTTGCGAGTCTTTTAGTGGATATTATTGAGCTAAATTTGACCACAATTGGAGTTTCACTAATTTTTTTGTAATAGTCGTTAACGCAAGATTAGTAAATTTATGAAACGGATGGTCATAATTTTGATACTCGAAAATTTCAGGAATTGGAACTTTAGGAGTCTTTTAGTGAAGCTTAAGGAACTAAATTTGATCAAAACTGGAGTTTCATTAATTTTTTTGTAATAGTCGTTAACGCAAGATTAGTAAATTTATGAAACTGATGGTCATAATTTTGAAACTCGAAAATTTCAGGAATTGGAACTTTAGGAGTCTTTTAATGAAGCTTAAGGAACTAAATTTGATCAAAACTGGAGTTTCATTAAAATTTCAAAATTCAAAACCTTTAAGAATTTGAACTTTGCCAGTCTTTTAGTGGATATTAATGAGCTAAATTTGACCACAATTGGAGTTTCACTAATTTTTTTGTAATAGTCGTTAACACAAGATTAGTAACTATATGAAACGGATGGTAATAATTTTGAAACTCAAAAACTTCAGGAATTGGGACTTTAGGAGTCTTTTATTGAAGCTGAAGGAACTAAATTTAATCAAAACTGGAGTTTCATTAAATTTTCAAAATTTAAAACCTTTGGGAAGTTGAACTTTGCCAGTCTTTTAGTGGATATTATTGAGCTAAATTTGACCACAATTGGAGTTTCACTAATTTTTTTGTAATAGTCGTTAACGCAAGATTAGTAAATTTATGAAACGGATGGTCATAATTTTGATACTCGAAAATTTCAGGAATTGGAACTTTAGGAGTCTTTTAGTGAAGCTTAAGGAACTAAATTTGATCAAAACTGGAGTTTCATTAAATTTTCAAAATTCAAAACCTTTGGGAAGTTGAACTTTGCCAGTCTTTTAGTGGATATTATTGAGCTAAATTTGACCACAATTGGATTTTCACTAATTTTTTTGTAATAGTCGTTAACGCAAGATTAGTAAATTTATGAAGCGGATGGTCATAATTTTGAAACTCGAAAACTTCAGGAATTGGAACTTTAGGAGTCTTTTAGTGAAGCTTAAGGAACTAAATTTGATCAAAACTGGAGTTTCATTAAATTTTCAAAATTCAAAACCTTTAGGAATTTGAACTTTGCCATTCTTTTAGTAGATATTAATGAGCTAAATTTGACCACAATTGGAGTTTCACTAATTTTTTTGTAATAGTCGTTAACACAAGATTAGTAACTTTATGAAACGGATGGTAATAATTTTGAAACTCAAAAACTTCAGGAATTGGAACTTTAGGAGTCTTTTAGTGAAGCTTAAGGAACTAAATTTGATCAAAACTGGAGTTTCATTAAATTTTCAAAATTCAAAACCTTTGGGAAGTTGAACTTTGCCAGTCTTTTAGTGGATATTATTGAGCTAAATTTGACCACAATTGGAGTTTCACTAATTTTTTTGTAATAGTCGTTAACGCAAGATTAGTAAATTTATGAAACTGATGGTCATAATTTTGAAACTCGAAAATTTCAGGAATTGGAACTTTAGGAGTCTCTTAGTGAAGCTTAAGGAACTAAAGTTGATCAAAACTGGAGTTTCATTAAATTTTCAAAATTCAAAACCTTTAATAATTTGAACTTTGCCAGTCTTTTAGTGGATATTAATGAGCTAAATTTGACCACAATTAGGGTTTCACTATTTTTTTTGTAATAGTCGTTAACACAAGATTAGTAACTTTATGAAACGTATGGTAATAATTTTGAAACTCAAAAACTTCAGGAATTGGGACTTTAGGAGTCTTTTATTGAAACTTAAGGAACCAAATTTGACCAAAACTGGAGTTTCACTAAATTTTCATACAGTTGGTCATTAACCCAAGATTGCTAACTTTATGAAACAGATGGTTACAATTTTGGAACTCAAAACCTTTAGGAATTTAAACTTTGCGAGTCTTTTAGTGGATATTAATGAGCCAAATTTGCCCACAATTGAAGTTTCACTAATTTTTTTGTAATAGTCGTTAACGCAAGATTAGTAAATTTATGAAACGGATGGTAATAATTTTGAAACTCAAAAACTTCAGGAATTGGGACTTTAGGAGTCTTTTAGTGAAACTTAAGGAACCAAATTTGACCAAAACTGGAGTTTCACTACATTTTCCTGCAGTTAGTCATTAACCCAAGATTGCTAGCTTTATGAAACAGATGGTCGCAATATTTGGACTCAAAACCTTTAGGAATTTGAACTTTGCTAGTCTTTTAGTGGATATTAATGAGCCAAATTTGACCACAATTGGATTTTCACTAATTTTTTTGTAATAGTCGTTAACGCAAGATTAGTAAATTTATGAAACGGATGGTCATAATTTTGAAACTCGAAAACTTCAGGAATTGGAACTTTAGGAGTCTTTTAGTGAAGCTTAAGGAACTAAATTTGATCAAAACTGGAGTTTCATTCAATTTTCAAAATTCAAAACCTTTAGGAATTTGAACTTTGCCAGTCTTTTAGTGGATATTAATGAGCTAAATTTGACCACAATTGGAGTTTCACTAATTTTTTTATAATAGTCGTTAACACAAGATTAGTAACTTTATGAAACGGATGGTAATAATTTTGAAACTCAAAAACTTCAGGAATTGGGACTTTAGGAGTCTTTTAGTTAAACTTAAGGAACCAAATTTGACCAAAAGTGGAGATTAACTAAATTTTCCTGCAGTTGGTCATTAACCTAAGATTGCTAACTTTATGAAACAGATGGTTACAATTTTGGAACTCAAAACCTTTAGGAATTTGAACTTTGCGAGTCTTTTAGTGGATATTAATGAGCCAAATTTGCCCACAATTGAAGTTTCACTAATTTTTTTGTAATAGTCGTTAACGCAAGATTAGTAAATTTATGAAACGGATGGTCATAATTTTGAAACTCGAAAATTTCAGGAATTGGAACTTTAGGAGTCTTTTAGTGAAGCTTAAGGAACTAAATTTGATCAAAACTGGAGTTTCATTAAATTTTCAAAATTCAAAACCTTTGGGAAGTTGAACTTTGCAAGTCTTTTAGTGGATATTATTGAGCTAAATTTGACCACAATTGGAGTTTCACTAATTTTTTTGTAATAGTCGTTAACACAAGATTAGTAACTTTATGAAACGGATGGTAATAATTTTGAAATTTAAATACTTCAGGAATTGGGACTTTAGGAGTCTTTTAGTGAAACTTAAGGAACCAAATTTGACCAAAACTGGAGTTTCACTACATTTTCCTGCAGTTAGTCATTAACCCAAGATTGCTAGCTTTATGAAACAGATGGTCACAATTTTTGGACTCAAAACCTTTAGGAATTTGAACTTTGCGAGTTTTTAGTGGATATTAATGAGCTAAATTTGACCACAATCTTTTGAAATCAAAAAAGAATTCAAAGAGAAATTTGACCTTTTGTTTAAAAAAGAAATGTTCATTGAAACATATGTAGTTTATTGCAAAAAATAATTTTTACCAATTTATTGAAATATATACAGTGTTTCCTAAACATACCGCAAAAATTCATGGATTGATTCCTAGGGTCAAAACCGAAAAAAATTTTCCTATAATCACATGTCCCAGAACATTCCTTTTTTTCAGGGACAGTGGCGTACACTAAATTAATTTAATGGAACATCTTGTATCTCGCATGCAAAGCGTTTCGAGACATGTGTTCAATTGAAGTTTGTTTCCTATTTTGAAGAAATCACCCTATGAAATTTTGAAATGTCTATGAAACCCCCGGTATATATATAAAATGACATAGTTTTATTACATTTATAAACAGTACTGCCAAAATCCTGCTCAATTTTTGAGGCACCTATATGTATATCAACATAAAACAACATAATAAATTGGATATCAATATTGAAAATTAAGTTTTTACTCAAATCCTGTAAAATACCTTGAAGCCATGAATCATTAAAATGATTTTCCGAACAAGTATGTAGTTTCCATACACGTTCATTACTACTTCTTCATTTCCATTCAAAAATCGTATTATCTGTAATTTTCTGACAAAATAATATTTTTCTAACCAATTAACTAGCGCAAGAACAAAATAGTATTTTATCAACAATAAAATTTGATGTCACAATCATCAAGTAGACCGAACGTTCTACTAAAGACTATAATAAATTTTTAGCTTTGATGCTACCTCGGAATTTTAAATTGATATTCATAATAAATTGCATCCAAAATGCAAATTGATATAATGCGACAAGTTTTTATATTTCTAACGTTCCTACTTATAATTGTTGCAATGCACATAATCACAAGAGCGCCTTCGTATTTCGTGAATGTTAATGGATAATTCCCTTTCTATTATCCGATAGAATACGGATACGGTTAACAAATATGATTGGTTTAATTGTATTCAGGTGTATATACGTCGAGTGCAGAACCGAATTGTCCTCAGGTCTATTTATATGCACCCGCCCACGTCTCTGACCGTACAAGGCCAAATTAAATTTTTACTAAACCGTTAATGCTTAATTTATATTTATAGATAAATAACACGCTCAAGGGACAGGACACATTGTTCGCCTTATCTCTCCGATCGAATAACTTAACACCTCTCTACCAACCTTAAAGAACGATAAATTTATCGCCCGCAGGTACATAAATCAATTCTTTTGTGAACTGACCTAAATACGTTTACCACTAATAGTTTTTGTCGTCGGACATTGAAATATATTTTGTTTATAATCGTGTAATAACTGTAATATTTCATTCGTTTCACTGCCACCGCCGCCGTTCCTGCTGTTGCTGCTGCTGCTTTTGCTACTTTTTCGTCGCTCCCTATTTTGCAACAAGTTACTTAAGTAGATATTGCCACCTTAAAGACAACGAACGCATTCTCTCCCCCGTTGATATCAGATTGTGCCTACACTTTTGACGTGCCTGTCGATCAGAAAATCCCCACACGTTGTTACGCGATATTCACCATGGCGTGATATGAAACTGTAGAATGAGTACGACTTCTACATTTTTTTAAGGAGGAGAAGTCCTTCATGGACACCAGATGAGATAAAAGACATTCCAGAAATAAAACAAAGAAAATTCCAACTCTAGCATGGTTCGTTTATCGGTTGTGATAGTGTGGGACTCCGTATATCAGCGGTTACCTGAACTAAAACCCACCATCTATATATATGTCACAAACCACAAAAATTCCTTTGTGGTCCGACAGATGTACGTCGCACTAAAACATAAAACAAGAAAGTGTTAATTCCGAATAGATGCACAATTATTAAGGAAAAACCTCACACTTGAGTAATTGAGGATGGGTAAAATATAATCTAAAGTTTCCCCAAAAAAAAAGAGTTTCCTTTCTTCGCCCTCAGGCTGCAACTCCAATATACTAAAAAAATTTATGTGGAAGTAATCAGCCAAGGCTACATATATAGTATGTCCCCGGATAAAGTTTCTTCTTTAAGTGCCATATCCGCGGCGGATATCGGCAACCATCATAGCTATCCTGACTTTTGAGGCAGCGGTTCTAAAAAGGTGATTTGAGCTGCATCCAAACCATTCTCTCTGATTTTTCAGCCATGATATTCTTCTTCTTCCTATGCTTCTTCTGCCTTCTATCTTCCCCTGCATTATTACTCGTAAGATGCAGTACTTTTCGCCTCGCATTATGTGCCCCAGATATTGCAACTTTCTCTCTTTGATTGTACGTTCAACTTCTTTTTCTTTACCGATTCTTCTTAACACTTCAATATTTGTGATACGATCCGTCCACGCGATTCTCAAAATTCTTCGATAAGTCCACATTTCGAAATAGTAAAGTCGTCTCATTGCATCTGCATTTAACGTCCATGCTTCTATCCCATAATAAAGCACACTGTGTACATAGCATTTTGTCAAACGCAATCTGAGGCCTAATGTCAGATCTTTACTACACAGAACTTTTTTCATTCTTATAAAGTTAGTACGAGCTTTTTCGATTCTGCTCTTTATTTCTGCGGTATATTCATTGCTTTCATTTTTCACTCTTTCGATTTATTGACCTCCAACCAATAGGTTTTCATTTATGGTATTGTTCTTACAAATTTTCATAAACTTTGATTTTTGACATTGAGAGAAAGTCCGTACTTTCCACTACACGTTGATATCTTGTTCATAACTCTCTCCAAATCCTCCAAACTATCTGCTATTATTACTGTATCGTCAGCATATCTGATGTTGTTAATCAAAACTCCATTCACACTTACACCAGCGGTCTCATTTTCCAAGGCTTCTAATATAATTTGCTCCGAGAACGCATTAAATACCAAGGGCGACAGTATACACCCTTGCCTAACTCCTCTCTTTATTTCTATTTCTTCAGATCTGTCTTGGCCATTTTTACCTTGGCACGTTGGTTGTAATACAGATTTGAAATCAATCTTACATCTCGTTGGTCCAGGTTTTTGCTCTTAAGAAGGTCTATGAGTTGGTCGTGTTTTACCTTACCGAAAGCTTTATTATAGTCTATAAAGCAGATATAGTATAGGTCCCTCACGATTAACGTCCAAACATCTCGGAATCAACACATTAGTAGCAAACAATGCCTCCCTTGTATCAACACCATTTCGGAAACCAAACTGAGTATCACTAATATCCAGGGATAGATATCCAGGGATAAAGTTTACAAGAGGAAAACTTTTTTTATTTGTTTTAATTCCGACTTCACACCTCCAGGCATGCATGTCATCAATAATCGGCCACTGAACACGCCCTTTTGTGATAAAAATAACCCGAATCCTGAAAACCCAGGTGCCGGCCTTTTATGGGCCGTAGCTCAAAATCCTGACGGTAGATTTTTTTGTGCCCATTACCATTTTTGTTCAGGATGTTGAGATCTACCTTTTCTACCAAAAATTAGACCTTGGGACTGAAACCATTTTTCTCTATAAAAAGTGCGGGGTCCTTTGCAAACAATTACAAGGATTTTCGGGTTAGAGTCGAATTGTGTGCTGAAAGGGCTGGCGAATTAATGAAGTAGTTTTAAGCATTATTGATTCTAGCCTAGTGCTTTTTTAATGTGATTGAAAAAAAAAATCAAAAAATGTGTAATTGTAAATAAAGGTTTGACAGTTTCGTAATTTTAATTACAGATTTGGTCATCTGAAATCAAGCAAAAATTTTTATTCCTTTAGCATTTTTTTGGAAAATCAAAAATAAAAAATTTTTCCTCTTGTAAACTCAGTCCGGAGACATATTGTATATATGTGTATTCAGCGGAGGTCGTAAATGCCAGAGCTGCATCCCGCATCTCATCTATTAATGTTGTATACTATCCATCCATTCATCATGAAGAGGTCCTCTTCTTGTCATTGCATCTCCTGGAATAATAATTCTTTTCCAGGTAAATCTGGGTCTTCCCCTTTTTGGTTTAGTTCGTGTGCGGTAATCCGTAGCTCTTTTAGCCACCTCTCATCGTTCATTCTCATTAGGTACATGCCTAACATGCCCATACCAACAAAGTCGTGTCTCTTCCATTCCCTCAATTATGCTATTCATTTGTATTCTTTGCCTTATTATGTCATTTGGTATGTGCTCTAAACGTGATACCATACAAGCTCTTCTTAAGTGATCTATTTGTGCAATTTCAAATTTCGGACTGTTTTCGTTAGTAAGTTGCATTCTGATACATAAGTTATAAAAGGTTCAACGATTGATCTATATATATGTGATTTTGACATGATTTACATTTTACGTTTAAGTGGGTCATCTGATATAACCACAACACTTACACCATCCACTCATTTAACCGTCTATAGTAGCTTTAAAAAAGTACTATGTAGTTATCGCAATTATTTCACTGCATTAAAACGAATCGATTTAAGTGCGATTAAATCGAGAGACTTCCGTTGGAGATCCCACATGTACTTATAACTTTCAGCGTGTGACAGATATGTCGACGGTAACGGTGTGAGATGGTGTTATTTCAGAGAAGCGCTTCCATCTTCTTTGCGCACGTCGTGCTTTATTAATAGCATCGGAAGGTGTGACGGCTTAACGGGAACCACAATGAGTTATTACTGGTTTGTGTCTGATGCCGTTTTTTCTCATTTGCATGCCGATTCATGTCCAAGACAGAATGCGCGCATGCCCATATGCGCGCGCCTCTGCGTGGGTCTTCAAGTTTAAAATTGCACGATAATTCCAAAACGAAGTTGAAATTTAGCTTAAAAGAACGTCTCACGGCAGTCATGAAAAATTGTGTCGGTTGATTATTTGGAATTTGAATGTTTAGCATTTTTAAAGTTTTAAGGTACCCTGTGTCCAGAAAAATATATTTTTGAGAAAATGTCTTTTAGTCCAGTCTTTATAGGTGGTTCACTTTGGAAAATCGACATACCCAGTATATTACCAAGTAAAATTGCTATTTTGGCATCCTAAAACTTTCCTCAAAATTCACTTATAATTGGATGGTCGGAAGTTTTAAAGTCAGGGGGTCAAAAGTCACAAAAATCGATTTTTATTTCTACATTTTTTGCAAATACCTCGTTTTCTCGTTAGTGAATAACGATAATAGATACAAATAGCGTAAAACCCATAGAAAACGAGATATTTGCAAAAAATGTAGAAAAAATCGACTTTTGTGACTTTTGACCCCTGAGTTTAAAGCTTCCGGACATCCAATTATATGTGAATTTTGAGAACAGTTTTAGGATAACAAAATAGAAGTTTTTAGGTGGTAATGTACTGGGCATGTCCATTTTCCAGGATATTCACCTAATTTGGCCTAAGATGATTGGACTATTTATGTGAATGTGTCTGAGGAACGTCTTCTTTCGAAAGTAAAAACCTCAAACGGTTCAGCTTTAAATAGGTTACTTTCTTCAACAGGAACTCCCACTAAGCTAAAAATGTGCCGGGGATAAAGAACTAGCTTATTCTAATCATTTTTCGATTTTGTAAATTCTCTAAAAAATTGTTCAAAGATTTTTTTAAACTTTTAATATCCATTCCACTGCCATATGTCTACAATTACGGTTAATAACATTTTTGGTTTAAATCTTATATATGGGGCACTTTACACTTGCCAGGGTGGTGGCAAACTTCGTAGACACACGAAGCTTCGCTCGTCGTGCTTTACAACTCCGTCTTATTAAACTAGTATAATATAATGTACTCTTTATTCTTCTTTATACTCTTATCCAAGCCGAACCAAACAATCCTAACCTTCCCGACCGTAGTAGTAGGCCCAGAAACGTTTCCGTGAAAGATTGTCTCGTTCCGTGTTGATCTCAATCCAAGATGTCTACTGTCTGTTTACGTTTAAGGGCAAATTTTATAATGAAATATCTCGGTTGAAGAACGAAATAAAGTAATTGCGTGGCTCTTCAAGTTTAAAATTGCACGATAATTCCAAAACGAAGTTGAAATTTAGCATAAAAGAACGGCTCATGACAGTCATGACAGTCATGAAAAATTATAACAGTTCGTAAAAAAAATCGATGAAAAAAAGTGAATGTGATCTAACCTGAACCTCCTTTTTCATCTCCCACTCCTCCTATTTCTTCTTCTTTTTCGCACTTATGTGACCAACCTGAACCTGCATAATTAAATTTAGAAAGTTGACCAATCGCTGAAAATTGACCATATTGACAAGTAAATGTCAATTCATAAAATACTATGTCAAGTAAATATTTCAACTCAGGACAATATTTAAAAGATATAATTTCAGAACGAATTATTGTTCAGAATAGTTTGAACTATTCAAACATATATTTTAGTGTCTTTGGAAGTTTTAAAAATTTCCAAAATTTCTAATAAACCTAATGATTACTTCTGTCACAAATGTGCAATAAAATATTTTTACATATCAATTTTGTTAAGCCGGCGATGTAGCGATACTGGCAAAACATTTGAGAGAGATAAAGAGAGAGAGGTTGCAATCAGAAGAAAACAATACTTAAGGAATAGATGCTAATGAGAATAGAACAACAGCAGACAATGTAACGCTAGAATTCGACAAAGTAGAACAAATTGTGTGATTGGGCTCACTGCTCATGAACAAGACGGAAGAACTGAATTCAAAAGTATGAGGTTATTAAGAACCAACAAACATACAAAACCCATATACAACCTAACAAGACTCAAAAAATTATTCAGGAATACCAAATTTGGTCCGTACAAAGCGATAGCCAGGAAGATTCACTTCTAAACAAGACCTCATAAGAAGCCTTCAGAAAATGGGAAAGGAAAATATTCAGAAGAACACTGAGCGGAAAGAGAAAGATGTGGGATTATATAAGAAAAACTAATGAAAAGATATACACTGGTTCCAAAAATATAACTATTGATAAACGTAATGCCAGAAGAATTCTATGGGTATGGCAATTGAAAGAAGGGACGAAAAAAGAAAGAGACTAGTGTGGAAAAACCTGTATAAAGGAAAAAGATAAAAAAGCTATGAAAATAGCGCGGAAAGTGAAAAAGAGGAGAAAGTGGAGAAAGACATCCTGGACGTGAGTGAGCTGCGAAATAGCTTCTATATACCTACTCGTAAATTTAATGTGTGATATAATCCGTTGGCAAAAATGGATAAACACTATTTCATCATTTCTCCCCACTCCAAATGTATCTAAAGTTGTATTTTTTTCAACGACATTCCTCGAAAATTATCTAAGTATTAATTTCCCGATAATTCCTTAAACCACAATTAACATATTGAAAAGTTGCCGGGAGGTTCAACGTCCTTCTCGCTATTTAAGAAGCTCCTCGAAATGAAATCGAAAGATTCCGACGTCGAACACAATAAACTTTTGTTGCTTGGCACGACGTGACCGAAGAAATTGGAAAAAATCCACTTTGAACTGCAACTTTCATCGCTTAATTGATTTTTTTCTCAGTGAATAATCGCGATTGGAAAATTGTGAGCATTCGTGATGGTCGTGAGGCACACTTTAAATCCCGAGTGTTAGTGTGGTTTAATTCTGGTAATTAAACGGAATTTTTGTGGATGAGGAAAAAATTAGACAGAGAGAGAGAGAGAAGTAGATGGAGATGGAAAATTTAGACTATCTAACTTTGTAGTAACGTTTTTTAGTTTTTTAAAGTTTTTTACAGAAATAAAATTGCCTTCCTGTCTTGTAATGAAAAAAGCTTTGATTATCAAACTGTTAACATTGTTAAAAAATGGTTTCCACTGTATAATAAGTAGAGCTCGGATTTATGAGTAGAAAAAATTGACAAATGAGGCGCCTATAAACACCGGTACTTTGGGTAAAAATGGCTGTAAAAGGGTTGAAAATGGCTAAAATTTAGGCAGAAAATCAATTTTATATAAAAAACATTAAGTGTTTAAAACACTAAAAATGGCGAAGTGTCAATTGCACTTCGCCATTATTTTGTTACAAATATTCCAGTGTAGAATAAATTTTTAATGTTTAAAAACAATTCTTGAGGTGGATTTCGAGAATACTACTACAAACCGAAAAACGATAAGAATAAAATGATATTCAGAAATTGACAATAGTAACAAAAATACTCAACAAAAAAAATTTGTAGTGGATTTCGAGGAAATTTCTAGAAACAGAAAATGTAAGTGTAAAGTGCCCCTAGAAGTTTTGAACCAAATATGTTATTAATTTAATTATAACTTAATAAAGCTTAATAACGCTTAGTATGGTTTAAGAAAGCTAATGAAAATAATTTAATAAAACTTAATTGTATACTATATTTGACAGAGGAAAAGATATTATTTTAACAATTTTTTATATAATTTCCAAAATCGAAAAATGATAAGAATGAGCTAGTTTTTTATATCTGCCGATTTTAAGCTTACTGGGAGCTTCTGGTTTAGGACGAAATCTGTTTAAATTTGAACCATTTGAGGTTTTTACTTTCGAAGAAATACGTTCCTCAGACACATATACATAAAGACATTTTCTCAAAAATATATTTTTTTGGACGCAGGGTACCTTAAAAGCTTGAAAATGCTAATAATTCAAATTCCAAAAATCCACCGGATTCCAGTACCTCTGTACAGCACATAAAGTAAAGTAAAAAAGTAAAGACTAAAAAATGATATCAAAATATATAATTGTTTGATAAAGTTAAAAACTGTCCTCAGTTAGATGCATATTTCAAAAATGGCTTACTGATTTCCCACACGATTTGCAAAAAACAATATTACCATCTAAGCAGTAGTCTTCGTATCCATGCACGGATTTTAGAAGATATTTTAAACTAAAATTCATAACTTTTTAAACTTATTTCGGAAAGTTATAACTACAACTGTCAAAGACACATTGAACCAATATAAGTTATTTTGGATCGTTACCTCTTTCTTGATAATTTCAAATAAAAGAAAAATAAGCAAATCCGAAATCGGAACATATAATGTCTATCTGATATAAGTGATAACAAGCATAGTATAATACTTACAGCTTCCAAGTATCTATCTGCTTCTTTGGTCCAAATCTAAAACTCGAATGTTTAACATTTAAGTTTACAAAATATGCCGTGAAATTTTATAAAAAGACAATAGTAGGCAGTTTTTTCCCATCAAATGAGTAAAGGCCAAATAGACAATTTGTATTATTTGTATAATTTTGTTATTGTAATATTAATGTAATATATAATATTGTATAATAATAATGTGTATAATTAGTGGGAGCAGAAAAGTAGACGAAATAAATTATAAATATGTATTACTGGACTGATCTTCTTTAACTAACATTACCTAAGCAAACGCTTTAATCAATGAATATTAGTCATTGAACTGATATGCTTTTACAATCTGTTACAAATCCTAAGTGTCCGAAAGAACTAGTTATCTTTTAAAAATTTTCGTATTCCGAGAAACACAAGGACGCTCTACTTCTGAAAGCAACTCATCAAGTACGTATTTAATCATGGAATTTAAATGCACCATAAATACAAGTTTAATTATAGACCAGCAACTGTTACCTGCAATTGACCCTTGCTTTCGTTAATAGAACAAAAAATAAAGACATAATTTACGACATGTTTTACCATTAATATTTCACCCATTTACAATAAAACTGGAAATGTCAGATATGCCCAAGATGTAATTACCGTACCAACGAGGTTTAATGCATTTTGAGAATGCCAACTATTTCGCACCGTAAAACAAAATACAATTAGGAAAACACTCCACGAAAGAATTTTTCCGACGACCAAACATCTAAGCGCCTCATTACAAATGAAAAGGTTCTCAGTATAAACGTTAGTATATCTTATGAGTAAAGTATGAAAAATGTTAAATTTTTGTTTCTTTAGACTATTTACAATTTGTTATGATCTCAAATATTATTTTAGTTGTAATAAGTGCAATAATTTAAAACTTATTAGAAAATTTCACAGACCGAACCTTATACGAATACGATAGAGTGGCTATTTTAGAAGTCAATAGAACGAGAGTAGGTGTCCCTTCAGGATGATTAAAACAAGATTGATTCCAGACAACATTGACGGTTTGTTGCATTAATGAAGTGAAAGCTGAAAAACTTTCGGTTGTTAGCAGGATGTGATATAACGATAAATAATGTCGTTAAAGAGCGCTTAATGGTTTAATTCACGAAATTGCTTCTTTGATACAGTTAGGGTATAGCAATTGTTATTCCGATTCTTCATTCGCCATATGGCTATTCGGTGTCAATAGTCTAACCATTGTTATTTTAAAACTCATTTCTTTTTATTGCAACATCTGTTTATAACTCCAAAAAGAATGAATCTGGTCTATGTGTTTCCAGTGTTGTTTATGGAATTATTTGTGTTAACGGTGGATAAGAAGTAATAATAAGAGAGTATATTTTGACCTCCTGTTTAAGTCTGGTAGTGAAATTTTGATTGATAAACCCAAAACAAAACAATTTCTCAAATCTTATTTGTGACCATGGCGAATTTACGCCAATCACCCATTAGGTCTCTGTTATTAATCGTGATACTCTTTATTGTCTTAAAATAAATTTATTGAACAGTCAGGATATGTTATATTCTTAGGGACATTTGCGTCAGGGGAGTGTTCTAAAGATATAGTTCTTAATGCAGTAATATTTCAAAATATGGCTTAAAAACGCAGAAGTCAGAAATTTATGCAAGCAAAAATTAGTTGCTGATGACGAACTTTTCAACTACCCATACTAGTCTTCGAGATGAAATAATCCATGATTCTAAGATGGGGGAGCAAATCACACAAGTGAGTATCTCTAAGTCAACACCCCATTGCATTGAAATAGTACTAGTACCCATTACTATTAAATCAAATTTTTGGGGGGCAATGAAATTTTATTAGTCATTATCATTAAGATAGTTTAATCTACACTTTATGAAAAATAAATAAAAATAAATATTTAAAAGTATCAATAGTTTAACTTTTGTAACGATGAAATTTTACAGTGTTTATCATTTTTTTTTATGGTAAGTACTATACTTCCACACAAAATAGAAACTTTGAAATGTGTTGTACAAATTTGAAATAAAATGAAAATTTCTTAAATTTTTCGAAAATAGCGCAAAAATCATTGGCCCTGCATTGCGTTCTAGGTACAAATAAAGTTGAGTTTTATCTTTTTGGTTTGTTGAGTTATATAATTTTGCGTTTTGGAGAAAAAGTCTCTTTCCATTGCCATTTTATATGAAATTCATCAGCAAACAAAAATCATCAATATGTTTTTGGTATGTGAGGTGCTTGAAAAATCATTAGAATATTATTTGGAGATTAACTGTCAAGCAATAACTCCACTAAGATTTTTATAGGTAATAATGCTAAAACCTTACCCTCGAATAATAACGGTATAAGGGTGAAGTTATATTACGAGTACTTATATAAAATTCAAATAACATTAATTGAGTAAACAAATTCGCCATTTAATTTTCAAGGCTTCTATGTGGTTCTTAGATGCATGTCTCACACATTGGTGAAACTGTCACGGTTCCGATTTATTTTAGCATTATATTCATGTTGATAGTTTTGTGTTTATTTACCTGTTAAACGACTGGTTATAAACAGTTGTTCATAAAGCATGCGCACGTTATTCGCAATTACTCACTCAATTTCATAGGTAGGGATGAAGGAAATCGTAATAAATTTGTTGAATAATATACTATCAAGAGTTTCCTGCATATGTATAGGCAAGATGAGGCATCTCTATCACCATGCTGTTTGTCTATAAGTGGGAACTAATAGAAAATTTCAAATAATTCTTTGACACTCACATCTATATACAGAGTCTCAAACAAGACGATTTAAACATCAATTAATTACACAAGACGTTCACAAGAGTCCATATCGAAATTATATAGTATTAATCGGGACATCCTATGTTGTAATTTCTTATTTTTAATTATTTATTTTTGCAATTGCATACTCACGTCAATTAAATATATATATTTAGTAACTATTAAAGTTCGGAACAACTGTGAGTTTTTAATTATGTACTGTCCGCAAATTTAGAGTTTATGAACCGATTTGCCTAGAAAATTATGTAAACTTACATTTAAGATTTTTTCCTGTCGATCTGTTACGCCTGTCAATTTGACATTTTTTCAAAGAAAATAGGGAATGTTATGTTATTAAAAATTACAAATATACAAAAAAATGTTACACTTGGTGCGAAATTGCCCTATTTCAGAATTTTATGATTTTTTGTTTATACTTCAATTTGGCAGGTGTTTTTGCTGTCACTTTTCATTAGTTTCAAAGGAAAAACTTGTCATGAATTCTAAATATGCGGGATCTGAGTAATACACTTATAATATGGACTTAATATCCAGTGACACTCTATGTGCTATACGCAAACAAAATGGAATAGTGTAACCATAGACAATGTTTAGAAGAAAGATAAATGAGTTAGATGTGACTATTATGTCTATTACTGCAAATAACTGCCTTATTTTACATAGCACACTCTTTACTTACTAATGCATTATTTTGTAAAACGTTAACGTTAAATGTAAAAATAAAGTTTAAAGCGTTATATGTTTAAAAACGATGAAAAACCGGAATGCAGCTAGACCTCACACCGGTGGAATTTACAGGGGTGTAAGTCTATTAAACGCTATATACAAATTATATGCTCCACTTGTAAATAATACTCTAAAAACAATTACTGATACACTACTACTAGACGGAGAGAATTGCTTTTATAAAGGAAATTCCTGCAACGACAATATCACCACAGTACGACAATCAATAGTGAAACAGAGGGAATATAACCTAGAAACTCGTATTGCCTTTATTGACAATGAAAAATCCTTCGATCGGGTAAATAGAATCACTCTTTGGAAAATTATGGATAAACGAGGTTATCCCAGATACCTTATAGAAGTCATAAGCAGTTTATATTATACCACAGAAATAATAACAAACAATGTAATAGACAGAACAGCACCATTAACAATCAACAGATTCGTTAGACAAGGGTGCAGTTAGTCACCAACCCTGTTTAACATGTATATCGACGATACCACACGAAAATGGAAACAAGAAATTAGGCTGACACCTACTAGTAATTGCATAAACAATTTTAAGAAGGACAAAAGGTTGCACAATAAGGGACCAAATAAGAAATGAAGAAAAGAGGGTACAATTGAACATATTCTCAACAAATGACAGAATACAACAGAACTCATTAAAATGGAGACAACATATTGAAAGAATGAACGATGATAGGTTAGTTAAACAAGTAGTACACTACAGACCAAGAGGAAGAGGAGGCGTGGGTAGACTTAGAAGTAGATGACAAACATGAAGACGGAATAGGCTGCAAGCCTAAGGCGGCTCGTACACCAAAGAAACATCAGACATGCAACTTGCAACATTCAGCATGAGATAAATATCGCATGTTGCTTGACCTGCCGCGTAGACAAGTGCGACAAAATGTTTCAGTATTGAAAATGTCGTCACTTGGCAATTTTTGCGATCTCAGCGCAAACGGAAACGGCTGCGACGTTATTGGATTTATCCCTCATATGTACATAATTTGAACCATAGCCCTGTAACTGTCACACAGAAGCAGTTATCCCTTAACACACAAAATTTATGTTAAATAGTGGACTTTCAGCCATTGTTACAAAGATGTCTCTTCAAACATGCAACAAATACTGCGGCGAGACATGCATAGGATATCGCACGCGGTTAATGTTGCGAGACAGATGTCTGCGCTGCATTGGGGTGCATACGATGCTTCTTAACATCTACCCGTTTATAACGTTTTTGTGCGGCACAAGTTTACTCGCCGTATTTACCGCATGTCGCATGTTGCATTGGTGTAAGAGCCGCCTAATCCTTGAAGTGCAGAAGAAGAAGAAGATCTCTCAAATGACAAGGGTTTCCTATGGCTAACTATAACGGTTGTTGAATTATGTACGTGTTTTCAAGAAACATCAGATTTAACGTTCCTCATCAACTCTACTTTTTCTAACTTTCGTTAACAACTTTTGTTGACCTATTAAATTTGATGTTAAGATCACGTTCTGATCTAACGTAAATTTACTGTAAAGGAAATATAACGAAGGACCACCCTGTCTCTGTCGGCACCTTCCGGCATTTCTATTTGTAATTATAAATTACGCCCCCCCCTCCCCCAGTTTGTTCCTTGATCAGTCCAACAAAACGTTTTTCCTTAATTTCCAGCATTACGTTCTCTAATCACGATCGCAATCCTACGAAACGGTCGATCCGAGCGAGGCGCGTCAATTTGCAACAATTACTGTAAATTATTACAATTTTTCCCCTCGTCTCGTTATTCTCATTCTCGTTCTCGTACCGATGCTGGTGTTCTCCCGATCTGCGGAAATCGGGGTCGCGTTGATTTATACAGATCAAGCTATCTGCGCATAAAACAAAAGAGGTGATGGCACTAAAGGCAAGGAACACGACAGTTGAATAACTATTCGAGAGATTTACGGTTTTAACAAGGGCTGAACGAGAAAAATCTACGAATTTATAATAGGCGGATATACGGGGGCGAACGGGGAATGTTGCCTGGGAAACGTGTACCTACCAGTTCGCAATTTAACTTTAACTTCCGCATTAATTGAATCAACAATGTAGTCAAGGCGGAATTGGGAACTTGACGGGAAGTGTTAGTAGTATCTAAGATCATTTTTGATGTGTAAAAAATATTTAGCTAATAAAATTTTCACATTTTCAAGAAAACCACCAAAAGCATTAAATAGTAACATAACTATTTTTAAAAATATATTTAAAATTCTAGTATGAGTTATGAGTACAGTGCCGTACCATAAATATAAAAATAATGTAAAACATGCACCTAGTTAACTATTCCCGTACTGATTTACAGAGGACTATGATCAAAACCTTAAGGGTACCCTTCAGGTGAAATGCTCTCCTCCCCTCAGAATATTGAAATGAACTTAGACTATCATTTCAGGCGTACTTAAAATATGGTTTGGCAATATTAGTAGCATAGGCCGTCTTGGTATACCCATGTATATAACCTACACACCCCATTTTTATAATTTTATTTAATTCTCTGGAAATGAGGATGGTTTAAGAAAGTCTTTAAGGAAGAGGTTGATTTAAGTCTTTAAGAAAAAATTCTTAAGAGTCATATAACTTAGGAGTAGGTAATTTTGCTGTAATTTTAATTGTGATTTTTTTCACGGTATAATATAAGAATAATAATTACTATTAATAATAATTAATATAATAATAAGTAAGTATAATTATAAGTGTGTTATTAAAGGTAATACTAATACAAGTAGTTTTTTTAAATTACATTACTTGTGACAAACGCAATGGTTCAACAAAAAAAATGGATATTTGTTAGGGTCCTTACGAGAAGTAATAAAACTGATTTTTGGGCCTTCTGCATCGATTTTGGTCATTCGCATTTCGTACATCAATTGGTGTAGTGAAATTGATAACACCATTGAATTTTACAAAAGCAAACTACATCGAAAACATATTATACGATACCTCCAAGAATAATGTTGGATTAAATATTAAAATAAACTCTAAATTAACCGTTAAATTTCTCCCCCTCTTAGTTCATGTTAATCTTGTTTTTATTTAATTGAAAAACTTCGTTCAGTTATATACTTGATAGAACATTTATTGTCAATCCTTGGCTCTACTTATATAGAGAAGAAATTAAATCATTTGCTACGATTTTCTGTGGTGACTAGATTAAAAATGATTTTCTATGTTGCGGCAATAAAATGACAGCTATTCTAGCACTAAAATGGCCAAAAACAGTGCTTAAATGAGGCTTATTAAAGCATTGTTTTTGGTAATTTTTTATGCTGGGTTGGTAACAAGATATTCCCTAGTGCTGGCTGATGTCTGTCAAAACAAAATTGAAAATAAATATGGCCGCCGCGTCGATGGGATAGGGATGCAAGTATGCAAGTGTTGACTATATGCTGTCGCCGCAAGCGGCTCGTTTTAGAATCTCGGACTCGGGCTTGGAATATGACGTCTTGTACTTTAAACTTCTATTTCTTTACACCAGTTCACAAAGTTATTGTAAACTTTTTCATATGCGTCTCTAGACTTATCAGGTAGCAAATTCCTTACTGCATTTAAAGCCACTTCTTGTAGTTCCGGTGGAGTTAAAGAAACAACCTTTTGTACTTGATGCGATTCGGATTCTGGAGACATGATTTCGATTTCATTTAAATCCATTAAATTACATTTGAAAATGGTGTGAAAATTGACAGATGTCTAGGAAACAGTAGTAATACCAACTTAAATGTCGCGATAAAAAAAATTCCCCAAATAAGGAATTTTAAATTATTTAAACATAAATAAAAATGAAATGGAAGCCGGAACATAGAAAATGTTGTAAAGTACTCGTTGCAGAAGACATTCCAAGCCCTCGTCCGTTCTAAAACTTGCCGCAAGCGGCTCGTTTTAGAATCTCGGACTCGGGCTTGGAATATGACGTCTTCTGCAACTTGTACTTTAAACTACTATTATTCTACAATGAGATCATTTAAATTTATATTTATTAAAGTAGGCTATGATTTTTAAATTAGGTTGGCAACACCAACTCCCATAGCCTACTCGTTTCATTTGAATTGTCAAAGTGACTCGCTGTGTAAATTAGAGGTTATGTAAACATTTTGATAATTAGAAATTAGGGAATGTATTTTGGAACGCATCTTTCATCTACGCACCGTTGTATGTAATACTTCCATTCCCCATTTTCTTGCCGTTCGACGTTCTTAGAATAACTCTCCGTAAGAAAAATCTTATACTCTAAATTAAACATTTTGGAGTGTCACTTTGACAATTCAAATGAAACTGTCAGCAGTTGGTATAAATTTAAATGATCTCATGGTATTAGTCAATTAACATGTACATGTAATTAGAGTTGATCAATTATATAATTTTATAAAATTTTGATGAAATAAAGAAGTAGCTCTTCAACCATCTTACACATATTAATTTCAGAAGCCAATTTTTAGCTGAAAAATAAAATTTTCATCTTCGTCACTAATTCCGATGACGATAATATGTACCATGTTTTCAAAGTTGAACAACTTTGTTAATTAATCAGGTGGTTTTGGAATTCTTAACAAGTATCTTACAAATGCCAAATAATAAACAATTTCTGCAAAATGAGAACAAGAGCCGGCGGCCCTATATCTGTTGACACAGTTACAATAGAAGGTTTCAATATTCTGACAACATAAGTGTGGTTTGCAATGCAAATGTTATTTTTACGTTCTAGCAGTAATATATCTTGATCTCATTTCAAATCTAATTATTATGATTTTCTTGGTCGAAAAGGTCGTAGTTAAAAGTAAAGAAAACTATTTTCCTTCGGCCAACTTGTATTCTTTGGATTTACGACTTAGGGTTAAATAAAGCAATATTCTACGATGAATTCCACTCAACGTTGGAATTCCTCCGTATCGCAAATCACTTTCTAATGTCAAACAGAGTCTAACAGAAATGATGAATCACATGAATTTTTAGTAGTCATGCCATCTCTGTTATTGCTTCTTTATGTTCAATTTTAATAATGCTAAAATGCAATAATTTGACCTAGCGGGTGGTCAACAAGAGCTGCTGTTAGTATCAGGCAGCGTTTAATTAAACTCAAAAGTGAAGTTTTATAAATGTATAGAAAGTACGGACACAATGGAGTACTAAAATGTGTATTTTACTTTCGTATTGAAATCTATTAATAACAATCAATACATCGAATATATCACGTTTTATGGTCTTCCGTTTAGGATAGAATCGAAAATAAATTCATAATAATTGGACAGTTTTACTTCAATCTGTTGGTAAATGGTGAGTTTGGACGACAGTCCAGTAAAATTATATCAGCAAATATATCAAAATTTCATAGTTTCTGTTACAATTTTTTCAACATGAGAAGGTTTGTATAAAATAATGATTCCTGTTTGGTTCTTATAACTTTAGAAAAATCTTTGTCGTTCACTTTAATCTAATATTACAACTCTAACGTTTGAGATACTTTCATCTCTTGAGGTTGAAACACAAAATTTGTAGCTATTCTACAAAAATATACAAATTTTCCATATGTCTGATATAATACAAACAATAGGTATACATTTTAAGAAAATCGAAATAATTACTAAAATGTAGTAACACGCAATGTTTATAAACCTCATAAGTTCACTTAACAATAAATTATGGAGCCATGAACATATGAAAATTCCTGGATGGCACGTCACAAATCAGAAGTATATCTTGTATCATTTGAAGACATTTTGAAAAATCACTGTAGCTCTTACTATAACCTTTTCTAAAATTTCCATAAGTAAAACTAAATCTATTTCCACTTGAAATACCGTAGGATATTTTCAGTCCCAACTATCCCTCAAAATAGCAGGTTTCCATTTTTTGTGAAGTAATCACTGTTGATGTTATTTACAGTTTCTTTTTTAACTCACTTTTACTTTATACAATTAATCTCGACATATTTTCACGCCATTAAATTATTTTGACTGCCGGCAATAACGGCAGCTGCATCTCAACGGATTACGATTATCAAAATCTTGTGGATTATGATAGATAGGACGAGCCGAAAAAGTGAAATTACCAGTAAATAATAATGGAACTTTCAGGATGTGACATTCTCAATGAGGAAAGGGCGTTTATCGCGAGATTTATGGCCTGGGGAAATTATTTTTAAAGCCTTTAAATAACTCGATTATGTGAATATTGCACGTATTCTTATTCACTTTCGATACTTAACATTTTCTTTCCGTATTAATCTTTACGTCATTTTTGTAGAAATCGTTCCAGTAATTGGATTTTTTGCCCTCAGCGATCATTAATGACTTATTTTTAAAATTAATCGGAACCGCGAATAAACAATTTTACTTTCATAATTTTATTAACGAGTTTCTCCAAAACTTCATCGAAATAAACAACAACAAGTAACAATAACACGTTACTAGTTGGGTAGTAAGGGTAAGTAAAGTTCCGTTTCGATTTGATTTTTAATAACAGCTAGCATTACCGTAATTGGTACTCATTTCAGTTGTGTCCTTATACCTTTTCATACTTAATAATAACTTTAAACATGTTTTGTTTAATTTGAGCCATGTGGAGTTATAATGAAGTTTGCTGATATTTAAAAAGTGTTTACGTATATATATATATATATATATATATATATATATATATATATATACAGGGTGTTTCCTTAGAGTTTTTTATGTATGTTTTTATCAAGTCGGCAAATATTTCGATTTCATGAAATCTAAACTTTCGACGCCGCGCCGGTCCTGGATTATATTGAGTATAATTTATTGCAGCGTAATTAAGCATTTATAAGGAAATCGCTGGTACAGATCGGTTTTGGTTTTTAAAATTATACCCTTTTTATTAAGAAAGCAACAGGTGCTTATTGGTTTTGGGATAATGACGCCATCTTATTTATTTTAACTAGAAACTTCCAGTTATTCCTTAATTTACATTTACCATGAAATTGATCACATGGCCGTTTCAAATTACAATGTTTTACTAAAGAAAATTTTCGAAAAATATACATTTGAAAGTTGAATAAAGGTCTGTATTAAAAACCTATATAAACATATAATTATTTAATTACATTTGATGATCTTATAGACAATTAGATGATAAATCATGATGATGACGTCCTTACTTGAAAATCATTGACGTCACTAATATGTATATAAAGTTGGCGGACCACCCTCTCAGGCCGGCAAAACAAAATACTGGAGATTTTGTGTCTTTTTTGTAGCTTTTTTGTAGCGAGAAAACGAATTTTGTAGCTTTTGAATAGCCGGAGCTACAAAAGGTGGGCTAACTTAATATTAAGTTAGCGGCCACAGCTATACCTCATACACGGAATGTAATAGGATGCTCTGGTTTGCGCAGGAATTTGTGTCTTTAGAAGTACTTGAAATTCACTGGGTCAAAAAAGTTTTTGGCCACATTTTGCCAATTTTGGCCAAAAATGACAAGATGTTCAGTCATCACTCGCGGTTTAATTCCATGATATAGTAGCGATCTTAAAAATCATTTGGCATTGAAAACCTTCTTAATTGGCCTAAAAAGCGGGCAAAAATTGCCAGAAATGGCCAATAATTCGAAAATTACTTATTTCAGCCAAAACATGGGAAATCCGGTATATATACGTCGACAGGTCGAACATGTGGTACACAGAGAGCTCAGAAAAGCTAGCAGGGGTTCAATAAAAAATACCCAGAAATGGCTAAAAATTCTAAAATGACTATTTCGGCCAAAACGTGCTAAATCCTGTATATACCTGAATTGTTAAAAAATGCGGGCCATGGGAATTCCAGCAACAATGTGGAGGATTTATGAGACTCTGTTAGACACTAAAAGTCACTTTGCACAGCGGGCCTGTGGAGCTACAAATTCTAAAATGACTTATTTCGGCCAAAACGTGATACCTCCTGTATATACTTCGACAGTTCTAGAATGTGGGCCCCGGGATTTTCAGACACTGTCTAAGGATCCAATGGATCTTTCTAGCCACTGGAATTCACCTAAGACTGCGGGCCTGTGGAGCTAAAAATTGTAAAATGACTTATTTCGGCCAAAACGTGATAACTCCTATATATACTTCGACCGGTCGAAAATGTGGGCCCCGGAATTTTCAGACACACTGTCTAAGGATCCAATGGATGCTTCTTGCCACCGGAATTCACCTGAAACTGCGGGCCTGTGGAGCTACAAATTCTAAAATGACTTATTTCGGCCAAAACGTGATAACTCCTGTATATACTTCGACAGTTCTAAAATGTGGGCCCCGGAATTTTTAGACACACTGTCTAAGGATCCAATGGATCCTTCCAGCCACCGGAATTCACCTGAAACTGCGGGCCTGTTGAGCTACAAATTCTAAAATGACTTATTTCGGCCAAAACGTGATAACTCCTGTATATACTTCGACAGTTCTAAAATGTGGGCCCCGGAATTTTTAGACACACTGTCTAAGGATCCAATGGATCCTTCCAGCCACCGGAATTCACCTGAAACTGCGGGCCTGTTGAGCTACAAATTCTAAAATGACTTATTTCGGCCACAACGTGATAACTCCTGTATATACTTCGACAGTTGTAAAATGTGGGCCCCGGAATTTTTAGACACACGGTCTAAGGATCCAATGGATCCTTCCAGCCACCGGAATTCACCTGAAACTGCGGGCCTGTTGAGCTACAAATTCTAAAATGACTTATTTACATAACACAGTACCACATGTTCGACCTGTCGACGTATATACAGGAGTTCCCATGTTTTGGCTAAAATAAGTAATTTTCGAATTTTTGGCCATTTCTGGCAATTTTTGCCCTCTTTTTCGGCCAATTAACAGAAGGTTTTAAATGCCAAATGATTTTTAAGATCGCTACTATATCATGAAATTGAACCGCGAGTGATGACTGAACATCTTGTCATTTTTGGCCAAAATTGGCAAAATGTGGCCAAAAATTTTTTTGACCCAGTGAATTTCAAGTACTTCTAAAGACACAAATTCATGCGCAAACCAGAGCGTCCTATTACATTCCGTGTATGAATTATAGCGGTGGCCGCTAACTTAATATTAAGTTAGCCCACCTTTTGTAGCTCCGGCTATTCAAAAGCTACAAAATTCGTTTTCTCGCTACAAAAAAGTTACAAAAAAAACACAAAATCTCCACTATTTTGTTTTGCCGGCCTAAGAAGGTGTTCCGCCAACTTTATATACATACCACTAATACCTCTAGAAGCATAAAAGATGTATTTTTTAAACTAAAATCATTCTGTCGTAACGAATAAATATTTAATAGCGGTCTAACAAATTGTATTTAATTAATGTACTATTGTCCCCCTTAGAAAGGGAAATTCCGGATTTTCGGATATTTCGCGACTTATTCGGGACCGAAGCTTAAAGGTTTCAGATAATCGAAAAGAGTCATAACATTTTTGGACAGACAAATGGTATTTCATATTTTAACGTATCCGACTTCGGAATTTTGTTTAAAATTTTCCAACTCCAAATTAACTTTGATTTTGTTATATTACGCTTCTATTAATGATGCGTGATTGCCTCTTGAATGAATTTGCCTGATTTCAGACTAAGTCGAAAGTAGTAGTTTTCTAGTATTTGTTAAGTTCAAATAACTTAAAGATGAACGGCGAATTTTTAGGCAGATACCTTCCATTTTGGAAATTTTGGAAATGTTTTTATTTCTTTAATACCAATAATTTTTTCAGTTTGTCATTAACTTTTAATTTTGATTAATTTTTTGAAATTGCAAGAAGGTCTAAACCTTTACTACAATCTTCACTCGCCTATAGGTTAACCAACTATTTATCCATAACTCTAATTGAATTCAATTAACTTACATTAATTGAAATGAATTCTCCGTAAAATAGAAGTCAGTCAGTGAAAACTTCTCTGATTTTATAGAAATTTTATCCACGATAGGATTGTTAAGGAGATTTATTTACAATTATTTGTGCATAAGTAAAATAGTTGATCTGCTTGTAATAAAATGTTGTTAATATAACATGTACCATTTCTTTTTCAGGTGAGAATTATGATCGGCATTTGCAGAAAACTTCATAAAGCTGCAAGAGAGCAATAGCTATGTGTAAGGTTAGTTTTCTTTAATCATTTTTCAGACTATTACATTTTATGTAAAATATTCTGCTCTAGTGTTAACATTGTTATCATTTTTATGGCGTACTTTTTCATAAAAGCGTGGAAATCCAAAAGCAGTTGCCATTTAATGACGCAATGACGAACATAGCAAACGTTCAGACGCAGTCATTTTCAAGATTAATGTTTGAAACTTATTTTATGTTTGAAACTTATTTTATGTTTCGTCGATGTTAGTGCCATTCAATATATATATATATTTTTTCACGAATTTAAACCAGCGTGTTTATTGTGACAACGTTTTTGTTCGTCCCTGGCATATAAACTATATAAATTCTATAACTTATATAAACTAAAACGTATAAACGTATAAAACAATCGTTATACATTATGAAGTACATTTTATGCACTTAAAAAAATTTCCGAGGTTCCTTGCACATCAATTTAATTATTCATTATTTAGACTTAATGTTTGATAAAAGGGTCTTTTTGTAGTGGAAAATATTACCAATACAGCAAATATTCACAAGAAAATTACACAGAAAAATTCACAGGAATTTTATTAATTAGTAAGTTAAAATACGCTTCAACAACACAGGTTGCTTTCCGAACTCAACAGAGCAAAGTTTATTTGTACGTATCGTATGAAATACGATCATATAAGTAATTATTTAGATTTTGCACTTACGTTTTGTAGTCTGCCTTTTCTTGTCGATTGTTATACAATGCCTTATTATACATTTTTCATTTCCTAAAAGTTTATGTACAATCAAATTTGTACAGTTATCTTTAATGGGTTCACCAGGTTTTTTTGATATATATCAATGAAAATAAGAATAAGATGTTATATAGTGTAAAACTTAGAAAATTTTATTGAGCTCATTAAAATTAAATGCAGAGCCTGCTAATTATAGTATTGCCTTCAATTCACCTTAGTTATCACAGAAAGTGTAACAATGCATTTTGAACTACTTTTATATAAAGAAGATGTATATTGTAAGAGTAGCTATCCGTTCCATCCGTTTTGGTATTTGAATGGGGATGTCCAATCTATATAGATCATCAATTATTTCGTCAAAGTACGTTCAATCACTGGCTCTAATGGACAACACAATATGTCATTGCAAAAAACGTCCTACAAGTGATCGTCAAAATTATGAATATCTCTATAAAGAAATGAACACACGTTACATTAAGACGTAACCAAACTAGGAATATCTATATATATTCGCTTCAGCCTGGAAAGCCATGAGCACGTAACCTAGTCGAAGGCTGATAAAGATCTACACGTGAAATATATATATCGGCAGCTTTGTCGCTCAGCGGCTCTTCTCCATTGTTTATGCCTTTTATAGTAAAATCGAGGTAGTGCTGCGTAACGGGTTTCAAATGTTTTAAGGAGGCGAAGTTGAGAGTTTCCTCTTTTAGCCTTTTTGCGCTCGTTAGGAATGCAACCAAACGTCTTTCTTGGTGATTGCCCAGCAAAGCGCAAGAAACGATAGTAAAAGTGTTGCGCGATAAGTTTTCTGCCTTCTTGTTCCACGCTGGACGTGAATTAAAATCGTGGTGATTTTCGCATTACGAACCGAGGGGGCAGTTGGGAAATTTTCGGTTACGAGGATCGCCACATAATTAAACTTAAAAACTTAACACTGATTTATCGACTCTTGAAGTAACAATTATAATAAATATCTCAATTATTGCCAATTAGTCACCGATTTTAAAGTTTGTTATTTCTGGGAGCAACCTACAAAAATTAATTTTATTCTGCACTGTAGATTGTCGACTGGTTTTCCGGATATTATTAGAACTTAATGTTTAAGATTGAAGTAGATGACCCAGGTTTGCTATTACACACACTATAAAATTTTCTGATGTGACATTTCGCCATTAGTCAATGAAGATGTACTAACTAAGTGGTTACGGTTTGATCCTCTCGGTTACCTTAGGTGGGATTTACTGCGTTCATAATTTATCAGTTTATTTTATTTAATTTATCAATGCAGGAGGTAATACAAATTATACTGATTGAAAGTAAGGGACTGTGACATGCATAACTATTTGTCTGATGATTGTTCAAATAAACCCTTTACATTTCATTCATGGTCAAGAGTCATCAGTAAGTAATGAAGATTTACTGTAATTTACATAATAACTATTAATAAACTAACGTTAACGTTAATAAACTTTACGCGATTGTCTCGTAGAGTGGCAGTATGTCTACTTAAATGTTTACAGAAAATTAATTTTAAATATTTATTGTTGGACATCTTGCCACCTATATATTGTATATATTTAAATATTTTTAATAGCTCTATTTTCATTGAAAATTAAGCAAAATAAAAGGCAGACACAACGCTACGCGAATGACATGACTTCGTGAAGTCACATGCTTGTAAACATTTTAACTATGTTGGATGGAACAGGCCAACACAAAGTTATTACTCAACTTGTGAGAAAACGTCTGGTGAAAATAATTGTTTCAACAATTTTGTTTAAAAGGGAAATTGCTTATAAGTGAAATCTAATATGTATTTCATAGCATATATTTTAGATATATTTCTACTGCTTCCTTTCACAAAACGACTCTCCATAATATATCCCTTTGATTAAATGCAATAAACTGAATACTAAATCACTGATAAACACTAAATACCCGAAATCGCATAATAATTGTTGTAAATCCCATAACCTTAATAATAAATAATAATAACAAATAAAGCTGATTGAATTATTATTATTAAATAACAAATAATTGTTATTAAAATAATATTTGATGCAGTTACTTGAGTAATAAAATACTTAATTGAAGCTTCAGTAGAACTGGGTTGATTATTTAATCTCAATAGGGGAATAATTGAGAGTAATTTAATTTCTAAACCTGACCAGTGTTTACCAGCATTTGACGTCACTAGAGAACCATTTTTAAAACTTTTTCGATCGTATGACAAAACATCAAATACATACAAATTTTAATTAAACCGTAAATGTCATTTGCTTTTATCTCTTAAAACAGCAACAATTCCCTATTCCCTATTCAAGTTCCATTGAAAGTAGACGGATTAAGGAGACTTTGAAGTCGTAAAGTTCTTAGTTCTCAATGGGCGAATTAGTATGTTTTAATCAGACTTTAGTCAAATTTGCAAAATTGCTATTTTCTTATAAACCATATAGATTTTTTAGATTGTATAGTTTATTCGCCACCAAATATCAGTAAATTGTTTGATATTATACATTAAAACATATCATACGTTTTTATCCTAATTTCAATATAATCCTTACATTCATCGTAGTCTTATAAATTAGATTTATTATTCTGCCATTTCACACACTTGCGTTTCTTATTTACGTTTATATGTTCGATTTATGTGTTTCACTAGTTTGTATTGTAGTCATCAACAAATAAGAAACTTGGATAATCGATCTGCCAATATTGAGTTGGATGAGAATATATAAATAAATT
Organism: Cryptocephalus moraei; assembly: GCA_946251905.1. NCBI lineage: Eukaryota > Metazoa > Arthropoda > Insecta > Coleoptera > Chrysomelidae > Cryptocephalus > Cryptocephalus moraei. The sequence continues at coordinate 14,053,499 of OX276460.1, forward strand.
ACAGACTTCTTCGTTACAGCTCTAAATTAATCCACTGATATAAAGCAGCGTGTATTAAACGCAATGTAATTTAAAGACGTAGTAAATTTAAACCATATTACGAATTATATGCACGTAATCGAGAATTTACCTCGCACGGTTGTCACGTCAGATAGGTACATCCAATCTCTTGGAATTAGATATAAATAAAATGAGGTAATGCTAATCAAAAGCAGTCGATCTCCATTAATATAAATTTAGTGAAACTGCTCATTCAACCTTTCAATTTAAATTTCATGTAATAACAAAATTAACAGCTACCAAATGCCGCCTATAGTAAAGAGAGAATGTTAATATTAATCAGAACTTCTATTGGTCGATCACGAGCAATAGTACACAACACCAAATTTCTTATGAATTTTCTTGGAAGTTTGGAATTTAACAATTGAAAAATTTCTTTATGAAATGTGTAAATGTCCAATAGAGTTTTGTAATAAATGGTCTATTTAACTTCTATCACATTTCCTTAAAAAAAGAGAGAATTATTGTTACTGATAATAAAAAAAATATTTATGTATAACATACGTACTTACCAGAAAACCAAAAAATGTAAAACTCGCTCGCAAAGCACTAAAATCACCAAGATCCACGAAAACTTTTCTGATTTTTTAATGAAAACCATGTCAGGCAATGGCCAGACTAGCTTGGAAACGTAAAACGATCTTTTAACAGAAAAGGCACGTCCATAAGGAAATGTGCACCTACCTAAAAATAAAGAAGAAAGTCTATTAGAGTTGAAGTTAAAAGAAAATTTGAATTCATTATACCTTAGAACCCTTAAATATCTCTTCCATCTCGGTTGTTTGCGAAGGCGCTCTCCGATGATTATTTTCTGTAAAAGGTATAAACCGAATTCAAGAATGAACATTGACTCGACTCTTTTTGTAAAATAGACAAGTTGAAAATTACAAAATACAAAATTTCCGTTATAAAGTGACAAAGATTATATAATCAGATAACAAATACATTTCTTCCTTTTTTGCAATTGAATTTTAAATATCTCATCATTCCCAATTGTTCTAAGTAAATATTGCCTTACTATGTGAAACTGATACAAATTTAAACCTCTCTAAATGTAACAGACACCACAAACTAAGATTAATCACATAATCTTACAAACAATACAATAGAAAGGCACAATTATTTGGTTACTTGTGTTAAATTTATAAGATTCAATAATAATTATAGAAATTAATAAGATTTCAATGTAACTTGTAAATATTTTTTTGGGGAATACTTACCACTTACCCAAGGATTCCTAAGGCCCGAATCTCATCTCTCCCCTCATGTGTGCATCCTGGAGGCACGTCTTCTTTTTCCTCGCCATCCAAAAGACATCAACAATCTGGGACTTCTTTAAATGATCAAAAATTAACCCTAACAATCAAAGCTTTGAACTGACGTTCCAGTGTAAATTTGAATACCACACAGAATCAATGTAATTTGGAAAAAAATTCTGTGCCTCCAAAATTATATCTAGGAGCCTTTAGCAAGTCCGAGAGCGTAGACGTCAGTGATGGGAGTCGTTTCACTAACAAAATTCACTTTCACAGTCACAAAGCACTCCGAACAATTTTTCGCATCCACATCGTTCCGCATCCGAACAGAAACTGGTCTTGCAGAGAATTAATTACACAATTAATCATCTCGACACCTAATAATGCTTATCTTAACGATGTCTTTATTTTAACGAGCCTTTTTGCACACTTATTTTTCTCAAACGTTACTTAATACGTTATGTTACATTTTTACTTCTAATAACACTTATACAACAGATATTTATTGATTGTGAATTGTTCTCGAAAGTTTTCTAATCGTTGAATATTCCTAACAGTGAATAGTATTAAATAAGAGCTAGAGAAAAATTTAAAAAAACAAGAAATAATATTATTTTACCTAAAATATGTAAAGAAATTGGACGAAAATGTCATTTATATTCAGCTACTTATTATTATAATAAATTGAATAATTACCTTAAATTATTGCAAACTAAATACTTCAAAATAAGACTCCAATCATCGATTTGGAATAAGTAAAATAATTTTATTTGATGGAGATATATCAGTTAGTTTGAACAATTCCTCTACAAACCGATGCATTTAAGGAAGTGCCCTTTAGGGCAATTTGAGATAAAAATGTTTCAAATAAAATGTGAGCATTAAACAGCTCAATAAAGCTGAGATTTGGTATAAATCACCAAAACCGTATTTATAAAATTTTACAACAAAAAAAATTCTTAAGAATAAAATGGCTTTAATAATATTTTTAGAAGAAAATATTTTGAATAAAAATTGTATGCCTTTAATATGATAATTCAAATATAAAGTTTGATGAAAACATTCAAAGCCTTTCTGAAATTTCTTATGAGAAAGTGGAAATGTTCAATAGTGCCCTTTAGGGAGATATTAGAAAAAATGTTTCAAACAAGTTGTAGCTATTGATTAGGTCAGTTCAAATCTAAAATTTGGAAAGAATTGGTAAAGCTGTTTTAAAGAAAATTGAGACAAACTGAAAACTCACAAAAGTAGAGGGCCCTTCGCAGAAGATCAGTCACGATAACGATAACAGCAATCGATAAGGATCGAATATTAAGTTTAAAAAAAGCATTGAATCAGGTTTTGGAATAATCCAAAAAACCTAAAAATTACGAGTATAATGCCCTTTTCCCTTAACTGATTCTGATGAAATTTATATGGTCTCGAGTTCTCAAGGGACCCAGCCTAAATACAAAATTTCAACTTTCACTATTTCTATGTTTTTATATATTATATATATTCTTCATATTCTCTCTCTTCTTCTCTTCTTCTTAATTTAAGACAAAGTCTTGATTTTTCAAAGCTGTAGCCTAAGTTGTGACTCCGATGACCAGCTTTCGTACCATCGTTTGGGGGGTCTTCCTGGAGGTCTACGGTGGGTTGGTTTCTCCTCTTTTGCGATTTTGGGTAGCCGATTATCAGCCATTCTGTCGACGTGGTCTCTCCATGCTCGTCTTCTTATTCTTGACCATCTTACAATGTCTAGGATGTCACATTGGGTTCTTATATCGCTGCTTCTCACTTTGTCTCTAAGCGTTTTGCCCGTGATTGATCTTAGCGTCTTCATTTTGGTTGTTCTCAGCAGTTGCTTAGTAGCGGCTGTTTCTGCTCGTGTTTCTGTGGCGTAGGTCATAATAGGTCTTACGCACGTCTTGTAAATTCGCGTTTTACTTGAATACTCATGTGTTTGTTTCTCCATATTACGTCCCGTAGGTATCCTGATACCCTGGCTGCTGTATCGTGTGTGTTCGGACTTCTTCTTTAAGGTTTCTGTTACTTGTGATATTAACGCCTAGGTATTTGAATGACATGACCTGTTCTACGCTTTTATTGTAGATTGCTAACTTACACCTTCTCGGTTCTCTCGATATTGTCAGAGACTTCGTTTTCTGGACAGAGATCAGCATGTTTAATTCCTTTGCTACCCTTTCGAATTACTTCTAATTTTATTCTCAATTTATAATATTAATTTCCTTCAAATTTGTATTTGAAAGTATTTAATTAGAGATAGATTGAGAGTTGCCTACCCACTAGGCCGAAATTGCCTACCCACTTAAATTAATAATTGCTTGCTTTATTAGGGCTTATCGATTGGATCAATTGTTTCTAGGTATTCACTTTATAGCTTCTATTTTGAAATCAAAGTGTACTTTGTTTATTGATTTTTATTGATCGATTCTGCCTAACTTTCATATCCTACTAGAGAGGAAAAGAGCGTCTCATCCTTCAATTTTCTATGGTGGAACTGTTCGTGATTCTTCTAATCATTAGCTGTTTCATGTAATATTTAGCAGGTCAATATACTGTAATAATTTTATGTTTGTTATATTAACTATTGTTTTTATGTTTTTATTTGACGTAGAGGTCTGAGGATGGCGTAACACGCCGAAACCGGTTACCAATTTTACTACAAATTTTAATATAAATCTTTACACATATCGAAAACATAATTTTTCCTGTACCTGCATAGATCTACGTTTGTAATTAAATCGTGGATTTAATACATATAACCTTCAAGCAATCTCAAGTGCCAAATTAATAACTAAAATCAAATCTGGTAGGTTAGGATGAGTTAACTGAAGAAAATAGGCTTGTTTCCTTCTCATTATTATATTGTAACTATAACTAATCATAGAAAAATTCGAAAAATGCCTGGTAAGCCAAGAGAATTTAACGTAGCAAAAGCATTTCCACTTGCTCTCGTTAAAATAGCAATTCTCCACTACCCAACAAAACGAAAAGTACAACAATCACACAATCATCATAAATAGGACTAGAGTCACAGTCAATCATTACCAGGAAGTGCACAAATTGGCACAAGGAACGTCGTCAGCGTTTCCCCTAATAAAACGCGACTCTTTCACGACCGACACCGAGTAATCTGATGCCTTACACCTATTAGCATACTGCTTTCTCAGTCGCAGAATACATTGCTCAATTTATTTGTATTGTATCCTAAATAAATGTATGCGCACACAATATGAGCATGCAGGCGACTATCATTATTTAACATTGCAAGCAGCCACACACATACACACATACTCAAAAGTGATCCGATCTCGCTGTCATTCTAACACGGGTGAGCCACATTGAGTTAATTTTGCTGCTTGTTCTCCTCTTCTGCTCTTTCTTTCGTATTCTAGCCCCGTTGACTGGTAACAAAGGCCGTTCGACGGCAAAGTAGGTTAACGAAACTTGAAATGGAAGATGTATCGAACGGACAGGAAGGTCATCGGAAAGTAATGTTTTAGAAGACGGCATTTTTCAGCGTCGCTCGTTAAGGCATGTTAATTGAGAACAATTAACAGTAACTGCTTTTCCGATGGTAAATATGATCGTTCATTTGACACTTTTTGCACAAGTAAGGAAGTGTTATCTGATTTGAACGGCAAATTGTGATAAAGAATGGTGAGAGAACCTAACTGCGATGAAAACCATAAGCTTACTTATCAATAAAGGATGGTAACTTATTTGTTTTAGGTAAGACTGAAATGTATTAAGATGTTAATAGCCTTGATTACTTTATAAGATCGCAGCATCACTACACCTTAAATTCATATGCCAGTTCCTCAGTTGGTTCAATATTTATATTCCTAACGCTCAAAGAAAATTTAAACTGAAGGAGAATTGTTAGTAACAATTAATAAAATTACCACTTTAGAGTCTCTTCTAAAATTTACTCAACTTTGTCATGAGTTAATTATGACCAAATGTCATTTTCCATTATTAACTTTGTTATTTTTGGTGGCTAAGCGTTGAGTCTGTCGGTAACTGCAATTGCGAATTATTTAAACACTAAGTGCAAACCCAGCAGTAGATATGTTAGGTCTCTGCATGAGCTAGGTTGTGGTGGTTAATGAAAATTGGATCACAATATCAACAAATGGGATAAGTAAAGATGATAATACAAAACATTTTATTTATTACGTTTCCAATATGTTTCTGAATGCCAACTGTTATGCTTGTTAGGCTTGTATTGATTGAGAACTACTTGCAACTATTTTCAAACCGATTAAATTGAAATGAATTAGCAAATTGATTTAGTAAAGGTCTGTTTAAAAGAATGGTTATGGATAATTACAATTGGAAAGATCCGGATATTATTATTCAAATTTCAAGAATCGTAATTTGTGAGCGAAGTGTATTGATTGATTCGTAACAATCTTAACACTTGAAATGTCTAAAACTGTAGTTAGTAACTACCTTCATGTCAATTGAATTGAAATGAAGTAACGATTTGATTGATATTCATAGCAATTGTTTTCTATCAACCGAAACTCGGGAATATGCTAGTTAGTAGTAGTATCTAGTAGTCTTCAATTATACGCTGTAATTTGTTAGTAACTTAACCTCACTTTTCTTGACATATCAGTTAGTTTGAAATGATTCCAATTAAATGGATTTTCGTTCAAATATCCTTCCTTTCTCTCATATTCATATTAATATGTATACTTGTCGCAAACTTCGTGGTTTTGATAAGGAAGACGAATGTATTTAACGATTTCCGTGATTACTGTGGTTGCTATATATCAATCAAAACAATTTTAACAATTTGCTTCCAGAACAGACCTCTACATTCAAAAGTACAAGGCACTAAATTAAAATAAATTCTACTACTCACCGTTAAGCATAGTGATGGTAATCACTATTCACAAGCAATGTAATCATAAAATGTAATTAAATTAACTGGTCTATTAAATCTAATTACATCCATTTTCGTTTACTAGTAAATATACTAATCAAAAGTACCATCTGAGTTACATTTTGCAACATCTTATAATGGATACAATGTGCTTAGAGATAAAACCTCCTTTCTACGCAAACCATGTGGTGATGTGAGATGGACCAAACCAATTAAGAGCAATATGTCAATTAATTATTACCCTGAAGCTGTAATAATGGAACACAGACGCCCACGAAAAGCAGAGCGGCGCAGTAATAATTTATTTTGTAACTAAAAAAGGGAAAGGTGAAAGAAGTTTGACGGAGGAGGAGGAGTAGGAGGAGGAGGTGGCCCAGATTTGTGGAGTCTGGTGTTTATTACAATAGTGATTTTCCGTTTTCAGAAAAGTATATAAACATTTCTTTCACAAAAACAAGAAACACAAAAAACGACAAGAGTAAAGTGCCCTTCAGAGACTACTTAGCCAAAGATGTTACATTTTACTAAACATATTCCATAGTAGAACAAACGTGTAAAGTTTAGAAAAATATATTGAACTGGATTTTGGGAAAAATATTCTCACAGAAGGGACACTATTTTCAAAATCAGTTTGTCATGATTTACAATTGGAACAAGAGGTGAAGATCTACCAGAGAACCTAATTGCAACTTTAGGTAAACATATTCAAAAATTAAGTGATAAACCGTGACACCTGATAAAAACTCTAATATCAGCTACAAATCACAACTATGTGTAAGTGTAATCACTTGTGATTTTAATATGAATTTATCGATTCCAATGAAAGGAAATAGTAGTAGGTGTGTTGTGGTAAAGAGAAAATATAACAAAAAATTATATTTAAGTGTTTACGAAAACGAAGGATACCTGTTCCCCAATTAACAAAGAGTGAATATGCGTTTATTCCTTTCTCACTGACATAATTCAGAATTTGTAATAACTTATACATAGATTTTAAAAGATAAAGCCAGTTCAATCACGTTTGATAAAATTATTACTTTTAGAAACAAACTGAAAATTTGGAAGAGACGGTTTCTCACACAACACATCATATTTTGCACACTTTGGATAAGTAATTCCTTTAGTAACTCATATACACGACAATATTGTCACGCCTAAGGCCTAAGAGCCTATGGGGGAGAGGGAATAATGGACACATTAGGGCACAGAATTGGACACATTAGGGCATGCTACGAAAAGACCAAAAATGACGAATCAAAAAACAATTGGGCAATAATTATTAATACTTACTAATTATTAATAATACTATATAAATTGTAAAATTAGTTTTTGTTAAATTATTGAATTAGTTAATAAATTATAAAATATAAATAATACAATATAAGTAGTAGGTTATTATAATATAGAAAATATAAATAATATAATTTCCTGATGAGTTACAAATGGCTTTATAAAATGTAACTAATTTGAGGAATAAATTTCAAAGTGTCAATGAACACAATATCTATCAAAATTACATGAATATAGGAAATTTCTACGATCATATGTACAGCAAGTAAGGACCCTTTTTGAACAATATTTTTTATCAATTGTTCCTCAATCAATATTATTAGAAGCGACACCAATCGATATTAAATAAGCACTGTTATAAAACTGCAATGCGAGTACCTGCAATTATAAACCAATTGTTAGCAAAGGAAGCAATGCCAAATATCTCATTAAATAATATTTTCAACTTCTTTACGCCTTACTATTAATAGGAGTTTTATTTCTGTAATTTTTTATACTAGGTTTATTTTGTTAATAAATGATAGGTAATTTGAGATCATCATTCAATGTTTGTATTCATATAAGTTATACACACAACATTTTCAAATTTGTAACTGGCCCGTAGTCAAAAAACCCCATGGCATGCCAGGCTGAAAGGTAGATTTATGGGTAGGATATAGAATAATATAACAGACACGATGTGTCGAAAAGATGTATACGAGGTGTTAAAAAAATACAAACGTCAAAATTTCAAACTTTTTGAATATAACTTTTTTTTAAGTACATTTCTCAAAGATATCTTTTATGCAAAAGTCGTTCGCCTCTATAAGGGCAACAAAAAACCTAAGTAACATTTTTCTCTCAGACGCGAAATAAAAATTTTTGGATTTTTTTTTTGAAAAAAAAAACTTTTTCTGTACATTTCTCGAAAAAAAAATATTTTATGCAAAAGTCGTTCGCCTCTATAAGATCAACAAAAACCTAAGTAACATTTTTCTCTCAGGCGCAAAATTAAAGTTTTTTGATTTTTTTTTAAATAACAAGCCGCCATTTTGAAACCGCTATACCGATTTGGCCCATTAACGAACTCGACCGAGATTTTCGGCCAATTGATTTTTGTACCAAATTTCGTTGTGATTCTTTAAAAATGCGACCTCTAGCCTGCCGACAAATTTCGTTATATCCGATAATTTATATTTATTATTGTTATATTATATTATTATCTATTATATTATTATTATTATTATATACATATATATAAATTTTTCAGAAATGATTAAGTATGATCTCTAGATACCAAAAAACTGAAAACCGCATTTTAATTCCTATTTTTTCGAGTTCATTAACGAATGCAATACTAGATAAATCTACCAAAAGTGGCCTATCCTTAAAGTCAAAATTGGCTTTTTTAAAAGAATTTTCCTTTGACGAACTTATAGAAACTCCTGATTTATATTTGAGCTAAGAGTACATGGACTTGCAGTTTTGTAAACTCATTGCTAATTTTATTACTCTTTCATTGTTTAAAGAGGCGCAGAGACTAAATCCTTAAACATTTCATTGAACGCCAACGCACCAAATTTCCCCTGACCTAAATAAATCAATTTAACGCCATAAGATGAAATTCATTCAGATGCTCGAAACAACTGGAACATCCGATTTAACCTCGATTCAAAAAAAAAACAATCCTCCCCGACGACATTATCAAATGAAAAGGCTATGTCAACGCATTTACGTTGTTTGAACACCTTAATACCTATCCAAACACAATTACAAAGTTATGTTTTGCAGATAGCGTTTACTCGAATTCGCACATTCACCGGCCCGCGAAAAATAGTACTAGGTTTACAACTGGAAAGACGTAATTTTCACCATGCAACAATTAAGTTAACAACAGTAATTAGCGACACGTTGACGTGATTATTTAACGCATTGTGAGCGATAATACTCAAGCGTTAAATCCGTTTAGGATTTTAGTTTTCATCTTCAAGGTGAATGAGTCCATAACTCTAAGTTATTGATTTTAGTTTTATTGTTGTTTTATTTATCATTAGTTTTGTTATTGTTTTTGGCGGAAAATATTTTTATAAATCATAGAGGAAGTTAAGTAAGAGAGTACAAGTTTATGACCTAAGCCTATAATAATTTTATATTGGGTCATGGGCTAAAGAGCAGGTTAGGAAAATAAAAAAATCGAAGATATTAATTAAATTCCTTTTAAGGTAGAATCGAACCTAAGCCTAACCTCAGCGTTCACAGGTCGGTAGACAAAGATGATAACAATGACCTGCAAAATACGTCGCACAGCAAAACAACGCAGTGTAATGAAATTAATATTATACAATTGGTGAGCAATTAAATATGTTAGGATCTTCCAGATATCCAGGTACTAACAACGCATGGTTTTATCTCACATTTTATCAGTAATTGCAATAGATTACATAAAACAATTTTCTGCGTCATCCCCTTCTTAGTTTTCTATCTTTGAGCAATTGCGATAACATTTGTGGTAAGGTAATTGGACCAATAGGTATCGATGCCTCGAATTCTTTCCTTCTTTTTAATTTATTTACAAGAGTTATTTCATAAAGGTTTATGAAGTGTTTGATTCAAGATTCAAGACATATTGGGCATATGCTAGCATTGCTAGTGTTTTAGATTGGCTTTCATGAAATAATATAATACTAAACTTAACAAACCCCGTTCTGTGCGCCATATACCCAAATATTGGGTTTTGTATATTATATAACAGGTGTTCAGTTAAATCCGTAATCTAGCAACCGTTGGAATTTTTATGAAAGAAGACAGCGCGACACAAGGATGTCGTAGACTGATCCTGGCGCGTAAATAATGACATTTTAATTTTTTGAGGTTAGCTATGACAGTTGGGTCTTATTGTGGAGTAGCTTGTGTCTAAGTTCCCCAGAGGCGAGTCCGTTAAAAGTTAAAAATGGTAAAAAATTAACAACACAGAAATTTTCTACTTCACCCATCCCATGACGTGTTTCGACATTTGTGACATTTACCATTTGTCAAAATGTTTACATCTAACCTAAGATATAAGTCAAAATGACATAAAAATTCCAACGGTTGCTAGACTACGGATTTAACTGAACACCCGTTACATTGTATACATTATATACAAGTGGAAGTTTAAAGTTAATGTTAAAGCAATTTAAAACTATCGAAAAAGTGGACCAACAGTCTTTTGTTGTAAAAATGCAAAAAAATGAAATATATTGAAAATCGAAACCCCTAATAGGCAAATAAACAAATTGTAATAATTTACACAACATAAACTTGAAATACTTGCAAGCTAATTTTGACCAGTCACCTACTTTAAGGACCAACAGTCTCCATTATTTCAGAGAGGTTAGGCAACCCTCATTAATATATTAAATTTAGGATTATTATTCTTTCGTTTGGTATACTATCATCCATGCGGTACTAGGCCTGGTTGTTCTATCCTTGCTTGATTTTAATGTCGATTTATCATGCGATAATTCGATTTATTTGTTACTCCAATTTTATCAATAGCTTTAGATATCGATATCCTTTTCCTTCGGATACCATTTTGGTCCTTCCTATATGTGAACTATTTCTGATCATCCAGTCATATCGAACGACGATTTGTATTTAGGTTTCTTGGAAAACTAACCACGGTTACGGTTAAAATGGTTTCTTAGAAACAACTAATACATATATTTAATTCTTGATCAATTACAATTTGATTTACCAATACAATTTAAAGTATAGTTACATTTTTTGACGGACGTAATCCACATGTTGATGAGTGAAGATGCTTCCACAGAACCAGTCGGATTTAGACACAATTCAGAATGCTCGTTGTTATTGGATTATATTGTTTACATGGACTTTAGATAGGTCTTGTCTTGAATGTAAGTATTGTGTTATTTAAATTGATCATGTTATATTGAGGTAGGCTTGAGGGTGGCAAATGCCGAAATCGGTCTCCAATTTTGAAATTCTATCATTAAATACTTTAATGGAGGTGAAGACTTTCTCTATTGTTGTCAGATAGTTAACAAATTTTGTTGAATTGAGAAAAAAGAGAATTTTGTTGAAATCGTTGCATCCTGACTCAAATCACTTTAGGCACCTGTAAAGGAGAGACACCTTCTACAAGCTGCATGAAAGACGATTATATACATGGAAATCGCCAGCTGATAAAGACAACAAGATTAGAAGAAATCAGATAGACTATGTTTTGATAAAGAAGAGATATCGGAATACCATTAAATCGGCCAAAACCTACCCGGGTACGGACATCGGGTCAGACCACAATCCAGTGATAGTTAAAATGGAAATCCGTCTCAAGAAACAAGCAGCCATAAATAACAAAAAGCAGCTCCCAGTTTCACATCTGAAAAACCCAATGGTAAAACAACAACTTACAGAAAAAATAAATGAAGAACTAAGCAAAATTGACTTAACCCCGAGCTCCGACGTAAACATAAAATGGGAAACTCTTAAAACTACAATTATGGCCCCAACAACAGACCTATTAGCAACAATCAAGGATACAAACAAGAAAAATCATGGATGACTGATGACATATTACAGTTAATGGAAATCAGAAGGTCGTATAAGAATAGAGACGAAAGCACATATAAGACCATACAGAAAGAAATTAGAAAGAAAATACGACAGGCCAAAGAAAAATGGTACGAAGGAAAATGCGTAGAAATAGAAGAACTCCAAGCAATACATGATGACTTCAATCTCCATAAAAAGATTAAAGAACTAGCGGGCATTAAAAGTGCAAACAAAAGCAGTATTCTACTAGACAAAAACGGTAAGATAATTCCAGACACCAAAGGGAAACTAGAAAGATGGAAAGAGTACATCGAAGAATTGTTTGAAGATGAGAGACAACAGGAAACAACAGAGGGAGACACAGATAAGGAACAGGGCCCAAATATAACAAAAGAAGAAGTTATGTATGCAGTTAAAACAGCTAAAAACAATAAAGCTCCAGGACCTGATGAAACACCAACAGAAATTATCAAATTAATTGCAGATCAAATTGGAGTACTGGTAGATCTGTACAACACTGTATATAACACCGGAATCATCCCTAGAGAATGGCTCAAATCAACATTTATTACACTGCCAAAAAAATCGAACGCTAAGGAATGCAAGGATCACCGGACGATCAGCCTAATGAGCAATACCCTTAAGATATTCCTTAAAATTATACATCGAAGAATTTTTAGGAGGATTGAGCAAGATCTTAGCGAAACACAATTTGGTTTCAGAAATGCAATGGGTACTAGAGAGGCGTTGTTTGCTTTTAATGTGTTGTCTCAAAGACTCATGGACGTCAATCAGCCAATATATGTAGCCTTCCTCGATTATAACAAAGCTTTCGACAAAGTCCGCCATAATCATCTCATAAAACTCATGAGAGATAAAAACATTGACAGAAATGATATCAGGATAATAAAATATCTCTATTTTAACCAGACTGCCAAAGTTTCTGTGCAAAATGAACTTTCAGAAGAGATAAAAATAAAACGGGGAGTAAGACAAGGATGCGTGCTCTCAACCATTACTCTTCAATTTGTATTCAGAAGATATAGTACAAGAAGCACGGGAAAATCAAAAAACAACGGGAGTGAAAGTTAATGGGAAGGTTATAAACAACATCAGATACGCGGATGACACAGTACTAATAGCAGAAACCCTGGAAGAACTGCAAAGGCTAATAGATCTAGTAGTACGGATCAGCGAAGAAAGGGGGCTCACACTTAACACCAAAAAGACTAAATTCAAGACAATCACAAAACACCAACAACAGCGAGAAACATTATGGATCAAAGGGGAGCCAGTGGAGAAAGTCTGCAAATACAATTACTTGGAAACAATTGTAAATGACAATAATGATTATTCACAAGAAATAAGATCAAGAATCGGAAAGGCTAGAACAGTGTTTAATAAAATGAGGAATGCATTAACCAGAACAGATCTTAGTCTACATCTTAAAATCAGAATGCTAAAATGCTACGTATTTCCAGTATTATTATATGGAATGGAAGCCTGGACGCTTAAGAAGCGCCACACTGACCGGCTGGAAGCATTCGAGATGTGGGCATATCGAAGAATCCTCAGAATAAGCTGGGTGAGCAGAACAACGAACATGGAGGTATTGAGAAGAATGGGAAAGGAGAAAGAAATAATCAACACAATCAAAATCAGAAAATTGCAATATCTGGGCCACGTGATGAGAGGGGAGAGGTATACACTGTTGCAAACTATTATACAAGGAAAAATACAAGGTAAAAAAGTATAGGAAGAAGACGCATCTCCTGGTTGAACAACCTAAGGCAGTGGTACAACAGTAGCTCTGTTGATTTGTTCAGATCCGCAACTTCAAAGATAAAAATCGCCATGATGATATCCAACCTTCTTAAAGGAGACGGCACGTAAAGAAGAAGAAGAAAGGAGAGACGAGACAAACTATGCCAATTCCAGTACATCATGGAAAACCTCGAACTCTAAGAACTCCAGTTTGTTTGTGGTGTAAGTGTTCTGGGTGAAATGAATTAAAATCCTGGACGGAGCTTGATAGGGCTGGCATTAGAATTTGAATTAAATTATAGTACAATCTATAGAATTTTCGAAGAAGAGCATTTCTGCGATACTCGTGTCCAAGTCATTCAACAGAAGATGCTGCCCCAAAATTTTGTTTCATGTCATTGGTTGATACAAAGACATACAACAGAGATAGGTATAACATTGGTTGATATTTTTGAAGAACAAAATAATCTTCTAAATGGGCTGATATAATTGAACCACATGTAATAGGGCCACACATTCTTGCACCAAGACAGAATGCAGAAATGTTTAAACCTTTTACAAGACAATTTTAAAGATTATTTGGCAAACGTTTAGCTCCATCGTCGAGTAAATGTGCGGTTTCAAATGGACGGAGCACTAGTCCGCCACGGACGAGTGTAACCAATAATTTCTTTGTAAAGGGTTACTAATTTATAATTTTCTTCATGAAAATATCCGAACAATAACCCAACACCTGCCAACGTGCAAGAGGCGAAATTTACATACATTTTCGTCTGATTATCTTCGACTACCTACAACGGTTGTCTGCCGCGGCCGAAGTGGAGCATTCGAATTGGGGCTCATGATATTTCACATTCTACAGCAAATTCTGATGATACCTATTAGGCTCAGTGAGTACATCATTGATCCTTGCCCCCATGCGTTCAGTGAGAACATGTTTGATCCTTGCTCACTTGCCTTTCCAACATATCAGAAACATCCGACAGAACCCGGAAGGTCAGGTAAACTGGCCGGTAAACGGTGCATCTCATTAGACGAAAATGTATAGGTTGAAGGGATAGAGTAATTCAGGTAACAGGACTATCTCTCGATAATCAGACGAAAATGTATCGACTCTAATCCATCTCCTTCTTTACGCACATCTCTGACATCTCTCATCCTACCAAGTTTTAAAATTTACCACGTTACCAACATTTCCCTGCTAGGGACATAATTGCACCAATCACGGACGAACCCTTCTCTCTGTTTACCGGATCAGGTCAGATCCTCATGGCCGTATTATACAGCGACTCAGGAAACCAACGTTTCTAATGAACGCAGCCCATCGGTGTCAGTTTTCTGACCGCCTTTTGTACAGGGAATTCCGAAGTTTACGATCCAACAAATAGTGCAATTCGTTATGCGCATCGATAGCGCAGATATCGCTAAATCTTTGTGACTAAAATTAGGATCGATCCAAAATCACCGCCCTCAACTAAGCTGTGTGAAATTAAGAATTAATTGGGTACAGTATGAGCGACGTTATTAAGGATATTAATACCATTAAAAAACATCACTTTATCATGTTGTCATTTTTCTTCTGAGTTTTCTTTCTGTTGGGAATTTCCTTTGAATCTTCCAGTTACATTCCCAAAAATGTTTCTCTCCTTGCAAATTCTCTTATATAGCCTCCTTCATATTAAACACAAATGTCGTGCTAGGGTTTCTCGAAATTCTATCGTCTTGACCGATCTACACTATTTCTTCTTGTGATGGTGCGACTTCCTAAAAGCAACTGATTAGCCTGATCAATATCCGGTCATCGACGATCTCATTTCGTATTATCCTAATTCTTAGGAAGAGACTGCCGTTAATTAATTCTTGTCAGTAGCTGTAATTCATACCCGGAGTAAAGGAGTCATTAACGGATCACTCTGGGGCATTTCTCAACTCCCAACGTTCACCGTCGTTTTTTCCGCTTTTACGAGCGGACTAATTTGAATATTTCCAATGTCATTACCGTTCATATTATTCTGTGGAATAGTGTAGTTAATGACGGTCATAATAATTTGACTTTCTTCTAATGTGAAAATTAAACCATTTCTTTTCAATAAAACGGGAATAATTAGAATTTTTTTCTAATTGGATTAATCAATCAAAGGGACGAGATATTGGCTAAATTCAATATATATTATGTTTAAAAGTCAGACAGAAACTATATAGACTACTAAAACAAAGACAGAAATTAGATAGACAGAATGTAAGTTTTACCCACACATCAATCCTAGTTTTAAGAAACGAAACGCCAGTATGACGTTTCATCACGCAGTTTTACAGTTTCTAATATACGTACTTAGAGTCAACTAGACCGATTAAGGTAATACTACAATTGCATAATGATAGGCTGTGCCGGTAATAATACCATTGGAAGAACGTGATCAGTATTTACGATTAGGTTCAAAATTTGTTTATTTCCATTTCAATTTGCTCCTTTGAGAAATCGATGCAAATATATACAGTTTGATTATGATATGATACCAAGACGAAAAAATGAATTTGCCTAATAGAGAAGTGTCTTGTCCATCAGAAAACTCTTGGTTAAAGACAGTTTACCTTACTAAATTATTTATGTAGAAAATAATTGATAATAATTGCCATTAATTAACTGATTTAAACAATATGTCCATTTAAGAAAACAAGCTGGACATAGAAATGTGCACTGATTAGCTTTTGAAAATTAGTCTACACTAAAACATTGACTTTAGCAATAAAAATTCATATTTCTGCAACGAAAACCGTGAATTAACGATAATTTATCAGACGATACTTTCCACGCAGTAATCCCTACGTGGACCTCTTTAAACCAAAACACATAAATCGTTTAAGCCAAGTGGTTCCTATACCCTAACTTTTGACATAATTATTGATATTGAGGCCATAGGCCGCACACGTCGATGTCGAGTCGTTTTCTAACAGGCGACGCTAACATAAATTATTGATGAAATAGTCCAGTGTATGATGGTTAAAATATGGGATGTTCTCGGAGTTGTTTCGGCTAAGACAAATTTTTTAAAAATCTGAGATTGAGCTCATCTCGACCTTTACTTCAAAAGTGAGATCATCCTAATGTTAGCTCTTTATTTTTTTAGGGGTGAAAACAACCCCTTGTTATGAAAAATTACAAAATTTTATTTATTAGCAAATTGAAATGTAGCAGGTAAAGATTGCTTCATGCTCTGGAACATAATTTATTAGAACGTTCTACCTTTACAAACCACCCATTAGGGTTATTATACTTATGATGAAATTTTTTAACAGCTTGAAAGGTACAAAGATGAATTTATCAGAAAGTAGAGGTCCCCTCATCACTATTGGTTTCACTATTTCGAAACCAACGAAGAAATTTTTCATGTATGAACAGTTACGATGTTAAATAAACAGGATTATTTAAAGGACAGTGATCATAGTGAAATTTCCCATTGGGCAGAGTAAGTTTTTGGGTATTTATTTGGGTAATCCGCTCCAAGATTTGTTTTTTAAACTTTAAATATTAATAATAATATCGAACAGGTATAATAAAGTTTACTAACGTCTCTAGCTACATTTGCCCCTCTGAAGGGCACATTAGATTTATCGTTTTTCGAATTTTTCATATTGAAATCCATTCTAAGAAGTATTTTAAATTTTGAATATTTATTCCACTATCGAACATTTTAAGATAATATTAGGAAACAGTCGAATGTCGCTTGTTATTGACAAAAAGAAAACGAATTATTTCACATGTTGCAAATTAAGCTCTGGATCAATTTGTTTCTTAGTTTAAAGGAAAGCTCATATTGACTGTAGCATTTCTATAACTCCTAACTTTTTTAACTATTAATTATCAATAACTTCATAATAATTTTATCCATCCGCAGTATATCAAATTCCCATTAATCATACATCTCATACGTCTCATTAATAAAAACCTTCAGAGTAAGCGAGGTTACCGTGCTCTTTCTAATTTTGGGTCACATTAGACCATCCAAATGAACTACGATGCTAAGTGTTCTATATGGATAAGGAAGCGTAAAAATGAAATCAATATCGAGCCGCGAGCTAGTGCTTATTGCCTGTTAATGCGTTTCCATTTGGATTGATTATTCGTGTTATTAATTAAGGTTAGAAATATAAATTATAGTTTCATAAAGACTGACAGGACAAATGTGCTATGTTCCAAAAAGACAGCTCCTGATACATTGGAGTAGTCTCCGATACAGCTAAGGTGCAAAGAATAGTTTATGAACACGAACACAGTGAACGTGTACCTGCGGTACCAATAATTATTTACTAAGTGGAGTAATAAGACATTTGTCTTTAGTTGAATAATGTATATAGGTACATATGAATATTGGTAGTTATCAGTGGCGGCTTGTAGAGATGCCGAGATGCAAAAATAACAAAATTTAAATTATACATTGTTTTATTATCAAGATTTACGTTAATATTATAATGAATACACTCGGTTGGGTAATAAATTATTCCCCAGCAATCACTGATCAGGTTGCAGCCAAATTCAAGAATTATATTCCATTCGGAAAATCGAGAGAGTAATAAAATGTCATTATAAATGCAAATCCTCAAAAACTGTAGTACTGGCGAGATATGTATAAACATTGCATTTAGTTATACGTCTCTGTACTGTTCCTAGGAACTATTACATTGAAAAGCACCCGGATCAAATTTCTACCTGCGTTCGGGTCAAGGGATATAATCCGTCTTTATCTTTCTTATGAAGAATTGAATGCTCTTTCTCTATTACTCCAATTCGGTTATTTCGCACTGTTTTCGTTTACTTGAAATCGTCACATCAGAGTCACGCCATGGGGTTTTTTATTTAAAGAAAAAAAGTAATCATAAGCAATATTTGTTTATTTAGAATTTATGGAACCTATATATAAATAATAAATTTATACCGTGAGGTCGAAATGAAACTATAATTAATTCACTTTTACTCAAAGAACTGAACTTTTCCTAATATTATACCTAACACTGGCATATGCCATAAGGGATAGAAATATACATCAATCCAAATTAATTACTTACTAAATTAATATATCAAAAGCACAAAGTATACATAACATCACTTTTGTCCAAGCTTATAAGAAACAAAAAAATTTTAAAACGAGGAACGTGGCACAATTTCACAAATTATACAAAAGAAGTAACTAAATAGCTTAAAATAATAATATATTTATTGGAAATAAACGTTTTTTTACAAGAATAACAAATCTTGTTTAAACAGTTCAAAACGGTTTAAATCTTAAGTTAATAATAATATAGGTAACTATAAGTATACCTAAATCGATTTTCAGAAATCTCATTTTCTCGTACAAGAATCCGTTCAGGTATACAAAAGGTACACGTTCAAAAGAAAAAGGAGTAATCGTGAGGTTTTGGAAAGACGCAATGTTCAGGAATGTTTTCAAGTTGAAATTAATTAATATTCAGAATCATCTGAAGAACTCTCTTCATTGATATCCTGTGCAGTAATGATTAAGGGTTCCACGGCGTTATCAATCATAAAATCTAACTCCCAAAATTTTTCTTCTTCTTTTATAACATGATTTATGACTTTTTGCCAATTTTCAGAGGTGGTTCTGCGAATGGATTCTTCCAGAAGAATTTTAACATCTTTTAATTTAAATGTTTTATTTTCCCGAGCAACATAGCCTTTTACCTGAGCCCATATTAATTCTATGGGATTGAGTTCGCAGTGATAGGGCGGAAGACGAAGCACAGTTATTTGGCGATTTTGTGCCATTTCATCAACTGCATACCTTTTACGAAAGTTGCAGGTCTTTACAATTGATATCAATTCCGATTTGACCATGTCCTCCTTATACGGAATATTTTTTCTTATCAGCCAATTTAAAATTTCAGCCTTCCGCCAAGAAATTACCGGGGATTTATCGACCTGTCTGGAATGATAGCTCGCATTATCCATGACAATTACGGAACCAGGTGGGATGAGATCGAGCATTTGAACGAAGTACTCCTCGAAAACGTCCGCGTTCATGTCTTCATGATAATCTCCCGTCTTCTTCGATTCAAAAAGAAGTAAGCCGCCATCCACAAAGCCACTAGTACTGCCGATGTGGGTAACAATAAGTCGTTTACCTTTTCCAGCCGGTGCTTTTAGTCCTGTTGATAAACCTTCTAAAAAGGCTTGTCGCGGATTCACCACACTTTTGTCCTGCCACACTTTTCCCACGGTATATCCTTGGTTTACCCAGGTTTCATCCAGATAAAAAAATAGCCCTTCCTTCTTGTCGAAATTTTTTAATATCTCTGAGGTAGCTTCTTCGCCAGCAAATAATTTCATCGGATTCCCGAAGAGGAGAAGTTTTAATTCGCTTATCCCAACAAATACCTAGTTCCTTCAGAATCGTCCACAACTTGGTCCTTTTCAATGTCATACAGTCTTCTGGCAGTTCATGTAACATTTTATCCAATGTTGGGATTTCACGTTTGAAAAAAAAAAGGAATGAAGCGTTCGACGAATGAGTCTCTTGCTATCCTCATCAACAAGCATTTGAGGTCTTCCTGGTGCAGATTTTGGAGCCTTCACCTCTCCACTCCTCTCTTCCCTTTTGACGCGATATATCGTTGATTTTCCATATCCCGTCATTTTGTGACACATTTCAACTAGGTCATCTACGCTGGATTTAGGATGTAGATGTTTCAATCCGTTAAATACATTTAAAACAACCACTTTTTCACGACACGATAACGCCTGCTTATTCGGTAACTTACACGGGGTAAAGTTCATAAGACTTGACATATTTAATTCTTGATAGTAAGACTATTAGAATAAGAATAACCGAAATTCAGGTATTTTCCTTTTATATCTCCTTCAACGGAGGGAGAACTTTCGACCCCATTTCCAGGTAATTCTTAATCCTACAGGTAAATCTCTGGTAACAGTTAACTAAGTAGTTTAGTGGAAGAGTAAAGGTGCCTGAACAAATTATTAAGTGTCCACATTAAAAAAGACCCTTTCCAAAATGGTCTCCGAGTTGACGAATTGTCTAAAAGTATTCAATATTTACAAGTAATATCATTCATTGATATATTTCGTTAACGGCACCGATTAAATTGGTAATTATATGAATTCATTCCTTTTAGGTTCAATCCTTAATCACTATATGTACGATACAACTTCAAGAAATTTTAAAATGGAAACAGTTCGATGGGTGAATTTAATTTATATTTAAAAAATCAGGGAAATAAGGATGGTACGCCCTTTGTTACAACCCGAACCTCCGATTTTGAGTTATTTATTACTCTCTCCCTATTTCGAATCGAGTATAGGTGCTCAGTGACAATCTCAATTTCTGGAAATTGGCAAGAATAGTGGTTTTATGTATAAAAGTCATGTAAATTTTTCTGGATAATTGGTTCCATGCCATCTTATGTTGAAAAAATACACATAATTTAAATTCCAGATTTGTGGATCAAGTGTTTGGTTAATTATTTTTGGAAAATTATGACAGATTAACTAATTCGGGAAAAAAATGAAAATTTCTGAATATGTGTCTTATTTGATTATTTTACAAATTTGTTGAATTGATTTATTGAATTTATTGAAGAAATATTGGTTGTGTCTAACTAAACATTTGAACGATCATTGGAGTCCATTTCGTTTTTCTTTCGAAAAAATACTGAAATTGGCCGGAAAACCAGATTTTTGGTTATGTTGCTAAGTTAATGGAAAATTAGCGGAAAAGTTATTTAATTACTTAAACCTCACATATATTAAACTAGTAAGTATAACTCATAACAATGATGAATCCAGCGTTGCCGATATACTTCAAGGTATATATACAATGTAGCAACTTCAAAGTAACACTCACTGATATTAATATCTGAAATGCGTTTACGATTCTCCATTAGTAGTTTCGCTAATGCACACACGATGCGGGAAGGTCTACGTTATTATGGTCTCTACATATGGTTATATAACCATTAGTCTACATTAGTTGCACAGAGGTTGATTAAAAATTGAAAAATCTGTTAAAGAATCCGATAGTGATAACCTGTGTTAGATGAGGCGAAGAATTACTTAACTTAGCAATCTACTTTATAGCATCAAGTATAATAAGAGTTCGATGAAATTCAACATTCTCCATGACGTGTAATATATTATTTGAAATATTTTAATTTGGAATTTAAAGTATTCTTCACAAGAACTGAAGAAGAAACACATCATATTTAGAGAGGATGCCTAAGAAATTTTTAATAAATTTGGGACAATGGATTTTAAACCACCAGTTGATTAAAGTATAATTGGTACGTAGAATACAATTACGTATAGTAATTAATTAGTAATTAGGTAATGAATGATTTAAACCTTTTCAATGAATTTTGGAAGTATTTTCACATGTTGAATAATAACATTTTTTAAATTATCACTAAAGAGCGGATTTATATGCATAAAATTTTGTCAAAATATGCGCATATATATGCAAGAAAAAATGTCAAAATATGCATACATTTTAAGAAATACGCACAAATTAAAAAAAATGATGCACACTTTTACATAGTAGTATAGGAATGGAGACAAGTATACAGTGTGAAAATAATATCGTTTTAAGAAAAAGTAGGCATTTTATAATTAAAACTACAATTCTGTATGTATTATTTTGTATTTTACAAATTTGTCACACATTTTAATCCCTTACAATATAATCTTATGTACAGATATATCTATGTATTACAATCATAGGTACAAAAATACCACAAATAGATACAATACATTCAATAAATATATGTTACTATTACGTATTTTTCTAGATTATCTATTTTAAAATTTTGTCGTCGGTCTGATAAAATATGTTTGTACTATTTAGAAAAACTGCGTTCAACATCAACAGAGGTTATAGGAGCATGTTTGAAAATAGTAAGAAGTTTTGAAGGTAAAAATATGTGACCACTTTTTAGTTACAATATTTCCGATATTTCCGAGTACTTTCATGATATAATTTTCGAAATATTTTATTACCTTAATAGACCCCGTTTTTGGTAAATTGGGTTTTTCTAAGTCATTAATTGTAAATTCCTTAGAAAATGCAGCATTTTGAGAAATTTGCTCGAAATATGCAAAAATTAGAAGAATGGTCAGAATATGCAATGCACTTATGCAATATGCAAATGCATACAAATCTGGTCTTTAGTTATCACATAACCAACATATTAAAACATTTTACTTAATATTTTGAAATAGGTACTTTAGATACAATTTCTTTAAATTTCAGTACCCTTGGTTTCATTAGTTTGTTAGAACGTACTACAGATTTCTATTTATTGCTATGCGTTTCACCAAAAATCATCAAGCACCTTGTTGTCGATATCAAATTCGCTGGATAGTGAAGTACAGATATATCTTCTGGAATAACCTACAGTGCTTAAGTTGCTCCTTTTGACCTTATTAGGCTGTAATAACAAGGGAATTGTCACCTTTTAGCTCAGGGATCAACAACATAGTGAAAAGATATTCCAATGTAATTTTAGCAAGGTAAATAACGTGTCTTGGATTATATCACAGCTTGTTTCATGTTAAGATTCCCTTTGCATTCCGAGATTTAAATAACTGAAATTCTAAAAATCATAACGGAAGCAAATCTTTCCTATTTCAAGAAATATTGAAATTTGAATATTTCTTACCACTTCCACTTCTCCACTTCGTACAAATTGGTGAGAGGTGAGTGGTCATAGGTGTACCAAGGGTATTTAAATTGCTCCAGTAGTTCCAGAGTTTATCTAGAACACACGTACATCCAGTTTTATATATACAGACAGCAGCATCTATATTATTCTATCATCTGTCTATTCTCAAACATGTTTCATTTAACCTACATTTACATGATGACTCAAAAATGCCCTAGTTGCACTAACAGTACTAATTCCTAATCACCTTCAACCTCAAAAAGATAGAAACAAATTTTCTTGATCACAATGAACAACCATACATAGGTACACCCCCGCGATAATGTAATACCATGAGTTAATTGATCCGACATAATTTACATTTATATTAGATAACAGTTCACCGCTTGAGACGTGTGACCCTGAATTAGACTCCAACATAATAATAATGAAAAAAGCACATATAATTTGTTTAACCGGTGTAGTATTAAAAGCAATTAATTTTTTATGGCAAGCTAACGGGTGTACATTTTTAAGCAATTCATTCAGCGGGCATTTAGCTAATTTTCCATTTAAGTGTAGTTCAAATTTTCCTCGGCGTTAGGCCAGGTCGCCACACCACGCCTATCAAACTGGAACCATTGCAATATATCTGTGTAATAAGACAGTAAGTAGTAGTAGCGTAGTAGGTACTCAACAGACTTTTTTTTTAAATTCTCATTACTTTTTGAACCTTTCAAAAATTTTCCAGTACCCCTCAAGCAATACCCGTCGAGAAGCAATTTCTTGCTCTTCTCAGACATAAAAATCTATTCTGTTGGTCTCGCTCTACGCTACTATTGGTGGAAAAGTCTCGTTTCGGGTTAAATTCCATCCAAAGATTGGAAGGAAAGTACACTAAGAAATTGAATGCAATCTGTTGCTGGAAAAATTAAATATAACTATTGAGACACTTTGTATGTATCCATCAAGTGCGAGAGATAAGTAATATGTAAAAATTTCTATGTCTAGTACTTGAGATTATTCAAAATGCAGCGCTTCTCAAGATTTACATTCTGACATTGGCATCAATGATCCCATATCTAATTTTAATTTTCATTTAAAAACTGGGTTACTTACTTGTATGTTTACGATAGGTTTCATAATATATTCATTAAAACAAATTTTATGTGCACTGGAATTGTTCATGGCATTTAATCTTAATAAGTTACGCGTGAAAAGCATTGGAATTACCAAGTAAAAGTGAGAAGAGTGAGAATTTCATTACTGCTGAATACATTAATTTATCAAATACATCGACCGGTAAGCGTATGAACTTATCGAATTAAACATTTATGTAACGATACAATAAGTAGAGATCGTGAGAACTGAAGAGAGAATAATTATTTGATTGGAATGGCAAAATTATGAAGAGATGGTATGCAATTTTCGATGCATCTTAACACTTTCAAGTGACTGACGATGCAAGCATTACATTGTGGGAAACTGAATCAGTTACAGATTTTTCCACTCGTACATTCTCTTCGGCATAATGAATAGCCTTTTTCGGAAAGGAATTACCTCCTTGTCTAAGTATACAAAATGATGTGCTAAAGACCTACAGACCTATTAGAGTAACGTCATGTCTCCTTTCTAAATTATTGGTTAGAGAAAATGTATAAGATGCGAAACGTACGTAATGAAGCAATTCTCCCCAAATTGGGCTCCGTGCATCCAAACATGTAGGAGTAACTTAATGAATGTATAAGGAAATCGATAAATAATCAAACATTTTGACTGTATTAAATTCGTTTCAAAAAGCAGTACGTCCAAAACAGACTATATAAGTAAGTTGAAAATGGCGTGACAGCAGTTAGAGGATGTCCGTAAATTAGATGATGATCAGGAAAAGTACTGATTATACTGCCTTGGTGTAAGAAATTTAGGGATAAGATATCCGTATCAAGGTAGGTCTGATATTTGTGATAAAAATTTTAAAGATTCATGTACGTCCAAAGTAAACTATACAAATGAGTTGAAGATGGTGTGACAGCAGTTAGAGGATGTTCTTAGTTAGATGTCTTAAATGAGATGGTGATCAGGAAGCAGTACTAATTCTACTGCCTTGGTGTAAGAAATTCATGGATAAGATATCGTTATCAAGATAGGTCTGATATTTATGATAAAAATTTTACTTCCAATATTTGCAAACAGAAATTAAGAAAGCTATTGCTTCGTTAATGTCACGTACTGACTTGTTTTAGTATATGCATCAAAGTCTTTATTCTTTATATAAACTAAGTATTAGCATTCAAGTAGTATGAAAAGGAAGAGTTATGCCAAGTTCCAGCCCAATTTTCTTTAGTTTTGAGGAAATATTAGCAGAGAATTTGAAAAATCTATGAATTGTATCATTTTCTATCAGTTGACTGGTGATCCAGTGGTTAATCTATATTTAATAGTGTTTGGAATAAAGTTCATATAGGATCTCTAATGAATAATTATTACTTATTCTTATACTTTGATACTAGTGATTTACATATCATATGGGTACCGTATGAGATAGCCAGGGAAAGGCTCTGTGGAACATCGCATTAAAAGCGGAAAAGCTTGGAAACCATGGCTGAAAGGGGTCAAAGGGTATGACGCAGTCAGTGGCGGAGGGTTTTCTATAAATTACAATTAATCTAAATTAGGTACTAGGTTGGTATGGCATAGAAGAGAAGAATACCGTGGACTACCTATCAAAAGTAGATGCAGCATTACATTTCCATGGATTATAATCGCATTTTGGACTAGGAACCAAATTAGAACCAAAAGGAAGGTTTGTCTGCATAAAATGATACCAAATCTCTTAATGCTACATTATATTGTATCTCGTACCACCACCTATCGAAAGTAGATGCTGCACCAAATCTCCATGGATTACAAACGGATTTTCAAATAGGAACAATATGAAAGCTGAAAAGAAGGTTTGTCTGCATAAAATAAGATACAAGATACATACGAGAAATACACGATTCTCGGTGTTAAAGTTACTATGGCTCATGTTATAATTTGAATCTCCATTTATTTCCTATAAAAATCCTTTTTCTGGGTGTAACCTA
Source organism: Cryptocephalus moraei (assembly GCA_946251905.1). Lineage (NCBI taxonomy): Eukaryota > Metazoa > Arthropoda > Insecta > Coleoptera > Chrysomelidae > Cryptocephalus > Cryptocephalus moraei. The sequence goes on from OX276460.1 coordinate 14,080,057, forward strand.
GAGAATTGTAAAGAGAGAAGATCGGACGAGTTGGCGCCACGGTAAGAAGCCGATGCGATGGTCAGTAAATGTCAAGGGCAAACATTCGCTAGAATGGCACTCAGCGAACCTTGTCTACGATCTCTACGAGTATTTCTTTATTTATAGTGTACATAACGAGGCACCTTTTTCTGAAAAAACGGACTTTTTCCCCGAGTCATAACGTCGCGACTGGAAGAAATCCGCCGGTGGAGATTCTGTGGATATTTTCTCCTTTTAGACTCCTTATGGGAATGGGTTTTTCTTATGATCGATCGTATCATCCTGGAACCAATGAGGTAGTGTTCAGAAGCTGTTATAGTAACTTATACTATAGTTAACTAATAGTTATAGTGTACTATACTCAGTGTTGTTAAGTAATTAATTACAATTACCTAAAACAGTAGTTGAATTACTTTCATTGTAATTGAAGCAGTAATTAATTACTTGCTTTCCAATTGTAATTGACTAGTAATTCAATTACTCGTTTCGGTATAATTATAATTACATTTTCAATTACTTATTACAATTACATTCTACAAAAGTGCTTTAAATAGTTTTAGTAGGTAATATGTAAATAGCTTAAAGTTGCTTATTGTGGGTTCTGACTACCTGGTTTCTTTAACGCAACTCTATCACTGTCCCAACCAGTGATTAGCATTAACGATTATGTTTAACTATCCTATTATTAATCCTTAACAACGAAGTTTTTTGTAACTCTTCGTTTTTTGAACTTATAGCATAATTATAATTATCTATTATAATTTTAACAAGTATATTTTGTTGGAGCAGTTTGTAACACTTTTTTGTAAAAAAAGTATAAATTTCAGCTTTTCCGTAAAAAAGTATGAGTTTACACTTTTCTACGAAAAAGTTTAAATTCACACTTTTGTTACGGAAAAGCAGAGATTTACACTTTTTTACAAAATTTCATAAAAAGAAGGGTAAATTTACACTTTTTACGAATTTACTTAAAAAAAAACCATGGCATGAAAGGCTGAAAGGTAGATTTATGGGTAGTGGGTAGTAGGATATATAGTAATATAACACGATGTGTCAAAAAAAATGCACACGAGGTGTGAAAAAATACAAACGTCAAAATTTTAAAATATTTGCAAATAACTTTTTCTCTGTACTTTTCTCAAAGATATGTTTTATACAAAAGTTGTTCGCCTCTATAAGGGCAACAAAAAACCTAAGTAATATTTTTCTCTCAGACGCGAAATAAAAGTTTTTTGATTTTTTTTTTTGAAAGTAACAAGCCGCCATTTTGAAACCGCTATACCGATTTGGCCCATTAACGAACTCGGCCGAGATATTCGGCCTACTGATTTTTGTTCCTAAGTTTGTATCGATACGTTAAACTAGGGGTTAAAAAATACAAACGTCAAAATTTCTAACTTTTTGCATATAACTATTTTTATGTACATTTATCAAAAATATGTTTTTTACAAAAGTCGTTCGCCTCTACAAGGGCAACAAAAAACCTAAATAACATTTTTCTCCCAGGCGCGAAATAAAAGTTTTTTTGATTTTTTGAATTGAAAAGCAAATGTAATTGTAATTGTAATTGTAATTGCAATTACAATCGCATATTTTGTAATTGTATTTGTAATTAATTACAATTTACTCAAAGTAATTGTAATTGTAATTAATTACTTATTGTGAAGTAATTTTAACAACACTGACTATACTTATTAACTATAATTAGAGTAATTTAACTTTTGCTACTTCGTACTCTCTGCTAAGACACTTCAAAAAATAAAATTTAACAGTCGTGTCAAGCTTTAAAAATTATCTTTCCAAACGGTTTCCACTCCTTCACATTCCGTTCAAATTCTCATAGGTAATTACGAAACTAGAGATTAATTAAGGTTGATCCGTCTTAAATCCTTATTGTTATTCCAATTCTTCGAGTTCGATTGGTTCATACACTGCGGCAAAATAATTCTTAACCTAACTTTCCCCGTTCAGAAATCACCACCTGAAATAGTTTACAATTTACTTAAAAATTATTATATGCAAAGATATACAAATTTGTACAAAATGAGGTAGACAAATGACATACTTCGTCACCTTAAATAGAAACCAATTATACTCAAATTAACGCAGTAATTGAAGCAATTTACACCTGTAATATATGTATGGCATATTGCAGAAATATTCAGTTGCACTTTCAAAGATTAAAGGCATGTACACACGAATTGCGTCTATAAAATCTACCCTGTAGAACGTTTCATAAGTTAGTTACCAAATGGTGAATACGTGCTTTAATACCCTTCATATTTAAAAGACGGCACTAAGATCACGTCAAAGCACGAAGGCATTGCAATTAAAGCAAAAAATAATCAGCGACACTCATTTAGAAAATTACCTCTTATTAACCTACAGCGCCAAGTGCATAAACGATTACAGTTTCTTTTTAGCTATTAAACTTTTAATTATTACACTAACCTCATTAGAAATCTAATTGCATTTTAACTTGTAACTTAAACACGACTTGTTTATTATAATATTTGTAATTATTCCCTTACTACAGACTGCGAACTGACAAACACAGGAATGTGTGTCCCATATAACAAACAACATACTAAATGCATGTAAGTGCATTTTATGTTCAATTTTATTGACCATATCGTCTAAACTAAGCAGAAAAATGATTAATCTTCAAATTAAAAAGAAATTAATTTCAGTAGCCATAAAATTCTAAATGTGTTGTTCTCACTTAACGAAGTCATTTATTATGACAATTATGTCAAGTTCAGGAAACCTATACGCTTGTTTTTATATAACCTGTTTTATTACGAAAAGAAAAGTCTTCATTATGTTAAAACAAAGCGCTCAGATGTTTTCACTGAAAGTTCCTATTAAGTGCACTTAAGGAAAATAATTACCAAGCTATATATGCTATTAACGAATCTACAATGTTGCTGATACTCATGCATTATTTTTTATACGTCAATTGCATTGGTTTAACATCCTTTGAAATGATTAAGTCATTCATCCACGCAATAAAATTATATGAAATTTCATTAATTGCATATGAGCGCTGCGTTTCATGAAATGGTACAAACTTCCATGCTCACAGCATCAATTAAATGGCGGCGAATATTCCATATAATATAGCAGAATTATTAAGTTATGAACAATTTGTATAATTTTTTGTATCTGTTATGTTATTTAGCTTATAATAATATGAGTACACAATAGTACATACCACAAGTACATAATTATACAGGGTTGGGCAAACGTACTGGAACAGTCGATTATCTCAGATATTCGTAAAGTAAACCTGTTCCAGTTCGCCAAGTCTGTAAGTTAAAATTTGCTAATGATTTCAATTTTCTCAAATCGTGATTGACCAGAAGTTTGTTATTTTTAACAGATCGCCCTATATATTTCATATTTCCTGTTACAGAATGAAAAATTGCATTCGATAGTATTCATTTATTTTGATTTTAAGAACCAATAACAAAAACTTTAATTCCACAATCAATTTACCGTTATCAAATATCAAATCCAAACACGAAAACTGACATTTCCAAACGTGCTCCATTTTCGATTTGGCAATGACTTAAGTGATCGGTGAAATGTCTTATGCCTAAGTCTAATATCAGTTTACTACTTGGCACTTTACGAGGCTACTTATTAATTATTTTATAATATTTCTATAGGGTGAAATATAGTACTTTATTCTCTATCCGAAAAATGTAAAAATATACATCGTTCCACTAGTAAAAAACGTTAGGATCACTTCCAGTCAAGCCAGTTAAAACCTTTAGCTTTTTACCAAAAACTTATTTTCCTATTAACTTGCATGATAATTTTATTTCCTTTTTTAAACTTAATTCCTACAATTCATAACAGAGGACAAAACAAAAGGAAAGTATAGCATCAGAAAAAAAATATAATCGATTATTTGAATATTATAACAATATACTTACAACACCCTTGTAACACCAGTTATATAACACTGTCTTGTCGGAGTTAGATTCTAGCATAATCCACACCTGAATGATTATAAACTAGAACATTCCAATTATTAACGAAACTGTACATTTAAATTATAAATTATTATTATATTGTTTATTATATTATATTATATTATTATGTTATATTGTAAATTATTATAAAATGCACTACAGTTTACATTCTAAAATATGGGTATGTATTTTCTAATAATCATCCAATCTGAAATCTTGGTCTATGTGGCTTCTACATTCTAATATAATATAGGTGCTAACTAGAGACAGTACAATGTGCAGAAATTTTTCCTCTCTAAGATGGGATATTTCCATTGGAAGCTTAATCATTTTTCATTAATAACCCAATATCAAAATATACAAAATTTGATTGAGAAATATCTATTTTACTGGTTGATGCGTTATGTACCACATATAGTAGATTAGTCAAGTGGTTATTACATTTTGCCAGTATAACCATAATGCAAAGTTTTCGTAAAAAAAACATTAGCTATTATATACTTTGGAGTTTTAGCATATGGTTTTGAAATATTCCATGAATTAACTAACTATATTGTCGCGATGCGACCCCAATTAGCGAAAATAGGTCGCCGTCTAAGCTTATTCAGCACCGCGGCGACCTTAAACCGAAGGACGACACGACTCTCGGACAGGTACGACACCACGTTCGTAAACATCCCGCTTGTATTTATACAGCGGGATGATAACGGTCAGTCTGTCACCGAGTATCACGTTACGCTGCCCGTCTGAGAGCCCGTCCTTGTCGGCATGCCGCTAATTGGAGGAGCCTCGCACCTGCTGCCCTTCGCCCTGCTAAAGTAAGCAACCACCTCTATTTAACCTCTTCTCACTTTTCTACATTTGATCACTGGCCTTAATTTTATTTTACGATGTTCTCTCCCCTACATTTAATGTTTGAATAAATATTGTTACGTGTTACCATGCTTTCTTTTAGCTTCCACCGAGCTACACCCCCCAACCAGAGCACTCCCTTTGGACCCTAGGTCCTCAGGCGTGTGACAATATTTATACACCATTACGAGCAATACAGTTATACTTCAAGCTACAGAATCTATAGTTGATATATTTATGGACAGAATTAATTTTTAACTTGCATCACTTTTCCATGAATTGGAATTGTTTGTGTAACACAATTTCTTTTCGGAATGTTATTATGATATCGTAATTACTTGACTGCTCACTATAGATGAACATCTAATGTTTCCAAGTAAAACTTGCATTAGCAGCACGCACATACCGGAAATCTAAAACAAGTTTTAATTTTTTAATTAATTTTTATTATTTATTATCATTATTTTTATTAAGATCTATTAATATTATCATTTATTATTTAATATTTGAAATTAATACTGTTGCCAAGCTATTCAAAACATAATGAGGTCGAATGTAAGTAACCAAGTTTGTCAATATTAATATTACCTACAATATGTAGAAAATGTGTTACTTTTCACTAAATTCGATCAAGTCGATCAAGTCGATCAAGGTAACCAAATAAGTGACATGAAAATTTGGTGAAAAAGGAATCCTAATAAGTCGCCATATTGTGTTAAGTAGTACCAGACCACCTTAGAGGTCGCACAAGAACATGATTACCAAATTGGTAGAACAGGGCTCATGATACTACATAACTTATACCACCTATTAGATATAGCATATATTGGTGGTAATAAATTGGTAAAATATGTACTATACCATGTTTAACCTATTAAGTCACACTTTCGCTATATCACGTATGAAGTTAATTTAGTAAGGTGCCACGAACATCACCTGTGACATAAGTCGAAGGTTCCTGTTTCACTAATTGTTTAATTTGCACCAAAGAGTTATTTTTTTACTTAATTGGTGTAATATGGCACGTTACGTCGTGACCGAGTGGTCAAAATTACTCAATTTTATTTCTTATAACTTATCCATCCAAATAGTTGCTTTCAATTTAATTAACTTGGAAGTAATTTAAGTGAAACGTTGCTTAGATACTTCTAAATGCAAATATAGAATATTTATTTCCAAAAAATATAAATCCAATCCCTGATTGAATTATATTTTTATAGGTATACTTGGAATTGAAATCTTAAACTGAATAACCGTATAATTTAATATTAAGTAACTATTAAAATTCTAGATTTAACACGAGAAGGAGTGGAAATTTAAATTTAGGCTCGTATCTATCGTGGAAATGCAAGTAATTTAAATATTTGGGAACTGTTTCATCAGACGCATGAACAACAGAAAGGGCGGTACAATATAGAGTGCAGCAAGGTAACAAGGCCGTGTAATGAATTCACAACTAACTATCGTCAACAGGACTTAAAAAACAAAAATGGCTCTGTACATGGTGTACAGAGCCATAGTAGAGCCGATATTAACATATGGCTCAGAGTCCTGGGCAGTGCCTGAGGCTGATAAAAAGAAAATACAAAAATGAATGTCAAGAATTACAACATGTCACGAATGCAGAAATCAGGATCCGAACAGGAAGAATATTCACAACTACAGACATGATAGAGACAAAGCAGTTACTATGATATGGCCACCTAATGAGGATGGAGGAAGAAAGGTGGCCTAAAATTGCCCTGAATTACAGTCCCAAATGTAGGAGACGAAAAGGAAGACCACGTAAAACTTGGATTTCTGGTGTAACACAAATTATGGAAGATAGAGCAATAAACGAGGACGACTGGAGGAATAGAGAGCTTTGGAGATCAAAATTCGGGAAACGGCAAAGGCTGTAGGATCACCGCCTCTATATATATATATATATATATATATATATATATATATATATATCTATCCTGGAAAATTGGAAAATTATTTACTGAATATGAATAGTATGTGAGCGATTGTATTTTCTTTTTGCTTAGCCCGGCAACTGTGCAGCAAATTGCCGACAAGTAACAAAACGTGCTCAATTAGATTTGTACCTATGTCTTGATATTGCCAAGTTTACCCATATATATTTTTCTACATTCTAGATGCGTTTAACACACCAAAACTACCTCATAGTAAATTATGAAGTTAAAATCGACGAACGAAAAAGTAAATAAGATCCAGCTGATTAGTTAATGTGGGGCCTTGACTGAATATAGGTCAATCAAGGCAACACTGTTGATCGCTGCCAACTTCAAATATGCGCGCGAATTTGAATCTTCATATAACTATTGTATATCTACGATAGACTACAGTTAGTACCTATAGAGATATACTATATACATATATGACGTCACTTGGTAACGTGCATCAAAACTTGTTTTACTTTTCCTCTACAAAGTGAATTCCGACACCGCATTACTCCACCTAATTAATTCTCGGGCATACATTTTCACTCCTCACCGATTAATTGCATTCCACCTAATAAGTACCGTCCTCGAAAATTGGATTAGTAATACTCATTAAAATTCGCTTATTTAAGACTTTGATTAATGCCGGACTTATCTCTAATATCTCCTGTAATACTTTTTCCTACTCAAATGATTTATGGTACTCGTTGGACGAACAAATTCGTTGCGAGTCAGTACTGTTAGGTTCCTTAATCATACCTCGAAGAGGAGATTTATTAATCGTAAAAAATGACGCTGATGTCTTGAAAGGAGAGGTAAAGAGAGATGCGGTAGCAGCTCCTCCTCTTGTATTATTATTTTTCCATTTGCTTAACCGGTATGCAAACTCGCTTACGCCGAGTAAATTTCATTACCGCACGCACTGGATGTAATCGTTATTACCCATTCGCACGCGACAGAAAAGTTACTTTGTTTTATTTGACGCATTTTGAGATCAAGTTGGGGATGTAACTGAAAACATCTCATTTGGTAAGATGTAGTGATTTCCTATGGTGAAGTTTCCTGAACTCAATGAGTATGAATGACGGATTTGCTACGTTGCAAATTACGTTTTAGTGTCATATCTCCTTTAGGGCACCAGTTTATATTTTATATTTTACTGTGAATTTAACATAATGCAGGACCAAGTATGAAATAAACTAAAACTATAAAAGTTCAGCTATTGAGAGATTCTACATTACACTGGTATTCAGGTTTCCGTTCCCATTTCTATACCTACATCCAAACAAATATGCTGGTAAGGAATTAGAGAGAACTTACTTATTTTCCTTTCGAAAAATATCCCGTTACAAAACAAAACAAAGTCGAAATGTAAAATTATCATAATTTTTTTAATACCATTACCATTGCATTATCAAGACACAACTTAACAGCATAATAAGCAATTACGACGGAATAATTATATGTAATAATTGGACGCACGACACAACCCGAGGCGGATCATTAGATTCGATCTTAATTCATATACTTTGTTAACGTTCATGAAACTGAACCCAACGAAATTGATGGGTTCGATCGGTAGGATATAGTTTCTCGTATTGTATATTTTGTAATGATATTCGCGAGCTATCGCGTACCATCAGGGAATTAGCAGGATTATTACGAGTCTCGGAGTAGTAATCTCAAGATTACAAGCTACTACTGTTATTAATGTATTGGACAATATTAATACCTAGCTCTGTCGTAGCTATAAATAGATTTTTACGTTAGGACTTTCTTTGTAATCTGTTGAGGAACTGTTAAGGAATATGGAGTGGTTGTCACTGCCCTTGGTGGACGTTTTCACCGTCCAATAGAGTCTGTAAAATATGCACTAAGAAATGCTCAAAATATGCATGCAATATGCATTATAAAAATTGCAAAATATACACGTGAACAGGCATTTATTTACTTCCATTTACACTTTTTCCAAAATATTGTGCCATGTTTGTTAGCTACAGTCCAAAAAGTAAGTAGAAGTAAGTTACTCTGAAACCCCTTTTTCTCCAAAATTAAATTTTAGTTTCTTTTGTATATAGACAATTAATAGTATTTAGCCAATTTATACGGACCTTTTCTATTGAAGTGCAGGGTCCGAAATCAACAAGAGCAAAAGAGAAATTAATAGTAGTTCGTTAATATGGCAGAGAAGGAGGTTTTGCAACGTTGCCAGCTGGCCGGTCCGTAACCCATTCCAAATATTCCCGTCGCAGGCTATACAGCGAATGATCACGTTCTTACGTGTACGTGTGTTCCTCATATCATATTGTCGGCCGGTAAAGTGTGGCGATGACTGTGATGTTTCGCGAGCTAGCAACGTCGCAAAAGTTCTTTCTCTGTTTGGCCAACGAGAAATATATGGCCTTTCTTTCGCTCTTATGTTTATACCATACTGCGACTCTGTAGAAAAGGTCTAGATGAAATGGAACATTAATCTGTAACATCTGTCATATTAATTAAAACGAGCATATGCAGCAAAATATGTTTTTCAAAGTTCGGGATTTTATGTTAAATAAATACGTTTTAACTTTAGCTTAAAAATTCAACGAATTTTTGGTTAATATATCTGTAATTATATGTAAAGCAAGGTATGTCGGTAGGAGTTAAGTTGATAGAATAAGCGAAGATACTCGTTATTCAGTTTGTTGGAAGTCATGACCTATTATATACATTGAATATGTATTGGTGTTTTCTGAAACTCTTTCATCTCTTGATGTGTATACCAAAGATTAGTATAGTACCATGCTGATCTATCCCATTAAACATTTAATTCCTGATATGCGATTGGGCATTGGGAAAAATTAATATTAATTTTTGGAAATTAGCAGTTATTGTAAAGAAATGTAGTTTTAACGTTAATTATTTCAATGTTCCAGTAAGTTATTTTTATGCATTTAGCGATGACAATTTATAGACGTTGACTATTGAACTACTTGTTAATAATTTGATTCTAATAATGCGGGGACACATCTAAAAAAATAATTTAAAACAGATAAGTTTGCACCTTCCACCGTACCTACTGAAATTCTTATGACCGCTAAACTGAGCAGTGGGCAAACAACGAATACCTGTGACCGACATGAGGGTTCATACTGTAACGGTTTTACGGGAACACGTAAGTTGGTTCCCAAGTTAAGCAGGGTCAAAAATAATATACCAATTGGTTCCCGCAACTTTTGGTTTACCTGACCTGTAAGTGTAAATTGGTTCCCAACGTTTTCAATTACCTGAGCTTTACAAAAAACTGAAGTAGCTTATTTTGCGTATCTGCATTGTAAGTAGAATGAAGCATTTTTTTTATTGTGGTGGAAAATAGGCAATTGGAGGGGCAATGGACCACCCGATAGGCAATTGAAGGGGCAAGGAAAAACCTGATGGACAATTGAAGGGGTAAGTAAAAACCTGTGTTGTTCCGAACTCGCCACCTCCGATAATGTCAGGTAAACGAAAAATCCCAGGAACCAATTTGTACTTAGATAAGAGGCACTAAGTACTACCTTTTAATTTCTTACCTGCCGGGAACCAATTTACCAACACCGGGTTTTACTATTTAGTAAAACTAAACACTACGCGACTTGTACTAATTAATTTATTTGTTACACAACACAACACTTACAATCTAACTCTTAATTTATATTCGCACACAGAGATGTTTATTTATTTAACGCGCGCGGTCTCTCGACCGAATATTTACACAACGATTCTTCAACTCCTTCGCCTTGGGTCCGGCATTCCTTATATACCAGGTATATGGCTTTCGAGAACCTTCCCGTCGTTTCGGGGGAAGATTCTAGAATTCGCGGAACTTGTTATCGCGTCGAACTTTCTCGACTCTTCCCGTCGGCTTCGACCCGTCCTTCTCGGGATCGCAATTCGGCGAACTTGTGTAGCTCCGCGGCGAGCCGTTTCGTTACAATACGATCAGATCAACGAATTTTAATTGGGAATAAAACTAATTTGAGAAAAATGCTTCGAAAATAGGCGAATGACACCGTTAATATTATTCTGGAGTTTGCTGAAAATAGTGACTGAATTTTGGGAGAGAGACACAATCAAATGCCAACTGAATCCTAACCGCGCCACTAAACTTTCCCTTCATTTTCGGGGTCTTTCAATTAATTGTTTGAGTTTCTGTGGTGAGTTTTTAATTTTTACACCCCCTTATGGAAACTGGCATTTTTAACTGGTCATTTCGGATCATTTCCTAAAATTATATTTGGTATTTTTGAACAAATTTTTCTCAGTACTTCACATGTACTATTCATGCACTTTGGTTTATTACAAAGTACATGAAAACGAGGATTCGTCGTCCAATAAAACGAAATTGAGCTCAAATAAAGTGTACAATATTCAAATACAATTCTTTAAGGTTTCAATCTATCACTACTCTAAATGGAGTATGTAGGTGTGTAAATACTTGACAGGAAACTAATTTGAAAGTGTGTGAAGTTAGCGACGAATCTCCAGCAACGAACAAAAGTGTAAAAAGTTATACTTCCGGAGTTTTAGGTTTTAAGTAACTCAATTACACTTGAACGGAACTCGGAAATCTCGAAATAGTTGTTATTGACATTTTTTGGAAATTCTTACTACCGTCATTGTATAGATCTTTGTATTCTCTATATTTTGCTGTAAGAACAAAAGTGTAGAATGTTAGACTTTCGAGGTTACCCAATATTTACTTAACATCTTTCATAGTTTGAATTGAATGGAACAACCGTTGGCGGAAATGACCATCGTACAAAATTCGACGCTGGAGATTCGTCGCTAACTTCACATACATAAATTAGATTATTGACCTAATGAATCGTTTCCACTATCTGTTAGGAGATATTATCCGGATATTTGGATACTTTGGTATTTGGTTATTCGATATTTGGACAGCTATGAGCGTCGGATAACTGATGGAAAGTCTACCTCAAACTCTCACAGGTGAGATCCATTTTTGATTCGTGTATTATGTTGGTGATAGCATTTGTTTTTGAGAATATTGTATATTTTCATGAATGCGCCGAATAAATAAATAATCGTAATATGTTTAGTTTTGTTATATTCAGTTTGAATTTAAGGTAGAGCGTTAGGTTTGAAAGCAGGATATTTGTATCCTTAATAATTTTAGGACAGGATGTTTAGACATCCTGCAAGAATAATGTTTATTTTATTAATTTAAAATCTAAATCGTCCGCTTTTGTTATAATGTAATAAATAAACACATACCATAAGTAACTGTTGTATAAATGAAACAATAATTGTGAGTACAAAGGGTTAACGTGAATCATTCTGAAAACTTTTCATGTGAGCGAATTTTGTTAGTTTTAACAGTTGCATCCGTTTGTTCGTCAGGGGCATATTGCCCAACGTAACGCATATCTCAAGCAGTTAGTCATCACAGCCGTGGACCAGTTTTCACAAGTTGTGACCAATACCATCGGAATCGGCGTGGTGTAGGAGGTTACATAATAATTTACCTCTGCACTACCTTGCGGAGTAACATGTCCCATTCCGAGGTATTGGATAACCGCTCGGTGTACGTGTTTTTCGTCTTAAATTAAACATCGACTCCGCTCGTAAGGCTTCATGCGTCCGAGAGGGCCCACATGCAGCTCGCCATCGGAGATACAATAGTTGTTTTTTTCTCTTTCAAGAGCTCGATTGTTGTAAGTCGATGTGCACCGTGCAATGAGGCGAATTCGGTGCCATCGGTGCGATACCATGTGGCGTGTATCTGCAGAACCGTATTCTCAGGTTTCTGCTAACAGAATTCTACCTACGCCCTGATAATGTGTAGAATTTCATGTGGAATGAAGCTTTTGTGAATTTCAATCTGCCACACATCATAAGTGCACAGAAGTATGAACATGCATGGGAAGAAGGCGTTGTATTGAAACATGAACTTTCAAAACTACATGAGATGAAATGGAAGTCGATCAAAAGCGATATGGGAAAAATGGCGACAAGAACGCAGTAAGAAACTGCTAACTGAGTAACTTACGGAAAGAAGACACAATAGTGATGGAAGAAGAATTCATAATGGATTCAAGTCCCTTATTTATTTTAGTTAGGATAGGTTATCTTAGGTTAGGCATCCTCCAATATATTTAACAACTGAGTTGATATGAGCTAACTACTCTATTCGGTAAGCATCACCTTAGGACAATTAGTAAGGATAATGATAATTCGAAAAAAAATATTTCAATACTATGTTTTTCTCTAATCGAAATGTTATGCTCCTAGCTATTAATACACAACAATAAACAGAGTAATTTTTACGAAAAGAACACAATAGCTATAGAGGTAGAATTGGTAATGGATTTTTTTCAATTGAATTAATATGAGCTAAAAACTCTATTTGGTCCGCATCACCTTAGGACAATTATTACGAATAACGGTAATTCGAGAGGTTTTATTTTAATGTTTTTTTCTCTAATGTTAATGTTATGCTCCTATCAATTGATATATAACAATAAACTAAGTTACTATATTTAAAATAATCTAATTTTTACGGAAAAGACACACAATAGCTATAGAAGGAGAATTGATAATGGATACAAATCCTATATATGTTTCGTTTGTTATCATTGATCCATAACAACCAGGTCGATTCAAAGGCTTAATGGCAATTGAAGAGATTATATATTATATATTAACAATTTGGTTCTCTACTCGAAATATTATGTTACTGGTTATTGATACATAACAATAAACTGAGTAGTTCTTACAGAAAGAAGATACAATGGTGATAGAAGGAGAATTGATAATGGATTGAAATATAGAAATCCCATATTTGTTTTGTTGGTTATGATTGAATCATAACAACCAGGACAACTTAGACGCCTAAAATGTATCCTGTAAATATTTTTATCTGAATTGGTATCAGCTAACAAGTCTATTTTGTAGGCATCACCTTATGGCCATTATTATGGATAATGGTAATTAACAAGATCTTTTACTTATTAATAATTTTGTTCCCTAATCTAAACGTGATGCTACTCTAGTTACTGATTCATACTAGTAAACTGAGTAATTCATACGGAAAGAAGACACAATAGTGACAAAATAAGGGTTGGTAATGGTTGCAAATCCATTTGGTTTGTTTTGGTTCTTATGATTGATTTATAACAACCAGGTCAATTTAAATGCCTAAAATGTACCCTGTAGATATTTTTAACAATTGGATTTATATGAGTTAACAACTCTACTCTGTAAGTATTACATTATAACAATGATAATGGATAAAGGTAATTGATGAGCTTTTATACTAATAATTTTGTTCCCTAATCGAAATTTTGTAATTCTAATTATTAATACATATCAGTAAACAATATAATTATTACCGATAGGAGACATATAAGTGGAAGAAAAAGAGTCGATAATGGATGCAAATCTCATATATGTTTTTGTTGTTATGCTTGATTCGTAACAACCAAGACAATTATTGAAATACTTAAAAGAGTCCCGTAAATATTTTCAACAATTAAAGTGCTATGAGCTAACAACTTTACTCCATAAGTATTACCTTATGACAGTTACTATAGATAATGGTAAATGAAATGATTTTGAATTAACAATTTTGTTCTCTAATTGAAGTATTATGCTTCTAATTACTAATACCTATGTACCAGTAAACTGATTCATTCTTACGGAAATTAGACTTATGATTGAAAGAAGAAGAGTTGATGATTGATACATATCCCATATTTATTTTAGTTGTTATGATTGATTCATAACAACCATCACATTTGGAATGCTTAAAATGTATCTTGTAAATATATTTAACAATTGAATTGATATGAGCTAACAAAACTATGCTGTGATGCTACTCCATAAACATCACCTTATAAAAATTATTATGGATAATAGTAATTAAAGAGGTTTTATGTCAATAGTTTTGCCCTATAATTGATCTGTTTTGCTTCTAGTTACCAATACATGACTGGCATAACAATTAAAACATGCATAACTGGGCTCTGCTCTAATTTCCATTGGCTGAGGAAAATTGAGAATTAAGAAAATTGAGAAAACTGAGAACTGAGTTCGATTAACTTACCGAAATCGGATTTCCACATCAATTGAAATGAAATTTGACCACTTCCCATAACAATTGTTGTGTGTGAATTAGAGCCATGACATCTCTGTTCGAGGATGCACTACTGAACAATGTCCCCAATAATACTTTCTCTATGATTTATATGAGTTAACGGCTCACTATTAATAACAATTTTTACGTAAGTTTATTGAACTGTGATAATGATACAGGTTTTCCTCCTTTCTTTTATTTCCTCTTTTAATTTGTAAACCGCATACAAACTCTGATAAGCAAAGCGAATAACTTTAATGACCATAACATGAGCCATGTCAGATAATATTTCAATTGTTATGGTTAAAACAATGGAAGATAAAAGGCGTGGGTAATGAAATGAAATACATATTTTCGCACGACCATATGCCGAAGATAAGGACTTAATAGCCGAAGATAAAGCAGAGTTGAAATATGACTACAAAAATAAGAAAGGAATACGAACACTAGGAAGTATGAAGTTTCATAGATAAGACCAGATATCTATGTATCAAATATCTAGATAACAGCGAACAAGTTGGTTTAAACCAGATGTACAAATATCTATGATGAGACATAAATGAAATATAATGTACAGTTGTGATAGAAAGCTTTAAAAACATTAAATGGGAAGTGGTAGAGGTAGAGTAACCAAATCACAAAATTGAATTGAAATATACAGGGAATCCTCAAAATTACAGGAACCCCATCAGAACTTCAAAATTGCCATATATCACATAGGTACCAAAAAATGGCGAATGCAACTACGAATTGAAAAATTGAAGCGGTAATTATAATAGAAGTATATTTGAACAAATTTTTACTTACTCACACGGGGCTTTTATAATATGAACATCGTAACTGTGCCGATTTCTCATATTTGAGTTATTCTTATTTCCAGAAGTTTTAAGGACCTGAGTTCAAAACACATGGTTTCCAAAAATGGTCTGTTTATGGTACATTTTCTATTAAGTTAAAAATTTGGAACTTTTCATTCATTCGTCGTACCCCAACGAGCCTCCTAATAAACTTTCTATGAAAATCAGCCGGGATGATGAGGCGGTTTATTTGTGACATTTTTCGGTTTCTCAAATGTTCCAGAAATTCGTTCCAAGAACGTTTTTTAAACGTGAATTGTACTAATAAATGTGTTTAATAATAATATAATAACAATATAATAAAATAATAATAATAATAAAAGTTTATTACATTTATGGCTACACCTTTTGTGAAGCGCACTTTGCACTGGTCGTTTATCGGTTTTGTAAAATTTTCTCTTAAATTTTTTTTTTAAATTCTGAATATTTCTCCATTGCCGAATAATTTTAATCAAACAAGAGATAATAATTCATTAGACACATCGCTTATATTTTATTCCAATAGACAGATTCTTTCTTAGAGTAAAGTGTGACAAATGGTACCTAATGAGAAATCTTATTTGGTCATTAATATTAGAAACATGAGCGATCTTATGATTCTTCGACATTGTTTTACCTTCCTAATTGAAGAACCGATTTTCTACACTAAAGTATATTTTAAATGGTATATTTTGATACAAAAGTATATTTTGGTTAAATATGGTACTTAATTAATCCCCTTTAACATTTGGAGTTTCCAAGTAACCTGCATTCCTATAATTTTAGGATACGTTGTACCACTGGGTACCTTATTGTGCTGAATACTGAGACAAATAGACAAATGTTATAAAAACATTCCAAGAGAAGTCTCCTTTCTCTTGAGTTAATGCTACGATGTTTTGTGCAACTTATATGCATTCGAATTAATTAAAAGATTACCGTCGTAGATACCCTTCCCTACAACGTTTTTAGCATCACAAATTTAATCTCGAAATAAAACAGTGTAACAATAGCTATAAATTACGGCAAATCTTAGGCTTTCCGTACATAAATAATGAGTCAGAGATAGCGAATAAATTATTCAACGTAAATAACTTTTATGAAATAATCTAGTAGGTATCAACGTCCACAGCGAAATAAATTATTTAAAAAATGGCAGAGGTCAATGTGTCGATTGCCACTCGCCCCGGATTACATTCCATTAAGGAGGAATATGTCAAAATGCGGATTAAAGTAAGCTTTACAAGTTCTCTGGTCCGGCTTTAGCGCCACAGATATATCATAAGAAATTATAAAGAGCGATAAAGATTACATCCTTTTATGGGCAATTGATTATTCGTACTTAATCGAATTCATTTAGAACCGACAAGCTTTTTGTTTTAGCTGTTGGCGAAGATTAAGATAAAAATGTCAGGGCTTAAGAAGAAGCACCAGCAATAATTCTGACAGTGTCGTCGGATAATTATACGGAAGGTGCCTATGAAAATAAAGGGATTAAGGATAGTTAATGCGCAGCTCATTCAAGTCCTCTTACCCTACTTTACAAAATAGAGTTACCTATGACAAATCCGGATTTATCTATTTGGCACGGATTAAAATTCGGATTCCGACAATGATTGCTCTGCTTGAGTTCCCTTCGGTTTCAAAATGACATACATGTGGTTTCCCAATGGCAAATAATCAATTTTATCTATTTGGGTACGAATATTTTTGTAACCACAGACACAAACCATCTACCACAAAACCATTCCTGGTTAAAAAATATAATACACTCGAGTACCACATGTTAACTCTTTGTATTACATATTTGATGCTTAACCCCACAACACATGTCGATCGAAGGTTTCCATATGACAGGCAATTGAAGCACATGATATAATAACGTGAAGTGTTGTTCTGAGCTTATGATGATCGCCTTCTCTTTCTGAAAGATATTTCAGAAGATATTTAACAGAAAATTTTAATTGAATATAACCTTATTTAAAACTACCCAAGTGGCATAGACGTTGTTGTAGCGATTAATAATGCTTGGTTTTGCCATGCTTTACATTATGTTATCACAGTTCATATACAATATACTTCCTTATATTTTATAGTTTCCAGAATGAAATCTCATGGTATAATTTATTAAACAAATTTGGCGTGTACCCACTAATCTCCCTCACCGTTGTGTTAAATCTGAGAAGCTAAAATACCCAACAAAACTTTTTAGTAAATATTGCCTAATACTTACTATAGACTTACTGCGCATAAATTTGATTACAATATTCTAAACAGTTTTTTGTATAATTTTCTACTACCTATGCCTAATGAGTTTTACGGAAACGGTACATAAAAATCAAAATATCAAATTAATGTAGACGACCAATAATACTAATAGTAGAGGCGAGTACCTATATTAAAGAAAGAAGTAATAATACGCCTACCATCCATTGTTGTTTCTGTAATGAGAATCACTTATTTTTCCTGCTTGTAATAACTATAATTTTCAGAGATCTGAAAAGCCTTTTTAAGCTATATTAGCAAAGGTACGAAATTGTTTCATTGTCATAGAGACAAAACGAGCAAGATTGCAGTAATGACGCGAAATTATACGGTGGTACAAGAAAAGAGAGTGATATTGTACCAGAGGGGGATACCCATTTAAAGCCCCACCTATCTCTTATAATAAACTAAAGTTCTATTATGTTTAGTGTGTTTTTAAAGTTAATGTCGAAGGTGTTTCCTTTAATCCACTATTTGCTATAATAATCCTTCTACACGGTTTTGCGCGGGATTAATTTATGTCGAGATAAATTACTTGATGACCTAGAAGAAACAATTTGTGTTTTACGTGATATTAACATCATAAAATGTTCCTGAGAACTGGTATACCAATAGGTTTATTACTCTTTCTAAAAAATTACTTCTCCAACTGTTAATATATATTCACTGTAAATTAATGTTGGCAGTGTTTATACTTTCCTGCTTTGAAGCAATCGCAGAAGACTAACAAAGTCAATTTTATTTAATGTTATATTGTTATATGTTGTTAGTAGTATTATATTGTAACGCGAAATGTAAACAGCAGCGCGAGACCTGTCTACTCTTATCGGACCTCGGCGGCTTACCTCAAAAGAATGCCGCTACGCTTAATTGAATCATATAAAAAAAGGACAGTTCCATGAATACTCCCGGATTATTATTTAAGGAAAGAATAATTTATTACGTTCTGGACGTTTCCTAGGTAAACATTATTATCGAGCTGGCTCGAGTTCTTTGTGGAATTATCGAGAATACAATTGAGAAATGTATATAAACGGGCTTGCGGTCGGACAGGATTATTAGACGTGAAGCGCGACATAGTAAACAAGGTGAAAAGCGAGAGCGTATAAGTAAATTACATTTAAGAATGATATAAATTAATTACTTAGGAAGTAGTTAAGTGTGTTACATAAATTAGTTCAGTAATAGTCTAAGATAAATTAAGTAGTGTGGAGTGAATAATTAGGATAATGTACATAAATTAGACAATAAATGTTACAATATTATTTATTTTATCTAAATTTGGATTGGATATTTAAATTTTAAATTAATTTAAATCAATTTAGTTCAACGTTGCTTCTTTTTTAATCCTATTTGTCTTTCAGTTACTAACTTATTTTAAATTTGTTGCCTCAGAATCTAATAGAGGGAGAGGAAGAGCTAGATAGATAGAGAGAGTATAAGATAAAATAAATAATGGAAAACTCCTCCTTATATTACTGCATTTACACTGTACGCCAACAATTGACTGAGGAGTGGAAGAAGTTTCCTCCCCACCAGGAAAGATTCTGTATAAATTTAAAATCATTTAATTACCACTTTATGAATATATTAATAACGTTTACTGTGTAATCCCTCCCTGTATAGTTTTCGCTTTATGATAAACTGAATTCTTGTTTAAACTTTTACATTCCTGGAAGACGATCTTCGTTGTTCATTCTAATTGTGAAACTGTTGTCGCCTTGTTTTTAAATTATTAACTGTTCAAATTTGAAGGCTTGACCAAATAAAAAAAATTCAATTTCTTTCTTATTAACTTTTAACCCCTCCTGCCCCCTGTTGTGGCTTCGCGATGGAATACCATAATCATTTAATACTACGTACGTCGTATATGAAATTAATATGAAGCTTGTTCAAATGCGACAGTCAAATCTGTCGCTGCCTCCCAGACTATTAGTGCAATGATCGCTCATTAATTATTATTGCATGAAACGTTCGAGTAAAAATACATTAGCTCGGTGGACTAAATTACTACGTTAAGGACAAATTTCGTTAAACTGATTATGTCATATAATGAACTCCGTCATAACTTGATTACCATCCGATCACAATATTAATGATTCTCCCGTTTTATCAATGACATTTTCGTTACACCAATAACAAATGGACTAATGATTGATTTTTACTGATATTACGTACAAAAGTTGTTTAAGTGTTTTTCTAGGTTTTTCAAGTGATGTTAGTGAAATTTTATAAATACTTGCTTCAAACTATCTTATTGGTGTCCTCAATGTGTACGCATAAATTTAATGTAAGCATAAAGAATGTCTGAACAAATTTAGTTCTTGAGTGTTTTACCACTTACGGTGATGTTAGGGAATCAGAAGCACTTTTATCATAAGGATGAGAATTGTTTTTTTAGTAACACATTGCGGAGTACAATAATCCACATAATGTACTTCTCAATGTTGTTCAGGTATGATAAAATTGTGTAATTAGTATACCAAATTTATTCACGGATATTCTAATAAAGGAACGTTGTAAAATCTAATATGTATTGCAAATACATATTACTATTATTATTATATGCTTTACTTACTTACTTTACTACCTGAACAAAACATTGACACATATTTAAAGATTGAATGCAGTTTAGTTGCAGCACCAATATATTAAAAACATACCATACCGCGTTATTGGAATAGTAATAAATTATCTGGAATTGTTTAACCTGCCTCACAGAACAAGTCAAACATAAATCTAAAACATCACCCTAAGGCAGGGGTTCCCAACCTTTTTGCACCTGCGTACCACTTGACTTTTTGAGAAATTTTGACGTCTTTATTTTAATAAACGTATAATATTTACTCTTCTAAAAGTGTTCAAAGGCTTTTTAAACTAAATCCCTGAGAAAACTTCAACTCCTAAAATATCAACATTAGGAGTAATGGAACTTATCTTCACTCTTAAGTCCTCTTCAACACTTATTTTGCTTCTATGTTTATTTTTTATGTACAAGAGTTCAGAAAATCCACTGTCACACAAGTAACTCGTAACAAATGGCGTCAAAAATAGCAGAGCTTGCCGGAAGATCAAAGGGTACTTGATTAAAACCAAGTACCGATGTAAACGTATACAGTATGTAAACATCCGATCCAGAAGTTGATAAAGATTTCTCTTCAATAATCTTTTATGGAACTATCTTCTGTAAGATTGATAAACCTTACTTTTAGCTCGAATTAATTTGGTGAGGTTCCCGAAAAAGGATTTCTGATCCAGTCCACTTTTGAATAATCTTCAGACAAATACTTCTTAAAACTTTTTAGAAGGCCTTTCAAGTGAACAATGATATCTGCAGCCACATCTGGCATTAGAGATATTTCATTTTCTTCAAAAAAACAAAAGATGACAGAGTGGGAAATGCAGATAAATTCTTCTCCTATATTTGTGAACAAAACAGGACTAACTTTCTCTTGAAGGAGTTTATTTTGTCACTGGCTGTGAAGGCTGTTGTGTTTGGTCCCTGAAGTCTCAAGTTCAGTGTGTTGAGTTTGTCCAAAATGTTGGCTAGATAAGCCAATCTTGACAAGTGTTCTTCATCAGCAAACATTTTTTACGTCATTTTTTCACTTAAAAACATAAAAACATCTGATCTCAGTTCAAAAAGACGGTTCAAAATTTTCTACCGAAATAATCACCTCACTTCTGTATGCAGGAGTAGTCTTGAACTTGCCATCCATTTCTTCAGACATCAAGGAGAATACTCAAGTGTTTAGAGCCCTAGCTTTTATGAAGTTAATAACTTTCACGTCTTTCACAGCATCTGATACAACGGAGCTAAGATTTTGAGTAATGTTTGCGTGCTCACTGCTCATGCGTACAGAAGGTATTAATAGTATGTTGCTCACATCACTCACGCGTACCACCTGAAACGTTCCCGCGTACCACCAGTGGTACGCGTACCACCGGTTGGGAACCCCTGCCCTAAGGCATTGACTTGTAGCATAACATACGTTACAAAAATAAAGTTGTAAACGCATTCAATAGGGTCGAAAGTAAATGTTTTGCAAAACAATTATTGTTTGATGTTGTTAACTAATTCCTCCAGCCGCGAGTATCGCTATTCAGAACTGCTTGCTAACAAGTTGAAGAAACATCCATGTGTACAGAGTAATAAGTACATTGTGAGTAATAGTGAATCGAAACATGATATCGCCATTTTTGAAAGAGTTTTAGATTTTAGTGCTTACCTTCTTACATTTATTTTCAATTAGAACAATTTCCACCTCACTGAACTTAATTATAAATGACAAAAAGCTGTGTTGTTATCCATTATAAAGCATCGATGTCTGAAATGAAATTGAAAATCTCGCAATATGTCGTAATGAACGTATCACAAAGTAAAATGAACTCTAAACTAATCGTTGCCTACGAAAAGTATTAACAACGTACAGCTTAAATCGTATCAATTAATCTTAAATGAGAAAGAAAGTGTATCGATTTGTAGTTAGAATGGAACAGACGATGTAGGAAGAAATTTATTAGGTTAATTGTTTCGCTATTATGTATTAATTGTATGATATTTCATATCAGCTGGATCTTTCAATTACTGCGAGGTGTTACGTTACTTGAAACCGATGTTTATGAGTTAATTTAACAGTTGAGTAATGATGAAATATGGAAATAATATCATAAAACACTCTCAAATGTTTTTACACTGACGTTGAATTAGATTTTAATTAGTAACACATTTTGTGGATTTATCATAAATTTAAAATCAAATTTCGCTACTCAGAGTGAGTTACTGAAAATAAAAAAATATTTATGTATAACATACGTACTTACCAGAAAACCAAAAAATATAAAACTCGCTCGCAAAGCACTCAAAGCACCACGATCTTCGAACTCTTTTCCATTTTTCCCAATGGAAACCGTGCCCGGCAATGGCCAGACGAGCTTAGAAACGTCAAACGATGATTTAACAGTAAAGGCACGTCCATAAGGAAATGTGCACCTACCTGAAAATAAAGAAGAAAATCTATTAGAGTTGAAGTTGAAAGAAAATTTGGATTCATTATACCTTAAAACCTTTAAAAATCTCTTCTTTCAGATGATCATTTTCTGTAAAGGGGATAAACCGAATTAAAGAATGAATATTGAAACGACTCATTTTTGTAAAATAAACAAGTTTAAAATTACAAAATAACACAATTTCCGTTACAAAGTGACAAAGATTATATAATCAGATAACAAATACATTTCTTCCTTTTTTGCAATTGAATTTTAAATATCTTATCATTTCCAATTATTGTTCTAAGTAAATTTTACCTTACAATGTGAAATTAATCTCTAAATGTAACAGACACCACAAACTCAGATTAACACACAATCTTATAAGCAATACAATAGAAAGGCACAATTATTTGGTTACTTGTGTTAAATTTATAAGAATCACTAATAATGATAGAAATTAATAAGATTTCAAAGTAACTTGTAAATATTTCTTTGGCGGGATACTTACCACTTACCCAAGGATTCTCAAAGCCCGAATCTCATTTCTCCTCTCATGTCCGGAAGTCCTACAGCGACCTTCGACTTCAGTGGTGGGAGGCGTTTCATTCACAAAATTCACTTTCACAATCATAATCACAAAGCACTCATTTCCGAATATTTTTCGCATCCATTCGTGACCGATTCATAAAAGTAACTGGACATACTACCGAGAATTACACAATTATCTCAACACCTAATAATGCTCATCTTAACGATGATTTTATTTTAACGAGCCTTTTTGCATACTTATTTTCCTCGAACGTTCCTCTACGTAATATTACATTTTTGCTTCTAATAACACTTATACAACAGATAATTTTTGCTTGTGAATTATTCTCGAAAGTTTTCTAATAGTTGAATATTCCTAACATTGTTTTTTTTTAAATATGGGCTACAGAAAAATTGGAAAAAATAAGAAATAATAATATTGGTTTTAAAATATGTAAAGAAATTGGACGAAGATGTCATACAGCTACTTATTATTATAGTAAATTAAATAATGGCCTTAAATTATTGCAAAATAAATACTTCGAAATAAAACTTCAATCATCGACGCCGAATAAGTATAACAATTTTACTTGATGAAGATGTATTAATTAGACTGAACAATTAGTCTACAAACAACAAAGTAAACACACGAAGTTTAGAAAAAAAATTACGAGTAAAATGCCATTTGCCCTTAACTGATTGTTATGAAATTTATGTGGTATCAATTGTTGCAATTAGAATTTGTTTGAAAAGGTACCTTGGCATTTTCTTGGTTTTGTATTGATGGATGTAGTGCCTTTTGTTTTTGTTTGGGAAATAGAAATTTTCTTGTATACAGTAGTGTCTGGTTTTTATTTTATTTAATATATACGTTAACAAATTTGAAAGGAAACATTCCTGAATGATCTCTTTTTTAAATTTTTTGGACCACATATTGCAGCTTTTGGTAAATTATTAACAGAATTAACAACTCATTGGAAGTAGTTAGGATCTATCTGCAGTTACACCCAAGTTAGTTACTTATAACTCAGGGTCCGCTTAATCAACACGACAATATAACTTTCCTACAACAGTAAAATATTGATTTTCCCGGTTATTTCAATAACTCAAAGATAGAACCAACCCTAGAATTGTGTGTGCGAAGAGCTCCCCTCCTTCATGGATTGTTCCTTCTGATACACATGCAGTATTTTTTGTATTGTGATCACGATTACTAATGGTTACTAATTTTGGGCGCGTGCGAGTTCGGACCCGCTACCATTTCACACAGCGAGGTTTCATATGAGTTCGGACCCAGCCTACCTGCTCGAATTGAGTCCCAATTCGAATTATGAGTAGAATGAAATATTTTTTAAGGGGGCAAGGGAAAATAGGCAAGGAAACTTATTTTAGGGGATCATAGGGGGATGATTTATAGGGCGAAAATATATCATTCCTAGGAAACTGACGAAAAACGGACGATAGTACCCTTACTTTCCTGAAATTGATCAGTATGACTCGCACCTGTGTGGGTCCGAATTCGCCCCTATAGCGGGTCCGAATCCTTGACTACCTGAACTCGATGGGTCCGAACTCGCATTCTCCGCTAATTTTCAGCCGGTTTTCTAAACATATATGCGGTTTCCCAATTATATGCAGAATGTAAGACGTAAATTATGATGTATGATATGTGATTGAATGTGTACCAGATTTTCATCTTAGAAGGGTTTCATGCAGGTTGGGACGACTACAAATGATACTTCAATCAGATGTAAATAAATTTACATAAACGCTATGGGTAATTACTGCAAATGATGGAACTTGTAAGTACAGCATCCCTATGGAACTCTCAATTCTAAAAATATCTGCTTATCTGAGAATTATTACGTTCCTTTGTTGGAAACATACATACATACATTCCATTCATCAGTTCCCTTTTCTCCTGACGTTCTTTGAACTACAAATTCTTAGAACAACAAATTTCTCCTCAGTCATAAATAAGACCATTAAAATCGACAATCACGTTTATTCTTTTCATTTTATAGATTCTTCAACTCCAGAACTAATTTAAGTGAATGACTCACAATAAACTTATCTCTCTTGTGCTATATATAAAATGTATACCATTCTTTTGTTTTCCTTATAGCGAACCGAGAGAATTGTCTTAAAATACCCTAACGGTGACATCACTCTCTTTCAGTATTTATTTGCCATGACAAATTACGGTTTTGAATTCTGCGCTTGTTGTTTTTAGAAAGGCTCTACGCGATTGTTTCGGTGATTTATGGCGGAATATTTAATATTAAAAGAAATGCAATTGTATACAATGCCAATAAGTGGGAACTCTTGGTGTTTAAGCGTGTCCGAAGCAAAATGATCACGTAGAAAAAATAACGGGACGCAATCTCGGATCGGTGTATCCTTGGATACGTGGAATAATAATTGTTTGTTCATGACGGTCGAGCGGAAAATTCACCTTTAAAGCTTATGAAACTAAAATTATTAAAATTAATGGAGGATTAAATATGTAAAGGTAACGTAGGATAATGGAGATGATGTGTATATAATTTTGTTTCCAAAAGATCTCTGGGTATTGGTCCAGCTAAACACCAAGGTGAACTTGGGCTCATTGGATGTACCTATTTATGTCCCTTTATTGTTTCTGCTATTCCATTCTCTCGCTCTTCCGTTCTCCTCTTCCACTGCCGGTCTTGTCTATCAAAGCGTCACTGGTATATTGGATTCCTGTCTTACTAAATGCTCGAACCCTTAAGCTGTTGCTCTCTTTGACACTTTTTAATGGAAATTCCACATGTAACGCACTCCAACAAATATTGCTTAACCTCCAGCCGAGCAATTACAAAATCGGCGGACTGCTCCCTATCCTCTTCGCATGGGCTCTTTCGTATAATAATAACAGTGTGGTGCGGAGTGATTTATCGATCCCATAGACATCGTGAGAATTCATTCGCCCGCTTTTATTATCATTTCTAGAAAAGTGTAACTGTAATTGCTGAAACAAAACAAACGTCTCGAGCAGCAGCAGGCGATTCGCGTTATTTATGATGTGGGATGAAAGAGCGTTCGGATCTCCTGCAAATTCGATTCCGTTCGCCTCACGATTCTCCGGAAGATTGCCATTAGGTGATTAGGAGGTTTCAGGGGGATTACCTAATGGCGCTTTACGTTGGCTCCCATAAAAATAACGTCCACCTAGGCGTGCGTCGCGGTACCTTTGCCAAGCTGCCAGGGGAAAATAGATGCAGCTTCACGAAAAAATGGTTAACAGCATTTCGACACATTTCGCGTGTATAACGAAGAATAACTGAGAATAACTGCATCAAGAGGTACAGCTCTCTTTATATATGGAAAATTCAGGTTTTTGCTTGTAAATTTTCTGATTTTATCCCAGGTGAAGAAGTTAAATGAGGAAATTGAGAAAGTTAAATGAGGAGGCATCAGACTGGTCACTGGTCTTTATTTTGAGTTAGATAGTTATCAAAATCGGTCAATTACTTATTTACCGAGATATTTTGCAAAAACCTCATTTTTGCAATTATTTAAAACTTTAATAATTCTTTGCCAAATCAACAGATATTTAGAGTTTTTCCATGGGTCTCTATGGGATATAGACCAGAAGAAAATACGAAGTCTTCGACAACTCATTTAATAAATCAGAGCGACCGGTTTCGACTTGCTAGAAGTCATCATCAAGCTCTCACTAGATACACGAGGAACATTAGATATCAAATGATACGTATCTTACATTGTAATACTCACATATAAACGTTTCTAGGGCTAAAGTTGCACGACATGTGAGACGTCACAAATGAAACTAAACGAACAAATACAGTTAAAAAGTATTACACGTCGAACATGAACATTACTTACTTGGATTGAAAACGTGGCGTAAGCCCTAAAGGTATAACGGCCTCATCAGTTATAAGGTGACTACAAAATTGTCCTTTCAGGTGTTGGGTCGGAGAAATACTGACATTCTAGAATGTTTCGGATACGAGGTGGCATAAAAAAGCCTGACTTAAGAGGACATGTGTGAATTTCGAAATTGGTGGGTACAGGCAGAACAACATAATTCATACACATAAACAAGGTTAGCCATGGTACAAGAGTAAAGTGACGAATCAACGACATAACCTTAAAAAGCGTTCAAGATGGATGGTTTATTAGTATAGTTTAAGTGGTTTACGCAAGTTACGCTGTTACATCTCAGAACTTTAAAGATTTCTAATGTCTCCAGGTCGTTCAGCTTAACTCCCTTGTTGCATAGATGTTAGAATTCAATCACGTCTTCTTTGAAGTCACAGGTATGTTTTTCAAGCAAAAGATGATTAGCAAATTATGACTGGATGATAAAAACATCCTTATCTTTGAAGTTATTATACTGTCTGGAGTGTTCCCTTATTCTTATACCGAAGGATCTCCCAGTCTGACCTATGTAAACCGCATCGCAGTCTCTACAACTTACATGATATACCCCCGACTCGTTCCATAAATCTCTTTTATCTTTGGAAATGACTAAAAACCTACTAGAGTTGTTAGTAGTTTTGTATAAGATAGTAATGCCATGCTCAGACACAATTTTACATAATTTTAATAAAATGTCACCGAAAAAAAGATATCGACCTGTAAACTGTATCTTTGTCCGTAGATCGATCTGAGAAATAGCTTGTACACAGAGTATCCTCTGTGTTTGATGAAATGTTTATAATAAAGTTTGTAAATGAGTGGCAGTGGATAATTGTTATTCAGTCTTATCTGTTTAATAACGCTTATTTCCTTTTGAAACGAGTCCTCAGAGAGAATGCTCTGTGGTGCAGGGCACTGAACACTGCCAACTTATGGGACCAAGGAGGTATAGAGTCGAATGGCATAAGTCTATCTATAGTCGAGGGCTTTCTGTATACCTCGAAGTCGAATCTGTTGTTCAGATTGTCCTTGATAATCAGAACATCTAGAAACGGTAGGGAATTGTTGTTCTCAGTTTCCATTGTGAACGTAATTTTTGGGTGTAATGTGTTGACAAAGGAAAAGAAAGTGTCAACCATTGTGTTGTCTCCTTCGAAAAGGAGCAGGTAGTCATCCACATAGCGGTAATAAAAGATAATGTGGAAGAAATGAAACTTAGTGACGAAGTCTCTTTCTAGGTAATACATCGGCTAAGAAGGAGGATAGGCAGCTGCCCATGGCTAAGCCCAACTCTTGTGAGTAAAAGAAGTTTTGCTCTAAGACTACCCCAAGAAATCTGCAATGGTCTAAGACAATAAAAGTGGGAGTATTGACGTTAAAAAGGAGATCTCTAACATGGGGTGTATGTATGTTAATGTATACGACATTTCAGCACGGTCGATTGCATAGTTAATAAGGTATTCTCAATATTTATCTCCTGTAGTCATATGTTTAAACAAATAAGTGGCTTCAGGGGGTACTCCCAGACCTCAGAGAGCATATTTTTATGGGAAAACTCTTCAGTATTCAGCCATATTACACAGGTGTGAAATAATTGTAGAGCAGTGACAATAATCAAGGATTGGGATAAAATAGTATCTCGTAAAGTAATAAGCTAATCACGCTGGCATGTTGAGGACCATGTGTCATGTGTGCTCAATTTTAAAAATTTTCAAATCCCCACAACCCTTTTTGCAACAATTATTAAGCATAAAATAATATAACGTTCTTAACTGATTTCCACAGATTTCTCGATATTTAATTTATCTATTTTGACATGTCAAGCTCATATTATAGATATTAAAGATACCTTTTTAATATCTTTTATACAGAAATTTTTTGCCTTGGTTAATAGTCTTTGAGCCATAAGCGAAGAACCATTTTTGACATCTATAGCTGAAAATAAACGAATAACCCTTGGTGAGCCGCCTATAACTCTTATATAAGTTAGTGCTATTCATAGGGCTCATTAAACTTTCCATAGGTTGAAATGGTAGAAAACAGTACTTTTTTCAATAGTACGTCTACACTAAGTCGATTTTCGCGCGAGCAGACCTCCAACTGTCTCCCCCCTCCTCCTTCTACAGTAAGTTACCTCTGCAATCGCTGATAGATGCTAAATTCTAGCATCTATACAGCAATACATCACTTTAACCCCGGACTACATATATATTCTTCAATTTGTGTTGTAAATTCCAATGCTTAATGTATAAAGAAATAAAGTAGTAGTGATTATTTGAAACCCAAACAGTTATCTTGTCTATTTATCTTCATATTTATTTTAAATTTTTGTAAAAGCAAGAGCAACACAGATCGCTGAATTGTGGACAAGCAGCCCTTATACAGCAGACCTTGAGGAAAATTAGAAAATATTACAAGAAACGTCGGAAAATATTACTGTTAATAGTTTTAACCTCAAAAAGTTACTATAAAATTGGGGTAAAAAATTTGTTACTAGAGTTACTAGAGTTACTGAAAGCATTGAATCTAAAAATTAGGAAACAGACCATGTAATTGGTTCAGTGTTCATATTACTGAAGCACTACTTGTATTTCCATAAGTTTTCTAATATGAAATGGGAGGTTTGGGCTCACAGTTACTAGTGTCAACGAAGTGCGCATGATCAAGATCACTTTCATTCATTCTCATTCATGAGCTGTGTATGCAATACTGAAAGTAAGGTCGAAATTTAGAGTATTAAAAAACCAGTTGTACAATTTCATACAAGCATTCTTTCCTTGATTTTTCTTATTAAAATAATTGTTTTTTTGACATTTTGGTACCTACTCCATGTTTCTAGCAACACATTGAGGTTATGTTCATTTCACTTAATACAAAATATAATTATTATCACTGTTACGGCAATTCTTGGAAGTGTGGACCACTGTGGGTTACTTGCCCACTTCATTAAAATTATACAAAATCTGACCAATTTTGATGAACCCCAGTAGTTACCTAATTTAGAGTTGATTGGTAAATTTGTAATCGTATGACTAAAATTAATACGCATAATATCGACATGCGCATAACTGGTGGTTTTATCGGAAGGGAAGACTGAGAAGAACATTGTATAATTTATGAATATATGCAGCTTTTTCACATATACATTTTTAAATAAATTTCAGCATATACAGCGTATCGCAATAAGGTCGATTTTCTAAATATCTTTTTAGATATTCTTAAATTTATCTCAAGTATTTTTGTCTAATTTTATACCCTGAATAGGCCATTAGGAAAGCAATCCTTATGAATTACTATGGTTTTAACATTATTTGCGCAAAACAAATATTTAATTTCCAAATATTGGATAATTAATACCGAAAGTAGCAGATTTATATGACGCAAAAATTTAATGCGTGTGTTTTGCCATGTTCCATGAATATTGGAATACTTCAATTCAAAAAATGTTTGCTATCACCTTCCAACTCTAAAGGGCCGTAAGTAGACTGCAAACAGCCTCTTACCTTACTAAAACTTTGATACAATATTGAGATTCCAACGCAGTTTTAGGTATTAATATATATTTATATAATAAATCACTATTGTATAAAAATGTTTATTATAATTTTTTGTTCTTATTTTGATAAAATTAAAATATTTTAACATACGTCCTTGATGATCTAATTTTTGGAATGTCAAAAACGCCCCAAACCGAAACATCATATTTAATAGCAAATAGCTGATTTTAGCTATTAAAAAATTTCAGTTTTTGTTGAATGATTTAAAATCTGAAATTTAAAACTATCGACACGCATGACAAATTGTAAGCAATATTATCTAAACTCCTCAGAGTTCTCCACAAGCTCAAAGTAATCGCAATATCAAGTTCTCTGTAATGTTTTGAAATTTCAAAAAAAAAATAATACAACGCGGTTTTACAGTCATGTGTAATAAGTATTACCAACATGCAAAACATGTATCCCGATATGTCTTAATCTCACTTCTACTTTGATGTCACAGTAAATTAATTAAAATAAAAGAATTAAGTTAATGTGACAAATCGGGCGTGAACCGCTATCTCACTCTTTCTCTCTCTCTACGTTAAAAAAACTGATTCCGATAAATGAAAAATGTAGGTCGCCATGATGAAACTCATCATCATTTCAGTGTAGCAATTAGAAATTGTTAGGTAACTTTATTGAGATCGTTTGTTCGTGGACTCTACACGCAAAGTTTGAAATAGAAACCAATTGTTGTTATTTAAGAGAACAATTTTGTTGCAAATACCAAATAGGGGGACATTATACTTTATGGCAATAGTCCGAATGATATTCTTGTTAAAGTTTGATAACTGTGAGGGGAACATGTGATTGACTTTTGAGATCATCATCACGATTCTATCAAAAATAGTTTCAAATAAAAAAGCAACAATATTTAACTTAATTAACAGTAAGTAAAGGGCCCTTGAGTATTCAACTTTTCATATTTTTTACAACTTATGATTAAACAACGCATGTTTCACGTTATGCTTGAATCTCACCTGATTATCAAGAGAGTAAATGGTTAGTAATACGGTAGGTAGGTTCTTTTAAATCCAGCGCAGTGGCATTTTATCCCAATTACACAAATCAATGACTAGCCTCGATGAGTCAGTCAGAAGTGACTCAGCTACTAATTCAGGCTCCAATGGTTCCCCATACAGACTATATTTAAAGATATGTATGTGTACTTTGTGTATAATCCCCTCTCCACACATTACATAATAATATTTTCAAATACCATTTAGGATATTAAAATTACCCTTAGAGGATTAGAGAGAAATGTTGGAGAAAAATTAATACTTAAAATAACTCTTTGTTTCGATGACTTTGCAATTGTTAATGTGCTCATATCTCTGCAAAAAGCTATAAATAAGGGAAAAAATCGGTATTATTATCGAACCATGTCAGGTGAGCTTGCATTACAATGATTGTAAAAAATTAAGTTTCCATTATTAGCAAATGAACTGAAAGATAAACTTTCACAATAGTGAAAAACGGATGCTTGAAATTTTACTCCGACTATACAGGGTGTGACGCTATCTATTTAAAATTATATTTATGAAACATTTGTAATCTTAAGCTAAGAATGGAGCAGCAAGGGTGGATTTTTCTTATTTTCCTCCTTTATCGACTTATTAAAAAAATTAAAAGCAAAAACGATATACTGTTACATACTTCAAGATAAACTTCATAAACTCGTTTCACCTTAACACCCAGAAATGAACGTCTTACGTTAGAGTAATTAAACGTCGATGAAAAAGAAGCAAATCCTTGACTCTTTGACAAGGAAGCAAAAATCAATTAACCTTATCGATTTTAACATCAACTTACTTTCAAAAAGATTCTCAGATATGAATATTAATCATCCACATCCGTCTAAAAAATATCAAATTTTGCATAAGCTCACATATGCATCAATGCATAGGTAATGTAGATGGTTCATTCGAAACAACAATCATTAAATACCGTTTCAGGAATAACGTTCATAGAAGAGTCACCGAATGCATGACCTCCTCATGTCTCTTTCAATCTTTTTACAAAAATTTCGTATAAGTGTGTATTACACTACGTGTGTATTGTTCTGTAAATTAAAAATTACAATCACTGTGCGACATATGACGTCAAATTCCCACACTGGTAATTTCCTGACTACTAAACTAAGGTATAATTACCTACGTCTTACATAGCTCTGCGCATATTTGTGTAGGAAAAATCGTATTGTTACTATAATTAATCAATATTTATGATTGTCTACGGGCTAATACGATTAAAAGTAGAACGAAGGTAAGTTATTGAAAACGCTACAGTGCTGTATTTAATGTATATAAAAAATGGCAAAGGTTAACTACAGGTTTCACATCGATATATACATGATTTCAAGGCGGAAGGATTTATGTATGTATACTTGTGAGACAAATTATTAAAATTATTAGGAGTATCTGATAGAGATGTGCGATACTAAGTAGGATCAGTATTCTTCAAAGGATTCACGATATTGTTATGGACTAATTCATTTGCGATATTATATTGTGTTAGAAAGCTATATCTTGTCTTTTCAATATTTGTTTTATGTAGATGTTTACTATAAATAATTAAGAAATTATTGCACCGGAAATTAAGTGTATTGGATTTAATATTTGTCGCTATGCTTATTAGCTGTTATTCAGAAACGTGTATATAAAATTGGAATATTAATTTAGCATTATATTCTATCTTGAAATGCCTTTGTGGAAACAACCCTAATTTACAAATAATTACTTAACATTTAAAATATTAACATTTGTAGAAGTTTTATGTATTGATATCTGGTTGATAATTAACAGGTACTTCGATACTTTGACATTCCTATACGATACAATACAAAGTTTTTTAAGAGCTAAAGGATAAATCCATTGATCAATATTTAATTTCTTTTACTAACCAACCTATATTCTTTGTAACAACAGATATAGCAAAAGCTTTTACCCAAAATAAGTACATTTTCCGAAATCATGACCAATGAACTCAGAAAATGAAGGAGATTCAAACACTAACGATAGAACCACACGCCAACAAATATTGCAGAGAATTACATCGAAATTATTACAATCATCATCATCATCAATCAGCCCTCTGCATCCACTGCTGGATATAGGCCTCCCCCATTTCTGCCCACTGTCCTCTATTTTGAGCGCTCTGCATCCAATTTGTGGTTATTCTTTTGATATCGTCCGTCCATCGCGTGGGAGGTCTTCCCCTGTTTCTCTTGTCAGCCCTTGGTCTCCACTCGAGCAGCCTTTTTGTCCATCGTCCATCTGTCATGCGGGCCACATGTCCAGCCCAGTTCCACTTGAGCTTTGCCACCTGGTAGATAACATCCGTGACTCCTGTTCTCGCCCGTAGGTTCTCATTTCTGACGTGGTCACGAAGTGACACACCGAGCATCGATCTTTCCATCTTGCGTTGTGTTATTCTAAGCTTCTTAGCAGATGTGGCTGTCAAAGTTAAAGTTTCGGCGCCGTAGGTCATAACCGGCAGAATACATTGATTAAAAACCTTTCGCTTCAGACAAATTGGGAGATTACTCTTAAACACGTCCCCAAGTTTTCCATATGCAGCCCAAGAGAGCGTAATTCTTCTTTTTAATTCGCATGTTTGATTGTCTCTCGAGATTCTTATTTCGTGGCCAAGATATATGTACCTATCCACCAGTTCCACCTCACAATCGCCAATAACAATATTTCCACTAGGGACCAGATTCGTAATAAATTTCGTTTTTGATATATTAATTTTTAGCCCGACCTGAGCACATACTTCCTGAAGATCTTCCAGCATTTCCCTGATGTCTTGTAGGTTGTCAGACAACAAAGCTATATCATCTGCAAAGCGCAGATCTGTTAGTTTTACGCCATCTATATTCAAACCCTTTCCACTCCAATCAAGCATTCCAAAGGCATATTGCAGAACGGTGATAAACAGTTTTGGCGACATAGTATCTCCCTGTCGTACTCCTCTACCTATTCTTATAGGGTTGGTGTTTTCGTGCAGTTTTACCATCATGGTAGCATTTTTATATATGTTGTATATTAGTTTCGTGTAACGATAGTCGACCCGACATTTTTGTAAGGAGTCTAAAACTGCACTCAACTCAACAGTGTCAAAGGCCTTGTGGAAGTCCACAAAGGCAATGACAAGCGGTCTATTGTATTCGATTGATTTTTCGATCACGGTTTTGATGCTTTGAAGATGGTCATTGGTTCCAAATCCTCTGCGGAACCCGGCCTGTTCTATTGGTTGGTAAAAATCTAATTTGTTTTCCAATCGTGTAGTAATAATTCTCGTGAAGAGTTTATAGAGGTGACTGAGTAAGCTTATTGGTCGGTAGTTTTCCAGTTCAGCTGTATCTCCTTTCTTGTGGATCAAGATCACGATGGCGTTGTACCACCTATCTGGTATGGTGTTATTAAGAAGACAGAGATTAAAAAGTTTTGCTACTTTCTTGAGTAGGCAGTTACCACCTATCTTAACTGCATCGGCAACTACGCAGTCCTCTCCAGGGGCCTTGTTGTTTTTTGTTTTCCTCAGTGCCAACTTTATTTCGTCCAAAGTAATCTCAGGCAGTGATTCTGACCCTTGATTAACGATGCCTTTTTTTCTTGTCAGTATCTCTGGTTCTGTTTCTGAGTCCAGATTTTCTTCATTGTGGCTTTTATATAATAGGCGGTAAAAGTCTTCAACTATTTTTAAAATGCCTTCCCGGTTTGTTGTAACAAATCCCTCTTTGTCCTTTATCTTCGTTATTTGCTTTGTTCCACTTTCCAGTTTTCTACGTAAGACCTTCATGCTCTTATTGTTTTCTATTGTTTCTTCAATCTGATTTTGGTTGTGTGTTCTAATGTCGCGTCTTATAGCCTTTGATACTTCCCTGTTAATCTGTCTTAGCTCTTCAGCAGTAGTCAGTTCTTCACTTCTCATGTCTCTTCTTTGTTTCATTTTTCTCATAGTGGCTTCGCTTAATTTCGATTGTTTCTTGGTTGTTGGGCAATATCCGTTTTGGCTCTCTAGCAGGGCAGTAGTGATGGTCTCGTTCAAGACATTGATGTTTTCTTCTGCTTCAGTGCCATTTAACTTATTTGTGATGCATTGCTGGAAGCCGGCCATGTCCGATGGGCTCTTCCATGGTCTGTTGTTGTCGGTCTTCTTGATCAGCTTGTGCCGTTCTTTACCGACGTCAATCATTAATTTGGCTCGTACAATCCTGTGGTCACTTCCGGTGGCTACCTTGTTCAGTACCGACACGTCTTTAATTATGTATCTTTTGTCGGTGATTATGAAATCTATTTCATTTTTTGTTTGTCCATCCGGGCTCCTCCATGTCCATCTCCTATTTGGTCTCTTAGGAAAGAAGCTATTCATCTGGAATAAGTTGTTTTGCAGCAGGAAACCAAGCAATGTTTCACCCCTATCATTTCTTCCTTCCAGTCCATGGCTTCCCAGTGAGAACTCTTCAGCGTCCGACCTTGTTCCCACCTTGGCATTGAAATCACCACATAGAATAGTATAATGTGCTTATTATTAATTACTAAATTATTATTATAAATTATTACAATAATTTATAATTAATTACTAATAATTATATAATAATAATTAATTAATACTGTTAAATATTAATACCGAAATTAATACTGTTAAATATATGAAGAACTCAGAAAACAACCTGTAAAGATTGGTGGATATTTCACCAATTCTGAATATCTATTGCTGGGAGCTGAATATCTGTTAGAAGAAACATACAACAATGTTCAAGATATTGCAATTTGAACGTATAAACTACTTTCATGTTGACGTTTTTGACAATTCTTTCCTCTTCTTTTATTGGGAAATGAGAGTTTCCTTTACTTTTTTCAGAAAAAGGCGTGAGAAATGCACACAGAAATGTTTAACTTAACTTTTAAAATTTAGTACGCAACTAGTTGGAACATTTTTGACTATTAATTATTATAGCCCAATGTATGTCTAAAGGATTTTATCAACGCCACTCACAAATACATCCTACTCCAATAAACTGCAACTAATACACAAGAAAAACTTATTGCTACTGTTGATATTTTAAGGCATTTTGCTTTATGCATAGGGGGAAATATTAAGGATTAATAAGGGGCCATAAGGAAATAATTCTATATTAATTCCTATGAAATAATAATTTAATAATAATTCCCTGTGGGGTTCGTTTGGATAAAAAGGAAAAATAAACCTTATGTTCGTCTTGAAATACTATCCAGGGCATATTATTTACATCCAAAAATGTCTTTTGGGTTCTATATTCGGATAAAGCGAATTATCTATAATTTTTATGAGCGAAATATTCAGTTTTCTAAAATCTCTATCAGTATCAATATATCGGGTTGCTATTAGTCTAATTGTTTTGAATAATGAGGAAGGAACCACAGGTTTTAGTCGCTGATTTTGACGATACTTCAATATGCTAAATGCATTGGAATATAAGGCAAATATATATTTTTTAGCTGCGAAAAAACATTCCTACTGGGGAATTTCACTCATGAAATTTACGTCAAAAGTAGTTCTGGTCAAACAACAGAACCACGCCAAAATTTTTATAATAAAAAGGGATATAAAACTACATCACCTTTAATTATATGGTAATGGAACCTCCTATTATTTAAAACGAAACATTTAATTTTTCAAGAGATATTCTACTGCTAAACCTATTAGGTATTCTAATTTTATTTAAACCTTGGTAAACATGAAGGGACATTAAAATGTTTAGTTGACGTTTCTCGATAATTTTGACGGATTTTCTTTTTGTTTGAGAAAGGAATTTATAATAATATTTTTAATCAATTACACTCTGATAGGATTTCGTAAGTCAAAAAGATAAATTTAATACATGTAGATAAATTCGAGTAGTATTAAGATAGTAATCTGTCCAATATCGTATTATTGTTTAAAAAAAATATTTTTTAAAAGAACATTTTTCGTTGCAAAAATTTCAGTTTGTTATACCTTCATTTTATGCTTGTTCTATTAAACAGAACTTAAATTTACTAGACATGAGCTTACTCTATATGAGAGTAAAAAATACCCGTAATTCATTTTTAGTTACTCATATATACTCATGTATATACTCTCACTTATATGTGAGAAGTGTTATAATTGGGTCGAGTTTCCAATTTGAATTATTATCATTCCTGGAACGATATCTCTGGGACCAAAATAGTATATTAAAGTATGAGTGGATATTGAACTCTTTCAAACACGCGCGAGTTTTCGAGCACGACGGCGTAGCCGGAGTGCTCGAAATAGAGCAAGTGCTTGAAAGAGCAGTTATCCACTAATACTTTACGCGATTTTTTTTATTGGTACCATTTTTTATACCAAAACCAAATGCATACCCAATATGATTAATTTGAATGACACTCGGGACGCTTCGTGACGGCCCGTCGCACGTCGTGCAACCAATCGGCTTGTCCGGCTACG
Source organism: Cryptocephalus moraei (assembly GCA_946251905.1). Classification (NCBI taxonomy): domain Eukaryota; kingdom Metazoa; phylum Arthropoda; class Insecta; order Coleoptera; family Chrysomelidae; genus Cryptocephalus; species Cryptocephalus moraei. The sequence goes on from OX276460.1 coordinate 14,118,496, forward strand.
GTCAAAAACGCTCTGTTATTGGTTGATATGGCCGTTGTTGATACGTTTCCATGGCGACTTTAAAACACGCGCGTGCGAAAAATCCCGATTTACGCACGCGAAAGCATGTTTTAAATAGGCAAAATAGCGTACCAATAAAAAAAATATGTAAGTATTTGAAAAAAATGCCTCTAAGTGCACTTGTAATACGTTTCCCTGTCAAATTAAAAATCACATTAGAAATTGTACTTATACCAGTACCTACCAATAAGCCTTTTATTAAACACGGTGGAAATAAGGGAATAACTGTACTCTTTGTTTTTTGGAGATTTTCAAAAACTTGCTCCAAGAATTTTTTATGCTTGTAAGATTTAATCGAATCTCGAATGATATAAGGAATAATAATAATATTTTTGGATAAACCATCTCCCAAGGGCACTTATTTTTTTCTGCTTATTTTTAATTTCCTTTTTTTAAATTTTCAATATGCATTCTATTATCGAATTATTATAATAAAATGTGGGAAGTAGTCTTATGGACACATCAAGTGCTTTTTAATTATTTTGAAGATAACAATTAAACAGAATACGACTTAAAGTCACTAACATTTTGAAAAACAGTCTCTCTTTAATCAATATAAATATTAAAATAATTTTCACAGAAATTTCTGTTTAAAGTTGCTTTGTTTCGTAGTACTTAAGAAAATTATATTTTGTGGGCCTAACGTACCCCTTGTTAAAGTTTTCAATATTTTTAAAGCTTTTGTTTATTAAACTAATTTATTTTTATGTCTGTATCTTACTTATTATTGTAGTATACTAAATGACTAATATACATAAATCTTACATTTAACAAATGCATAAATAATCCCGCTATTGCTGTTTTAAGAATTGAGCAAGCTGTAGTTATACATATGTGTACCTAATAACAAGCACTCTCAAGTGGTTCTTTAGCAATTTTATAACATAAAATTCTATCGATCATTCATGATATAATGAAAGAAATCCTTCTTCCCTATTAAAATTTCTTCATATTCTTTTTCTTCATAGAAAAAACAGTTTTTTTATGTTTTGAATAGTACATTACATTTTAAAGATTTTTTTCTCAAATAAAAATATAAGTTATATTAATGTATGCTTGGTTTTATTTAATACATTCAGAATATGATAGTTTGTAAGGCTAAGAATTGGATTACAGAACCAAAAATACGAAAGTGGAACCTGTATACTTTATCCAGTCAGAGTTGGAACGCCAAAAAAACACTTAATGGTTTTTTAAGTGGTGAAAAGCCATGGCGCCCGGTCGTCCATGGGCGTATCATTACGGATAATACCTCTAACAATGAACTCACTTCCAAATCGCACAAACAAATGGCACACACATCCACACACCACTGCTTTCTCGAGTATAAGTGCCGAATAAGACATCACAAGGAAAGCACACGTGACCGCTGTATTATGGTCCAGTGGACCATTCAGTATCCGTAAAGTCTCGCGTATTTCCTCGTATACGATTTCACTGATTGACTGTACACTTGCACCTTAGAAGAAGAAGAAAATACAGACGAAGTGCCGCTGTCGCAAAAAACATTTTGCTGTCCAATGGACCCTCTAGTTCTTTATCTGCACATATCCATACATTCACATATATCATTTCACTTGGGCAACTGAACACCTACATTTTAAAATACCAGGGCGTTTCTGAATAAGCAAAAAGATAAGTCCCATGGTTTTGTATAGAGACAACGGGCTCTTTTCGAATGTCCTCGGTAAATTCAGATTTTATTGAGTGTTCCAATTGCTAATGGTTAGAGTATACTCGCTATGATTTTATATCTTATAAATCTGTATACAAGCACCCCTAATTTCAGGAGCAGATGAGAATGTCGCTTTAATGAGTCAATATAGTTAATTTGTCATATGAAATATTTAATTTCTGGTTATTAATAACATAACCCCATGTGTGCAATATATTTTTGTGACTTTCAATTTATATTTTTAACTTCATTGAAAAGTGTAAACAATTTTACTACTGTTTATTAGTTCTGATGGAGTTATTGGCTGCAACGAAGACCGCGATACAAATAACCAGTATATTAACCAATCCAACTTGACAGCTGTAAATTTAAAACTCTGGTCATCCCATTTCATTCTTAATTACAACCACATTAAACTTCCATAATTAGCTCCTCGAATGGTAATTAAATGCAATTAAACGCAAGTCCAATAAAAATAGTAGCGGTTATTCTTTCAACGTTTTCACTTTCAGATTCCTGTAGCAGGAAGTATGCGAACAATAAGTATATATATATATATATATATATATATATTTTTTGTTAACAATAGGTTTGTTAGTGATCGGTGAAAAATTGTGTGACACACTTAGGTTGAGAAAAAAATTGCTCGCTCCTTCATTGTCTGTAGGTTGTATGTTAATCGCGTCATTAAAAAAAAAGATTGTTGCCGCGATCGGAAAAGAGGTTCGCCTTTTTTATCAGCATCTAAATCTCCATCGAAAATCAATTTCGGTAATTACTGCGGCGTAGGCGGGAGAGAAGCAACGAATTTAGTTTTTTTTAGTTAGTAAGTCGAAGTGAAATTATGAAACTGCCTTAAAAATGTTGTGAAATTTATTTATGTACATGTTACTTTGTTTACAGATCAAGTGGTGACACTCATGCGTCTCAAGAGTCACTAGTGCACGGTGAGGTAACTGAATTTTATTTTAGGTTAAGTTAAGAGGGCTGTTTACAGTTGAAAATCTCCTTACATAGGAACTTTCAAATCAGTAAAAGTAAATGGGGTTTTCAGTGAAGTATTTAGGATTTATCACAGAACGTCGGATGACTTTTGCGTTTTTGATACACTGAAAAACAACGACCGAGCTACCCTTTACAAAGTGTTTTGAAAATTGTAACTCACCTTGCGACAATCTTAGTGACATAAAACTAAAACAGGTGTATTCGAAATTTTAATCTAAATACATAACATTTTTGGCTAAATCGTCTCCGAAGTTTATTCCACTCTTGTCGTTTTCCGATTTTTATAAATATCGAAATTTGCATCAAAAATTCTTTTTGTACACTGAATATTTATTTTCTGGCTTAATGTGTATAATCAAGTTTAATAACACTTTTGGCTAAATCTTATCTGAAAGGCAGTTTGAACTTACTGTTTTTTGATATTTTTATTTAAATTTTCTTAAAATCCGATTCAAGACTTCTTTAAACATTGACTGTTCATTCTACTAACAAATATTTATGATAAAATATGCGAAAGTAGTCCGATATGTTTAATTTTTAATACTATTGTAACGAAATAAAAAAAAACATAATAGCCTGTCATAAAGTTAAGCGCCTTTCGGAATGACTTCAAAGAATTCCGCACGAGATAGGTTCGGGGAACTGGTGCCATTCTTGGAAAGCCGTTCGAGTTTCTAGTACTATCTAGAAGGTTACCGAACAAAGGACCGGAAACGTCTCGAAGTTTCTGGACTTCCCATACGGCTATAAATAGCAGACGGAGAGCGATACGGGGGAAGACGACGAATTCGACGGTAGTCGTAAACAGTCGCCGGTAGACTGGTCGACGGGCGTCGGCCAGGCCGGCAGTAATATAAATAAGCAGTGTGCAATATAAATTAATTAGTTAAGTCGTAGTAAGTGAAATAAGATAAATTAGATTAAGTATTAGCAGTTAAGTGTAGTGTAAGTGTCAAATAAATTAGCGTGTAAGTGGTGTAAATAAATTAAGTAAGAAAACTCGTGTCGTGTAGTAATTCTCGCGTAAGTAAAAACGTTACACTATATTTAATACTTTTAGGGATTATAATAACGAACTATTGTTATGAATGTAAACAGTTTTTTAAATCACTTTTAGTAATACTAATCAAATTTAATGAATGGTTAAGTCAGAAATCTGAGACATTTAAGCGAAAGATGTCAAATTTAAAGAATAGGTAAATCGTAAACTGAGCATAAGGTGGGTATATTTAATAAAGGCAAGTTTAAAGAGAACATTTCGTAGAGTGTCTTCCTTGTCAGCTCGCATTAATTTTGACAATGTGTTATACAGGTTTATAGACTTGTATTAAAAAAGTGTTCAATAGTAACTCAACTATTATTTTTTATTTCAGTTGTACCTGACGTTATATTTTAATAATTTCAGAGTATCATCCGTTTGTGAAAGGTGGTTTCCAACGATCTATTAGACCTAATTTAGATGTCCTCTGTTCATACAATTTAGTTACTAAAGAGGTATTCGAAAAGTAACTTTTGTGACATTATTTTTGAAAAGATAATTTGGCCAATGGTGATGGAAAATAGTGTGGTATAACTACGTAACTATATTTTGTTAAAAGATACTTTCGCATTTCGTCTAATAAGTAGATATAAAACACTAAAATATGTTAATGTAGGAACACCAACTTTGTGGCATTCGCCTATTGCACGTGTAAAGACAACTTTTACTGTTAAATTTACCCAATCTGTAGTAAAAATACCAACATTGCCAAATTCAGGAAGGATCAACCTTGACCTTATAAACGTTGAATTTAAAACCTTAAACCAATGATTTGTTAAAATATGAACCCAGAACCTACCGACACTAATATAATATATAAAATATTACCAGGATATTAACATCTTTCAATGTTGCTGAAGCCAGCAGAAACAACTATCAACCGGGGGCTAATTCTCATAGAGGCATATTACCGTATTGTAGGATAACATATTTGTTGTATGATTTGTGCCAATTCAAATAGTAGTCTTAAGGTTACTCAATTAAACATGAAATTTCAAAATATCGTGTTAAAACGCAACGAACGAAGGTTGTCCAGCTTCTCAAAGTTGGCCTTGATAATTTAACCAAAGGAAAACACCAAGTCTTAACCAATTGCTAATTATGATTGGAGATGGGAGGGTCCTTACTCTCCGAAGATTTCCCTTGTTGTATTAGAGCGCGTAGCTTGTTTCTGTGTTGGTTGAAAATATTCTTACCTACGTCCTCCAACCAATCTCTGAGATCCCTATCTAATATATCGAATTCTAGGTTTAAGACTAGAAGTGATGGTGAAGAAGGCCGTCCTCAACTCCACATTGATGAAATTTAGTCGGGAGTACAGGTTCCTGACGTCCTCTCTCAACCAACATTCCTCAGCTTTTTGGATCAATCTCCTCGCTACGTTGGATTTGGAGTTGATCCTTAAAGATATAGAGCGTGGAAAAACTTTGTTCCTTAGACATTCGTTGAGGAACCATATTTTAGAGAGAGTCTTCTTCCGTAGTAACAACCTCTTCTTGTAGAAATGGACAACGTGAGCTCGACTAGCTAGCTTCAACGACCGAAGGTTGTCCAGTTTCTCAAAGTTGGCCATGGTGATTTAACCAAAGGAAAACACCAAGTCTTAACCAACTGCTAAAAGTGTGTTAAAACGCACTAGAAAAACTTTAACAAAGCTCTTTTATACTTAAGTACTCTGTTGACGCCAATCTATGACGTCAGTTTGATTTGGCAATGTAATGTGTGTTGCCTTCCCGAGCTGTATGGTCAGCGCGCTTCTCTCCTGCTGTTGCCATGTAAACAGTAGCCGGTGGGAGGGGACGCGAGGCCAAGAGAGAGGATTCTCAGGGAGACCGCCGCCAGACACCCTCATGTATGCACGTATTAATTTCACTCATTAAATTACAGTCCACTTAAAACTAGTTCTTATACGTGTCACCCCTAGAACCCAATCAATTAAAGGTACGCGCGTGTGTGTACATATTTCTGGTCCTGCCGAGCCGAATTTTCTGGGTTTACAACCAGGATACTAGTCGACGTCTGCGGCTCAACGACTTCTTCGCCGATAGCGCCGAGAGAGACGGGATCGAGCAACAGAACAGACGTTCTCTGGAGTCTGGGCGGCAAGAAACTACAATTCTGGATCCGGTGAGGTATCAGCTAGTCCTTAATTACCTAGGAGAGCTAATCACCGGGAAATACAACGCCAAGCATTGGAACACCGCCGTGAACCATCGCCACGAACCGGCAGCGTGAGAGGCGAGACGAGAGGGACGGACAGCGGAAATTCCATCGGCGAACAACAACAACGAGAACGACGGCGCCGACGAGCGCGCTAAGCAGGTATTTCACCTCACATCCATAAAACCTTTATTACTCCTCGTTGGAATATTATCTATTTGAGTTTTCTTTTAATCGAATTCAATCATGAATGATCAAGAGATTGTTGAATTACATCGAAAACGTGGTAATGTAAAATCCGCGTTAACGAGATTTGCCACCTATCTGGATGGATTACAAGTACCGCCGAATGAAGCGGCGATCTCACAACTTGAATTGCGATTAGCGACAATCGAACCGCGGTTGTCCGAATTCGAAACAATACATTCATTAATTGAACAGCTTGAGAAACAGGCGGATGTTGATCAAGCACAAGCATTTGAATCTCAGTATTTTACTTTAATCACTCGTGCAAAATCTATTTTGTCTAAATGCAAGCCAATCACTCATGACAATGTTGCCGGTCAAATCGATTCAGTTGAGTTTAGTAATTCAAATCAAAACGTCAGATTGCCAACCATTGATTTGCCAAGATTCGATGGAGCTTACGAATATTGGGGAGAATTTCGCGACCTTTTCAAATCGCTTATTCACGACAACGAAAATATTAAACCTATTGCTAAATTTCATTATCTGCGGGCGTCTTTACAGGGGACAGCTGCGCAATGTATTAAATCAATTCCATTTACAAACGATAACTACAGATTAGGTTGGAAAATGGTAACAGATCGGTTCGAGAATAAACGGTTAACAGTACATAATCATTTAAAATCTATTTTCAATTTGCCGGAAGTCAAAGCCGAATCTGCGATTAGTCTTCGCAACCTGATCGATAATCTTACGAAAAACTTAAGCGCCTTAAAGGCATTGGGGCTTCCCACTGATGAGTGGGACGCCTTGGTTATATTTATTGTGGTAGGTAAACTTGATCCCACAATAGTTCGCGATTGGGAGGAATCCAGCGTTAGTGAAGACACCCCGTCATTGGAAACATTTACCACCTTTCTCAGGGATCGAGCCAACTTTTTGGAAAAGGTTGACATGCACAAATCTAAAGCTAAGCCCAGGGAAAGCCATAAGGCATTTCTAACAAATTCCAAGGCCTTAATTTGTTATCATTGTAAAGGAGCTCACTTAATCTACAACTGTGCTGATTTTCTAAAATTAACAGCAAATGTTAGGTTTGATCGGGTAAAACAATTAAATCTCTGCAGGAACTGCCTACGCGACAATCATCAAGCTCGCGATTGCAGGGCAGGTACTTGCAGAAGATGTAAGGCAAATCATCATACTCTCCTCCATTTCGAGCGATTTAATCCTAGAAGCGAGCAATTAAATGACGGACAGTCGGGTCCTGCATCCGGTCAATCTACCCAAGCGTCGGGAGGGTTGCAGAGAACGACTGGATCTTATCACTCTTGGGCCTTGGACAGGCAAATCTTATTATCGACTGCGTTGGTTAACGTAATCGACTCCCATGGTAACATACACTCTTGTCGAGCCCTACTCGATTGCGGCTCCATGAGTAACTACATTTCGCAAACTCTTTTCACCAAGTTGGGAATAAACTCTTTCAAGGTTAGTTGTGGCGTGACGGGAATAGGTCAAATCGAATGCACCTTAGACTCTGCCTGCGACGTCAAAATCCGTTCTAGTCACGGCGCGTTCCAAACTAAGTTACGCTGCCTGATCATTTCAAAGATCACTGATAACCTACCGAATTATTACTTCGACCGCGCTCTAGTAAATATCCCGGAGAACTTGCGTTTAGCCGATCCTCTCTTTAATATACCGGAAGATATCGATTTACTTATCGGCGCCAGTGATTTTTGGAGCATTGTACGCGAAGGGCGGATGGCTCTAAGCAGCGGTCCTACTCTTTGTAACACCCAGTTGGGATGGGTTATATCGGGCCCATTAAACTTATGCAGTCCTAGTCGTCAAACCACTTCTTGTAACTTTAGTCGTCTAGATGTCAAGCTTCATGAGCAGGTTTCTAAATTTTGGGAAGTAGAGGAGATGCCTCTTGAGCGCCATTATTCGGACGAAGAGCAGCAGGCAGAATCGCACTTCGTTAATACATTCAAGCGTGACTCAAGCGGCAGATTCATCGTGTCAATACCTCTGAAGCGACCTATCGCGGATTTGGGTAGTTCAAGGAACTTTGCTTTAAGGAGTTTCTTTAACCTTGAGCGTAGATTTGAAAGGAACCCTAAACTTAAACACATGTATATTAGTTTCATGCAGGAATACGAGGAGCTGGGGCACATGACAAAATTCAATCCTACAAGTGACCAAATAACTTATTTCTCTCCTCATCATGGAGTACTAAGGGAGGACAGCCTTAGTACTAAGCTGCGGGTAGTTTTTAACAGCTCAGCCTCGTCATCTACCAAGGTCTCCTATAATGATTTGCAGATCGTTGGCCCAACCATTCAAGAAGACTTATTTTCTATCTTACTCCGATTCAGGCAACATCGCTTCGTCGTTTCCAGCGATATTGCCAAGATGTATCGCCAAATTCTGGTAGCAGACGAATTCAAACCACTTCAGTTGATCCTTTGGCGACCCAATCCTGATTCAGAATTGTTTACGTATTCTCTAAACACCGTGACGTACGGAACAGCTTCGGCATCCTTTCTTGCTACTCGTTGCTTGAAACAAATCGCTCTGGAAAACCGAGAAAAATTCCCACTAGCGTCCTCTGTGATTATGCGCGATTTCTATATGGATGACCTTCTTACAGGTGCGGCTACAATAGAAGAAGCTACTCGGCTTTGTCGAGAAGTGTCATCGATACTAAGTTCCGGATGCTTCGAGTTGAGAAAGTGGAGGTCAAATAGTCAGGAGTTGTTGAACTCAATTCAAACGTCACTTCAGTCACTTGATGCGTTATTGCTATGCCCTCAAGATAGCGGCAAAACATTGGGTTTGATCTGGTCTTCCAGTCAAGACATCTTCGAGTTTCAGATTAACGAATCACTCAATCTAAACTCTTGTAATCCAATCACAAAGCGTTCCATTCTTTCTGAAACGGCGCAAATATTCGACCCTTTGGGGTTAGTGGGTCCCTGTGTAGTAGTAGGTAAAATCTTTTTACAACAATTGTGGGCTTCTAAGTTGTCTTGGGACGAAGAGGTCCCATCGGAGCTGGCCAAACGCTGGTCACTGTTTCGACAAGAGCTCGCTGGACTCAACGAGCTAAAAATACCGAGGTTCGCCCTATGTCCCAGTTCGAAGCGCATCGAGCTTCATGGCTTTGCAGACGCCTCCCAGGTTGCATACGGTTGTTGCATATACGTCCGAAGCGTCGATGCCACTAATTCCCCTATTGTTAGATTGTTGTGCGCTAAATCGCGAGTTGCTCCTCTCAAGTCCTTGACAATTCCGCGGCTTGAGTTGTGCAGTGCCCAATTGCTAGCCAGGCTTTACGAGCGCCTAAGATCTTCTGTGAGCTTTCACATTGATGAATGTTTCTATTGGAGCGACTCCACTGTTGCGTTAGCGTGGATTCGCAGTTCTCCGCACTTATTGCAAACGTTTGTGGCCAACCGTGTTGCCAACATTCAGAACTTAACCGCCATAACTTCCTGGCGTCACGTCCCTACAAGTGAAAATCCTGCTGATTATCTGTCACGCGGTTGCAGTCCTCGCATCTTGGCCGACTCCAATTGGTTTGAGGGCCCTAATTTCTTGCGGAAGGAACCATCTGAATGGCCTCTTGATCTGTCGGCCGCCAAGCTTCCTTGTCTAAGCGAACTCCCTGAAGTGCGCAGAAATGCCCAAACATTCGTTCAAACCGAGATTGTGGCAGCTAGCTCGATATTCCCTTTCGACAGAGCATCGTCTCTGACTCGCCTGAAACGGAGTGCTGCTTACGCACTGCGGTTCATCTTCAACCTTCGCAGGCCCAAGGCTGAACGGTTAAGTGGTGGTCTTAGACTTAGAGAAATCGAGAATGCCTTCGTGAAATTGATTCAGCTAGCTCAACAGGAATCCTTCCCCTTGGAGATTCGCGTTCTTAGTAAAAACCAGACATTAAACAAATCCAGTAATCTTTTGCCGTTGAACCCCTTTCTGGATGAGGAAGGTGTGTTGCGGGTTGGTGGAAGGCTAAACTATTCACACTTCAATTTTGACAAAAAACATCCAGCGGTCTTATGTTCTAAGCACCGATTAACTAGGCTCATTTTGGAACATGAGCACATTCGATTAGGTCATGGAGGTCCTCAGTTAATACTCGCGTCTGTACGGAACAAGGTGTGGCCTGTAGCCGGTCGAAACCTGGCAAGGCGCCTCGTTCGGGAGTGCGTAACTTGTCGACGCTACTCTCCTCGATTCAGTAATCCCATAATGGGAAATTTACCCCATTTTCGTGTTACGCCTAGTCCGCCATTCTACCACACCGGTGTGGATTACGCCGGGCCTTTCGTAGTCAAGGATCGCAAAGGACGCGGCTGTAAGACGAGCAAGGCTTATCTATGCCTATTTATATGTTTGGCTACCAAGGCCGTGCATCTCGAACTGGTTAGTGACCTTAGCACCTCTTCATTTTTGGAATCCTTACACAGATTTGTCTCACGACGAGGGATTCCCTCTCACATGTATAGCGACAACGGAACTAATTTCGTTGGCGCTAAAACCCAGTTGAGTGAGCTCTATCGGTTCTTGGCGGTTCAATCGGGTTCGATATCAGATTTAGTCGAGCAAAAATTTAGTATCAATTGGCACTTTATCCCCGCCTACTCCCCTCATATGGGTGGCATTTGGGAAGCGGGAGTAAAGTCAGCAAAGTATCACATCCGTCGGGTTTTAGGAAATGTTATTTTAACGTATGAAAGCTTTTGTACCATTCTGACTCAGATAGAAAGTATTCTAAACTCTCGCCCGTTGACCCCTTTAACCACTGATCCTAATGACCTGGACGTGCTCACTCCTGCCCATTTTCTGATTGGGCGTCCTTATTTATCAATTCCTGAGCCTGACTTGCGCGCCGTTCCGCCTAGCCGCTTGTCCCACTACCAACACCTGCAGCAGATCAAGCAACACTTCTGGGCCCGCTGGTCCAACGAGTACGTCTCCCAGCTCCAAGCCAGAGTCAAGTGGAGGAGTGATTTGCCCAACCTAGCCGTGGACTCCGTCGTCCTAGTGAAGGACGAGAATCGGCCTCCTTCCAGTTGGTGCATCGGTCGCGTGGTGAAGCTACACCCCGGGAAGGACGGTGTCGTGAGGGTAGTGTCAGTGCGCACCTCCGGTGGTGTTGTGAAACGAAGTGTAGCTAAGCTCTGCGCGCTGCCATTAGAGACAGCTGAACAGAGCCAGTAGTAGTGCGATTAGGTTCGATTACTGCGTCCATGAGTTTTGTATAGCGACGCTTGAAATTTACCTTTGCTCTTTCTTGTATTATCGTATCTTGTATTATCTTTGATTTATATAAGTGATGGTGGTTGAGAGCACTCTCTCAAAGTGGGGGGGCATGTTGACGCCAATCTATGACGTCAGTTTGATTTGGCAATGTAATGTGTGTTGCCTTCCCGAGCTGTATGGTCAGCGCGCTTCTCTCCTGCTGTTGCCATGTAAACAGTAGCCGGTGGGAGGGGACGCGAGGCCAAGAGAGAGGATTCTCAGGGAGACCGCCGCCAGACACCCTCATGTATGCACGTATAAATTTCACTCATTAAATTACAGTCCACTTAAAACTAGTTCTTATACGTGTCACCCCTAGAACCCAATCAATTAAAGGTACGCGCGTGTGTGTACATACTCCATCTAAATAAATCCCATTACTTATTATCAACTTAACCTGTCAATGAAACAAATGAGATATTGGTAAAAATCAAATTATTAAATAATGCGCGAATTAAATTATACTATTTATTGTAATTAAATGGGTCAAACAGTCCCAATGCGTGGGCCAATTATTTATTTGTCGGTTATTGATAATTATGGTTTCCTAGGAAGGAAGGTTAGAAGTGGAAACTATTTACGTAATTCAGGATACTAATCACTGAAGAAATAAGAGCTAAGGGATATTGAGTGTAATCCAAAGATAGTGTTGATCTTGGCTGATCTGCTTTCACGTCTTGATCTACCATTTCATACTTCATATTAATCCCTGAAGTAGAACCTGTAGGATCAATCTACCTGTGTTTCGATATCTGAGAAAATGAGGACCAAGGGACATTGTATATAAATTACAACGTGTTTCAAAATGATTGTCATCTAGTTGACGTTGGAATCGTTTGCATGCAATTTTTGATGTGCCGCGCTCTATTAATTTGATCCTATCTAATTCTGACAACAAGTGTTCTGTGATTTGTGCGCTCTGTGCAAGTGTCAAACTGGCAATCAGTACTGCTGGTAATTAACGGCCCTTTTCAGGGCCAAAACAAATACTATAATTAGGCAAATAGTCAGAATTTGTTTTCTTTTGATAGAGAAAAACCAGAAGTTAAAAGAGGTTAAGTAGGTTATTTTGAGGTTATGTATAGCTAGTAGAAACTCCTATTTTCGCAAGGCGGATTTTTTTATTTTACATGGGAATTCCATAGCCGACTAGATGACAATCATTTTGAAACACTTTGTATAATGGCAACGTTGAGAATTAACTTACGAAGTAATCTAAAGAAAATATAAGTGACAATAAAAACAAACATTTACTTACGCCTTAGTATTACTCATAAAAATAAGATAAATAATAGTGAAGATATGAATATTTAAAACTGTTTAGATGTCGTAGTGTAAATAAAATGCCCCCAAATTGTGAAAACAAATATGCGTTCAACAGTAATAAGGAAAATGTGATGCACTTCCAATGGGTCATGGCAAATTCAACCGAATTTTAATTATTGGTCATGGTGAATTCTTCCTAATTTTAATTAATTCCCATAAAAATATTTTCGATGGGCGATTAGGCATCGTCGAGCCACATTTAAATCTGTCTTTCTTGTAATGTTTTTTAATTCCGTCACTAATTTTATCAATGTAGCAGCCTATGGGACTGGCATGCCTCGACGGATATCTTTTACCTACGATAAAACGTGAAATAAGGCATAAATTTATGCTAATTTGTGCACTACTCGCCTAAAACTACACAACCAGATATAAATCCGAGTTGTTTTATTGCCTTGTCGAAATCCGATCAAAGCTAAATAAATCAAGTTGTAAATTTTTAATTAGTCATTCATTACGACCCGCTGTAAATAACTGTACTTTTACTGAGGCATTTTTTCCCAGTGACGGTCACTTAAAAAGGACAGTGAGTCGACAGATGAGATGTGGATTTTGTTTCTTTTTTGTATTGCTACGCTAAACAAAAATAGCAGATGTGCAGTATATTTACTTGTAAGTATATGTTGGTGTGCTAACTGGAGAAGTTACCGAATATACTGTTGTTTAGGTTTAGTTATATAAGGTCGCCAATTTGTTAGTAATTCTCACCAAAGTTTTAGAACTTTAGAATCGATTTTACTTCCTAATGACTAGGTGTCACTAAACACGACTTCTATTGTTTTGTGTGTGGTGACAAGGTCAACATTGTTCTCCAAAACAAAATTTTATACTCAGTGCAGGACTTCTCTCATTGGTCTAATAGCTACCAACCATTTTGTTCAATAATTCAAGAACTTATTTTAAATTTTGCAAAATTTCTTTTCGAAAAACTCCTAAAAATGATGTAGAAAATATAGTCCCCCGAAATTACGAATTGTAAGAATTTGTTTTTTGAAAACTCACTGTATTAACTAAAAACTTTTAATTTAAAATTCTGTCCAATTGGAAATCGGAAAATGGCATCAAAATTTTTTTCTTAAATTTATTATTACTTATTAATATAAACTTGCTTATAAATCACCAAATACCTGAGAAGATTTCATAATGCAAGAAAGTGTGAGATGTGTGATAAAGACTTCACCCACTTAAATGGTCAAAGTATTTGGAATATCAAGAATTCCTGTTATGTCAACACATAAATTGGTCCATCTTACTACCATACAAGGAGAGGAAAATCTGTCCTAAAATGTGGATTGACATGTAGCAAAAAGTGATAAATTTCATATTTAATTTAAAAATATACCGATTTCTGCACAAATAAAAAAACATAAGAGTAAATATTACTACAAGATGTAATTCTAAGATTTTTCTAATTACTGCTGTATTGTAGCACATGGCAATATTTTTGTGTGAATGTTTTAATCAATTTTTTTTTATTGGTACGCTATTTTGCCTATTTAAACCATGCTTTGGCGTGCGTAAATCGGGCTTTATCGCACGCGCGTGTTTTAAAGTCGCCATGGAAACGTGTCAACAACGACGAAATCAACCAATTACAGAGCGTTTTTGGCCGTAGCGGGGCGACCTGATTGGTGACACGACGGGCGACGGGCCGACACGAAGCGCCCCGAGTGTCGTTCAAATTAATTATATTGGGTATTTGGGTAATTTTACACTATTTATGATTTCAAAGGTAGGTACCAATAAAAAAAAATCGCGTAAAGTATTCGTGGACAACTGCTCTTTCAAACACTTGCCCTATTTCGAGCACTCCGGCTACGCCGTCGTGCTCGAAAACTCTCTCGTGTTTGAAAGAACTCAATATCCACTCATACTTTAATATACTATTTATTAAACAATTATTCGATGATGACTTATTGTGAATATTGTTTTTACCTATATAAGGGCGAGATGGATTTCATTAAAAAAAATTTAACAAACCGAAAATTGCTCAGTATAATAGTAATCTTCAAAGGTAAGTTTAATAATCATTAACTAATAAAATTTGTAGGTTCTCTGGAAAGTAAATTAATTGTTATGCGTATCCTTGTTTCTTGCATTTTTTTAACTTCGCCTATAAGCAGTGGCACAAGCAATTTATATATTTACCTTTTAATTAATTGTAAATATAGTGCTACTTGCTTGTAATTGTTTCAGGAAATGAAGCAGATCAGGATTGTTCAGTAACCTAACAAGACGAGATCTTTGAGATAAGTCCCATTATTGGCAAAGTAGTCTTGCAATGTTCAGAAAAGTTTAAACTCTTTTGTCTTTGTTCCATTATAAGCATGAATACTATAAATATTACTTCATCATAAAAGGGGTGTAAAAGTATATTTACTAGAAGATTAGAATAATTATTCTATATGTTACATTTTGGGTAGGAACTGTTTTATAATTATAGTATGTTACTTTGAATCAGTTTATTCCTTTTGTCCTATTTTTTCCAGTGATTTTATGTTACGTAATATTATTGAATTTTGTTATATTGATTAGGGTACTACTTTCGGAGAATCATGTTTAAAGTTTTTTGCTTCTATATTGTGACGCCTACTTATTTTGTAATATCCGTATTTCCGTAAAAAGAGACAAGACTAACCAAACTTAACCTAACATAATAAAAGACCACTAAAACATTCACCAGTAAGCATTATGACTATCTTCAGAATCAGTTTGATGAAACATATCAACACAAACTTATTATTAATGTTGTGAGGAAACTGTGGGTTAAAACTTCTGTTTTCAATAATTTTATTTAAATGGAAATCACATGGTCGAACTTCAAATACAGACAAATTTTAGTTATATAAAGCTTAAATGTATATAATCGATATATTTTCAGAAAATTTAGAGAAAACACCATTTACATTCTTTAATCTTTTAGTGTGGCAACAGTTGGAACCATGTTTTAAAACTGTCAAATAGCCTATTCGTTCTAAACTATGTTGTCTTGTCCAAAATAACCTTAGAATCAACATAGTTCACTTCCACATTTCCATTTTCACAAAAAAATATAATAAAATTGAGTGAAATAACTTCCTAAAAACTTATCATAAAATGTGATTTTTCAGTTATCAAGCAACCTAAATAACATATCAGTAAGAACATTTCCCGTTAAACATTAATGTTTTCAAATAAGGCAGAACCTTCCCCTAAATCAATCTAAACAACATAATTTGGAAGTAGTTAAGAAGTCACTGAATTTTTTAAAAATTTTCAGATCCACAATATCCGCATTTTGGTTCTTTCAAATATTCGACAGTTGTATTGCGTTGCTTAAGATGTAACAATGTTGTTTACCACGTTCAAAACAACTATGTAGGCTATATGACCTGATGTGAAATTAGATGTACGTAGGTAGGTACGTAGATAATATGTAATATGCAATTAAGATGATTAACATGATGAAGAGAGTGAGTACTCCTTGTTGAAACCTGTTTTAACTGAAATAATAACATTAATGTCGGATATGGTTCCCTTAGGTAAAACGTGGTAAAACCATGTACATCATAGACTGAGATATCCAGTTACTTAAGTGGCGACTAAAAACAATTTAAAAGGTGTACGGTAATAAAGTAAGTAGTCTTACGTAAACCACTTCTAACAAAGTTCATTTCACCTACATTTCACGTTTTTCTATCATTTACCGTTTCAACCTTACACTGAACCCGAGTCTAAAGGGAAAAAAATTAACAACAAATCGAATTCGACGATTTTATTAACCTTTACATCGACGATTCTTCTCGCCATTACGTAATGGTTCCCATAAACCACAGCCCAGCTCAATAGCAAACCGGTGTTCCGCTTTTTTTCCTTTTTTTTTATTATTACAGTTCTTTAACCTGCTTGACTCGCGATTGTTTATTGACATGCCTTTTGAATTGCAATTTCAAGTTTTTTACTTTGAAATTCCGTACCATTTCGTATTTTACTTCACGCAATATGACAAGCTAATGGATAATTTGACGCAGTTATCAACTGGAATAACAAAGTAGAAATCCATTGGTAACAGTGAATTTAGAGACTGCATTAATTAAGTACAATTTTCATTTATCTTCAAATTTCACTGAAAACAGGACGTTTCCACATAATATGCCGGTCATGCAATAATGATTAAGACTTAGAGTTAACCATTAATTTGATTTTAATTGCTGCTTATTGAGCCCAACGTACAAACAGTTATTTGTGTAACTGGAAATTAGCGTTTACTAATAAAACGTGTGTTTGGGGACAAATCGTAGAAGTCATTGACATTTTACAAGAGTTGTAGATGCATAAAAATGAACATTATGTATGGTAATTTTACTAAATATACACATATCTCATGCACCACGCACGAGATTGAACTGAAATAAGTGATACCTGTACATTGAGCCCATCTGTTTCCGTGGATTGTTAGGCCAAGCAAATAAGCAAAAAAATACCCTGTTTTTGACATCGAATCCTCGAGCAGGAGACCCGGATTTTTAGGTAATATAGGACAACAGAAACAAAACGTATAGGAAGACCCCCACGAGACTATGAACATTAGGAATTGTTAGTAACAATTTGACGTAAAAAAAATGCACTTTTTTGACTCTTTTTGTTCTCAATTAAAAATTAAGTTACTTTTGGGTAAAATTGGCTCACCATCCTCTAGGGAATTAAAAGACCTTTAAAATGATTATAAACCGACCTCGATATCTTCATTTGTTGCTAAGAAAAATGGTATAGAAAGTCAAAATCGACAAATTCTTTGTTTAACAATTGTTATTGCGAACTTGAACCTGCGGGTTTGTTATTTTGTAAAAAGTCGGGGATTATAGTGCCTAATATGTGGTAAAAATTTCAGATTGATTCATCAAATAGTTTATTGCAAAATTCAATTTGTTTATATTTTTGCATTTTTTTTGCAATAACCATCTACGCACAACTAAAAAAAAACGCGATTCTAAGATCACGGTGCCCTAGAGAAACAGTTTCTCTATCGATATCAGTTGTTGAATTTGACAAACAGCAATTTTAAGATTGTTTAAAAAATTAAAGAAGAAAAACATTTTTTTTATTATTGTGGCCCCTTATGTCATAAGCAATAATCCAGGGATGGAGGCTGTGTACACGTATACTTAAATTAAATGAAAGACGTGTTGTGTATATCCGTGTATAAACTTCTTTTTATTTCGTAGAGCAGCTTTCGACCTTTAGGCCATCATCAGTACCCTACCTGGATGAGAATAAGGTGTTAAAATTAAAGGAGTATATGACGATTTAAAAAACTTACACGTCCAGGTAGGTGATACATAAGAAGCGAGACATCAAACTTAGATAGTAACAGGATAAGAACGGTGGCACATGTTGATGAAGAAGGTGATTGAAATGGCGGCGACAAGAACGAACGAAGTAGACACAAGCACATCGACCTAAGGGGAGACTGGGTAGGGATTTCCCATGCCCGCCACAATCGTAGGCTGTCTCAACCCTTAACAAATTAAAAACCAGGTGAAATAACGCAACGTCCTGAAGGGACGTTGGTTAGTGGAGATTTTAAACCACACACACTGCAACAGGTGTAATGGCGTACAATGATTTGCATCTTCACGTAAATTGTTCACAGGATATTGAAATACATAGAATATGTGTTGACATAGAACATGAATAAATCAATTGAACCGAGGCAGAAAACAACGTCTGAAGTTGGGTGTTTATGAAAGAAATTTATAGGTTAGGGAATTTATATGTAAACAAAGGTGTGGGGATCAAATCTTTAGAGGGAAAGTCTTTTATGTGGGGGTATGTAATGTCTGTCGAGGTTAGTTTGTTTGTTGAGGCAGAGGTTATTGATTCTTATTTCGTTACAAATGGCAATATCTTCCAAAAGTCTAATCTGTTGAAATTTTTTGAGGTAATATGGTAAATAATAGACGAATTTTTAGTGGGACTAAACTAATGTGAAGTTATGTTGATGTGATCACCGAAAGCAGATGAAGCGGGTTTATTTAGATGTTCTTTTATTCTAGTCAATAAATTGCGACATGTGCGTCCAATATAGGTGGCCTTACAAGAACCACAAGATAACTTATAAATACCACTTTTTAAAAAATGTGGAATTGAGTCTTTGTTATTGACGAGAGTAGAAGATAAGGTATGTATTGATTTGTGAGTAATGATAATATTTGGAAAAGTTTGGTTAATAATTGTTGAATTTTTTTTGTTAAATTGTGGATTTAAAAAAGGGATAGAAAAATATTTTATATTTTGGGGAGTAACATTTGCATAGGCTATTTTCTTAAGTGAATTTAATTTAGTTTTTTGAATTAAAGTATCTATTAAGTTAGGGTCATAATTATTGTTATAAGCAATTTGATGCAAACTTTGAAGCAAACTGATGTCGATAGAGAAACTGTTTCTCTAGGGCACCGTGATCTTAGAATCGCGATTTTTTTTTTTTAGTTGTGCGTAGATGGTTATTGCAAAAAAATTGCAAAAATATAAACAAATTGAATTTTGCAATAAACTATTTAATAAATCAATCTGAAATTTTTAACACATATTTAACACTATAATCCCCGACTTTTTACAAAATAACAAAGCCGCAGGTTCAATTTCGCAATAACATTTGTTAAACAAAGGATTTGTCGATTTTGACTTTCTATACCATTTTTCTTAGCAACAAATGAAGATATCGAGGTCGGTTTAGAATCATTTTAAAGGTCTTTTAATTCCCTAGAGGATGGTGAGCCCATTTTACCCAAAAGTAACTTAGTTTTTAATTGAGAAGAAAAAGAGTCAAAAAAGTGCATTTTGTTAATAACAATGCCTAATGTTCATAGTCTCGTGGGGACTTCCTATACGTTTTGTTTCTGTTGGCCTCTATTACCTAAAAATCCGGGTTTCCTGCTCGAAGATTCGATGTCATGGCGAAATCTCTAATTGATTGGCCTATGTGCAGGTCCTGTAAACTGAGGTTTTAATATAATTTACAAATAATAATCTGCAATTTATACTGTGTTAAGTGTTCATAAACATAATTCTAACACAGAAATCTGTGGTAAAAGATTGTCTACAACTTTGGGAATACCCTTCTCGTCTGGTAGTAATGTAAAACGGTTTTGAAGTCTTCATTTGTGGTATTGAGTAAAATATATGAAATATTGGTTTCAAATGGTAGCGTTTTGGTGTCCATGGACTTATCGGCGACAGATGTTCAAGTTCCCCACGCTTTTTTGTTAACTTAAAAACCACTTTAAAAAGCTGTCCAACACCAAAGTCTCTCATACAAATGATGAATTTTATGCTAATACATCCGTTCGCATTTCCCATAAGGCGTACATCACTTGATCGGCGCTTAATTCAATATTAATCTTAATGACGCCACCGTTTTGTCTCATTTATCGGTAAATGTCGAGGTTCCTTCTTACGCTGACGTAACTCCCTGGCTGCCATCGGATGATATAAAACAATCGCCATGATTAAAATCGAGGAAAAAGTGTAGATTAATTATTCAGCGAGAAGCGATTACGAAAATGCAAGTTTCGCTTTGTCTACGGTGCTTGTATAATTCAAGCAGATCTCGAGGTTAATATAATGCGGACGCTCGACACTTTAAGGCGCCAGAGCCCGCATAATAATTTTTATTCTTGTCATCGAATTGTCGACGGGATTAACATTTATTATAGTGTTTTTCGTATCTATCGCGAATTATGTAAGGTTGTTGTTATGTTATACCTCGAATTCGAGATGGAAAATTTATTGTGGTTCTCGTATAGATGAAAGTTTTTGTATGAATTCTAAAGATTTCTAAATGATTATTTAGCACTATTGCTATATAATAATAGCTGATAGCCGGAAGTTCCGAGTATTGCTTTCTTGTACGAATTCATATAATATGAAAATATATTATTTTTCTGTTTGTTAGTCTCAATTATTTATTCAAGCTTGTCGTTTCTCTATCTATTAACTCTATCTCATCAATAATACCGAATTGTGAATGGTATTACGGAGGCAACCATATATAGTATAGGTTCATGACGTCTCGTTAGAGACAGCTAATTCTAATCTAATTGTAATTAGTCATTATACCGTTCATTTAATTGACCGGTATTGCATGTCTGGAGTGAACTGCAATTCGATTTATAATTAATGTATATCATTTAACTAAATCGCAAGCTAAGTTGTTTACATTACATTTGTTAAGACAATTTTAAAGTGCTAAACCTGTGTGGTGACATGTATTTTATATACCTTTATTTTCATTTTTCCTTATTTTATTTGTACCGGTCGTCGGCCATATCTCTGACTTATAATAGGACTGTTTGAAAATAAATTTTACAACAAAATTTATCCCGAGAAATATGTGAAAATTATATGCAGTAATTTTGTCCCTCGCTATAATTGCTAGGAATGTACTTGTAAACGTGGTATTGATAGAAACCAGCTATTTAATAACAAAATGTACCAACTTATAACAATTTAAAAATTGGTTGTTTCTATTTTTGTTGAAATGAACTTTGCTCTATGTTGTCAAATAGCGCCTATATTAGTCTATTCGGCCGTAATCGAATTTTGGAAGCATATGGTTTTAACCCAAGAAACGCTTGTCCACCAATAGGATATTCAGAAATTCTAACCAATCTAGCAAGTTAGGCGAAGGCTAGAGGCCGCCATTCCATTATTTTTCAAATCGTGATTTCTCATGGGCATATTAAATAATAGTATATTATTGTACTAGTTTAATAAGCCGGAGTATTGTCACACGAGAGTTTTAAAGCACGACGAACGAAGCGAGGAGTGCTTTAATAGAACGAGTGTGACAATACGTCTTATTAAACGGGTGTAATATACTATTTTATCTACTTTGCTTTATTAATTCATTAAATTTTGGCTGTTCAAGTTGTCGTACTACACTAGGGAATTTTGCGTGGGTTAGTTACACTGACGTCACTGACGTCATTGACGTTTTATATTTGAATTTGAAAATGTAGTAGCCCTAGGACAAATTCAATAACTATTTACTTACGTGCGCGAAATGGAAGACAAAAATGTAGAATTGACCTGTAAACCCCCAGAAATACGCAAAGCTGATCAAGAAATTTATTGAAATATTAATAATTTAACCTTGACGTCTACGCACGTCTACGTGACAAGCTGATGTACCAATTTAACAAAACTAAAAGTTACCAAAAGTAGTGTAATAATATGAAAATTATTACAATAGGTACTTTCGATGTAATAATAAGGTCATTAGTAACGCAAAATAGATAAAAGCATTTTGGTTTGTCTATAATTTAAAAATGTAGACTAAGTTAGCGACAAAAGAGTTGTATTTTTCTTTATTATATCTTATTCCTTTATATATCATTGGCATTATTATATATACACATATTTTACTTGTTATATCTGTTATCTTATACCTTTGTTTTTGATAGCTTAAGATCCCCCAAATGTTTTAAGTATTTCTCTAATCGTCGATTAAATTGATTAGCTTGATTGAACTAGCTCGATTAAATTTAATCTAATAATTAAATATTTCAATTATACTAAAAGGTCACAGATAGTTTGGGAATCAATTAGCTGCTTCTAGAGTGACGTTTCTGTCAACTATTTTCAGTTCTTTCTCACGGCTAAGAAAATTATCAATTAGGTATTACCAATTTGTCTTTAATTAAAGTTATAATTAATGCAAGATTTTATTACCAATTTTACGACCCAAAATGGCCAGAAATAGCAATAAACTGATCGTGAACTAGGCAATTTAATAAGCTAATATGAGTCACCTTTGAATTCATATGAAACAATGAGATATAACACACTAATACATACTAGTAGGAGTACTGAGATTGTTACTAATGAATTGTTAACATATTCACCCGGTGACCAGATGCAAAACTTACCTATTAAAGATTGTCAAAAAGTATATATTATTATTATTATATTATAATTATATATCAATTATAAACATTTAAAACAAAATGCACTAGAAACCGTATTAAAGGAAATGACGCTGCCTTGGCACACAGCACCAATAAATTGGTAAAATAATCACAATCAAGATCATTTACATAGAGAATACAATAAATTGGTTTGCTTGGATGCAAGTACGAAACATACAGATCTACCAGGGGACACTAATAGTATAATATAAAACAACTTAGAACTTACTTATAAAAACAAAACGTTATAAATGGCAAATAGTGTCCACTACACATCCCAGTTTATAACAGCCACAAGCATGATTACTCCTAAAACATTGCAGGATAATCTAAACATACTCTACTTGCAATCAGAATCTGTCATCCAAATGCGAACTGCGATAATACAGAACATGCCATGTAGATAACAAGAAAGTCTCTCAACATCAGTTGAACCCATGAGGTCGTCCTCTTATGTGTGCCTCATTGATGATCCTCAGGCCCGAACTACGACGCAACCGGTAAACACCGAGAAAACAGAAAGAAATAAGAATAACAAAAAGTAGAATGTGGCACAAATACATGTGCATAAAACTATAATTCTCATGGCGATTAAAACGATAGAAACAATAAAATATTTAGTATATAACAAATACCTGAACAATTAAAGATAAAACTGCAATTTAATATGTAAGTAGATTTATTAACTGTTTAATTTGAATGTCAAACGGGAGAAGTTAGCCATACCGACTAATTCAGTAGAATGAAAACTCATCTCAATAAAAATTTTATGTAAAAATATTCATTGCAAGCTACATTTATCGTTTTCGATTGATTAAGAAGATGCTCAGCAATTATACTATTGAAAAAATGTTCTTCTGTACTTTCGAGGGTGGTGGAAATATGTATGAAATGTGAATAATATAGATTTTTATTACAATTTATAACACCCTAGTTTTCCTTTTAAACATTCTTAAATAACTTGTTTTGTCATATGCCAGAAAAAAAAATCTTCCGTAAGGCCGCAGCAGATTGTTAATACAGGTAGAAGTTAGAAGGTAAAGTTGATCGTCCTAGACTTTCTATTAAAATTTGTAACTAGAGTTTTCCTTTTAAAAATTCTTAAATATATCATTTCGTTATATGCCAAACGAAAAACCTTCCACATGGCCATCAGATTGATAGGGGGTGGAAGTAAGGATGATCATTGTTTTATTGAAATTTGTAACACTAGTTTTCTTTTTAGAAATTTCTACAAAGTTATTTCGTCATATGCCACACGAGAAACTCATGTGCTTCTATTAGGTGGGTGTTAATAGAGTTAGCACGAATTTTTTAAAAGGGAATTAGTGCTATAAATTTCAATAACAGATCTAGAGCTATCACCCTTAATTCCAACCCTATTAACACCATCATGATGGCCGCGCGGAATATTTTTCTTACAGCGTATGATGAAACGATTCATTTAGAGATTTTTAAAAGAAAACAAGAGAGACAAATACTGTAATAAGAAAGCTAGATTGTTCAGATTCCACCCCTATTTCCACCACCCTCGGAAGATGAGGAGAACAGTTTTTCGATATTAAAATTGATTAGCTATCAACCTAATCAACTGATAACTGATAATTTGTGATGAATATTCATAGAATAGATTAAATTTTTATTGAGATATTGGAATTTGTGGATGTGGACAACTTCTCACCCTCGTTCTTACCCTTGCATTATATTGCACTTTGCGTCGTTTTCATATCTTCCATCTTACGAAAGGTCCTTAGTTTAGCATGTAATACATGCTTTTTGTTAACATTCTTGGTCCAAATAATGTGAACATAGGCAGAACACACACACACCTAACTTTATCCTTTATGACTGGGCTTGATATAAGTCACCAAAGTAACATTTTGGAGAAATAGATTCCCTATTGCCTCTTGGAATTGGAATGTCTGATTGTGACAATCGCTGTCTTAAATCGGTCTAAAGCCTACTTTCACTATAAATATTGCTAAGAAAAACAAACTTTGTTAAAAAATAACGCAACAATACATATATTTGCTTTCTTATATAAATCTTTACCATTACTCTAAGATATTTTCACTATTTTCCAATATTTACCAAAATTCGCGTTGTACGTGAACATACCTTTACTTCCTTTTACACAATTTCTCTCCACTATCGATGGACTCCGCCACACATGAGACTTCCTTTACTTTTGCAAGGAAGTATGCCCTATTCGGTTTAATTTTAAGACGGAAAGAGACCTTTCAGCGTAAAATAATCTTTAAATTCCGGCATTAAAGTGGACACCGAGAACAATTACGTGAAAAACGTCACTGATGATCATTGGTGGGGTTTCTCCTAGTTTTGTATAGGTATTGTATTTCTGTGGTATCTAAGTTTATAAAAATATTTATAAAAGTACCGTGGTAACAATTACCAAAACTTCTTGAATTTTCCATAACATTTTCAGTGTTTAAGTTCGTATTAATAAATTTTTCGACGAGTGAGAAACTGTTATATCCGTAAGGGTAATATTTGCGAAACGGGTGGGAAGCAATTATCCGCCTGTCGACGATATAATGAGGTTTTACTGGATATGCAAATTTCAATAAATCTTGATTACCGTGAAAATTATTACGCAATTAGCTTTTATTGCAAACGACATAATATATTTTGTAATTATTTATTAAAACGATTTCAAAAAAGGGATTATTTATATTTCCCATTTGAGCTATGTTAGTTCTTTTTTTCCGCTTTAAAGTAATTAGATATAATATTTTCGCGTTTCGGAAGCGAATTACCGAAGTTAATTAAATATGCACACAACGTAATACAGAGAGACATTCTATTCAATATCAGTGTTTCCAAATTGTTGTGGAGTGTTTGCATTATCTTTATATGCATTTTGCATAGCGCGGCCAACAGCTAACAGTAAACGTCTATTTCGTATATTTTTGAACATTCGGCAAACTTACTTTATACCATCAGAATATTTAATTAGAATGTAAGTCAAAACTTGTAAGTAGCACACAACGTATGAAGCTTTATTCTTATCTGTTTAGAGAACATAGTAATGTAGTAACACAACACTTTATTAAAATAAATATTTTGAAAATTCTCACATTACACAAGTAGCGTTACATATTTATTATAGTTACATTTAAACCATAAACTTTGTGATTGGATGAAGGTGCAATTTACAACGAATTTAAAAATTTGTAAAAAAGATATTTCGACAAAAATTTTTGCAACAATTATTAACGGTTATTCACTGAAGTATTTTTTAGAAATTTAAGGATGTTCAGCCAGTATTATTATTATTATATTTATTAAAATAAATATTTTGAAAATTCTCACATTACACAAGTAGCGTTACATATTTATTATAGTTACATTTAAACCATAAACTTTGTGATTGGATGAAGGTGCAATTTACAAGGAATTTAAAAATTTGTAAAAAAGATATTTCGACAAAAATTATTGCAACAATTACTAACGGCTATTCACTGAAGTATTTTTAAGAAATTTAAGGTTGTTCAGCAGTATTCATAAATAAGTTTTGAAGTTGTGACACTTTAATATAAAAATTGACAAAATTGAAGTAGTTTATTTCAATTTTCCACGAGTTCTAGTTTCTAGAATTCATAATTTTTTTTATTTATTTCAAGCTTAGATTTAGGTAAAACTCACTAAAATATTTTATTAAATCGGCGGCGGTCAGCTCGTAAGGAATTTTAATGGCCCACCCTAAGATCGGTCATCTCGTAAGCGAACCGGCAGGTAAATTTTTAAAGGGTCGTTTTGGATGAGTCAACTCGTAAGGGGATTCTCAGAAATAATCGAGGGGATGATGATTGCATCGAAGTAGTTCGAATATTTGTTGAAACTAAGAATATGATATAAGGGGGTGGTTTGTTACGTTCCAACTGAACGGTGACGAGCACCGAGATAGTTATGGATTTTATTGAAAGTCAACGCGGGAAATACTTGCTTGTTGTTAATAACGGTCGGGTTCCGTAGGGTTTTCCTTGCCCTCTCGCAAGGAATACGATAATCCCCTTTTGGGATTTTTCACGTCAACTCTTACGAGTTGACCGATCTGAGAACCATATCCTTACGAGCTAACCGATCTCGGCGAAGGTCAAATGCGGACCGGGATAAATTCTTACGAGATGACCCGTGCCCTATTAAAGAGTATTTGGCAAGATTAGTGAATTTCAACTACTGTAGTGGAAGAAGTTTGAAGTGTTGAGATTAAGGCGGAGAAACACTTTTGAATGACTAAATAATTTTATTTAAACTGTTTAAATTTTGTCTTACAAAGATTCGGTTTACTTGATTAGAGAGATACGTCTCGCCCGTTTCATTCTCAAGAACGAAAAGTTCTTTGAGAAGCGATAGTGATGGTTTTTAATTTCTCTTGGGTGGATCTAATCTATTGTTATTACGAATCGGCTTTCATTGTACATAAATGGTTTATTCGAGAGAAAAATAAGTTAATTAATTCTCTACGAAAGAAATAGTTGTCTTCAGATGAAAAACAACTTCAAAGTAGAGAAATAATCTAATAAATTTGGAAAGGTTATGATCTCATTAGACGCTTTTTGGAATCAATCTCCTGTTGAAGAATTACCTAATTATTTGATTAATGAGGACATAAAGCTTGATTCATAACACGTTTACGAAAACAACCATGCTTGATATACAGGGCGTTACGGAAGTTCTTGAGATAATAGTTGTTAGTTGTGGATAAATTCAGTGAAAATAAACAATCCTTACATGAAAAAATACAAAATAACAAACCAAGAGAATAAAAATAGTAAAGATAATGTAAATAGCTATTCTAGAATTCATCACTTTTAATATCAAGCTCAGATTTTGGTAAAATTCACTCAAATATTTTATTAAAGAGTATTTGGCAAGTTTAGTGAATTTCAACTACCGTGGGGAAAGAAATTGGAAGTTCTTTAGGTAATAGTTTTCAGTTGTGGATTAATTCAGTGAAAATAGACAATCCTTAAATGGAAAAATACAAAATAATAAGCCAGGAATTTAAAAATGGAAAAATAATGTCTAAACGGTGATCTTTCAGTTCTAGTTTCTAGAATTCATAATTTTTTATTTCAAGCTCAGATTTATGTAAAACTCACTAAATATTTTATTAAAGAAAGAGTATTTGGCAAGTGTGGTGAATTTCAACTACTGTGGCGAAAGAAGTCGGAAGTTCTTGAGGTAATAGTTGTCAGTTGTGGATTATTTCAGTAAATATAAACAATCCTTACAAGGAAAAATATAAAATAACACGCCAAGAAATTAAAAATGGTAAAAATAATGTTTAAACAGTTATATTTTAGTCAACTTATAATTAAGTCAGCTTTCTTTTCTGTGGTCCATGACTATACCTACATCCACTCAGGAAAATGTTATAATAAAGATTTAAAAAGATCAATTTAAATGAAAAGTAAATAAAATTACCACTTTCTAAAAAACCTCAACTCAAAATTACTTACATTTTGGGTATCACTTTTTAATGTATAATTTAACGGAAAAAAAAAAAATAATTCGTGTGGCAAATAAGTCTCTTATAAGCATATTGAATATGTTCTCAATTTAACATATCAATGTTTTGCTTCCTACTACAGAAATAATTGAAGCTTATGAACAACAACTTTCTTGAAACATGAAATATTTATTAGCTTCATCTATAGCAAATCGAAAGGTGTTATTTATCTTTATGCCTCATAAAGCCGTTAAGCGACAAAACCGCACATAAAAATTTAACGTCCATCATGCCACTCTCGGCATCTCCTGCAACCTATATACGGCCATAGTTCGTATTTCGTAACATTAGACGCGGTTGAGTTTCGTGCAGAAAAAGTCCACGGCTATTACAAAACGCGCTGAACTTTCACATCACCACCGACAAAGAAGGCACACTCTCAAAACTTTTAAAACGTGCCAGAACTAATCTTTTTAAGCGTACAAATCCTAAATGGGATCATTATTGCATTGTGCGTGTCTGACCCACTGGCGAGGTAATTGCACAAAATTCCATTGTGACAAGGCTTAAGGCTTATTTAGGATGTTCATTAAATTGTTTCAGGGAAAGGTGATCGCGTTTTCGGGAAGTAAAGAGTACGTAGATTGATGCAACAAATATATTAAAGTCAGATATAACAACTAAACTATTAATCTTCTTTAAAGCTCTTATCGTAGCAATAAAGATATATGTCTTTAAATATTATATGTTCAGTGGAATATAATGATACTATTTTCATAGTAGGTATTCCTAGGGAGAAAGTGCCTTTTGTTGTAAATGCAACATCTATTTGGAAAATAGTGCCACTGCTATAGTCACCAAAAGCTATACATAATTCAGTACTGTAAAATAGTGGTGAAACAGTTCTATCTGATATAGTATATCGCCATGAAAATAATTTAAGATAAAAATTCAATTACTTCTACTAATAATACAACATTAATAAGAATAATCACGTATGAAGTACATTAAGAACCTATCCATTTTAATTCTAATTTTACATGAAGTCTCTTCTTTCACTGAATGCCCTGAAATCTTTTCAGGGCACCCAAACGCATATATTTTTCTGAAATATGATAACCTTAAACGTGAAATTAAAACAACTGTCATGAAATGAAAAGGGGAATTTCATGTGTATCAATTCTTAGGTAATATTGTCTAAAATAGATATTTCAATAACTTGTTACAAATCACAAAAGAACCCATATACAAAAATTTTCTGAAAAGGTGTAGTATTTAATTTTTTAAATGCTTACTTAGGGTCTGTTCCAGTAAAATTTTTAATCCAGCTCCAAACTGATGGTATTTCACCATTAAAACCGTAAATACTGTGAAGACAGAGAGATGAGTGGGGCTGCTTCATTACATCTACTGGAGCAAACCTGTGATAAATCAAAACAAAAGAAATGGAAAATAGGTTACATGCTTCCTTGGTCATTAGACGTTCCAGGTAAATTTGTTAAGTGTTCGCTGATGTCTACTCCTATCTTCGTAAATGGCCTTTCAGGTTGCACATAATTTGTTGGATTAAAATTTATGTATGTATATCAAGTGTGTATTTCCTTAAACGTTACTGCATATCTTCCACTACCAATTGATATACGAGACAGCGATTAACATGTAAAATATTTGTTTGGGAAAAAAATCTAACGCCACTGATCCGAGCAATGAACAGTTATAGAAGGCAATAAGTAATCGAGTGGATGCAGCTAGTTAGTCTGCAAAAACCGGTTACAATCATAACATTTATAGAATTGTTGTCATCTTAACATATTGTTGCTTATATTATTTTGCATAATTACTAAGAGCTCCATTATCGTGTCTGTTTATACTTATGCTAATATCGGTTGATGCGTTCGAGGGATAAGGACCAGTTTTTCGTCCGTGTAATATTTGTAAAAGATAGAATCGGTTAAAGACCCCAGAAATATTTTCGCGCTATTATTATTTTAATGTTTGTGTTCGATGGAGGTCAATCAACCGGATAGACACCGGACGATCGATTAACTATTAATTAGTTTCGTTTAGAGAAAAAATTAAATTTTATATCCCGATTACAAGATAACCGGTAGAAGATTTGCAAAGATATGCTGCTCCCAGTGTCGGATAAAAGATTGATAATTTTACGGTTCTTAAACGTGTAATTAGGTGTAGTTACCCAATCATTACCTTATGATACGTACAGCTTAAACCTATTTTTTTAATGTTGCTGTAAACCATATAAATGTCCTTTATAGCCCTCTAACCCACTACCTACGCATGTTAAACTTATTGGAACTGGAAGGATCAACAGTTTTAATGTAACGTATCCAATAATACACCTTGTCGTAACTAACCCTGAACCGAAGTATTACTCAAGGACTGAACAATCTCAGTCGTTAACGCCTAAATTCATAAACAATTACGCTCTAATTTTTTCAAAAGTTGTAATTTCCTCACCTTCCAATTCCTGAAAAGACTGAAACTTAACACTGTGGAACCCCCATAAACCTCAAATATGAAATTGTTGATCCAAACACAAGCAATATTTGATTCCCCAAATGTCACAATTAGACTAATAACCCTTAGTACTTTTAACCTAATTAGCCACTTGAAATTTAACTATAGTTTGAATTGTAAAGCAACTTGACTTAACTTAACCTCCTTAATCTCATGGCCTTCCGGGTTTTTATAAATCTATTAAAAACCTTAACTCTCCCATTTTTGGAACTTGAAGTTAGTAAGCCAAACTAATACCTCAAGAGCCTTTGGGAGTAAAGTCGATTTTGTGACATTTTCGGAATTAAGGTTTCCTCGGAGGTTTTTGGTTAGTTTTCATAATGATAAACAATATGAAATAAAATGCATACAAAATTTCATTGCCAAATTGCTATAAACAATGTTTGGAAACCAAAAAATGATGAGTTTTAATATCTCGACAACTATACGTTGTCGTAAATGTTTCAAACCGTAAAGTTGTAGCACATTAATTCGCCCCCAAAATAAATTTCAATTTTTGAAAATCGGTTCTGGAGTTTTCGAGATACTTTTAAAGAAATTAGCTCTTTGCCCAAATTTGTAAACATTAATAATTTTGTTTAGGGGTAATAGATAATAATAAATATATGTGTAATAATAATAATAAATATACCTACTTTCTCCAGGATAATTTCGTTTTGGGAACGAGAACGAAAAATGAGCTAAGGGGCTTGAGTGTCACATTTCCTTACGTACATGCATATCTAATAAGCTCCCAGGCATATTATATCATTCAAGGGATTCAACCATAAACCATAATCTATTCCCTAACTCTTGCTACTATCATCAGTAAAGAGAAGTTCCCAGAAGACGTTTGCTACTCAAACCTTATAAGAAACTGTGGGGGCGTCACTGGACGTTTTTCCATCTGCACGCCCTCGTATTGCACATAATTCATCAGTTGTACAACCGTAAAACTGTACGGTTGTACGGATTCCGTTTTTCATTTATTAATTTTTGTTTCTACACAGTCTCGATCCGTCCATCGTTTTCTGTTCGTACTTCGACCGTTGCATGTGAAGTACCTCCAGGGAAAAAGTCCGACAACTAAACTGACCGACTGACCTGACCGGCGGGCCACAGCCAAACTTCTGCTGTTGGACGGAAGATGCGATGCTGTGTTATGCTGTAAATTACATATTACATCACGAGAAGTGGTCTTTGGTGAAGCGTGGATTATTAGTTTCCTATTTGAATCCTTTAGTTTAGTGTAATGTCTACAAATTGGGAAGAATGAATGAATCATCTACTTCATGTTTAGTACATTACTACTAATTGAAAATCTGGTGTCTGTGGATTTAGTAAAAACCTCTTGCAAAATAAGTATTGGATGTGTATACAGTGGCTCTACTAAAAGTTATTATGCATGTTGCGTTGGCAAAGGTAAGGCTGAAAATTGAAAGGTTGTAAATCTTCCTGGTGTGCCCACTTCGTAGATAAACTCTTTTCATCCCTATTTTTAATTACGTCGAGATACATATACAAAAAGTCTTAAACTACCAGCAAAAGGTAAAAATATACATAGGTACCTAGAGAGAGCGTGTGTCTTAAAGAGAGGAAAAGTATTAGTAAAATAGTATTTATAAATTAGTAAAATAGTATTAGTTAATATATATGTAAGACAGAAGGTTGTCCAGATTCCCAAAGATGGTCATGGCAAATATACACCAGAAGAAAACACAAAGTCTTAGCACTAATTTAATAGACCAGAGCGACCGGTTTCGACTTACTAGAAGACATCATCAGACTCACACTAGATATATATAAAAGTTTTAGGGCTAATGTTGTGCGACATGTGAAACGTCACAAAATAAAACCAAACGGACAAATACAGTTAAAAGATATCACACGTCGAACAAGAACATACATTGAACTAAGAACGTGGAGAAAGCCCTAAAGGAGTAACACCCTCATTAGTTACAAACAAACCAACACCTGGAAGTACAATTATGTAGTAACCTTTCACCTTTGTAACTAAAGAGGATGTAACTCCTTTAGGGTTTTCTCCACATTCTTAATTCAATGTAAGTTCTTGTTCGACATGTCATATATTTTAATTTTAACTGTACTTGTCCGTTTGGTTTTTATTTTGTGACGTCCCACATTTCGCACACCTTTAGCCCTAAAACTTATGTATATCTAGTGTGAGCCTGATGATGACTTCTATTAAGTCGAATTCGGTGGCTCTGGTCTACTAAATTAGTTAAATTAGTAAATAACTACCATGATATGATAATTATCAAAACTCATGAGAAAGCAGAATCCTTAAAAAACAAGGGGAAGATAATCGTGGATATAGAAGATTTTCAGCTAAAATATTTAAGGATAATCATGTTTACAATGTAACTACGAAGCCAGTTTGTGAGAATAATTGTAGAACATTGTAGTGTAAGGTGTGTAAAATCTCTATACATCGCTAACATATAGTGTTGCCCACGAGACGAGACGAGACGATACTTTAAAAAATCTCGTCTTGTCTCCCAAAAAAAGTTGAAAGTTTCGTCTCGAGTCTCGTCTCGCAATAAAAGTCTCGTCTCGTCTCATGTCTCGCGCGAGAGTCTCGCAAATTTCTCGCAAAATCTCGCGATTTCGTGCATATCTTACATTTTGCCGTTATATTACATCCGGTTCCTCCTTCCTCCTCAATTATATCGAAATGCTTTTCAAATTTGCTGTTTCGACAAGAACTGAAATAAACCAATTATTATAATAGGTCGATTATAACATGAGAAGTCGGGTGAGAAATAGGTAGATGATCTCCAAAGGTCGGTGAATATAAAATAAATTGTCGTAGAGTATAAATTGTCAACAGGGATAAAATGTCAAACTTTTTTCCAGTTACAGAAAAAAAACTGTTTTATCCAACACAAAAATGTTGTGAATATTTGTATTTCTAAGACTTCTACCACAATTCAATTAAACACTAGCTTAATTTACAATTATTTACCTACAGAAACTGCTCGCTATTATGCGGCTTTAAAAATGTGTTTCAATAACATTCGCGATAATTAGAATAATTAATTACTATTTGCCATTTTTATCTGCGATATTTCGAGACTTTTTCGATACTCTCGTGCGAGATTCGAGACGAGACTTTTTGAAAGTCTCGTCTTGTCTCGCAAGGAAAATTTAAAATATTGCCTCGAGTCTCGTCTCGAAAACGAGACGAGACGAGACTCTCGCAAACGAGAATATCGTCAGGCATCACTACTAACATATGTGAGTGTCCAGATATGTGGTGAAAAATTGCCTATGTAAGCACTTGGTACAAATATGTGAAAAACTGGATGGGTACCCACTAATCTTGTTATAGATAATGCAGCACATCCACTACGAGAGGGTTCAGAAATGAAATTACAAAACGAAGAAGACATTGTGAAGTTTCAGAAGTTTGTCGAAGAGAAATATACACCACAGATGCTGAGGAACTAGAAATTCAAAATGATAGAGAAGTTCAAAGGCCAACTCTCAAAACTTCTGCAACTGAACAACCTTCTTTCTTCCATGTATATATATTTATAGCAAGACGGGCAGGATGGGTATGGCTCATCCTGCCTCAACTTGGGTATGGATTTAAGGATTTTGCAGTAACGTCAACTTACGTGTGACCCTGCGTATTGTAAAGTTTCTTTTAATTTATTTTTACAGGCCTTAACACATAATTTATGTAGTCTATTCTTCCATTAATTAATTAATGTTATATACTTAACGCGCTAATTTATTTGTACACTTATCGCTAGTCGGGTTATTGCACTTTTTCACTCGCGGTGGCTCCTGGTCTACTCTGGCCTGCTACCGAATCGGCTCGTAATTTATATTTCCTAGTAATGTTTTTCCAGAAGCTTCCAGGCTATTCTTTCTCTAACTGGACGTTCCCGATTATTCGAGAAGAGAGGTTTTATGGCCCTATTTACTGAATTCTCCGAAGCGGTCCCCTTTGAATTGCGCCGACTTCGTCAGATAAGAGAGAGCACGCTTCACACTGATGTTTACATTTCGCGTCACAGTATAATTTGTCGCAGCATGATTTTTCTCTGACATTACGAATTTTAGGAAACTGATGGGCGTAAAGGGGGTTGACTTTAGGACCAGTTGTAATTCTTACAGCCTTGTTTTGTATAGTTTCTATCTTTATATAGGGAGATATATTATAAACGTAAAATAGTCTAAGCGAAACCTGGTGGTACTTTTGTACATTATAGATAAGATATGTGGTTCATTATCCCACGGTATAACTGCCATAGGATATTTATCCTCTAATACGTATTTGTCGGCTAGCTTCCTAACAGTGTAAGTGTAATTTCCACTTCAGATTAAAAGTTGGGTTAATTTCCAAAATATTTAAATTTGCTGGTTTCGAGTTTGGTCTAACCTCCAATATAATCCATTTTTAGTTGATATTGTGAGGCTAAATGTAAACATCAGCGTGAAGAGTGCACCGTCTCATCTGACGCAGGCGGCGCATTTCAAAGGAAACCATAAAAACTCTTCTCGAATAATCGGGAACGTCCAAATAAAGATAGTGTTTCGTCTCAGATAAGTGACATTTTTAATTTATCGTTGCACCGATGATGATTTACAGAGGTCGATATTGCTGTCACCTCGAGTAACCAATACTTCTTCGAGATTTATTTGCTATAAACACAAGTCAAGTCAACAATAAGCCGTAAGGGTAACAAAGACCCTCCAGGGAAAGTAATCGAGTATTTTTATATAAAGTTTTTGACCACATTTCGAAGAAGTAGGGTACGTCGCGATTTCTAAAACATGTGCTTACCATCTGTATATGAGATGAAAGCTACGATCTTCAGCAATGGTCAACCGCCCTTTACTCTATACCGGGGTGATTTTCAACCAATAAGCGACGAGTAATGGGGACTGAAATCAATCTGACCAATAAGCGGAGATCGCGTTTCCCGTTTCTAATTTTTAAGGAAATTTTAATTTTAAGAAGACTCTTCGTCTGACTGCGAGAGCATCATTATCTATCTTCACCTATTCCGTTGTATTTTAAGTTTGTTGCATTTAAATAGTTTTAGTAAATCCGAAGTTACAATTACGTGTTATCATTTCCCAACTGTTCACGCAATATTAAGTTGGCGCGTGAAGTGTACGGTCACTTATAACGATCTAAGACAATCGAAATCGCTGATACGTAAGTACGCAACGTTACAAATAGAATAAACCGGAAGGTTCTCGAAAAGGCATTATTAGGGATATATAATTACGAGCAGGTTCGGTGGCAGGCAGAGTAGACCAGGAGCCGCCGTGAGTGAAAAAGTGCGATAATCCGACTAGCGATAAGTGTACAAATAAATTAGCGCGTTAAGTGTTTAACATAAACTGATTAGTTAAGGAATAGACTAAATAAATTAGGTAGTGTTAAAAACAGTAATAAATCAATAGGAATAAACGTTACAATATGGAACACATGGAAACCGAAAGTTCCTACAAGGACAACTATCGCACGAAACAACAAAAAATTCTGATAATGTTGTCGATTGTATTAAATATACGATTTTTAACTTGAAATCCAAATGAAACACTGAATTTTGTTATGAGTAACCGAAAGTCCTTGTGTTTCGTGATACGCTCATCGGAGATATCACCTTTTCATTTCTTGCGTCAAATATTCTTATTTCGCTACTTTTATTCCTCCCATCTCTTTTCCCACTTATAAAGCTGTATGCCAAACATATGGCAGTTAATATCGTCTTAATCCAATATTGAAATTTGCATTTAATTACCGGTGGTTCTTCAGGCCGTCATTCCCTGCGCCTTCTAATAAAAATTTTTCTATCTAAGCCGTAGAGGCCTTTCAGTCGTCCACCACGTCAAGCAGTTAGTAGAGATGTTATCACCACAGATAGGTAAGGCCTATTTGGAGAGAGAGAAAAAATCCACAGCTTATATGAAACAGCATTCACAGTTGGAGAGTTCACGCTCTACGGCTCCGTCGAGAACCGTTCACATCCTTTTGGGAATTTCGAATTTTTCCGACACTTGAAAGAGACGTAAACGTAGAAAGAGGAAGAATGGGAAGTAGAAGTTCTCGGAGAGCGTGAAAACGAAATTTACATTTTAATTATGAGTAGTCGGACGCGATTTTTAAATTTACATTCGATATGTTGCGAAAGAGAATAATTTCGACGGCGGAGAATAACAGTTAGGGAGTATCATGTAGAGCCGCTTTTTTAGAGTTATCTTGAGAACGGTGCGTCGGTATTAGCGATAAACTTAATCCTGCGGAAGGCCCGTTATAAAGTTTTTTTTTATTAGAGAGGTAATTAGATTCCACGTGGATCGTTTGAATCGTTTAGTAGAAAGGCTGTTGTCATGTAAACTCATCAAATTTCAAGAATTCCATTCTAAAATCAGTTGATTGTGCAATCACAATTTAGGTAATTAGGATTTAATCTAGGCGAAATTTGCTTCATTATCCTTCTCCAATAAACTTGGTCCAACCTATCAAATAGGATTTTAGGTATCATGTTTTTTAAATTATTTCATGTGCTAGGTGTCATTGCATTTAAAATAATGGTCAGATTTTAGACATAAGTAGACTATCCTGCTTCCGGCGATTCCCATCTCGGCACAAGAAACAGGTAAACGATAAAATTATACCCCAACTCGGCATACTTCTAGCCAGGTACTCAATTCTACAGTGCCCATCTCGGCATAGGGTGATGCTTATAGGGTGATGCTTGCCCCCTTGCGTTTCCAACGTACTTTCGAGCGTATCACATGACGTTCACACTTCACTGGTATACGGTGTGCTGCGTTTACTAGGTTTCTCAAATATAATTTTGCGCAACAGTCAAGTACCATTATTTTCGATAATACCGTATTATCAAAAAGGTACCTCCCTAGATTTATGCCGAGTTATTGAGAGATTATTGTAGTGTGTACCCTGCTCGAACCGTTGTGCCGAGATGGGTATATTAGAAATGGACCGACAAGGGGTCGTAAAATTGGCCGCAATAAAATGTGCCGAGATGGGATACACCCCGGCCACCCCCTGCTTCATACTATCAAGTTAGCTCAAATCAGACATGTAGAAACTTCGTACATATATTCATATGTATTAACACGTTATGGTATGAACACATTAGGGTGTAATGTTTTTAAGCTGGGACACTATATACGGGGTGTGTATAAATTCGCAAAAAATTCATACCTTGCGACAAACTAATACTATAGATCATAACATAACATCTAAAGTCAGTTTTACGTTGAACAACATCTCAAATTCGGAAATTATGAAAAAGGCAAAAGTTGTAAAATCCACTTGCTAATTTACATTTTTCTTTTACTCTCCATGTATATAATAACATTTAGGTATAGTTTAAATGAAAGTTTTTGAATTAGGTGTGCACTTCATTTACTTAGCTTTTACGTAATGAGTTACCCTATTTGTGTGACAATAGATTTGATTTAACATTCGACTTTTAACAGATTTATGTGACAGATGAATACATTAAGCATTTCATTGCATAATTTTAATCACACTTCATACGTTACAAAAGTGACATTATCCTTTTTCCAAATGACTCTCATAAAAAGGGCCATTTTTCCAATTTTTACCATTACTGAAAATATAAAATAATTTTGTATAGCATCGCGTAACTCAGAAAGGGTATGTACGTTGAATATTAGTAGAAATTTTTAAAGAATAAAACGAGGCAGACTAAATTTAAATTATGGCAATTTCTTCTAATTATCTTCTCTTCATTGTCTCTGCTACATGTACAGTAACTAGAATAGATCCTAAAATAATTTTTGAAAATTTAGGATTGTGTTATATCAAAACACTCTCAAACGACACAATTTGTCAAAATTAGAATAGAAATTGTTGTCAAAATCAAATGTCAAACTTAATGTATTCTCTCTAGAGAAATTTGTTTTGTAACAGGTTTGATGATAGTTTTTGCGGTATAATTTTAATGCAAATGGGCGCAAAATGCAAAATTCCTAGAAAATATGCATTCCTTTGACCACGTTGTCTCTTGTTATTCAAGATACAAGGATACTGGCAATATTATTTCGTGTGTATTTCAGCAGTTATGCATTATTCATTTAAATAGTTATTTAGCAATAACAGTACCTATTTATGTTATTGTGTAACTGATGAGTTAAGTTTATTTCTATAATTGACGAACACTGAAACATTACTTGTTGAGCAGCACCGTTAAGACCACACAAAACAGATTTATTTATTACCACAGAAAAGTGTAATATTTAATATTGCTAATTGCATTACAAATTATTAGGAATGAGGACACGAGGTTTCTAAAGGGGTAAACTTAAATAACGACAATTTCAACGAATATATTGTATGCGATCTCATCTACGCAACAAAGTTCACTGTCCGTTTTGCAATATTCCGCTTAGAAAAATGAAGAAAATGTGAAGGCAATATGACATTTATATAATCAAATGCGTATCGAATCAAATTTTGTGCTTGTCATCTGAGATGAAAGGTTATTCGCAAAGACTTCATACTCATTCAAATTCAATAAAAGCATTTAGTGTTGGTAAGGCTGTCCCCAAGAGCAATACGCATGCACCGAGTGACGAGGTATATTCCTGCAATGGGCGTTTTTAGGGTTCAACACCTTATGTTCTTGTGTAATAACAATCGTTATTAATTAGACATATAAAGATAGAAGGAATCATATTTTAATACAATTTGCCCAAAAAATTGTGATAACTGCTTCTCAACTGTAAGCCAATAGTCTCGATTATAAACAAAATAAGAAAAACTTTCTATTTGTGAAAATTTTGTTCGTTTAAAAAGTTACAAGAGAACTTTTTGCTAATGCTTTATTGTGCTTTGTCTTGAAAACCAGTATTCCAAATATTTTAAATACGATTTCAGCTGTAAATGAATTCATAAACGAAGAAATTGTAAAATTAACTTTTTAAATTATGTTCCGATCAAGAGTTATATGAATTCCAAATTGTTATATCCGTAAAATCAAAATGTGTTATTAATTTTTTGGGTTCTCTCTAAGTGTCACCTTGATGTGCCGACAGTACGTTGTTTGTAAAATAAGTAAAACTATCCCATAACATTTTTTTAAGACACAAATGAATATTTATTTGAACTCTTAGAAATGGTGACTGTTTAATACAGCCCAATAAGTTAACACCAAAAGACGTTCTATTATCATTAACCGAAATCAGCTATGTTGAACAGTAAATATCTTGCATAAATGTATTTTATAAAATATATTAAGAAAACCCTTAAAAAATATTTAGGAAAAATGAAAAAAGGTCACTTTTAATAGTTGAACGTTTTAAAAAATGTATTTTTGGATACACTTGAAAAGTACACTCCTTGATAATATTCAGTGGGCCTATGTGACAATAACAACAGAGTGTCTCAGAATTTTAATGAACTATTTTATAAATGGTAAAAATGAACTACAAACATACCTAACTGTAGTCAAACGTGTTCCGTAGTCTGATGGTGTATATGAGAAATGAAAATCATTGGCAAATATGTAAGTACTTGGTCTCTTATATTTTTTGCCCAGCCAATAGATTTGTAATAATTAAATTATACTTTAAGTATGTTCAAAAAACCGTTTTTGCCTTCCTTTAAATGTCAATTTGGTTGATAGATATTTAAATGCGTCACTAATTTTCAATATCTAAACGGCAATTATTTAGTTTAACAATAGTATGTTAAGCATCTATTAAATTTGTTTAAAATTATTTAAATTTATACAGATTTTCTTTATTGAGCCATGTTTTGGGTTAATTTATACCCATCATCAGTCGTACCCTTCTAATGGTAAATACCATTTAACCAAATAACAATGAGACACCCGGGTTAATGTATATGTATCCAATAAGCAATAATACCAATTTTAGATTTTCTATTTAGTCAGGTAAAAGAAATTATTCATGCATTTTATTGTGCGGCGTATCTTTTACGAGAAGTTCTATATTATGTCAAGGTGACTAAATTTAAATAACCGCTGAATTCAAGTTTCTTGTGGAATTACCAATTAATTTTTTAGTTACTGTTTAGAAATTGAACCATATTCTTAAATTTAATTGTGCATTTCAAAATTTAGGTTAAAACTTATTTGAGTGTCTTACGTTACACCTCACCATTTTTTTGTAATCTTTTTTTAATATCATAAACTATGAATTCTAGAACCTGCGTTTATTAACACTTTCGGAGCTAAATTAGTATGATGAATCACAACCAGGAATATGTGCCGGTGACATAGTTGTGAGGTACTTTCGGAACTTTTTTGAGAAAAAAGTTAGTACGCCACTGACAAATTTCATGTTTGCATAGTTAAAAAGCTGTTGCTGTGTGATTTTCTAGCATTAATCGTTTGTCAGTAAAATATTTTTTTATTAGCTTAATCTGGCCAAAATGACCATAGATCAAAATGCAATAAAACGTTATTTTACAGGCAAACGATGCATCATCCTATGGATAATATATAATATTTTAATATACAAGTACAAAAGGATTTCACTTAAACATTTCAAAACCATTGGATAAACCGTGGAGAGCCAATGAGAGCCAGAGATAAATCCATTGAATTTCATTCTTTGGGGCCAGTTTGAAAATTTGGAATATGCAACTCCGGTAAATACTATAAAACATGATATCTTGAACATATCATTACGCCGAAATTAACAGCAGTGTTAAAGCACTGCAAAGAGTTAAAGCAGTTGACTCGAAGCAATTTCAACTACTAGGAACTTAGGAAGGTGTGAAAATCCAATGCGCTGATATTGACCCCTCTTGTAATATATACCAAAAAAATATATTACGTTCATTTTTCGTTAATTTTCTTTTGCTAAATTGTTCTTTATTTTTACACTGTTGGCAAAACTTGCAGCGAACTGAGCAAAACGAAGGTACTTTTCATTGGATCCCATTGAAAAGCTCGCAAAATATTTCCTCTCCAGAATTCGACCATCTGACTTAACCGAATTGTCTTCCAAACCATTTATAGAATCCATATCTGCGTACTCATTGGTTTTTTCATTGGTTTCTTTTATGGAGAATGATAAATTGTAAACACTATCATTATTTTAGCACAATATGTCAGTTGCTTACTTAATTGTTTGGAGTTTAATTCGAGTGTGATCTAAATAATTTTATTAAAAACTGCAGTGACTGATATCTCTAGCAAATGGTTAATTTTAACACTTCTCTTTCATCTCAAGATAAAACAAATAAAAAAATTAATTAATAATTAATAATTTCAATAAAACAATCTTACTGGTATTAAAATAATGGGAGAAAAATTAACAAGAATTTCTTTCCATCAACTTCCCAGAAATGTGCTCACAGCAACATTTACATTACCCAAAAGATCGCTAATTAATACGAGAATTCTCAAACTCTTCTTGCATTTTATTAATAACTAAAGGAGTAATTGTTAAATTTCACTTGTTTTAGTAGAATATGATGGTATAGTTCTGATATGATGGTGATAAGGTGATGAGAATTTGTTAATATGAACCTACGGTGATAGGCCAAGAATACCAGTCTATGAAATAAATTTTGAGTGGATTTTCTTAAAGTCAAACTATCTTCTTCTTCTTCACTTCAGGTTTTAGGCACTTTGCCTGTTACGATATCCATCTTTCTCTCGGCCTTCCGATATCTCTTCTTCCATGGCATTGATAAAATTTGACTTTGGCTGGTATCCTCTTCTCGTGCATCCGTTCTACGTGTTCTTTCCACTTACTTTTATTTTCCATTGTTTTTCTCGTTTATATTAAAGATGTTTAATTCCGTTCTTATATCTCTTTTTCTTAGTCTGTCCAGTTTTGTGCAACCTTTCACTCTTCTTAGAAATATCATTTCTTGTGCTTGTATTCTACTTTCTTCTTTTTTGTTGTTGTCCTTGATTCACCGCCGCATAAGAGGGTTGGTACAGCTATCGTCGTGTAAAATTTTATTTGTGTATATTCTATTGTCTTATTCTTTAATGTTCTGCTGTTAGTTCCGCAAATATGTGTGATTTTATTAAGTTTTTCTTCAATGTTTTTGCTTCGGTCATAAGATATATCGCAGTCTAAATATTTAAATTGTTTTACCTGTTTCAACACTATATCATTTACGACTATCTTTGTCCTGACTGGATATCTACCTAGAAAGCCATGTTTTTCGTTTTGCTTGCTGATATATTCATATCGTATTTTTGACAGGTGGTTGGTAGAGTATATATTTTTCGTTGTAGGTTGTCTTCTGTTTCCGCCTAGAGTGCTAAATCATCGGGTTCAGGGTGGTATTTTGATCTAAATATATACCTTTAAAGCACTTCGTTTTCCACTCTTTCACAATGGCATCTATATATATGATAATGGTGGCGAAATACGGCAGCCTTGTCTAACTCCCTTGTTTGTTGATATTTCTCTAGTTAACTTTCCGCCCATATCTATTGCAATTTTGGAGTCAATGTTAAAACTTTGTATTGCTCTTATTAAGTTTTTTGGATATCCCCGTTCTTTCATAATATTCCATAATTTGCATCTGTTTACATTGTCAGAAGCTCTCTCAAAGTCTATCAAGCTTATACAGACCTTTTCTACAGAGTCGCATTATGGTATATACATAAGAGCGAAAGAAAGGCCATATATTTCTCGTTGGCTAAACAGAGAAAGAGCTTTTGCGACGTTGCTAACTCGCGAAACATCAGTCATCGCGCACTCTACCGGCCGGCATTATGATATG
Source organism: Cryptocephalus moraei (assembly GCA_946251905.1). NCBI lineage: Eukaryota > Metazoa > Arthropoda > Insecta > Coleoptera > Chrysomelidae > Cryptocephalus > Cryptocephalus moraei. Next base: position 14,161,963 of record OX276460.1, read on the forward strand.
TATGAGGAACACACCTACATTCGCTGTATAGCCTCCGACGGGAATATTTGGAATGGGTCCTGGACCTATTGGGGGCCTAGACTGCGGCCGGCAACGTTGCAAAACTTCCTTCTCTGTCATACTAACGAACTACCATTAGTTTCTCTTTTGCCTTGTTGATTTCGGACTATGCATTTCAATAGAAAAGCTCCGTATATAAGCGTAAATTCACCTGAAAATTAGAGGTATTTGTCTTTAGGTTTTAGGTTATGTTAGGTTTTAGGTTTATTTCGTCCAATTGTAACGTTTTCTTATGTTGACTTCTCCATGGTTCCGTTGTTGTCTACAACTGAACTGTTTGATATGATATTTAGTCCGCCTGAAGAAGACTGCTAAGAAACTCGAAACCGGTTAAAGTGGCATTCTAATCAATATTAATCCTGTTGGCAACACTTTGAGTTTCATTACTCATCTCGTCAAAAGTGGACAATACTTTAAAAGTGGTCAGAGAGATCGTACGTTGTTTTTAGGGCTGAGGTTCGTGAATTTTGATTTTACTGGACCGTGCTTGGAACAGCTAGTTCGAAAATACCAATTATTAGTTAACGATCCTTAGAAATCTAAGGAATAAAAGGTTAGACCTTTTGGAAATTGCCATTTTACGTAGGAAGTTATAGGGTTGAAAATTCAAAACTCACCAAAAAATTGTCACTAGTTAATCGAAAGATGTGGAAAACGATGGGAAACTAAATCGAGGGAGTGTTGTAAAATTCAATCAATATTTTTACCAAACTCCGAAATAATTATAATGTTGTTCGCCCATTTTCGGTATAGTTTGGTCAAATTCGTCTTATTACACTAATAAGATGCCCGTCATTTCGGTCGTTTACACACAACCATTTCTCAGTTTTGTACAGCTGTCAGAAGAATTCAGACATGAAGAAAAATATCTGTTTTAAATCATTTTTGCGGGTAATTCTCCACAATGTTAGAGTGAACTTTGACTATTAACGTCTAATTGGATTAGTCAAAGTTCATTATTAACGCTGAATTTATAAAAACAACTTATTGGCACAATGAAAAACTGAACGTCAAAAGTGGCTGTAGAAGGCTGTAGTATTTCTCAAAATGGGCCATTTTAGCTAGAACTATTTCTTAGAGACCATTTCTACAGGGTCGCAGTATGGTATAAACATAAGAGCGGACGAAAGGCCATGTATTTCTCGTTGGCTAAACAGTGAAAAAAAAATTGCGACGTTGCTAGCTCGCGAAACATCACAGCCATCGCACACTTTACCGGCCGGCATTATGATATGTATGAGGAACACACCTAGGAAACGTTTTCATTTGCTGTATAGCCTCCGACTGGAATATTTGGAATGGGTCCTGGACTTGGACTGCGGTCGGCAACGTTGCAAAACTTCCTTCTCTGTCATATTAACGAACTACTATTAGTTTCTCGCTTGCTCTTGTTGATTTCGGGCCATGCATTTCAATAGAAAAGCTTGGTATGTTTTTCTCTGTTGCATTCTCTGTGTTTTTCTATGATTTGTTGTATTGTGAATATTCCATCTATTGTCGATCTACCTTTTCTGAAACCCATTTATTCTTCTTCTATAAGTTAAAAAGTCAAACCATACAGCATAGGACTCGGCTATATATCTGGACCTCGGCTCCAGATATTGAAAACGTGTCTCCATGCACCACGCCACTGCGTCCATTTATCAAGGAATGAAGACTTATCTCGGCGTTAGTTTACCTCTTTTTCTCTTTCTCTTTCTCATCTGAAAGAAGTTATTCGTTTACTTGCAACAAAGTCTCGTTAACGACAATTTAATGGGCAAACAGCAAAAGGGAAACGCTCGAAACCGAACGTGGAACTGGAGTCCGCGCTTTTTCCCGCAACGGACACGAAAACCCACCATCCAGCTTAATTAAGCCGTACGGATGACGGCAGCCGATCGGAAACGCATTCCCCCGAGAAAAATTCACATTTAAATTGAATTATAATGGAAAGTCATGCATGAAATGTTACACATTTTTGCTAAGCTGTTCACCCCAAATCTCGATTCGGTACTCGCGGCGTGTGACGAAATGTTTACTCGCGAGAGAATCGACCTCGTGATCTAAGGGGGGGGCCTTGAGATTCTGCGGTTTTACGTTGTTTCAATGATTCGATCGTCCGATAACTCAACTGTGTCGTAGTTTACTCCAAAAATCACTTCACACAAGTCGACAACTGCTTGGAAAACGAGAAAGGGTTTTTTGCTTATATGTGTTTAACTAAAGATGAACACATAGTATCTAGTATCATGTATGTATAATACAATGTGTTTCAAAATGATTGTCATCTAGTCGGCTGTGGAATTCCCATGTAAAATAAAAAAACCCGCCTTGCGACAATAATAGGAGTTTCTACTAGCTATACATAACCTCAAAATAACCAACTTAACCTCTTTTGACTTCTGATTTTTCTCTGTCAAAAGAACACGAATTCGGAGTATTTGTTTATTTGTAGTATTTGTTTTGGCCCTGAAAAGGGCCGTTAATTACCAGCTGTACTGATTGACAGTTTGACAATGTGTGGCAATAAGTAACACTTGTTGTCAGAATTAGATAGGTTCAAATCAATAGAGCGCGGTACATCAAATATTAAATGCACAAAAATTCCAACGCCAACTAGATGACAATCATTTTAAAACACATTGTCTATACTTGTCATATATAATATAATAATTTATAATGTAGTAATATAAACATGTATCAATAATAACACATTTCAAAAACCTCAAACCTTTAATTTGTTAACCGAGTAACTTTGAAAGTAAATGGGAGGGGGGGGGGCTAGAAGTGGATATACAGCTAAATTTACCTCTAGAAAATAAAATAATAGTTGTTAATAAAAGATAATAAAAAATTACAATAAAACAAATTACATGTAAAATATATATAAAAGAAATAGTAATATAATTAAAATAATAAAACAAATAATAAAAATAAAATGATTATTAAATAATAAAAACATTAAAGTTTAAAAGAAAAGTATATGCACATATGTGTGGTGATGTATATGAAGTATATGTGAGGTGAACTGATACTGACTCTGAGACTAAGATTGAGCCGACAGCACTTCTGGAACAAAGAAATAAAACCACTTTGAGTAAAGCATGCCCTCTGCCAATTTCAGAGACAATAATAAATTTTCTTGCTTAATAATTAGCAAAGTTGTACGATCATTTAATTATATAACAAATATACAACACAGTAGTATAATAGTTGGTCTTTTATCTCTTTATTTTCGTCCGGTCTGTGCAATGGATATTAGGGGATAAAACGCAGGGTGTGCTATGGGAATAACGCCCAAAGTACTCCCCACAGCCACCAGTAAACAATCATCTTATAAATTTCAAGGGTGGAGTGTGCAATGGTACCAGGGAATGACGCACACGTAACTCTCTCTACCTACTAGCAGCAATTACCTCAAGAATAACTACTAAGTACTAACAACAGTGACTAACTAATGTTTGGAATACTTAACGTAGACAACTACAAATATTACTCAGTTTAAATATCGACAGTTAATTATTTAAATAGTTAGTTAGTTAATCAATAGTTGGAGAATGAAAGACTCTGTGATGAACTCACCATTTAATGATTTCTTCCAACTGCTCTGCTCAATATTATTGTCTATTCGCACCGGAGATTAGCTAATCATACAACACAACACAAACTCTTATGAAGAGTAATCGAAGTCTAAAACACACAGGCAAACTTTAAACCTTCTTAAAAGAACCGCCCTCTTGAGTTGTGTTTAGATAAACTTATATGTTTTAAAAGAGGTTTTAAGAGGTTTAGCTCACATGTGATGCCTGGCACATGCATATGAGCCATCTCTTAACGAAGAGTTACAATTTATGTTTGTCGATATTTATTTTCAACGCAAAATATGAATAAAAATTCGAAAAACAGGAAGAATAAAAAAAAAGAGGTAGAAGGTATAATAGATAAATTAAAAATAAGAAGGCAAAGAAGAAAACAAAAGAAAGTACAAGAGATAAATAAAATTATTCTTACACAAGGAAGATTCAGACAGCCAGCCTTGGAGTAATAGTCTTCTTGCAGGCTATGAAATAACAGTGTTTTAAGGATTTCGGGCATTGTATTCTTCTCATCTGAAGTCCTATGCAATTGTTACAAATTTACATAAAATTGATATAGTAGCTTTTCTGTACCTGCATTTCATGGCTGTTTGACTCGAACAAGATTACTTAATAAGAAAACGTTATACCAAATGTAACAAAAAATACAAATACCCCGTGATTAAGTAGAAAAGTGCCATCTCCGCTCTTGTACGCTTAGTATTTTAACAGTACATTCGGTAACATTCCGTAATAATCCCATGGTTTCTCTCCTGCATTTAACAAACCTCCTGCGTGACTCCAACTCTCCTCCATCCATCTCTCCTTAACTCGACACTGTAAAATTTGCAAAATTTAAAATATCTACCTCTCTTTCGAGCTTGGCTAACGGTTACCTCTCGTAATGAAGAATTATACCATTTCCTTATTCGTCAGAGTGGTTTCCACAACTTTTGAGAAGATAATGAAGAGTTATCTCACCTTTAATGTCACAGTTTACGTCAGTCTTCGTCTCTCGGCGAGAACACTACCACAGCGTGAAACCTGCGAAGTTGCCAAGCACAAGTGGACGTTAAAAGGTCCCTTCGGGCTATCAGAGGCTCGGATCAAACGTGAGCATTTTAGAAGTATTCAAGGTGAAGTTTTGAGCGGTAATTTTTATAATGTTACTTTATAAAGGGGATCGCATCAGCTTCTTATAACATTAATAATATCAACGTTCTCTACAGTTGTAGCATTTATCGTTACCCAACATTGACTGCAACACATTACTATTGGTAATAAATAACTTGAATTATCTCCTCGAAGACCAGAGAAATATTATGTCGATTTTATATCACATTCCTGATATCCAAAGTAATGTTTCCAAAGGGGAAACATCATTTTATTTCTTGTTTTCTTGTCATATTCTGAATATAACTAATGGGCACACTTATAACTGATTTACACCTGTAAAGTTAATAACAAGGTCATTTATATTCTAACCAACGTGACAAAGAGTTGACGGATATGCATTCATATACAAACATTACCTACGATGTTAGCACATTAACAATTTAAACAGATTTAAAGATGGCGATAATTCTGCATTTCAGGATTTGAAAAATTCATTCTTTGACAGTTTTACATGTATTATAATTTCCAAACTTTTTAGTCTTCGATTTCAGGATCTGCAAACTGCTTTTTATAAAACTGAAAAGAATTTTAACAAATACGAAGACAATTAATATCTTGAATATGTACCATCATGCACTGTCCGTGTGTGCCAAAGGTACTATATAACTTTTCATAACTAACTAATATGCTACAAATATTAAATCTTTCCACTCTTGGCAACGTCGCTCCAATGGATAGGCAGGAAGGTCACCGAAAACGCCCTTTTAACGGACCAACGCGTCTTTAAATTAAACAAATGATTTATGTATTTTAAGAGATACTCTTTATTTAATCAAAATAATCGAGACGCTCCGCGAATCGCTTGAGTCCACCTTGTTATCCGTCTGTTAACGAAGGTAATCAAAGTTACTTAATTAGATGGTTGATTAATGACTTGACTCGAAAATCGGAGAGTTCAAGAAGTGCATGGATAAACGACGAGGAAAGACATGGAAAATAGATCTATAGAGGAAGGGTCTAGAAGAATCTATGGATCTAGTTTTATTTAAAAATGATGTAAAAGTAATCTAGGCGATTTATGCAGCAATCTAGAAGAGATTACCTATTGAAACCTGTATCAATTTAATGGTCCCAGACGTGATAAGTAACTAAGTGCATTTTTACCAGTGATTAAAAGTGGTTAATGGTGAAGCGTTATTTCAGGTAAGGTAAAAATACAAGGAAACTGTTTTATAAAAAAGTAAGAAATGGCAACGGATCTAGTTAAAGCAAGAATGAAGGGTGCAATTAGTTTGAAGTACTGATAGACTATTACTCGCTTTTATTGATGGTTATATTGATAACAAGCAATACCGAAGTTAAACCAAATATGACTGTGTTTATAATATTAATAAAGAAACACGTGAATTTCAAAGTAAACGAAATATAGGTGGGAAGTGTTTAGGTCAAACTCTTTAAATATTTTTGCAGAAGTAAATGAATTAAACAGCCTTACACGATGGCAGCTATTTCATAAGGTTTAGTTCGGATTTTAATTTTATTTTTAATTTAAACATTAATAACCTTTTAAAATGTTGGAGTGCTGGGAAATTAAATAAAAGAAAATCAACATGAAACATAGTATCATTAGGAACGTCAGTTTGAACGGGATTATCTGATAAGATGACATTTAGAGAAGGGGTATTGGAAAGGAATTGTTAACAATTTTTTCGGGTAGCCATATTCTAAATGAATATTATCACTTAACTTACTTAAGCCTTCCTTACCAAAATAGGAATGCAGAAGATTTATTACTCTTATTTAAAGCCTTTAGTAAATTTAGCTTCATTTCATGGGAAAGGAAATGTATGAAACAATTACTACTAATAGGTTTCCGATACCACTTTATACAAAGCGTATTAAATTCATCTCCAACTATCAATATCCAGGGAAGGTAAGGTCTTACCTATTTATTTTTCTATAGTAAATTGGCAGTCTTAAGCTAAACTATTAAAAATGTTAAGGGTGTTATTGTTATGGATTTCATTCACGGGGATGGCTAATATAAGATAATACAGCATATTTTGTTAGAAATGTAACTTGAAAACGAATTTACTCTAAGGCATTATTTATAAGATCATAAGAAAAATAAATTGTCAGTAGAGGTACTATCTATCGGTTTAGGTTCCCATAGGGGAACCAAAAATTTGTTGATATTAAGCATCTTCGAAAATGAAAACATTTGATACGAAAATAATTTGAAAGATTTTTTGGAAATATTCGTATTAATTTTAGATCCGTTATTAATGGATGACCACGTGTTAAAGGTAATTTAAACAAATTTTAAGTAAATATGAGTAAATAAAGAAATCACAACGAAACTAACTTTTAAATAGTTATCTGTTAATTTATAATCATTCATAAAAGTGCTAAATCCAAAAGAGTCTTAGATGTCAAGATCATTATAATGATTATACGCTTTTGATAGGATATCCGTTGCAAAGGATGTTAGTTTAACATTCGTAGAATTATTTGATGAAACTATAGATCTAAAAGATAAAAAGGGTTTATGTATCCTGGGAAAGCGTAAAGATGACAATGAATAAAAAACTGATATATGATAACTGAAAAAACTGAAACAAGGTTTATGTACTTACTATTTATAATAATTATACTCTTCTGTAATGTACACACTAAATTATATTTATACATATCAAACCAATTTTAATCTTAAATAATTTTTTTTTACATATAAAATTTTATGTTACGAATGAATGATATACGTTGAATTATCATCATTAAATTAATATAAATGTATAACATTAATTTAATCATCCATCTAAATTCAAATGTAAATTATTTAATTTGTGTTCAACCCGTTCTTTATTCTGTCATGGTGAACATATTTATATGTACCTCCATATAGTTATTCAGAACAGTCAACGCTACTTATTTAAAATGTTAAAAAAACTCCTAAAAGGTCGATCAGTATAGTTGACTCCTTGTGTTCTGCTCAAGGGCGTCGATAAGGGGGGGGGGGGGGGCGAAATGGGGGTATCTACCCCCCTAAAAACTAAAGTTAATTTTATAATTATCACTTCATTGAAAATTTTTTACGTGATGGGAATGTATCATCCCTTCCAGAAAAAAAATTTACATGATAGGAATATATTACCCCTCCCCGAAAAAAAAAAATACATGATGGGAATGTACTTTAACCAGTAGCAATTGGAACACCAAAAAAAAAACACGTAATGGCTTTTAAAGTAGTGAAGAGCGATGCCGCCTTGTCCTCCATGGGCGTATCATTACGGATAATAACTCTAATAGTGAATTCACTTTCAAATCGCACAAAGAAATGGCACACACATTCACACACCACTGCATTCTCCAGTATAAATGCGGAAGAAGACATCACAAGGAAAGCACACGTGGCCGCTATATTGCACCATCCAGTATCTGTAGAGTCTCGCGTACTTCCTCGTACACGATTTCACTGATCGACTGTACACCTGCACCTTAGAAGAAGAAGAAAATACAAACGAAGTGCCGCTGTCGTAAAAAAAATTGCGGCCCAATGGACCCTCTAGTTATTTATCTGTACATATATCCATACATTCACATATATGATTTTACTTGGGCAACTGAACACCTGCATTTTAAAAATACCAGTGCGTTTCTGAAGATATGTCCCATGGTTTTGTATAGAGACAACGGGCTCTTTTCGAATGTCCTCGGTAAATTCAGATTTTATTAAGTGTTCCAATTGTTACTGGTTAAAGTATACCCCTCCCAAAAAAAAAATTATCGACGCCAGTGGTTCTGCTGCTCAATAACTGCTTACACTAGTAAGTATTGTTATTTAGTTAAGTACCTGTATTATTTATTATGTATGTATAATACCTACTTGTATTAAATTTACTGAGCTACAGCTACGTATCTAGGTTTACGCTGAGGAAGGAGGAAAACACCTCCGAAAGCTAAGCTAACTATACTCTTTTTCCCAACAAGATAGACGCACATTAATGATTTGACCGTCAAGGTCACAGGCGTGCAGATAACAATATCATTTAGGATAACGGAGTACCAATAATTACGGTATTTTTCGTTGAAATAAGGTTATTTAGGAGTAGGGGTAATAGTAACGAGAATTATTACGACTAATAGGGGTACGCAGGCAATTTGTAACATGTGACCCCGTCTTCCTGGAAAAATACTTTGTAGAGGGAAAACGCGAAACGCCACTGACATCTCACTATCCTCTCGCCGGATTTCTGCTTATCTCTTACCTTCTTTTTCTTCTTCTTCTTCTTCGCCTTTGGACCTTTTGTTCTGACACCACTAAACAGGGTGGCCCCTTCAAAATTATACAAAAACAGGTAAAAATGCAGGTATACTGCTTACGATAACTGCGAAATTTTTTTTCCTCTGGTACCTACATGAAAAATCCCTTTGTTAACGACCAGCACATTAATATGCGTCTATCTTGTTGGGAGAAAGAGTATAGTAAATTGTTATTCTTATAAAGATATTTTGGCTGCATACCCATAAGAGAGATCATTTTCAACAACGTTTATCATAACAGTCAGACTATATAGGGTATATATATGTTGATTGTAGGTACATATTATTGTATAACTAAACAAAAATTCTTTTTTTGAAAAACAAATTTGGTATCAAGACTTTTATCCATATGTGTATTATTTTGAACCATTATATTTACGTGTATAATAATTGTTTTTTAATCTACATAGAGTACTTTCGCAATTAGCATTTAAAACAAAGAAAATCACTATTGTAATCACTTCTATCCAGGTTATTTATAAAGAAAACGAATAGTGATAATGAATAAAAATGTTATATTAGATACAAAAACAACTATCACATAGCAATCGATATCATACAAAAGCAAGCTAATAAGTCACAGTTTAAGTGTATCACTACCTGAATAAATATTTAAAATTGTTACAAGTTGTACACCAACAAATTTTGAATTACCGCCAAAACCAACTGATCGAACTGTAAAGTTCAATGCGCAAGCCCGGAGTTGATTTTAATCTCACAGATGACATTTAAAATGCACGGAGTTTAAAGTTACTGGATATATAAAGTACCGTAGACTCCGCCATTTTGGGCAAAAATTTGGCGTCCAATTTGAATTGCTAATGTTAAATGAAAAATCAATTTTGTACTGTATTACTAAAAAAAGCACAACTGTATCAACATGCGTTAATAATTGAAATTCAGATAGTAAGGCACTTAATTACAACAAGCAAGCATTGTTTTTTGTTTTCATTACTATTTAATGTTAGCAATTAATTTGGTGCTAAATTGTTGCCCAAAAGTGGCGGAGTCTTGCGGTACTTTATATATCTAGTGACATTGACGGAGTTGTCCCAAATATGAATGTTTTGTGGTGTAAGTGGCACTCGAACGCCGTCTCATGGAACACCAAGAACACATCAAGCGAGTCGATTGGGACGTTAGGAGGCAAGATTTTCGTAATTACTGCCATTGTCTCCGCGGGAGATTAAGGATTTAACAGCTGCCGCGAGCTCGAATGCCCAACACCAGGTGTCTCGAAAAAAACCCAACTCGTACCAGTTTTTCGACGGAGCAGCACCCGAAAAATTAAAAGAGGAAAGAACATCAGAAGCCGTTATCACGGCGCAGAAACGAGACCTGTAAATTGCATAATCCGGCGATAATGTCCGGACCTAAAACATGTCGACCGTCCTCTTCGTTGTCTTACGAAAAATAAAGAGATCGAAGCATGGCAGGGCAAAAACCATTAAAACGCCCATACCAATAAAATACAAATTCATTCCGAATTCCCTCCATTTACAACGGAATCGAATTAAAAGTAACCGCTTTTAAGAAACCAGCATGGGCCAAAGTAGCCAAAGTCCTCCGCAGGACCGTAACGACGGACTTCGGGACATCTGCACTTTAACGCCGGTAATGATCTCTTTATATTCCAAATACGGAAGTCGCCGGGCACATAACGACAATAAAAGTATTCAACGCTCACGTAGTAAAACGCACAGTGTATGATTAAGGTAGGAACATTATATAAGGTGCCGTGAGACCATTATTTATTCTACAAACATAGAACGAGTATAACAAGGAAAATTGCAAGGGATCTGGCCAATGAAAGTATTATTACATCGGACGGGCTAAACGTAACAAATGCCGCGGAAGGTAATAAATATACCGTGAGCGGATCTCGGAATAAAAATGTTTTAGGGAAAATGTAAATTAGAATCCGACATTAATGCGGTGTAAGTACCTATTACGATGGCGCCTCATGAATTTCCAACTAAACAAACGTTCGTGGTACCGGTGGTACGTAAGTACGTTAAAAAGTATACTGACTTACGTTCGCATCGTTAGTTTGCCCATAGCCGTGAAGTGTTCATTTTTGAAAGATCAAACCAGCTTCTGAGTGCCATCATGTTTAGTCTTTCCACTACTACCGATGAAGATATTAGTGAGATCTTGCAGTGGTACCATACATCCTACAGTAATAAGGTTGACAGTATTTTGACACCTATATATGCGCAGTAGTACTTTAGGTTACGGTGTTCTTATAGGAATATATTGCAGATGTAGATTACGTCCTGCAGCAATAGGGACGACACTATTTTTACATCTATATTGCGCAGTTGCACTTTTGGTAAAAAGTATCTTAGTAGGGTTAGACTTTACCTATGAACTCTTACGATAAAGCAACGTCTTTTACATTATAACATGTTCTAATCAAATCATATGCAATGGTAAAATCAAGTAGCTACAGAATTTACCCTTACTATTGAGGGACATCTTAATGAATAATAGAATTAAAGTGTTAAATCAAATATTACTAAAACAGTTTCAAATTTCAGTTTCTATTGGAGGAAACAGAAAGAATCCAAACATAATAATGAAAATTGGTCCAAATTTGAAAAATTCAAAGTTGAGGAAAGATGAACTCAAGAAATTATTCATTCCGAAATTGAATCCTTAAATGAAATTTTATTTGTTTATACTTATGACAAAACAATATTTTTACCATCTGTTAAGTTCAGACGAAATCATATAAAGTCCAGACGTAACCTAAAACTCTTATTGAATTCAAAGCTTTAACTTTATATATGATGCTAAAATGTAACTGCTCATGCTCAGATCTTAGAATAACGTATTAACGGAACAAAACTGTAGGACCTTCTATACACCTGCCAATTTTTCTCTAGCTCTAGCTCAGCTCAGTTAAAATTTGAACCTAAAGCTTCATCCTTATATATTATATTAATGTAAACGTATATGCTCAGATGTCAACATAACGTCGACCTTATTACTGTACGACTTTCTGTGCACCTGGAATATCTCTCTAGCTCTAACGTATCACAGTTGTAGAATTTAAAGCTTTTACCTTATATATTAGTGTCCAAATGCAACTACAAGCTTAAGTATTAAAATAACGTCGACCTTATTACTGTACCACCTTCAAAGCATCTGCCAATATTCCTCTAGCTCTAGTGCATCTCAGCTAAAGCTTCAGTTTAAAGCCTTAACTTTATTATATTAAGCCAAAATAGCACTACGCATGCTCAGATGGTAAAATAACGTCTGCCTACTATACATCATCAATATCTCTTTAGTAACCAATTGTTATGTTTTAAAACTGATCATGGTTATAGCGTAATTAACTACTCATGTTTGGGACATGAATTCCCACTACATGGGAAATCATGTTTGATGGTTTGTTTTTATATATTATGCCACCCACATGTAATTAAATGTTGTTAATCACTACATTTTCGATAAAAAAGGATATTGAAATTTGTTGGCTTAATGTGAATTGTAGATTGTAGTTGAATAACTGAAAATTTCCAGAAAATATCACTTAAATGCTTTTAACTTTAAGAACGGCAATAATTGGAACCAGTTTTGATGCTATAAAACACCCTCTTCAATGATAAATGTCCTTTTATGGCTCTAAAATGACATACCATTGTTGTTTGATACACATGTACTTAATGATTATTACATTTCAATTGACCGAATTTACCTTCAAACAAGCAGAAGCCTTGCTTAGTTCCATTTTAATACGGACATGTCAACTAATTCATCTAATTCTGAAACTATTTGTATTGCAATGGAATGTTGCAGAGAGTTTTAAATGGGAAGTTACTAAAAGTGTACTTTTACTACATACCTGAATTAGTTAGTAATTTGAAAATTGGTAAAATCACAACTGTACTGTCGGTCGGAATGTTATTATACCAGTTTTGTACGTGGGCAATAAATCAAATGCTACAATGTAAATACAATTACGCCTGTAACTCGTACCCACACTAAAACATTGAAGAAGTATTTGTAAATTTTCTTTGTTTTAGAGAACAATGATTTAGACGAAAATCGAAGAACTTGAAAAGTTATTTCTTATTCGAATTTGTTTTATTTCTTCTTCTGATTAAAAAAAAACAGTTCCAAAAACCATCTTCCTGTTGATGTAAAGTACCAAATAACTTTATCAACGATGAAATTAATGTTACAATTAGACAACCCTTGTCATTGCCTTTTAAACTCCGAAGAGTTACCCAAAACCCTCCAAATCAATTAAATTACATTCAACTGGGTAATTTTCATTATTTAGTACTTTTACCTAAAATTCATGCACATTTAATGTTAAGAAGAGTTTGGGCCTAATTAATAGATAAAAAATAACATCGCAACATATTACTAGTATAACGTAAAAATGACAAATGTTCCTGCAATAGTTACATTTCATGTCGTATACATTAATTAAAGAAATCTGTGAATGCGCCGTTTGTCCGGAATAAATTTATGACTTTCTTCTCGATTAGCAAACAATTACACATTTTTCTTACTTAGAAACGGTTTCTTTTATTCTCAAGATAATAAAGAAACATACACGTATGTACATACATGTGCATAATAAATTCATAAGACGATGATTCATAAATAAACTGAGTGGATATAAACAAATATCAATGGACTTACTTTTAAAAAGCCAATCAATCATATCCAAGGAATTTACTTTTGTGGTTAGTTGCCATATGAACATTTCGTGACCAAAATCAGTAAACAGAGCTGAGATATATTAAGTCGGACTTAGGTTGTAATTGCGACAGATGGGTAACTCTACTGGATTCAAAATCCACTGTTTTTAGCGTTTTTAGGGACTGTCAGTTAAAATTAAGTGTTAAATGTAAGTACTAATAGATTTATATTATATACTTTATGTCTGGGTGGTATATTAAGTATTCAAATATGTAACTAACATCCATATTGGAAATTTTTTTGAACGTCATTTAGTTGTTTGTATTCATACATTATATTCACATACGCTTATTTTAATAATTTGCATCCTATTAAACCGAGTATTTCAAATCAGTAACTTTTTAAAATCCAAATTATTGTTTTATTGATATACCTACTTACTGAATCCATTACAATAAATTATCCTCATTTCATAATCTAGTGGTTGATATTCTTGGAATCATGGGTTATTTGTTTCGTATTTTATCGTATCCAACTCAGCATTTATTTACACTGGTTATAAAATTACACATTTAAAGCCTAATACGCAGTAATAAAACATAAATACAAAGCAATATGTAGTCCACAGATATTTTTTAGAACACTTTCTAAATACCTGATATGCTAAGTAGTAGCAATAATTGGCAAAATTTTCTTTACTTTTCTTCTCTTAAATTATGAGCGAGGTACTATGAGATTTTCATCTAACATTTTTGGCATTTCTTTCAATCCAAAAGGTATTTTTCTTCTATATTCAATATTTCCCATATTCCGTCTGGCGCTGCAGGTATGATTAACTCCACCTGTAGTGTAATGGTCGATGTTGTTTCCTCAGGGTCGTATTTCGTGGAATCAAGTACTGTCTCGTTATTAATTTGGTTTTCAACTGCAATTACACTGTGCAAAATTTTATTTACTCTTTGGCCCATAGGTTTAAATTTTCCTGAAGAGTTCGCAGGAATAAAGGAAGATTTGTACATATTTCTGAAATCCTTATGTGGATGAATTTCTCAACAGCAACAGAACCTTTGACGTTTTCGACGTTCAAATTCTTTATCCCAAACGTTTTCCAAAAATCTTATAAGCGCTTTTATTGGCGTTGTAAATTACAGGAAACAATTTAACCATTTTACAGCAACGCGCTTTTGCAGTTTTTCATAAGACCAGCATTTAGCGCTTTTCTCTTGTACCTACTTATAAACTTCGCAGTCTTCGTTGTGTAAGTTTGCTATCAAGGCGTCCGATCAGTTTGATCATGATCACCAACAGATCAAAACGTCAAAGTTTTCTGGGACCACCCTTGTTTTATTAAACAGCTAATGAAAATTCGTTAGAATCTGTGATCGTTGAATCCGACAGATCGTTAAAACTATGATGGTCCTTACCATTGGAGTTAAATCAAATTTAAATCCGCTAGATCGCAAAGCGCAAGGTTAATCACCAAGTCGACTGTATTAAAAAGTAAAGGTCTAAGCTGGATTTAAACGAAAAGTGAATCTACTAGAGACAGAAACAAATGGAACAAAATAATTGCCTCTACACCTACATATGGCAGAGCTTTGCGGATAAGTGAGCAAGTAACAAGGGCGTACCAGTGATTCGGACTAGAGGGGGAAATGATGATGGTTTTAAGGAATGGTGGGGTTCTTACAAAATGAAGTAGTGAAAACGATACACGGGTGGTACTGTAAAAAAATTCATTAGCGGAACTTTCTCGTATATTAAAGATTTTGAAAGTGTGAGAATTTGGAAACTTTAATAATCCAGAAAAATGTATATGGTGTCTTCCTTCTTCTACTTTTCCTTAATACATGCAAATCAGATTTTTCTGCTAATGTGGCTGTGACGTAGGTCTGGCCAGTTTTTTGGTACATTAGTTGTAGGGAAACAAAAATCATATATTAGTCAAAATTTTTGTAATTTTGTATTCATTGATGATTAATGTTCAAACATGTATTCAAAATTTTAACGCATTTTTGTCTATAAGTAAAATTGTTATATCAAATCAAAAATTTGAAATAATTATCTTGTATGGCTTTATACACCTTCCAAAGATATCTGTGGTACAATTTCGTCGCGAATTGAGCGAAGTGTTTAATGGTGCCCAACTTCAAAATATGCCAACGTCAACTAAACCCTAAAGCTGGATTTAGGAACACTGGGTTCGGGCATGATTCAACCTGGAGTTATAGAATCTGAGGTTGAAGTTTAGTTGAATTTTTAGTCATAGTTTACCTAAAACATGTCATTCGACAGAGCCTAAAATATTGCATGGCTTTCTAAATGTATATAAATTTATATGCACATTTTATTTACTCTATGTTGACGTGTTTTAAGGTGCAGTAATTACTCTTTTGCTTTAGTGGTTTCGATATAAACAACACTATTTCGTCAATTGTATCATTTCATTTGATTGTGTTTATGCGGAAGCGTGATCACATGATCTTAAGATGATATTCACATCAGTGTAGATAGCAATTGCCTCCGCAAAACCACTACCGCATACCCTACCAATTTACCACCCGTCGAAGTTGGTGAAACTACCCCTAATTAAAAATTATATTCTTAATTTAAATGAAAGACTCACAAATCGAGTGCAGGGACGATATTTAAAGGATAGATAGCAATTGCTTCCTCAACACTACGAGTTCTGCCGCATGGCCTACCCATTTATCACCCGTCGATGTGGGTGAAACTATCCCTAATCAAAAATTATATTATTATTTAAATGAAAGACGTACAAATTGAGTGCATTGACGATATTTAAAGCATAGATAGAAATTACCTTCATAGAAATACTACCGCATACCACACTTACCACCCGTCGAAGTGGCTGAAACTACCTCTATTCCAAAATTACAATAATAAATTTAAATAAACGACTTGCGTATCGAGTGTCCCGCTGATATTCACAGGGTAGGTAGCAACTGCCTCCACCCGTCGAAGTGGGTGAAACTACCCCTAATCAAGAATTACATCAATAAATTTAACAGAACATCTTGCAAATCGAGGGCCCGGATGATATTCCGTGGAAGTGGGTAAAACTACCCTTATTCTAAAATTACAATAATAAATTTTAAATGAACGACTTGCGAATCCACTGCCGGGATGATATTCTCAGAGTAGATAGCAATTGCCCCCACAAAACCACTACCGCATACCCTACCCATTTACCACCCGGCGAAGTGAGTGAAACTTACCCTCATCAAAAATTATATTACTAAATTAAATGAACGATTTACAAATTGAGTGCATTGGCGATATTCAAAGGATAGATAGAAATTGCCTCCACAAAACTGCTACTACATCCCCTACTTGCTAACCACCCGTGAAGTGTGTACAAAATTACACTAACAAATTTAAATGAACGACTTGCGAATTGAGTGCCCCGATGATATTCACAGAGTTGATATCAATTGCTTCCACCCGTCGAAGTGGGTGAAACTACCCCTAATCAAGAATTACATTAATTAATATAATTGAACGACTTGCAAATCGAGTGCCCGGATGATATTCCGTCGAAGTGGGTGAAACTACCCCTAATATATTTAAATAAACGACTTACAAACCGTAGTAAGAGAGTCGAAAACGAGCGTGAGCTCAAAGTGCTATAAATTTTTTAATGTTTTTTATTTCTTTACTAAATTTTAGGAGGTGGTAAATTGGTAAAAGTGGTTTAATTAGATCACTTCTGCCCCCAGGACACTTACGCCTTCCAAACTTTTAAGGTCGATTTGTCTACCACTGATCGATACAATTCACGTACGCGAATTATGAAAACCAAATCGTGGTCTTAATAATTACAACCATGGTAAATGTTTACTTAAGCCACTTCGCCTATATATTGCAACTTTTCTCTGAAGGTAGTAATAATTAACGATATACAGATATTTCCCCAAAAAATAGGCCAGGCACCAAGGGGATAGTGGAGTATCTATAAAAGGCGCTGTAAACGCAAGAGGGCAAGGATAAACCAAGTGTCCCGGGTGCAGAAGTGGTCTAAGTAAACACTCACCTAGGAGGTTATTCTTGAAGATGTAAGGAATCGAGATCTATAAAAACAAAAAAACCATTTTTCCAAAAAAAATTTCCGGTACTAGTACGCTAGGTAAAGGTTTTCCTCACTGAACCCAACTATCAAAAATAAAAAATGTCATGTGAAAGAAGGGCGTTTAGAGGTGCTGGTAAAAATAGTTTTTACCTGCGGAGGCGCTCAGTTTTTGAGAAAAAATGAAATATTGAAAAAAAACACCATAATGGCCTATTTTCGAAAAGGAATTTCTCAGTGTCTTCGTGAGTAATTTTTACTCGTTTTAAGGCCTAAATGTAGCTCGATGCTTGAACCAAACGATGACATTAAATTCGCGTCGAAATAATACCGAGAAATATATAAAAAAATAATTAGAACAGAGACTTTTTCACGCCTTCGCCAAATAGTGTTGACATCCACGCCGAGAGCAGTTTTGGCACTGGTTAAACGGCCGACATGACGGATGGTACTTGGAATAGAAGGAATCTAGAGATGTTAAAATGTACGTTGTTAACGCAAGATGACAAGGATCAATCATATACTCACTGAGCCTAATAGATATCAACAGAATTTGGTGTAGAATGTGAAATTTCATGAGCCCCAGTTCGGATGCTCATGGATGCTCAATGGAAACAAATTTTGGTCATATCGAAAGAATTTCGCTTTTAACATATTTTGCAAAGAATTTGAGCGTGAATACTAGTGAGAAATATATAAAGAAGACCACAAACTTGTGATATGGAATGAATTTGATGTCCGCCCGTTAGTGCCGAGGTAGGAATGAAGGACGAAAGTGACCCGTCCGCGGAATTAACATAAAAATGAAATAATTTTTTGCAAAGAAACCAAAAGGATTTAAAAAAAGAAGTGGACCATCATATTCAACAGTATTTTATGGACGAAAAGTGATTTTTTGGTGAGTTTTTAATTTTTGACGACACAACCTCTTATGGAAAATCGCATTTTGAAAGTGCCATAACTTTTAAACGGATCGTCTCCGCATTGTAAGACTGGTGTCGAAACACGTTTTGAAATACTTTCGATTGATAGGTATGTGTCTTTTTTAAATATTTCGGGTTCGGTGAGGAAAAATTCAGCCCCTTAACGGAAACTCATCTGAGTCTCAACCTCAGAGTTTACAGATCCACCTTCAAATCCGGAACGTCTCCTTCGTCGTAACTGAATCCCGACGACACGATCCGTCTGTCCGAATGGCCCTTTCGCCCCGGGACCGCCGCGTCGCCATCCATTGTCCGCCTCGCGCACCGTCGTCCCATTCCCATTGTCTCTCCTAGTATTTTTGCGCTTCCCTGCTCGTATCGCAAGAAACAAACATTCCCAATGGCAGACTGCAACAACGGCGAGATCGTCTAACGTCCCGTAAAAAAATGCAGCTTCTTGTTTTATTCAGACGACAAAGGAAATTCTTCGAGAGTTCGCCTCTGTCGAGAGCGAGCCATTTCAGGTTTTCTCGAGAGCGAGCGAGAGGGAGAGAGAGGGTCGGAGAGTACCGACGACGGACGACGGTACGTACGGACGCGGCCGGCGCACGTACCCGGTACCCGTACTAGTCTAGCGCACTCCTCGGTCTTCAGTCATCGCCGGAGCCTCGTAGGTACCGGTACCGAAGGCTCGTGAACTCGTCGAATCTCTTCTCGTTCTCTCCCTCGTCTCTTTTCTTTCTTCTACACGTACACATACACACACGCACACACAAACTGCGGTCGTACCGACTCGTTTCAAGGTCGCGTATCCCGAGAGGATTCTTATATTATACACTTCGGCCGGCCGTTGGTACCACGTCCGCGACCGGAGGAGAAGAAGCGTCCCCGTCGTCGCGTGTGCTCGAGACACCCTTCCCGGCTCCGCTGAGGGACTCGATCCGGTACTTCTGTGGTGCATCTGGTGCTTTAAGTGTCTTTTGAAGTTCAGTTCGGTACGTTCCCGTACGACGTCTGTGGATTGATCGGCCTTCTTCAAGAGTCCGAGCGGCCGCCGGAGCCTCTTCAAACTGGTTTCGATACGAGAGGTAAATGTTTTGAGGGTCTCTTCGGGGAATTTCGAAAAAATCGCGTCGGTTGTGGAGTGTATCGCGACACATGGTATGCTGAAAACTCGATTAGATAATCGCCATTGTACATACAGTATGAGGATAATGCTGCAATTCTTTGCAGATCTGTAGCGATCGTAGTAAAATCTTTAACCCTCGAATTGATAGTTACATGTAATTCTCAACATTTATCATAAGGTTGCGATTCTGCATTTTACCGTAAAACTATATTTTCGTACATTGTGCAGATTGTGCCATTGTACAGTGTGAGGTTAACGCTGCAATTCTTGGCAAATTTGTTGTGATCACAGTAAAATCTCTAAGTCTCGAAACAACAAATGTAATTCTCAACATTATCGTAAGGCGTAATAAGGCTGCGATTCTGCATAAAACACGTAACATTGTATTTTCATACATTGTCCCATTCTGCCATTCTACAGTGTGAGGTTAATGCTGCTATTCTGGGCAGATCTGTGGCGATCGTAGTAAAATCTATAAGACCCGAGACGATACATCCAATTCTCAACATTATCGTAAGGCGTAATAAGGCTGCCATTCTGCATTTTACCGTAAAACTGTATTTTCGTACCACTTTTCGTATTTTGTACCATTGTTTGTGCCATTGTACATTGTGAGGTTAATTCTGCAATTCTGATCGTAGTAAAATCTGTCAGATTCGAAATGATACATGTAATTCTCAACATTATCGTAAGTCGTGATAAGGCTGCGATTCTGCATTTTACCGTTAAACTGTATTTTCGTACATTGTGCGGATTGTGCCATTGTACAGTGTGAGGTTAATGCGGCAATTCTGGGCAAATTTGTAGTGATCACAGTAAAATCTCTAAGTCTCGAAACAACAAATATAATTCTCAACATGTATTGTATTTATCAAAACTGTTTCTCAAAACTGTATTTTCGTACCCTACTAAACCCTGCGATTGTGTGAAGCTAAATAGTGACTCTCTCGCAAGTATACGCGTAGCTGTACCATTTGACTTCTGTGGCTAGCTTAATATTTTGATCGCTTAATGTCAATTCAAAAGTTGTATGTATCAAATACCAACATCATTATCTCAATTTGTAGTGATCACAGTAAAATCTCTAAGTCTCGAAACAACAAATGTAATTCTCAACATTATCGTAAGGCGTAATAAGGCCACGATACTGCATTTTAGAAGTCACTACAGCACTATCGAACACCTCCATACAGTAAAACGACTTATAGAGAAAGCATTAGAATATAATATACCTATATGGATGGCCTTCGTAGACTTCAGAAAGGCCTTCGACACTATAGAAACCTGGGCAATAATAAAATCTATGAGAAATGCCAGAGTGGATCAAAGACACATGAACCTAATATAAAATATATACAAAACTTCTACAATGACCATCAAGATTCACGCACAGACTAATAAAATAGAATCCAAAAGAGGCGTCAGACAGGGAGATGTAATTTCGCCAAAATTGTTTACTCTGGTTTTGGAGGATGTCTTCAAGAAAGTCAATTGGAGGGAAAAGGGAATAAACATCCATGGTGAATACCAAAGCAATTTAAGCTTTGCTGATGATGTCGTCCTGTTTGGAAGAGATAAGCAAGAACTAACTAAGATGTTGGAAGAACTACATGTAGAAGCTGTCAAAATTGGACTACATATGAATAATACAAAAACACAATTCATGACAAACGTTCTTGATGCAGACCAAACCATTACGTTTCATGGACAAACTATAAACAAAACACAATCATACATATATCTTGGACAATCAGTGACACTAAGCAAACAAAACCAAGAAATTGAGATCGATAGGAGAGTTAGATTGGGATGGGCTGCCTATGGTAAATTAAAATACGCTTTCAACATGAAAATCCCCATGGCATTAAAAACAAAAATCTACAACGAATGCATTCTCCCAGTCACTACATACGGATCCGAGACCTGGGTCCTGACTGAAAGGATTATTTACAAACTAAGAATACATCAGAGGGCCATAGAGAGAAGAGTATTGGGAATATCACTGAGAGACCACAAAACAAACCAGTGGATACGAGAAAGGACAAAAGTAACCGATATCATACAGAGAATCAGTTCCTTAAAGTGGCAATGGGCAGGACATGTTGCAAGACACAGAGAGAATTGGAGTGGACACATCACTAGAGGGAGACCTTGGGGAGAACGAAGAAGTATTGGCAGACCACAACAGAGATGGTACGAAAAAATCGCTGGGCTGAACTGGTACTTGAGAGCAGAAAATATAAGTGTATGGTCAAATATGAGAGAGGCCTATATCCAATGGATAGAAAATGGCTGAAAAAAGAAAGAGAAAGAAAGACTGCATTTTAAAGTAAAATTTTATTTTCGTTCATTGTGTCATTGTACAATGTGAGGTTAATGCTGTAATTCTGGGCCTATTTGTATTGATAACATATGTAAACCTCGAAACAACAAATATAAATCTCAATATGTATTGTAATTATCGAAACTGTTTCTCAAAACTGTATTTTCGTACCCTACGAAACCCTGCGATTCTGTGAAGTCAAATAGTGACTCTTTCGTAAGTATACGACCCGTAGCGGTACCATTTGACGTTCTGTGGCTAGCTTAATATTTAGATCGCTTAAAGTCAATTCAAAAGTTGTATGTATCAAATACCAACATCATTATCCCAATTTACTATCAACACCATTATTTCAATTTGTTATTATTTCTACATTAATAGAATGTCTTCGTCTATTAACGTAGACAGCAATGGGAGGAGCAAAAATCTCAATATGGGTGTCGTCTGTTACTCTTATTACGTCTCGCTCACAAAACCTGATATTTAAAATAAAAATGTTTTTAAAACCTGAACAGCTGTCATTTCGAATAACACTTAAGCCGGATTCTCACGGTGCGAAATGCGAAAGCGAATTGACAAACTCTAAACGGAAATATTTGTAAAAAATCTGCTCATTCACATAGAATCGCTAAATATAGGAACCTTTGTTTTAAATTGTTGGTACTTATTTAGTGGAATTCGTCTCACAGCTTGTCGTCAAGCAATTAATATCAATTTAGACGTTTGGTGAATTGTATTCCATCTTGGGGAGAGTTCCATAAATTTTCGTTATTTTCGTCATCTGTCGTTCATTGAATTCTAGTTCCATCTTTTAAGTGTGAACCCCAAAACATTACACAACAATAGCCACGTGCAAATAGCAATAAGTTTTATTGGTTATAAATCTAAATCAGCGAACACCAAAATTTTTAGCGAAACCGCACAAAATTTGATCTCAATCCTATTTTCCCGCCCCCTAAAATTTGAATTTTGCGAAATCGTAAAATTTTGACACGTTGCGTCCTTGAAAATATATGCACCAATCAGGACATAGACACCAATAGTTTCGTGAATTCGCTTTCGCATTTCGCACCGTGAGGATCCGGCTTAACACCCTTTTTAATTGATATGTGTCATCGACACTTAGAAATTTTGCCCAATTTCGTTATAAATGTTGGGAATTTATTGAACAGATTTTTCATATAAATATTTCAATAAATTCCATATTATTGATGATTGGTTTGAATCAGTCCAAAACTACTTGGTTCTGAAAACATTTGGTACCAGGAAAATATTGTATTGCTGACACCTAAGACCGTGGTAAATAAGCTTAGTTCAGCAAATATTTTCCCATTTTTATGCAATAGAGTGGTGCCACTTTGATATATAAAAGATTGTAATTCATTAATGAAACTCTCTACCTTTCTTTTTTCTAACTTCCAGCATTGAAAATTGACAATTTCACACATGGATCAATATCGAAGAGTTCTACTGCAATTCTCTGTAGCGATCGTAGTAAAATCTGTAAGCCTCGAAACAACAAATGTAATTCTCAATATTATTGTAAGGTAATAAGGCTGCGATTCTGCATTTTACCCTAAAACTGTGTTTTCGTACATTGTACCATTCTGATATTGTACAGTGTGAGGTTAATGCTGCAATTCTGGGCAGGTCTGTAGCGATCGTAATAAAATCTGTAGCCCCGATGCGACACATGTAATTCTCAACATTATCGTAAGGAATAATAAGGCTGAGATTCTGCATTTTACCGTAGAACTATTTTCGTACATTGTACCATTGTGCAGTATAAGGTTAATGATGCAATTCTGAGCAGATCTGTAGCGATCGTACTTAAATCTGTAAGCCTCGATGCGACACATGTAATTCTTAACATTATCGTAATGGGTAATAAGGCTACGTATCTGCCTTTGACCGTAAAACTGTATTTTAGTACATTGTACCGTTCTGATATTGTACAGTGTGAGATTAATGCTGCAATGCTGGGCAAATTTATAGTGGTCACAGTAAAATCTGTAAGCCTCGAAACAACGAATGCAATTCTCAACATTATCGTAAGGCGTATTTAAGGCTGAGTCTAAATTCACCATTTTACCTTAAAACTGTATTTTCGTACATTTTATCATTCTGACATTGTACAGTGTGAGGAATGCTGCAATTTTGGGCAGATCTGTAGCGATTACAGTAAAATATCTGTCTAGAAACAACAAATGTAGTTCTCCTCATTATCGTAAGGTGTAATAAGGCTGCGATTCTGCATTTTATCTTAAAACTGTATTTTCGTACTCTACGAGACCCTACGATTGTGTGAAGTCAAATAGTGACTCTCATAGTCATAAGCAACGACTATAATACGGTTCGTAGCAGTACCATTTTACGTTCTGTGGCTATTTAGAATATCTCCTTTTGTTAATATAGACAAAAGTAGGATTGGACAATTTCGTTATAAATATTGGGAAATTATTGAATAGATTTCATACAATATTTCAATAAATCCCATATTCAACCGCGACTTATTGATATTTGGCTTAAATCAGTCCAAAAGCACTTGGTTCTGAAAAGAATCTGTACTAGCAAAACTTAGTGTTGCTAACATCTAAAGCCGTGGTAAATAAGCTTAGTTCAGCAAATATTTTCCCCTTTTTATGCAATGAATTGGTGCCCCCTTTGAGATATACAAGATTGTAATTCATTAATGAAACTCTGCGTTTCTTCTATCTAACCAAAGCATTTGTTTGAAATTCTGGTCTGGTCTGGCAAACAGCAATCAGTCAATCAGCGTATCTCGCAATTTTTTTCTAATTATTTTTATACTGTTCCTAAAATAAACAATTTATAGCGCAATGAAAAGATTACAGAAACGTAGGCCATTTTCCAACATTGATAATTGACAATTAAGCTTCGAAACGATAAATGCAATTCTGAACATTATCGTAAGATATAATAAGTTACGATAACTTTCTACGATGCATAGTAAATATTTACAGCAAGCATTCTGTCTCTGTAAATCTTCTTCCTGCGGTGTCTATCCTCTGTGGATGTTGGCTATCACATTGGTCCAAATAACATTGTTGACAGCTGATCTAATAAGGTTGTTGGATCTCATCCCCGTCAACTCCCTAAGGTTCCTGAACCACGAGTGTCTTCTCCTACCAGGGCCTCTTCTTCCCCCTATCTTACTGTTAATACTTGTTATTCCTAAGGACATGCCCAGAGTATTCCAGTTTCCTTTATTTAACAGTGTTCAGAATTTCCTTATCTTTATGCATTCAATTCAGGACAGTATCATTTGTCTCTGTAAACTTCTCTGTAAATACTCGAAATAAATTAGCGGTGATAAAGAATTGTGTGAATTGCTGGTCTTATGGAAGAAAACGAGACATTATAATGTGAAAAAGTGCAATATAGATAAAAACATAAATTGTATAGACAGTTTTGAAGTTATCAGACAATCGATTCGTTCTCACGTTAGGTCCAAATTAAAATATTACAAGAAATCTGTTATATTGGTCAATGTGTGAAATTGGTAATTGTCGAATCGCATTCCGTAATATTTTTTATTACGCTACAAATTGTTTACTTTAGGAATATGACAGAAATTATTAAAAAAAGTGCGAGACATGTTGAATCCGTTTAAATCCAGACCAAAATTTCAAACAAATGGTTTGGTTAGACAAGAGAAAGGTAGAAAGTTTCATAAATGGACTCTATCAAATTCTATTTCATCTTACGTACCTCAAAGGTGCAACATTCCATTGCGTTTAAAGGAAAAATGTAGGTACAACGTTATTGTTGAACTGAGCTTATTAACACGCCTTTAGTTTTTAGCAACATTAGGTATATTAACAATATATTTTGCCCGTAGCCCAAATTCCTTTTAGAATTCTTTGAAATACGAGTATAAGGACAGCCGTACCGCTAATTAAAGATTTATAACAAGAATATTTGACACGACTTAAAATCATTTATTGAACGTCGTTATCCCGCTAGGAGGGATGGACTTGTCTCAACATATAAATAATAATACAATACACAATAGAATACACCTCAGTTCCACAATGCCCTCATTTACATACGTTACCATTTCACGGATTGTACCACAGGTAAAGCAGTACTGAACGTAATAAATATGGGGTACACGTAACCTAACCTAACTAACCTAACTTATTACTATGTACCCTCGTTGGCAGAACTGATGTGTGGCCACGTGGCAGGACGCCCATGTATACATGAATGGTCGGATGTAAACTGCGTCGAATGCCATTACCGGCTTATCATAATAAAGGTTTAATGCAGTCTCTAATTAGTTTTTATCTTAGTTCTTACTAGTTTTTAGATTTTTTTAGTTCAATTATTAAAAGCTAAGCTTTTTGATTCATTGACTAATTTACAATTCGTGAAACTGTCAGCTATATTACAATTTTTAAAAAATATTTCCCACATTTTCGAACACAACGGATGTTACAGTATGTATTTCGATTATATCACGAAGAATAATTATCACATTAGCGACAATGTGCTACTTTTCCGGTGGCAAATATATGAAATGGCTACTGTAGCTTAAGAGACATCACTGCAAATCTTCCCAAACCCATTTAAAAAAAACTCCCCAAATGTGTGTCGTGGCGTGATAGCACCATATATCTATTTATTAAAAATTTAAATTACTTTAACGGCTACAATTTTTTTTACTGATCATATTCTTGAACTGCCGTTACACTATTATAATTAAATATCCTTCCATCACGTCGAATGCCCAGAGCAGTACTTTCTTTTTCGATTGATTATTACACGTGGAGTTATGAAAAGTGTATGGGAACAAACTGTCCAATTTTATGCCCCCAGATGCCCACGCCTAATTTTATTGATTTATATTTGTGGGAACAGTTAAAACAAATAGAAACAGTGAGGTTTAGAAAACGACGAAAAATAATTAAAAGACGGAATAAGAAATGCAATCAGGTTGTAACCCACAAATTAGGAAAAGTTCTAATGGACTTAATGCGGGATTAATTATAGTTCAATTAGAAATTTCAATTTCTATTAGTAGTCTGAAGAAAAACAGTCGTAGTTGATTGGTTGTTAATGACACAACTTAGTAGTTCACATGTATTGGGAGGTGAATTTTCACACAGTCGAATGCAGTTAACTACATTTTTCTTAATGACATTAAATAATAAATTTTATGTTACATAACCCAAGCAACCAAACCAAACTTTTTTAAATGTTAATATAGACATCATGAAGTTCCATGTGGAGTGTAAGTGATTTCTCGTTTTACCAAGATAGGTTTAGATTTAATTTAAACAGATTTATATTTATAGAAACCTATCCATGGTACTACATTATTGTGCCCATTTTGAAGTACGATTAGACGCTTTTGGGCTGAAGCAGAGAGAAATCAAAATTGCAACCAATGGAAATTGACGAATTGGGGAAATTGCACTTAACCTAACCTAACTTGCTGAATATTTTAATCAAAAGTGGCGGACCATATAACAAAAGGTGATATTTTACAAATATCTTGTAGGCCTGGTGCGAAGCACTTGATAGATGTGCATATTAAACCAACACTTCAAAAAAATCACTTGTTATTTGAAGTATGCGTCTCAGAAATATGTTCATTTATTCAATTGTTCATTTATTTAAAATCGTACTGATATTTATTTATTTATAAATTTGTTGATGTTGATAATATTAAGTACGATCTCAAAAAATATCTACACATCAGATTCACACACTTATATAATTTGATAAGACTTATATAATACCTCAAGTTTGAACGATCTAATAAGCCGTAGTAAGTTTTGTACTCTATAAAAAACGTTAATATATTATTATAAATTTAAATTAATTTTTGTTGTCATATTTACATGCATTAAGTATAAGATTAAATTTCCCAGTAATTAACTCAACGGGTTGTTGCATTTTGTTGACATTTTTTTACTTATATTTTGAATAAATTACCATTTCTTAACACTATATACAATTATTTATATAATTCATCTGTTGTATGATACAGTTTAATTAATCATAACGTATTGTTTAAATATTTGATTATGGGTGTTATACACGTCACAATTAAATAGTGAATATAATATTCATTCTGCAAATTTCGCCTTTAACATGTTCGTATGTACCTACTACATAAGTTCTTCTTTACATTCTTCTTTAAAAGAGAGGAAAATTGAAATTGAAATTGTTCATTAATGGAGGAGTAATAAAGCATGAGGAAAATCAAAAGTAATGGTACAGTTAAACTAAATTAATGGTTCATAAATATAGGTCCTTTTAATTTGCTATAAAATTTACATTTTTTTTTACAATTATTACATTATTTACAGAAACAATTAACTGGAATAAAAATTATTATCCTTTACCATACTTTGCGCATTATTCTCATATTACTCATAATTACTTTAAATTAGGACTAATGTATGTATGTATTAGTAAATGTAATGGCCAAAATTGTAGATTACATGCTCCATACGTATTTTTGCCAATATTGCCAGTTATTGTTACCGTTATTGTTATTATTAAGGTTTTATTTAGAGATACTAATAAATCTGCGATTCTACTAAAGTTTAAAGTAAATTCATGCCAACTTAATATCGTAATTTATGTTACAATGAAAAGTTTAATTTTCTAAAAAAATGACTTACTTGTATGAGGTACGCCCCTGGATTGTTTTAAGACATCTTTTTGTAAATTTCATCGAGAAGTTCTGTCTTAATTCTTGATTAGTAATAATGACCAGATTTTATGAAAATAACAACTTGAAGTGAGAAATTTAATTTTATAAGGTTATTACGGTTTGCATTTAGAAATATTTTGTTGCTGTACTTACAGCCCAACGTTGGTCAAAAACAGAAAACAACGTCAAATTGAACAGATTTAATCCAAATCATAATACGATCAAATAGGTTAAAAAGTGTACTTTATTTTTTCCAAAGATCCAAGAAAATTTACAACTGCATGAAAAGCGCCGAGAAAAGAACACAAAATAATACGTGTATTCGGGAAATTCTGGTGTTGTGAGGTAGCAATTTACCAAATGAAAACAAAAATGAAAGAAATGAAGAGGAGGAGGACAGAAAGCAAGAGGGAAGACATAAGAAGAGACACATGTAAAATGTAATGAAGTAATTGACTGGAAAATCAGTTTTCAAAGGGAGAAATTAACGGAAAGAAATATTAGTTACACAAGCAAAAGCAAACCAAAAGTGTTAAAAAGACAATATGTTGACCCATAATTGGTCCACCACGGAAAATGGATTCAAAAAGTTCATAAAACTAACTGAAATTTCTGGGGAAATTAGGTATGTAGCTTGTATACATGAAGACTTTAAAATAGAAACCCTGCTTTGCCAATACTAACTCCTATTTTAGAATCAGCTAAATTTTTTTGGTACATTGTTATAATAAATGTGTATCTACAGTGTCAATTGGTCATTTATATGATGAAGAGTCATCTCACAACACGAGAGTAGGATCGATACCTACTTTTGACAGAATCATGATAGAATCGATCAAGTGTGCTACTAGGCTCTCGACTATGTCATTTAATAAGGAACAAACGAGTGCACGATGTTTTATTTTTTTCATACGGTGAATTGACCTCTAAAGGAATAAAATCCAAAAGTGCTACTAAATTTAGCCATGCGTTTTTGAGAACGGGGTACGTTTGTCCACGTTTCGATTTTTCGGCTATAGCGCAAAAACTGTGCATTTTTCGAAGATATGTGCTGTAAGACTTCTTGTAGAGAATTAAATTTTAGTTGAAAATGATATTTTTTTAAGTAAAGAAGAATTTTTTTTAATGTAGTAAATTCAAAAAACGAAGTTAAAAAAATAGTAAATTTTCTATTTTTTTTTTAATTTTTGGCTATAACTCTTTTCTGAGTGAATTTAGGTATAGGCATTGCTTCATAAAAAAGAAATCTTATGAAATTCTTGTTAAAACGGTGGCTTGTAGGACTTTATATGTTGAATATTCACTGAGATATAAACGTTTCAAATCAGCCATTTTTTCTTTATATTTTAATTTTTCTTTATAAAGCGTATCGTTTCATATTTTTACCTGAAAAAATGATGTTTATGCAATAATAATTTTATGTACATAAATTTATCAATAATATTGGATATTATTCTACTAGAACATATTCTACATATTTAATTTAAATGGTTGTAGGTTTACAATTATTGCAATAATAAACTACAAATATTGGTTTTAGTTATAATAATTTTCGGTCTAAATTAGTATACAGTTTCGATACTCTTTTTTCCTAAAGTTCTCGTTATATCACTTTTCAAATTTTTGTTACAATCAGAAAACCACTTTTCAATTTTCGAACTTACTCTAAAACTAACTGTGCTACGCCAATTCTAGAAGTATAGTGACCCAACCTCCGAAATATATTGTAACCAAACAGCCTGCCATAAAGATAAACACACGTCGGAATGTGTCGCTTCTGGAAACTTCCTAACGAGGTAGATTCTGCGAACTGATGGATTTCCGGCAAACATAAATAAACTCAGTGCATTTAAAACAAATTTAAACGGCATTACATAAAAAAACTGGTTATGAAATTATTACTTTAAAGATGAATTAAGTATTTATTTCTACGTGTAAGTACGTAAACTGACTTTAAATATAAATAAATAAGATCATTTCTTATATTAAGTTATTCGTACATAAGTGATTTATTGAATAAAAATCAATTATTTCAGGTAAAAAAAATGAAATAATACTCTTTTTAAAGAAAAAGTAAAAAATAGAGAAAAAATGGCTGCAGTCAAACGTTTAAATCTCAGTCAATATTAAACAAATAAAGTCTTATATGCCACCGTATCAAAGAGAATTTTATAAACTTTCATTTTTATGAAGCAATGCCTATACTTAAATTCACTCAGAAAAAAAGTTATAGGCAAAAATATACATTTTTCCATTTTTTTAACTTTGTTTTGTGAATTTATTTCATTAAAAAAATTATTTTTTCACTTAAAAAAATATCATTTTCATAGAAAATTTTATTCTCTACAAGAAGTCTTACGGCTCATATCTTCGAAAAATGCATAGTTTTTGCGCTATAGCCGAAAAATCGAAAAGTGGACAAACCTACTCCGTTCTCAAAAACGCATGGCTAAATTTAGTAGCACTTTTGGATTCTATTTCTTTAGATGTCAATTGAGCGTATGAAAAAATAAAATACCTTGCACGCATTAGTTCCCTTTACCCCTGTTATTTTCGACATAGTCAATGGCCTATACAGGCGTAACCGTTCTTTCATATTTCTTAAATTGAATCTGGAAAGACTATCAACCAATAATCGTCTAGTCTAAACAAAGTAGAAACTTGTAGCCTCCATGTACGATACATATATCTTTTGGCAATTTTTCACTCATCGCTCTCCGATAAATCTTTCTTGATTTCTCGTTCCGCGTCCTTCCCCTTCCGTCCCGCCGTGGGCCCCATTGACCGAATAAACCCGTCCCCACGTCCGAATCCGGGGGGCTTTGCGCCTAACCTAACATTACCCGTTCGACGTATTCAATATTCTTGTCATGCTAATAATTACGGTAAGAGGAACAGGTTGCGGGCAATTCATCAACGCAAAGGATACACACACATATGCGTATATAGTATATCTCCTTCGAGAGTAAAACGGCGCATTCCGCATTTCCTCGCATGTGGGATAATTTTTCCGTTCCTCATATTCTCGGTGAACCAGTTTCTGGGAGTCTGTCTACACGAGGAAAAGAATCTCAGACGTCGAAGGTGTTACGGTACCGCGGAGACAGGAAATAAGTAGAGAAACAACGAACGTCAAATAAATTATCTACCTTCACTGACACACTGTGTATATTCAGTCACCGACAAAATATTTCCAAATTATTTAACAGGCGGTTTTTGTTAGCAAGGCTTATTTGAGGTTATAGTACTTGGTAAGTACTGGGTCGTTTGGTATCAAACGGTAAAAAATACCAATTCCTCTCTAGCCACAACAATCCCACAGTCCCATGCAGATGGATCATAGTACCAGTTCCCCGTGCATGCCTATGGAGAACGCAACCATCACTGCGACTGTTCTTCAATAATTACATATTTATTATGTATGCCGTGTAATTACCTGGACAAGTACTCACGTACAATAAATTAAAATAAAATGACAGTTAGTATGTAAGTATAAGAGAAATAAATTGTCCTATAATATTTTCGTAATTACATCTTTCTTGTTGAACATTCGCCTCGGTAAATGCACATTGCACATATTAATTAATACGTCTTGTAATCATTTTCACATATTTCAAAAAGAAATATATTGGAATCATAAGTACTAAACGACTGGTAAAATTGTAAATTAAAAGATTCACAGGAGTTCGTAGTTCCTTCTGTCTGAAAGCTGTTGTACGCCCACATAGTGAGCGGAACACTGGAATTACGGTGAATATAATTTTGAAACAAATATTCATCGAACCTTAAACACAAGTTGTGAAATTGACAAAAGCTATCTTAATTACTTGGAAAGGAAAGCATTTAACCGAAAGTGACGAATTATAGATCGAAGTGAAACTGACACTCTTAATTACCTTAACATATTTTAATAATCTAACTTCTGTGTTATCATACCAGCTGAAGCAGAACACACTTGAATTTGCATTTCATGGCTTGAAGAGGATAAAGGATAAATAACGCAAACAAGAATACTAAACTCGTGATTGCGTTTTTATAAAAAGTCATGATGGACTGTCAATTGAAGTTGGAACAAAGTTATATAGTGTAATAGTCCAAGACCCAATATGGACGTAAGAGGTGACCGCAATGTTTTTACATGAGTACCTCGGGAATACAATAAGGATGCCTACAATAAGGATTGACTTATCCTCCAGAGCGGAGAGGCCGGGAACATTGATTAAAATGTAACAATTTAAAAAAACGCGGGTTTTCCGACTTATTTTGCTTCTAACTTTTTAAGTATTGCATTTAGTAGAAAGTTGAAGAGAGAAAAAAGTTGCAGAATCGCTTTTTACATAATATAGCATAGGTTAGAAATCGAAAAATTTATTAGCGGTTTCGCAAAATAGCAATAAAGAAGAATCGGCCTAAAAAGTGGTCTTTTTAATTTATTATTTTAGTCACTTTAAAATGTAGTTAGGACTTCCATACCACAGGTAGAAAATCTTGAAGTCATAATAAAAGAATCCCGTAAATTTCGTTTCGATCGGTTTATTAGATTTAGCACAAGAATTTTGCAATCCAGAAAAATCGAAAAATGTTGAAAATTTTCAAAATTGTTTAATTTTTTTTGCATTATTCGATTTTAACAAAACTGGCTGAGAAGTGGAAACACGCTTTCATGTGCGTTTTTCAGAATTAAAAAATATTTATTACAACGGTCATAGTCATTGTTTAAAGTCGGTGGCGTTTTTTTTTTGCTTATAAACAAATAGATTATCTCGGCGAATTTTTTGTTAAATGAATTTCTGAAAACATAGCCCGAAAGTACTCGGAAAGACCCTTCTTTTTATACATAACAAGTTGCTATTTTGTTCATTAGCTTCTGAGATATAACTCCTCCAAATTTGATTAGTATTTAATAAAATGGTTAATAATGGTTAATAAAATTACTATTTTTTCTCATATCTTAAGAAATAATTGTTTCTCACAGTAACCAGTATGATATTTTTGTTGAAATTTACATTAAAAAGATTGAAATTTACTTAAAAAAAAATCTCACTTCAAATTTTGACAAATTTATAAATTTGACACCAACTTTAAACAACGACTGGGACCGTTCTAATCAATAGTTTTTAATTCTTGAAAAAGCACATGAAAGCTTGTTTCCTCTTATATATGCTCAGTCAGTTTTGTTGAAATCGAGTTGTGGAAACAATTTTTAAACACTTGAAAATTTTCAATATTTTTCGATTTTTATGGATTGCAAAATTATTGTGCAAAATCTAATAAACCGATCGAGACGAAATTTACCGGATTCTTTTATTATAACTTCAAGATTTTCTACCTGTGATATGGAAGTCCTGGCTACTTTTTAAAATGCCTAAAATAATGAATTTAAAAAACACTTTTTTGGGCAGATTTTTTTTGTTTATTACTATTTTGCAAAACCGCTAATAAATTTTTGAATTTATGACCTATGCCATTTTATGTAAAGAGCGATTCTGCAACTTTTTTCTCTCTTCAACTTTCTTCTAAATTCAATACTTAAAAAGTTACAATCAAAGCAAGTCGGAAAAACACGCGTTTTTTAATTGTTGCATTTTATTTGTTTGCATTTTTGTTTGTATTTCCGACCTCTTCGCTTTGGAGCATAAGTCAATCCTTATTCTAGGCATTATTCCCGAGGTATTAATGTAAAAACATTATGTCCATGAAGTTAGCCCCGCCATTTTCGATTTTTGGAATTTTTTTTGCTGTGCTGACTTGTGCTACGTTTGTGCTGCGTTGTGCCGTAATTGATTTTTACATATGTCAAAAATTCTCGGAGTTGTAGAAACTCGTTTTTGGGAAAAGGAAGTTAGCCCCGCCATATTTTTTTTTTTCGAAAAATTTTTATTGTGCTGAGTTGTGCTCGGTTTGTGCTGCGTTGTGCCGCTTTTCGTTTTTTTACTGTAATTTTTTAAAAAAAGTTAATAACAAATAAAAAAAAATTGTTAACAATTTGAAACAAAAACGATGGAATAATATCGGGGGTCATTTGTGCTTCGTCGTGCTGCTATTTTTTTTTTCAAAACATCCAAAAATTAACGAAGATGTGACAGTTTGTTTTTTTCAACAATAGGAAGTTAGCCCCGCCATATTTATTTCGAAAAATTTTTATTGTGCTGAGTTGTGCTCGGTTTGTGCTGAGTTGTGCCTCTTTTATTTTTTACTGTAAATTTATAAAAAAAAGTTAATAACAAATAAAAAAATTCGAACAAGAAATATGACGGGGCTAACTTCCCAATGAGCACATGAACGTTTTAGAAACGTCAAAGCAAGATGTTTAGGACGTTATAAAAACGTCCAGGAAAGGTCCGTATAACGTTTTGAAAACGTTATGTTAAAAAAAGTTTTCAAAGCGCCCAAAAAGATCCATTTTTGGTTGGAAGTAGCCCATTATAAAACGTTTTATGGATATTTTTAAAACGTCCAGAAATGGTCAATTTTTAGATCGAAGCAGCCCATATCAGTACCTTTAATAGATGTTTTTAGAACGTCCTTAAAAGATCCATTTCAAAGGAAAATAAAAATGTATATTTACTCCGAAATGTATTTATAACTAATTGAAACTAATTAAATATACAAAATAAAAACCAATGTACCAGGTCAATAAAGGAAAAACAAAAAATACAAAAATAACACAAATATGAAGATACAAAAAATATGAAATTACAAGAAAAATGATACGCAAATACAAAAAAAAATACATACAAACACAAAATAATTAAATGAAACATACAAAACACACTTAATATTAATATTTACAAAAAAGGACTTTTTGGAACGTTTTTAAAACGTCCCGTGGAGGACATTTTTAAGGCGAAATTGTACGGAACAGAAAAATGCCATGGGCGTTTCGACTTAAAATGAACATTTATGGGACGTTTTTAAAACGTCTTGTGCTATTTGAGTTCCTATTGTTGAAAAAAACAAACTGTCATATCTTCGTTTATTTTTGGAAGTTTTGAAAAAAAAAATTGCAGCAAAACGCAGCACAAATGATCCCCGATGTAATTCCATCGTTTTTTTTCACATTGTTAACAAAAATTTTTTATTTGTTATTAGCTATTTTTAAAAATTTACAGTAAAAAAAAAACGAAAAGCGGCACAACGCAGCACAAACCGAGCACAACTCAGAACAATAAAAATTTTTCGAAAAAAAAAATATAGCGGGACTAACTTCCTATTGTTGAAAAAAACAAACTGCCATATCTTCGTTGATTTTTGGAAGTTTTGAAAAAAAATAGCAGCACAACGCAGCACAAATGACCCCCGATGTTATTCCATCGTTTTTGTTTCAAATTGTTAACAATTTTTTTTTATTTATTAACTTTTTTTTAAAATTTACAGTAAAAAAAAACGAAAAGCGGCACAACGCAGCACAAACCGAGCACAACTCAGCACAATAAAAATTTTTCGAAGAAAAAAATATGGCGGGGCTAACTTCCTTTTCCCAAAAACGAGTTTCTACAACTCCGAGAATTTTTGACATATGTAAAAATCAATTACGGCACAACGCAGCACAAACGTAGCACAAGTCAGCACAGAAAAAAAATTTCCAAAAATCGAAAATGGCGGGGCTAACTTCATGGACATAAAAACATTGCGGTCACCTCTTACATCCCCGTGAAAACAGATGGGTCCTGGACTATAACAGTAACACTAGTTATTAAAGTAGTAACGAGATATAAATAAAGGTAAATCAAATTCAATTTGTATTTAGATTCGCCTTCGAAAAGTTCTACTAGAATTGTCGAATGAAATGAGAACAGACATGAATTTTCGTTTCATGGCTCAAATAGAACATTTATTAAGAGGGAATAATGATATAAAAAAGATATCAATCATATCTAAGTTGTAATTAGACTTCTTCATGAAGGTATAGTTGACACTCTGCTAAAATAAGTTTACACTTAACTTTTTTTATTTTCAGGTTTTAAGGAGACATCCTTTGTCAAGGGTGATAATAATGTTAGGTATTACCAAATTAATATTAATCAGTTGCAGGTATTAACTAAATTGATTTTTCAAAAATTTCAAGAACCTTTAACCAACTGTCCGATGAAGTAAGAACAGATATGACGTTTTCATATTTATACTATAAGTGGATTACTGTATTATACTAATTTAAACCATTTGTGAGCGAGTAATACTTATCTCAAATTTCAACAAAACTGCAGGAAGAAAGACAACTTTTCAATGCAGTGTTAATAAAATATGTCACGTGCCATTGGTTATTTCAGTTATTTTTCAAAACGCATGATTTGCTTTCAACTGAAGCAATCATAAGTAATTATTTTATTTAATTTTACATAAACACTTATTTCCTTTGTAGATATCTTGATATGAAGAAAATATAATTTGACATGGAGAAAAATTCTTACAAATAGTTACTTACTACAAATTAGTTAGGAACATTTTACAGTTGTGATATGTATTAATAGTACCTACCTGCTCCGTGTTACTCATGGTAACTTTTATATTTTATTATCTATCTATTTATGTTTATGGTTTCTCATTATCGCCTATTGTCAGAACTTTGGCATTGAATTTGGCCGAGTTAAGCCAAAGGACATTGCGTTGGAACTATCCTTTTTTAAGACCAATGTAGTAAGTTCGTGCATTGCCTAGGATACCCACAACCTTTAAACATTTTTGTCACGATTTAACCTTATCAAATTGGAACGTTTACGACGAAACTTATTTTATATGTGAAACGCGCTTTAACGTCTTTTGTTGCAGTGACATGAAGGACAGCAGAATTTCAGTTCATTGCCAGACAACAGATCATACTGTTTAAATAAGAATGCAACGCCTGTGGTAACATTGCATTGAATGGAATATAGCGTGGGGGGAACGTGGCAATTTACTGTAAATTAATTTTCGGGAAAACGCCTCGGAAACCTTTTCCTGCTTATTTATGAGCAGGAAAATTGAATTTTCCGGACTAGTACTGTAAAGATTTTACCAGACGCAAAATGACAATTATTTCGATGTTATTTACTTTGTAAATATTGTTGCCAACCGAATTGACAAACTTGATTTTTATGTAATTTGTAAAAAAAATTCTAAAATGTGTGAATTTCGCCTTTTTTACGATTTCCGGAAAAATTTACAAATAATTAAAAATTAATAATTAAAAAATACAAAACACGTCAGTAAATGTCTTACTTGACTCGGAGCTTTAAAATATTAAAATTTCAATTTAGCTTTTCTTCAATAATGCGAAAATTTCCTGAATTTTATGTAAATAACTATTGCTGGCGTGTTTTGATTAAATTTTTCTGGAAATCATAAAAAAGACGAAACTTTACAAATTTGGATTTTTTTTCAAATATCGTGTCAATTTTGTTGGCTACTGTAGTTACAAAGTAAACAACATCGAAAAAATGTCATTAGCGTCTTGTAAAGTGTTTACAGTGCTAGCCCGGAAAATTCAATTTTCCCGGAAAATGTTGTTTCCAAGACGAATTCCGGAAAATAACTAATAAATTAATTTTCTGACAGTTCCTGGGCCATATTTATACAGGGTGTTTCACAGATTTCGATCGACACTCAAAACATATCATCAAAGTTATTTTAACAATAATAATAATAACTTCATATCCAATCTGAATTAAGAAGACATAATGGAACGTTGAGTAAAATGAACGAAATACTTGATTGTTGACTCAATATAACTCGAAAATTTTAACTACCTTGAATACATTTAACCGCACGTCGATGAACGCATTCGTTCCATTCATTATGTTAACTTGATTTAACTTATCAAATTTGTTCACTAAAGTAGCATTAAATTCCCAGATGGGCGCCAGATGGTTAAAGGTCAGTAAATCTCAATAACCGGACAGAATGTTCATTTGAATGGTTAGTTTTGAATAACCTTGAGAACATTCTTCTGAACTGACGGAAGAACTCTCTGTAAAACACGTTGAATAGCGTTAGAAGTGCCAAACGTTGTGGTCGAAACTATCAGGTAATATGGACCTGAAATTCCTGAGGTTAGTGTTTGTTGTAAATATTTACCTAGACGAAGTTTTTTCGCAGATTTTATTACAAGTTTTGAGAGATTTCAAGTTGTTATGAAAAAGCATTTGTAGGTAGTTCATGTACAATGGTTTCATTGCGTAACAAAGTAACCTTTAAACAATTCCAAAAACAAAACATATTAAAATTCTGTTCTTATTAGTTGTTTAAGTCATTCACAGCTTTGATAAGTGCAAAATATTGTAAATTTACATAATAATGTGTCAGAAAATAATTTATGGTGTTTATAGTTTTGTATCAAGCTGTTGCGGATAAGGTGAAGGTTATATTTAAAGACCACAAAATAACGAAAGGCCTTATCAATCTTTGAATGTTGAGTAAATTTAATAATATTGGTTTTATTTTTGGATTATCTATCGTGATAACTAAACGTGAAATAATACACAGCATCTCAGTTTTGGTATATTTATTGTTACTTTCCTGGGAAAACTGTAAACATCTCTCCTTCTTGCCAAAAATTCTTATAGCGTTGCAGTTAAACCTTGATATAACCCAAAGAGTAAACGGTAAATATCACATTTTATAACATCTTTAATTGAATTCATATGTATTATTCCTAAATAAGGATGGTTATAAGTATTTCAGTGAATGGCCAAGTTCAGTTAATTGGCACCAATTATTAATGCAGCTTATACATTTCAATAGTTTCCCTATAATAATTATTATCCGTTATGATTTTATGTAATCTATACGACAAAATTTAACGTTACTGTTGCTCTTTTTTCTGTTAAACTTAGCTTCCAACGCCTCCAATAATACACGTCCTCCATACAACCTTTACTTATCGATTTCAACAATGTCAACCTTTTCCTTTGCCGACCACTATTTGAACAGTGAAACATGGTATTGAAAGTAAGGCATTTACTTACACTTTGAAAAAAAATTTTACCTAACACTTTACAAGCTTTCGAAAGTCCCTTCAGATTTTACCTGAAGAGATACCGAACAGGTGCGTAAACTACAACATGCCGACATTATCGATTGTGATCTTTTTGACACTAGAAAAATTGGAAGCTGTCGGTTGGTATCCAATGGCAAAAATTCAATGTGGAAGTGTTACCTGCGCAGTAAAATAATAAATAAGTTTATTGCCATTCACTTTTACCAAATGTAAGGAAGGGACTTGCTAGGAAACATGTTAAAATCAAACTGTGTGATAACTGTAAGTTACTCATTTCTGAGAAATTGTTTCATTTTTGAAAAATAAAATGAAATCAGAGTTGTTTAAATTTATATTTATTATTTTTAAATATTGTTATAGAATCTAACGTCTCTTATAGCATTCAACAAGATTTGTTCTAACTAAATGCTCCAGAGCTAACTTTGATGTAAGTACGTTTTGTTGCACCAGCACCCCAAATATAACGTTTCATTATATTGTACTAAGTACAAATTTGTACCACAAATACAAACCTTATTACACCTTTTCCTTGGAATTTCATACAAAGACGCCATTTTGAAATCGAGAGTTGATTGGTACTCCTGTAGTTTTATAAAGTTACTGGAGGGGGTTCAATGAGAAGTTAGGTGCATTAGGGTGACTTGCCAGAGTTTTGTATAACCTGTATTACAAACAGTTTTTAGGTAATTAAACTTTGTAAATATTTAAATCACCTCACTTTCAAGTTACCTGTCATTCGAAGGTTAGAGACCATTAGTGGCCAAGAGCGAAAAGTAACTTTATAAAAATAATTTATACTACATTTACCTAAATTCACTGTGATACCACATAATTTACTTTATTAACACCCACGATACTACGAATATTTCATACGTACTACGTTATTAATTAATTCATTACTTACTCTTATTTATTTCATTCAAAGGTCCCTGACTATACTTAGTAAACAGAATTATAATAACCATTTTTATTTCAATGAAGTCGATGTAATACCTATGTTTTGATGCCTACCATAGACATATATTTTTATGATATTTTTACTCATAAATGGACAATAAGTACCTTTATTAAAATGTGATTATAATGCAGTCCATTTTCAGTAATGTGGGGGGCGGCGATTCCCATCTCGGCACAAGAAGCAGGTAAACGATAAAATTATACCCTAACTCGGCATACATCTAGGCAGGTACTCCATTCTACAGTGCCCATCTCGGCATAGGGTGATGCCCATAGGTTGATCCTTGCTCCTTTGCGTTTCCAACGTACTTCCGAGCGTATCACATGACGCTCACTCGTATAAGGTGTGCTGCGTATACCAGGTTTGGTTTCTCAAATATTATGAATTTTGCGCAACAGTCAAGTACCATTATTTTCGACAATACCGTATTATCAAGAAAGGTACCTCCCTAGATTTATGCCGAGTTATTGAGAGATGATTGTAGTGTGTACCTGCTCAATCCGTTGTGCCGAGATGGGTCCATTTCACAAGGTGTCGTAAAATTGACCGCAATAAAATGTGCCGAGATGGAATACACCCGTGGGGGGCTTCAATTTAAAGAATTCACCCTAGACATGTCTAAATTAGTGTTACGTAGCCATTTCTTTTCAGTGAAACTGAAGCACATAATTTAATTTTAGTAGCTGTATGTTGGTAAATAGCTTTGACTTGCATCAGGACAACTTTTTTTTCATATTCCAAGCATAATAAAATTTAAAAGAAAAATTTAATGCTGAAAATAATTGGTTGTTAATCGAAAATACAATAACAATGAACAGTAAAAAGAATTCGTAGGAATACCAGAAGTAAACAATTGCTTAGTAAAAATACTGTTATCAAATAACATGCCAACTTCCTTAATCACCAAATATACAATTACACTTTGCTAGTGAACAGTTATAAGATAACTCGCATAATCTACGTATTTTATTGGTGTGTTTGTTGACTTTCCTTGAGAAACTACTTCACTTCCAACGTGGCATTTTTATTTAATTTGAACACTGCTGCACATTTACTAAACCTTCAACGAGTTGAGATAAAAGTGGCAATTAATTTCGAATGAAAGCAATTACACATGTTTATGAACAGCAGATATAAATTTTGCCTGTATTTTGTATAAAGGAAACTTTCAATTTGCAATAAAAGTGTCGCAATTTAATCGCAAAAGATTTCACAGTTAAGGTCAATATAAAAATAACCATAAATTTACTTCCGGAACACTTATTAAAAGGTAGTACGTGCGTATTTGTGAAGAAAACTTAAAATTTGTTTGAACAATTGTATCAATAACACGATTTACCTCTTGTTGAATTTATGTTAGGTAATGGGTGACGGAATAAATTGTGATATTTATCAAAAAAATCATTTAAAATATTATTTATTGGTCATGATTCAGGGCGTGGCTGAATTCCTTGCCAATTGAATCGTAAATATCCACGAGCGTTTAGTACTTGCATACATAAAAGAAAGCTTGTAAGGTATACAATAATTTCCTGTTATTATTGTATATTTTTAATGCAATTTGTAATTAATTCAATGGATGCTTAATGCATTCAAAGGAATCACAAGCGTTGTGTTCAAATTTTTTGTAAGTTTAAATGAACATATTTTTTTACTTCGTCACATGAGGTATAAGAAGTACCTACCTACTACTGCAATCGTATTGATTTTTCGAATTTGAGGTATTGCATTTCTAGACGGTTTAAGGTCCAAAAAACGTGTTTTTGAAAAAATGTGTATTTTTCAATAAGTTTTTAAATTTAATCGGCCGGGATGAAAGCGTAATTTACTCTTGCCATTTTTCGGTTTTTGGGAATTTTCTCGCAATTCACTCCATTTTTTTTTCTAACGGTAGTAGAACATTTATTCTACTATCGAATTCATAACATTTTTTGCCAAATCTTCTCTAAAGGGCAC
Source organism: Cryptocephalus moraei (assembly GCA_946251905.1). NCBI lineage: Eukaryota > Metazoa > Arthropoda > Insecta > Coleoptera > Chrysomelidae > Cryptocephalus > Cryptocephalus moraei. Next base: position 14,204,723 of record OX276460.1, read on the forward strand.
TTTACACGTTAATTTTTAGGGTTTTACGAATTCTCTCAATATTTTCCTTAAAACTATTTTCTGCTATCGAATATGTTTTCCTCAAAATTCCACACAAAATGAAATGTATGCTTTAGTTTGAACCTGACATAAGTTGACTGACATACGTCAGACTTACATATGTCAGTCTGACATATGCGTAACTAGGGATAAATCAACTTGATTTACTCTTTCGATTTTCCTAGGAAGGTAAATGACAGTATTTACATTCCGTCGTTAAGGAAAAATAATACACGAATGTTATTTGCCATTTTCATGCTACGTATCTATGCATATAAGTGCGATTTACGATAGCGGCAGCGTGAAAAGTATAATAACACTGTCGCCAAATCCATCGCTGAAGGGCACTTTACTCTTGTCATTTTTCGTTTTTTTTTTCAAATTTGCTAGAAGTTAGCCCGAATAATTATTTTTAAATACGAGACTATATTCATATATTGAATATATATAATATAACATAATAACATTTTTGGCTAAGTCGTCTCTGAAGGGCACTTTCCTTTTCTCGTTCGTTCATTGGTTTTTCGAAATCTCAAGAATTGTTTTTAAACTTTAAGATGTTTATTTTACGATTTAATGTGTATCATCAAATTTAATAACATTCTTGGAGATATATTCCCTGAAAGGCAATTCAAAATTCGTTTTTCGTTTTTTTTTTAAATTTTGTCGAAATCCGACCCAAGAAATTTTTATACATTGAATTGATTTTATAATAAAATTCGAGAAAGTAGTCCAATGCCCACATCGCCAATTTTTTGAGCGAAACCAACAATTTGTTTAGAATCAAATCAGCCTTTAAGTCCATAAAATGTAGTAGCACTGCTCCTGCCAACAATGAAACTTTGTTTAAACATCTATAGTACAAAATACAAAGCGCGGATAACACTCCTCTAGATAGTCCTAGAATGTGTATAGTGCGTATTATTACAAGTTAAGTCTAATTACAACCGTATTAAGTGCATCGTCGATCATTCAATTGTGACATATCAATTTATTAATATTCAGAGTCCGGTCAGGGGTAAACTAGTTCAAATGCACACCGAAACCAGGTTAAAAACTTCAACTTCGCAGGTAATGCGCACGCTATCAATGAAAGTAATCTACATAAAATTGATCGTTACGAAATAATACTTGAAGTAATATATTCAAGCCACACCATTCAATTATGTTACGAGCATAATATAGCATGACAGAATGGTCGAGCAGGATAAAAGTGCAACCTTGATTTTTATTGGAAAAAAATATGTATGTTGGTTGTACTGAAATGTCTCTAAACGGATATATTACGACTTCGGAGATATTTTTATGTGCATCGAAAAGAATACTCGTGGTACGAATAAGAAGAGGTGATTACACCAACATAAAGGAGAAGTTTATGAGGAATGTTGATAATGGAGTAAAAATCCTTCTGTTTAAACGATCCGTCGCTATAAATCTAACTATTCACATAACCATAATACTTAATATAAAGTGGAGGTAAATGTTACACATCAAGCTTAATAGGGCAGATGTTTACAATTTTGTGCAGGTAATAGAGGTTTCAAATTACTATAAATTTACTTTTTATGGGAAAGTCGATGACAGTGAACCCTGAATCAGCCGTTCATGATATCCACTCAGCTCTAAGGAAAACGTAAAAATCTTTATAACATAGTGAGGCACTCGATGTTTTGTGTTAGTGTTCCATTAATATTTTCATTTTTTTTTTATTCTTACATGAAAGAACTAACTATTCAATAAACAAAAGTAGCTCTTTGTTGAGCCTTAAATGTGAATTTTTACTTTTTCATACAGATAAGTAGAGAGCGGATTATATGTACAGTGTGTATAAAACAGTGTTTTAAACCGTTCTATAATTTTACACAATTTAATACACAACGTCAACGGAGATAAATTTATTATTGTTTTGTGTGAAATACTTGTTACTACAACTTATTTCAAAACAATTTATTATTAAATGTTCAAAATTATAAAATTATGAAAATTATAATTTAAAAAACTTCTTTTAACTTCCATAGGTGTCAGTGGTGCATTTTTTTGACTTTCCAATAAATTCTGAACTAAAATTGAAGTCGAAATCATTTATTATCTCACCTTTTCCAACTACGTTAATTTTCTTTAATATCAAATATCCATCATATATTCTTATACATATAATTTTTTTTCTTCTAATTTCCGGTATACAGAATCACTTGTTTTACCCTTAACTTTCACATAGTTGTGATAGTTGTGACATAGTGTATCGAATTCGTCTACTATTTTATTGATAGTGAGAGGGTCATCCCTTACATTTCTTAATTTAGTTTAAGAACGTAAATATGTAATATATGTCACTTTTGAAAGAACATGCATAATAATGCCTACATGTGCAATATATTGTAATGCGAAATGTAAACAGCAGCGCGAAACCTGTTTACTCTTATCGGACGGCGGCTTACCTCAAGGGAACGCCGCTACGCTTAATTGAGCAATAAAAACCGTCCCGAACGTCTTGGCAACATCTTAGAGGAAGAATGATTTACTACCTTCTGGGTGTTTCTAGAAAAGCATAATTAGGAAAAATAATTATCGTGCAAATACTAGTAGGTTCTCGAATACATTATGGAGGGCTATAAAAGTGAACGCTGCGGACGAAGGAGGAGATTAGACGTGAAGCCGCGAAAGAGTAAACAGTGCAAAAAACGGACAAGCGAATTGTATAAATAAATGGAAAAGTTAAGTGTGTTATATAAATTAATTAGTTCAGTAATAGTTTCAATAAATTGAGTAGTGTGTAGTGCATAATTAAGAACAGTGTAAATAAATTAAAATAAACGTTACAATATGCAATTATTAATTGGTTGTTGAGTAATTAACTGGAATGAATGTAATTCGTCTATATAGAGGGTATTTAAAAATATACAAAAAATAAAATAAATTTAAAAAAATAAAATAAAATATACAATAAATAAAATATATAATAAAAAAATAAAATAAGATATACAAAAAATAAAATAAATTCACTTTGCATATAATCCGTTCTGTAATTATATTGCACTCAAAGATAAGGAGTAGGTACGATAATCGTGTTCATTTTTATGATTTGTAGACTTATTAAGGTTCTCTGGGTCCATGGAAGCAATGGAAGCGGTGCTTCCCTTAGAAAAATGTAAAAAATGACAAAACGTCATATTTTTGAATTAGGGACTTTTTATGATGACATATTAAATTTTTTTTGATAAGGGAAAACTACCCAAACCTCATTCTCAAATATTCAGGTGAATATTTAATTCACCCTGCATTACTCCCATGAAAACGACTTTATAATGTAGGAAATGAAAAGAATTTTCTTTTATGATATTCAATGTAGAAAAACTGCGTTAGTAGTGAATGTATGGGAGTAACTATTGAAAACTTCATTATAAGATTTGCCAGTACAATACATACAGCAGCTCATAATGCAATTAAAAAATTTAATTATATTTAGTATTAAATAATATTATGTAATATTAATAAGTATAATTAATAATATATTTTAATATATTTTTATTATTAGAATTAAAAAAATTAAGATTTTTATTAATTAAAGAATTAAGAAAATTAGATTAAAATCGTACGAAAATTTTGAAAACTAGTACAAAATACCAATTTATGTTTCGTATCAACTGATGTAAAACATTTAAACAAAATATAGAACCATTACCATTTACTTGTATTTTATCTAGATATTTTTGAATGTCATCACGATGAACATCATAAAAGAAAAATCCAAAATCTCTTGGTTTGCATAAGGTGCGTGATAAAACGATGTTACCATCATTCTATTCTTTCATAACATGTGACCTAGGGTACTTAACTGACAGTGAAGAAAATTGACATTCATCGATGCATTATCGATTTATTCCAACAGTATCTTGTTATTTTAAGAGTATGTTGATTGAATATTTCAAATATTCAAATATTGATTTGAGCGACAGACCCAACCTTTATTTGGTGCCTGAATTTGTTTCCTTCCAATTAAAGTAATCCTTGTTTTAATTCCACATTTATTCCAGTAGAGTCCTGAAACTCATAAGTTTTACGTCATCTCTCATTAGGTCACTCGATCATATTCAAACAACAAAAAGACAATAAGAGCATAATTTGGTGCGACCTCGATACTGTCCTGATGAATATCTCTGAAAATCCTGCCGATTACGCAATCCTGCATAATGACCGCAATTACCGAAGTATCTCGTTTGCTTACTCATAAGATTTTTCGTTATTCGTACACACACACACTCTCTCTCTCCCCCTCTCTTTCTCTTCGATCTCCCTCACTCTTTCCCTCTCTTTCTATCTCTTTTCGTCGGAGTATGCCGAAGTGGGATGGATATTAATATGAATGATGTTGTTGAATAACAACATTCTGTGGAGGTCATGGGCATCGTAATGAGAAGAAAAGTAGGCTTCACCTTGATGGTGAAAAAAATTGTTCCAACGGATACTGCGAAGAAGGGTTTTCGTTCAGATCAAATGGGAAATGATCAAAATTTCAAACATGCTCCTGCTGTACATAGAAGAAATTGTTACAACAGGATTAAAAATGGCGACGAGTCCATTGGACTACTTTTACATATTGTGTTACAAATCAAAACGTATTTCGAGAAAATTACCAAAAACGGAGAAGCAACAAGTGGAAATTGTCCTTCAGAGGCGATGAAGCCAAAAACGTTATAAAACTTGGTCATATATATTTGACGGCAGAATAAACGTTCAAAGTTCTGACAAAAATGTTGGAGTGGATTTTAAAAAAAATCTAAAAAAATATAGTGTCATTTAGAGTTAGAGAAGATTTAAACAAAAATGTTATACTTAATTAAATATTCGACAGTGGAATAAGTACTAAAAAGGTCTAAAAAAAATTTTTGGGCAAATTTTGAGAAAATTTACAAAAACCAAAAAGAGTACTAAACTACCTCTTTATTCCGGCTGATTTTAACAAAAAGCTTATTGAGAGGTCGTTGTATAGTAAAATGTCCAAATTTAAGTTTGAACCAATATGAAAGGAGTATGATGGACACGTCGGCAATTTTTTAATAACATGCTAACTCCGAGCAACAAATCCCAATTTTGGTCTCCTAGATCAAAAAGATAGAAAAGAGGTATCATCTTTAAAACGCTGCAACGATTTGAAATTCGTACAATAACCCCATCAATTTTGACTGAAATTAGAAACAAATTACAAAGATATATCCGTTTAAGAAAGTTACCTATTAACGGTAATTTACAGTGTTACAAAGAAATGTTATTTGCTTTGTGGTAATTTCAGGATTTAATGTAAACTCCGTACAAGACGTTTGGCGATGTTTGACCGAAAATATACTATTTTGTTTTTATAGCAAACAACAAAATTCTTTACAATAATTATCAACAAAACACAAAACAGAATTTTACAATAATGTAATTTTCGTTAATTTTTTTGCAATTTTGCGGTGTAAAGTAACTCACGGACCTTCATGCGGTAATGAACTTTAAATGGAGGGTGTTATTAGTGGATATTTGTTTGATTAAGTTTACATACTTGAATGGAAGTTAAATTTCTCTCATGGTTCCTTTGTGTGCAATTATGATATATACATTTGGCGTTCTTCCTATTTTAAAACTAGATTTCGAGTACTCTCTTGTTGATAATTCTTAAATTTCTTAAAAACTGGAACGTATAGTAACTGAATTAGTTTGCCTTATTGTAATATTTACTGTTTTAATACTTTTGCTAGGATTGTGTAATATTTTTACATTGTACAAATCCTAATTTAAATTCGGAATTTTAGTTAATAAATTAGAAAGTCATCTTTTCATTTCCAAACTTTTAGTTCATTATTATTTTATCTCTAGAACTTACCATATACTAATTAATTGTGGTATATTACCCTACTAACTTAATTTTATTGTAAATTGACAATACAAGTTTCTTTTTAAATTGTATGAAATCGTTTGGAAATTAATCCATATCAATAATAAGGAAGAATTTTCTCTATACATATTTTTAATACCAACAAATTGGATTTTGCTTCAAAGTACTACTTAGGACTGTTAAGTGAAGAAAGTAACCCTTTTATTCCCTTTAACTTGTAATTAGAATTTTACATTTGTAAAACCTGGAGTACCTATGCTGAATTCAGTAAGTACATTTTAGTCTCGTTTGCAAAACGCATACAGGTTTCATCGTAACCTAAAAATTTTGTGAAATTTAGATACATAATAAGATGTAGAATACGATGAATAATGATACCTAACCAAGTTGATCGCCAATAATGAAACTAATTGGTAATAAAATAAAATTTCAACCCATTAGCCGCATCTTACAGCATTCTTCCATCATTTCCGATCGCTTATTCTTTGATTATACTGCGCCTATTCCCGAGGAAACGATCGAATACATAATTCCCATTCATAAGCAAACAATGTCTCGGAGGAAATATTTTCGCCGGAGGAAGAAAGCTTCGCTGTCTTCGGTTCGCGAAATAACAAGAGGGAGAGAAAGAAATGGAACGAGAAAAAGAAAGAAAGAGAGAGAACTAATAACATCCGCCGGAAACAATCTAGGTTCAGATTTACTCGATTGTGACGGTAAAGAACTTGAAATCCAACGTTCAATGCGAATAAATTATACGCCTCAGATATAGTCGCGTTGAGCACTTTCTGGTTACGTAAATGGTTACGTAAATGATTACGATTACCCAGCTTACGGAGAGGATGTTGACTTAATATTATTCTTATGGTTAATTTACAAATATTTATTGTATTAAAATATAATCAATTTGTAAAGTTGAATTGATATAGGTACTGGGAAGATAGACACAAAATAGTATAATAATATAATAATAAATAATTCCACTATTCAATCGTATTAATTCTGCACTAATATCATCATCTAGTAATTTCATTAATATTTTCATGCTCATCTTTATGTAGACAATTTTTAAAAAGTAGAACTCACCCTCCTGAATATAAAATCATTGGTGAGGTTCATGAATGAATACCACACCACATATCTTGTGCCTACATGTGCAACCCCCTATTTAAATAACAATTATTTCATAAAGCAAACACTCGGTGGATGATAAAGAGTATATTTATCAAGTAAACACAGATTAACTAAACTAACTCATGTTGGGCAAACAAGTATTAACAAACTTAGTTTTCTGAACGACACAGTTGTCCATGCAGTTAATATATTGATTTTCCAGTTGGACACTAACGCTCTTATTTTGTATCTTTATTGGAGAATATTGTTTTAAAAATAATTATTCATTAAATATGGTGAGTCAGAAATAAATGTACATTATAATGCAATATACAAGTGCTTTGTACAAATTTCGTGTCAAAACGACGTACGGCTCGAATTAATCGGAAACTTTCTGTGCCCAGCCTCAATTTTATTGAATATAATTTATTGGAGTTGTAACGTTTATTCTAATTTATTTACACACGGTCTCAACACTACTCAATTTATCTAGACTATTTCCTAACTACTTAATTTATATCACACTATTAACTGCTAATTTATTTATACGATTTCACTTGTCCGTTTATCGCACTGTTAACTCACGTGGCTTCTCGTCTAATCTGCCTCTTCGTCCGCAGCGTTCGCTTTTTATAGTCCTCCATTATGTCTCGAGAACCTACTAGTATTTACTCGATGATTCTTCCCTAATTTGCTTGTTCTAGAAACGACCCAAAGTAATAGATCATTCTTTCTTTAAATGAATATTCGCGATTATTCTGGAACTGTTTTTATGGCCTAATTAGCGGAGTACGCTTACGCTGGTTGTTTACGCTTACGCTGGTTGTTTACATTTCGCGGTACAGTGTTATTAAATTTTCGTAAGCAACTCACTCCAAGAGATCGATGTGATTTTTTAAAATTACATGTTTTCTACTAAAGAAGTACTAAGTGACGTCAATAAACTAAGTGAAACTCACTCGAGTTCTTTATTATAGTGTCCTTAGGACGTTTAGTGAGTTTCCACTTATTTTGTGAAGGAGGTTTGAAGTTGGAAGTGTTTTAAAGAAGTTTAGTGAGTTTCAGCACTTTTTTTAAATGAGTTTTGAAGTTGTGCCGCCCTATGTAAAAAAGTGACACAATTGAATTAGTGATATAAGGAATCAAAAACTCATATTTTTTTATTTGAAACTCAGATAATAGTAAAACTCACTAAATTTGTTGATTGAAGTGTTGTTGGGGTGCATATTGAGTCTCCATTCTCTTTGTGAATTAGTTTTGTAGTTGGAGGTGCTTATTTAAAAACTTGAATTAATTAGATGAAGTTGCAATTTGCAATGATTTTAAAAATTCCTGAAAAAATATTCAGTAACAAAATATTGTATAATTTACCAATACTAGTACTTTACTGAAGTATTATGAATATGTTTAATAAGCTCCATAATAAATTACACAATTGAACAAATGTAATTGAATTTACCACAATTTTTAGTTGTAAAAATTGCTGACTTTTTATGTGAAACTCAGATTTTGGAAAAACGCACTAAAATTAGGTGTTAAAGTGTCTTTGGGGAGTTTAGTGGGTTTCAACTCTTTCAGTAGAGGAGTTTTGAAGTTTTGGTATTTATTTAACTACCTGTTTGCAAGTTTTCAGTTTGCAAAGATTTCAAAATTCAACTTATTGTAAAATTCAATAATGACTTTTTCTTGAAGTGACAAAGTTTAGTAAGAATTAACATTTTCTATAAAGGAGTTTTAAAGTTGTTATGCTTTGTGTAAAAAATTAAGTGAATTAAACAAGTTTCATACAATTTCCCACAATTGCAACTTTCAAAAATTCATAATTTTATTTTTTGAATTTCACATTTTGGTAAACCGCACTAAATTGTTTATTGAAGTTTCCTTGGGATATTCAGTGACTTTCAACACTTTCGGTGAAGTATTTAAACTCAGATTATAGCAAAACTTCCTAAAGTTGTTGGCTGAAATCCCCTTGGGGGAGTTTAATGAGTTGCAACTCATTTTGAAAACGAGTTTTGAAGTTGGAGCTTTAACTAGCTGAGAGTGATTAAAGCAAGTTACTCCCGGAAAGGGAAATTTTGGGTTTTCAGATTTTTCAGGGCTAATTTGGGACGATACCTATAAGCTTGTAGAATTTCAGGTTTTCAGGTATTCGGGAAATTCTCTCCCGAATACAAAATTCCTGAATACACATACTTTCGTATTTCAGTTCTTTCAGCGTTGAATAATTGTTGAACTTATCCTAAATTGTTTTATCTAGGCTTCTATTAAGGGTACGTAATGAACTCTTAAAAGGATTCTGATCAATTCTGGCTCGTCCTGTATTATTAGTATTATTAATAACTGCATCAGAAGTACTAAGTTTATTTGACAATACAATTGACTATTTTTCAAACAGAAATATTGATAGTGAGAGAACAGATTATCGACTAATTGTTGCTTATGACATGAGGAAATACCATTTTTTCCGTGGCAAGAAAACTGGTCGCACGAGCTATGTAGTAGAAGGAAAATAAACATAGAACCTAAACCTGTTACTACTAGCATATTGCTTATAGTTAATTGGATTTAAGATCCTGTCGATGAGGTAATAATATGAACATATAATTTCATAGTGAGTGTGAGTTCAGTATTGGAAAGTTTTTGTCGTAAGTATATTATTACACTGGGAAACATCGAGATGAATTAAGCAATATTCACATTTATTGAAGAACAAATTTCGTAGTAACAACCATTTTTATATAAACTAAATATGAAGTGGTTTCATGTTGGTATGTGTAAATTTTTAATAATGATTATACTGTGGAAAGTGAAATAATTACAGTAATTAAATAAATAAATAATTATACTAATACAGAGGGTGAATAATATCAAGTGTAATAAGTAATAACATTAGAATGTTGCTACCAAACAAATCACTGTTAAAATTGTATCGTCAAATTTCAAATATGGTAAAGGTGAACAATGAACTCTAATTATTTAATTTCCAGGGTTTATGTTTACAAACCCAACTTTCCATTTATCCTTTGTTTAAGACAATTTATTACTTTGTAGTTTTCCGACTATTACTACTAAGACAAAAGTTCAATGACGATGCAAATTCTACAAAAATAACGTGTTCGTAAATAATAATAATTGAAGTGTGTATTACTAGTGTAAACAAAACATTTGCATTACTAGAAACGCTAAGTGCTGTTATCTGCAAGTGCATCTACCTCCCATTTTGGAGAAAAATGCCGGATCTTGAAACGAACAAGCTACATAACAATAAACAATTATCACTGGATTACATTAAATAATATCCGATGATTGGAAATAAGTGACGGGCAGAAAAATATGTTAAGTACAAAACGAGTGTGACGTAATATTACGTTTTATGTAGCAGAGGCGCGTTCAGAATGTACCTAAGCTCCTGTGGCATGGAAAGATAACTTACAGCCGCAATTGTATGCTTTGTCTCTGTTTGTCTTTTTAGTAATCATTACGCCATTGATAACGAAACGTACAAGCAAACTATTGTTATTGGAAGATATTTCTTTACAGCTTGATTAACAGTGAAAAGTCCTAATTAATCACCATAATAATAATAATAAGTGAATACAGGTTAGTTCCACCAAATATATGTATATTAACTTACTTTTAGGAAGAGGGATTAGGGTGGGGATAACGGACACTAACTTATTTCTACGTACTCTCAGTGGCAGAACTGATGCAAACTAAATCTAGCGTAGGAAAGTTCTTCCACTTTTCGATCTTACAGATCATGTGTGCATGTTTATGGAGATTAAAGTTTTATTACGTAATCAGACCTTTTGGCATCTTTAAGTATATATGAAAAATTATTTTAATCCTAAGACGTATTTTACGAACGAATATCAGCTAGTAGATGGACTGGAAGTAAATCTTTTTAATATACATTAGTACCATATCATTCTAATTAGTAATCAGTACGTATTTCCGGCTTGTTATGAAATGCCGTTTATAAGATTAGCATAAATTTAATAATTACGGTACTCTGAAGCACAGGTATACTTCTGCTTGTATAATGTTTCCAGCAGTGTAGCGTTTCATGTAGGAATAAAGTTGGTTTATTTATAATAAAATAGTCAGTATCTCGCAAGCTTCCCAATTTTATTTTGTGCGATGTTTCGTAAATAATTTAAAAAAGCGTAATATTAAAGTTGATAATGATCTCTTAAATTTTTTGTTCCAGCAATCAATCTCTCATGGCGTTTTTTTTTTTGGAATAATTGTACATCACTCGACTTGTATGAAAGTAATACCTATGACAACTGGCTCGCTCGTTTCAATTTAATCTCAGCAACGAAATTCAGGATGATCCACTTTTCGATCGGCCACGATCAACTCATATTAAATTTTCTTTCATAAAAGACTATATCAAAACCGACACATCCTTTCGAGATTCGGACAAATACTTCTCGCGATTAGAAATGTATGTCAAACGGCATCAATACATTTCGTCAAAATGTATCCGGCCCAAGTTTTTGCTCATCGTAGTTGAATCGTCACGGAATGAGGTTAGGAAAAATGATTCCTCACTTTACGGGGCAGGTATAATTCAGTATTGACATCACAATGAATTGGCCTCGATAGCCTCTGAGATTATTTTTTGAAACAATGTAGTGTATGCACTTTCTGCGTACTTAAATGCTTAGATGATCAAATATATTTATATTTTGTTATATGGATGGATACAGGTTTTCATGACGGTTTTATTTAATTTTTACATAATGAACAAAATGACAAATTTTGTAAAAAAATTTGACTTCATGAATTTTTATAAACAATCTATGAAAATCGAAAAATTTTAATCTACCCCAGAAACAAGCTCAATAATAAATTTGTAATTTATTAGCAATTAGTTCATCTTCAGATTGAATTAATCTGTCCAGAAGAGTCCTAAACAATTGTAAAAATAACAGCTGTTATGAAAAAATATATAAATATTAATAACTTTGGTCACAATCGATAACTCAAATTTTATACCGCATAATTACATCGCTAACAAGATTTTCTTCAAAGTGAGAGAAATGTTATGGAATTTACAATGAGAAATGACCGAATAAGTAAATAAATTAATGAGTTTATGGAATTTATTGGTAGTGGTTAGGTGATTTGGGATAATTTTTAATGCGAATTTCTAAAAATGACCATTGAATATTACAAGTCGTTCATTGTCGATAAATATGAATTTTTATAACAAATTGTCCAAAAATGTTCTTACAATATTGAAAATGTTCAGATCAGATAAGGCAAGAAAAAGTTAAACTTTTATCCATGTTATTTATATATATATATATATATATATATATATATATGTTTTAAATTATTTATTTTAACAACACTGCCTATTACTTGGTCTTTATTGTTTAGTATTTTTGAAAATTTTTGAACAAATTAACCATTTGAATATATGAGTACACCATATATATGGTGGAGAGACATTGTGTAGTTATCTCTCTTGGGTGAATTTTTATCCATGCATTTGTTTTCAGGTTAAACAATTTTTAACTTGTAAACATTGTAAACACCATTGACCTTTAATCAAGTTAGACCCGGAGAATGCACACTATTTGTAGTCCAACACCTCGAATGATGAATGGATTCTCCCACGCGGTTGCCAGGTGAACTCTTAGCTCTTCAACGACACGATATAACGATACAGGACGTATTAAATTTTTTACCAAAACTTGAATTTTTAGTGAAAAAAATTACTTAAATATGTAGGTATACGTCCAGTAATTTTTCTATGTTTACACTTTTCCCTACATAAAAGGTTTTTAAACAACGCGAATTTCTCCGAAATGATACTATTCCTATGAAAAAAGCCGCCTTTGGCGCGAAGTGGTTCAACTTTTTATTATATAATACAAAATTATCTGTGTCGTGGAGATATTTTCCTATTGTAAATAAGTAAACTGACAGAAAGCAACGGAAGACACAGTACGACAATACTTATCTAGCGAAAATAGCGGAAAAGATAAAATGGGTATTGGCAACGTTACCCTACTACGGCGTACCTGCTTTACGTCATCTTTACTCCGTTTCGAGTGGCGGGCTTCTTTACTCATTCATATTAATTCAATTCGTTTGTGCATTGTTGCCAATAGCATACACGGCATTATTTTGCGGTTTTCTTGCTTTTGGGAATTCTTTACACACTTTCGGGACAATATCTTCATCCTCATTTCACCAATACATAAAATCGATGTTAATTCCCACATTCCAAGTCAATAAAATGTATAATTTAATATATAAACATACCGATCCGCACCATCTGCCACTTCATAATTTGTTATGATAAAGCATGTCTGCGCTGTTGCCAATGCGATGAATTCAATTTTTCCTGAAAACTTATGATTGATTGCTTTCCAAAGCGATTTATGAATGACTTGATCCGTCTAACTAGATTAAAGGTCAATGGTAAACACCGAACGCAGGGTATAAAAATTTCTGATACTATTAAAATTAACATATGAAAATTTTCAACATTGTAACAATTTTCTACTTTTTGTTGCGAAAATTCAGGTTTGTCTTAGATAAGCAACTCTGTGAACACTTACGAAATCGTTGTTAAAATATACTAGGATCATCCAGTATTCAACGATCAATTCGACAAAATCAGTACCTAATTTATTTGATAACCTATTACTTAGAAATTTTTCATTATAAATTCAAAGAGATTTATTCAACTCTGTTATTAAAAAAAATTTTGGTCAGCAATGAATTTATGTTATTTAATTTTTCAATTGATTTATCAAAACACTCATCGATATTTACCTTCTTTTATCAAATAACATAGGTATTTCTTTTTACAATTTTTAGGAAACTTCTTCACCAGTTTCAAAAAATTATATTTCATTTTAAAGGCGAATCACTTTACTGCAACTTTCCTGTTGACTAATTACAAGTCTTCGAGATATTAAAAAAACAATATTTTTGATTTTTAAATATTGTTTGTAACAATTTGGCTAATTAAATTTTGAAAGCGTTTTATACCATTTTCTTTATTATCCTTATTATATTATTATATTTATTTATTATAATATTACATTTTAATTACCTTGTCACGAAATTCCCAACGAGTCTTGGCCTATATGATATTACTTCTCGAAGTGACTTATTATTATGATTGTTGCGGTTAATACTTAACAATCATAATAATGGTAAATTGCATATTGCAACTAGTTTCACAATTATTAGTGCTAAATGAGCCAACTAGTTATTCAGGATTTTTCTACGAGGATCAAACTGGATGCTTCCTCCTACATCATTGCCTAAAATTTTAGTTAAGTGAACAGTTAAGATAACCTCACTTTTATTGACAGTTCAAAGGCTTTTAACTATTACGAAGATGTCATGAAATTCCCAACGAGTCTTGGCCTATGTCATGTCCTTGTTGATGCAAATTGATATGATTGTGATGGTGATTGCCAAGACCAGAGAAAAGATGTCTTTTTGTGCTTTATCGACTACGAGAAAGCATTTGACAATGTAAAACACGATCTCCTCATATTATATCTTAGGGACCTGGGACTGGATGGAAAGGATACCAGACTTAGGCAAATTATACTGGAACCAAAGAGCGGAAATTCGAATTCAAAATGCAGTAACAACTGAAGATTTTGAAATAAGAATGGGCGTCCGTCAGGGGTGCCTCTTGTCTCCGATGTTGCTTAACTTGTATGTGGGAAGAGATTTCACCGAATCACTCTCCGACAGTGCAATGGGCATTAAAGTAAACGGAATTCCCGTCAACAACATTCGATATGCGGATGATGCCGTCATATTAGCGGACAGTGCAAGTGATCTATAAACTCTACTAGATAAGGTCAATGAGGACAGTCAAAGATTGGGTCTGAAAATAAACATCCGCAAAACCAAATGTATGGCCATTAGTAGGAACGCTACGCCAAATACCACAATATCCATAAATGGAGAGAGCATTGAACAAGTCACTCAATTTAAATACTTGGAATGCATATGATCAACCAAAAATGGGACCCAGATCAGGAAATAAAATGCAGAATCGAGCAAGCTCGAACAACGTTCTTAAGACTTAGAAAATTTTTGACAGAAAAAACTTGTATTTCTGTCTCAGATATAGGATGGTAAAGTGCTACGTCCGGTCCGTTCTCTTGTACGGAGTCGAGGCATGGACGTTGAAAGCAGCAATTATCAAAAAACCTGAGGCCTTCGAGATATGGACCCTGCGACGGATGCTGAGAGTGTCGTGGGTTGATCATGTAACCAACGAAGACATACTGAGAAGAGCTGGTTTGGTGGACCGTGAACTTTTCCACAACATCAAGAGAAGAAAAACTGGCTACCTTGGACATATACTCCGCGGAGAGCGTTATCATTTCCAACGTCTTATTCTCCAGGGTAAAATAGAAGAAGGAAAGAAAGGAATAGGTAGAAGAAAACTATCCTGGCTACGAAACATACGACAAAGGGCAGGAATACAGGACTTCCAGGCACTGCAAAATGCTGCAATCAATCTGCACGGCACTTTAAAAGAAGAAGTGATGGTGATTCTTAACAACCACAATAATTGTAGGTACTGCCTGAAATCGTATTCTCCAACTATTTTTACAATTGAATTGAAATCAGCCAATGATTAAGTAATTCAGGTTTATTCTGCCAGAATCACAATGGATGCTCCTTTTTACACTATTGCTTCAAACTTTCACAGATTACCCAAAAAGTGAACGGTTATCATAACCTCACATTTATTGACATTTGAAAGACTTTGAAGTGAACCTTTTCTTTTTTCTTCTCATATTCATTCTAACATGTATGTATGTCACTATTGTATAAGCTAAACACGACATGTGACATTTCACCACATTTCAGTTGTTCTGGTGATTACGTATCAATCATGATAAGCTTAGCAATGTGTTTGTGGCAGTTTGTTGCAATTTACTTATGAAATTGTCTCTAACACGTGCTCACCGATTGCGTGTCATGTTCGCGTTTGACAATCAACTACAACTTTAATCCTTTACTTCCTGCCAAGACCAATCTGGGTACATTTCATACTGCCGTATCCAATATCTTTGACTTGATTCTCAAAAGGAATGCATAAGTTCTCATTGCAAGCAGGTAGACAATGTACGAGTCGATCGTGATTATCTTGCACATGAACTAAAGTTCAGCGCGAAACGTAGGAAATGTCGACCCGCTTGTGACAACAATGAAACTGATTGCAAAAGACAAAACGGGCAAAGGAATACCCGTATATCACGAGATTTTGCCGCGTTTTGTGACAGTGCGCGGGTGGTGAATGTGAGTTGTACCGGCCGTCATTACTCAGTGGCGGTAGGTGGACTTAATACCTTTTGCCGCGAAATGTGACCCGCACGACAAATTATCGTTTTGGTATTTAGTCGCAACTCAGGAAAAAAGTCTTGTCATTTATTGACTCTCGTGTTGCCCTAAACTGGTGAAACAGACGTTAGTAGATTTTAGATTCGACCCGATTTAGAAAGGAGACTTTCACGGAACGTTCTGGGTGTGAACTGGAAATTATGGTGATCGGTTCCCTTAATTAAGCTAAACGTTACGAAACATTCGCGTTTTTTCCGACATGTTTGAAAAAAGTAAACTTTGCCATTATGGGCAATCTACATACGATCTACATCGTAACGGGAGTGTTTGACACTGCGAACTTTTTAGATGTGTTAGCGTACCTTAGCGTAAAAATGTTTCAATTAGCCCAATAACTCGAGGTAGTCCAGCCACGTTATGAAATATCGCTATTAATTTCCGGAAAGGTAACAACGCAACAAAAGGTAATGAGAAACAAGATGTTTCCCATGGTTTACTAGTTTTTCGATTGTCTAATGAAATTTTGGTGAGTTTTGGTTTTTCCAACCCTTCGACTATGCTAACAACTAGCAATGTAAAATGGCAATTACAAAAGACCTTTTTTACGGATCATTTCCTAAACCGATAATTTGTATTTCGAATTGATTGCTCCAAGTACTTTTCAGTAAAATCAAAAAAGAAGGAAAAAAGAAATCAAAATTCGTGGTCCTATAAACCGAACCTCAGCCAAGACCAGCACTTGGTTCCACCAGCACAAGTGTCTTCAATTCATGTGCTGCGTATTCATTTTCTTCTTCAGTCAGCAACACATTTTGTATGGCGTCCAGTAACGGCGTCATCCACGACGTGTATACTGATTTGGTCATCCTATGTTTTAACATTGAGTTTGATGCTCATAACTATATAATTAAAAACTACACTAAATTCAGCCCATTAATTTTACATCTTTCTTTACAGCCATAATTGACCTTTGGCTAATATAGCATTCATATAGGCATTGAAAAGAAGCGAAGTGCAAAACGTGTTATTGCTTCACGCCTTTGGTGAAATATGCTACATTTTCAGACATTTCGCCTTTTCTTCAGTCTGGTGTTCAAGTGTTTTTCAGTGTGATGGTTTCCTTTCAATTCTAAGGAGTATATTTAATCGTCTTTCCACTAGAGAAATATAATGCCTTTATTTTCCCACCTTCAGCTCTGTTGGTCTACTATATCTTCATTAAAATTTTAATAAATCTCTTCATTAACCCTCCGATCGAGACTCCTAACTCTGCCATATCAGGTGTTAGATTCTAAATCCTTATTTATGGCCGTTTCTGGTATCTTAGTTGTCGGGACCCATGAGGTGCCCAATTATGAACCCGTAGGTGGTACCCACGTCTTAGGGCGGAGGAAGTGGGTGCCATTATTTATAACTACATTTCCTTCTAATACCTTCTATTATAAAACGCTCGTGATTTATCCGAAACAACCCGACTGGTTATGCAAATGAGCGTCGGGTGACACGCGAGAGATGTTGTCGGGTCTCCTTTTTGTTTGTTTTGGGTAAGATGAGAATGTGAAGGGCGTTCAGGGGAATGTACACGGTGTGCTCACCCTAAGGGCGGTATTTTTCAACGTAACATTTGTCTACTTTGCAGAATGTAGAGAGGAAAAACTTTTAGTAATCCTCTTTTCTACCACAGGTATTTCTTTCTGTTGAAATATCTCATCGAGTAACGAAATTACGCTAGAGCCTCGCTAATCTGGTACTTCAATACACCGGCACGTTCAAGTAATCCGGCACTTAAAATCTTCGGGCTCTAAAAATGTATATCTTTGCGTCGTCTCTATAAGAACCCTTGAGAAAGTTGCGCCACAAGTGTTTAATCGCTGGTTCCATGAATACTTTGTTCCATTTTTAAAGAAGCTGGTTGCCTATTCTGGACAACGCTTCAAGTCAATCCAACGAACTTATAGGTAACTTTCAGAAAGTTTCAATCAGAATTCTGGGTGAATACTTAAAATATATGTAACGAAATCCATGAAAGGGTTCGATGAAAGTATTACTGTCGAAAAGTTCTGCTAGAGAGAAACCAGAAACAGCATTGAATTGTTTCGATAATTATTGCACTTGCATGTTAAATGCAAGGATGTTGTAGTACATCGAGACCTCAGAGAAAAGATTATAAACAAGGAATATTTGCAAATATATAGACGTCACTTGAGGAATGCTTTAAGAAGGATTAATTAAGATACCCATTGTCATGAATAAATAAGTGCTACTTTAAATTATGCAATGCATTGTTCTGCGTGACTTTCTATATACATAA
This sequence comes from Cryptocephalus moraei, assembly GCA_946251905.1. Lineage (NCBI taxonomy): Eukaryota > Metazoa > Arthropoda > Insecta > Coleoptera > Chrysomelidae > Cryptocephalus > Cryptocephalus moraei. Next base: position 14,223,412 of record OX276460.1, read on the forward strand.
TCCAGTAATCCGAACATTCCAATAATCGGCAGTCTCTCAAGCTCAGCAGTGGTTTGTTACAGAGCCGGACTCTACTAACTGTGCTGTATGTCATAGTGTATTACGACGACTCAACTAAATTTTTAAGTTGTTTTGATTCATATTGAAGTTAAAGAGATAGTTGTGAAGGGCGGTTGCAAATTCGGCCAGATGTCAGGTAGATGACCCTTTGGTATGATAAACTCGGCCAGAAAAATTGGGGATGCAATATTTGTACATGCAATCTCGGCCAGTTTTGGGGCGCGCAAATTTTAACTGAGTAAGGAAATGTATAGTATACAACTGTCATGAATATGTAAACTTATATTTTTAAAATGTACAAATTCATACAAAGATAAAATTGAAAAGTGTAAAAATAATGAAAGAAATATCAACTAAAAACTAAACATTTTAGTATGTAGTATGTGGTACATAACAAGTATAAGTGCATAACATAAATTATTTACACAGCATAAAACCAAGCAACCGATTTTACGAACTCAAATTCAGTTATTTGATTATTTTTAAGCTCGTTAATCTTTGCTAGTAAAATCGTTTGCTTTTTGACACTTTTCTTATTTTTAATTGTTCGTGTAGTATTTAAACTATGAATTTTTATATATATTTCAGTTTGAATGTGTTGAAGGACGTCCAGAAAATAAAAAATGTGTGGATGACTACAATAAAAAGAACTATTAAAATGACTATGAAAGGATTCGCCATGCATTTGTGGTTTTATTCAGTTGTGCTGATGTTTGTGACCAAATAAATGGAGGAAATAAATAAGAGTCTTCTGAAACATAAGTTTCCACTAAATAGTCAGAAAACTTGGCCATTAGTGATTGATAATCCGGTCAACTACCGGGCTCTCCCGATTACCTGCCTCCGGTGTTCAGGTACCTGTGAAACTTTTTGGCCGAATTTGCCAGTGAATTTAAAACTACCTGTGTCAAACCCTAGGTCAGGTAATTAATTTGGCCGAATTTGCATCCCCCGGCACCCCCCGGTTGTGAAGAGAGATTAGTGCTTCCAAATCTGGTTAAACTTCCTCTAACCAGATCTCTCGGAAAATAGTGAAGTTACCTTGCTTTTTCTTTTTTAACATGCACCTCAGTTTTGGAATTTTTAAACTTTCAAATTGCTGTTTAGTGAAATATGCGAGCAGCGAAAATATTTTGTAATTCTACATCTTTCTACCCTTTTTTCCGTTTTAGATCACCAAAAATAGTGATACGCAGCCGTGTACTAACCTCTTACCTCAATTTGAGATATTTCTACTAGTCAAATTTAACAGTATTTAACTGTCAAATCAATTTTTAATGAAAAAGTGTGAGTGAACGAAAGGATTTTAAAATTTCCTTGTTTGTCTGTGGCATTTGTTTTATCCAGATCTCTCGAAAAATAACGAATTTACTTGGCGTTCTGTATTTAACATGCACACTAAAGTTTTTGAATATTTAGACTGTCAATTTGACATTTGGCGAAAAAATGCCAAAGTTGTGAAATTTCAATCTCCCGTATCTTTTTCCCTATTTAAATATTCACTAAAATAGTGGTATGCTGATGCTATGCACTTAACCTCTTGAATCAATTTTGCAAATTTTTTAAATTTTCTTGACTTTCTAGGACAAGAAAATATCCAAATATCTCGGAAAATAATGAAGTGACCTTTTTGGCTCTCTGTTTTCTAACATGCAGGCTCAATTTTGACTACTTTAATTTCGACTCTTTAATTTCTTCCATGTTTTACAAAAAGATTGTATAAAAGGAAAAAAAAAATTCCTAATTTAGGTTTCTTCATATTGCAATTTTTTGTTAATTCGTGATAGGTCAGATTATCTCGTTAAATGTAGTTTTAATCTATCTACTCAGATTTGGAATTTCCCAACCACCCAATTTGGGTTTGTTGGAACAAATGTTCGACATTAAAAAAAGTAATGAAATTTCATCCACTTTCAAATCCAGATTTTATAGTGGAATATCTTGTTTAAGAAATAACTAAATCCTATTTTTTATTGGAGAAACCGATAAAATCAAAAACGTTTTAATTCATCATTATGTAGTTGCTTTTCAAAATAACTTCTATGCAGTAATTCGTAGTTTTCAGATGCTGCATGGACAATTACTAAGTAACTGCAAAAAATTTTTTTTAAAACATTTTACGCCATAATTATAGCAATGCAATGCATGGTATTGAAATAAATTATGTATTTTATCGGTAAATTTATGTTCGCTAGATTACTTAATTTTATTTAATTGCTCATTTATTTTATATCAAACTGAGCCACAGCGAAGCGTGGCCGGGTCACGGCTAGTTACTAATATAACAAGAGTTTAAGTATTTAAACGGCGTTTTCTTACAATCCTCATATAAACATTAACATTAATATTAAATATTATTCCAACTGAAATTTCAACAAAATAATGTGCCCAAAATTTAGTAACAATGGAGCTGTTAAAACATCTTGTTGAAAACATCAGACACTTTGTCGTCACTTGCAAAGATTTGTGTAATCACCATTGCCCTATTAACTTTTTCTTGATATCATATTAATTACAGCAGGGTACTACATATGTCGTTATTTTAAAGTTATCTTAAAAATGCGGTACATAATGTCACTTCTGTAAATTCAGTAATAGTACTAGTTGCTCAGGTAGTACCACAATTCAGCTTTAATCTTAACACCAGATCTTGACAATAAGGGGATATTTGTATTCCGTTAACATTTGCTTGAGAATGCGACTTTAAAAAAATATAAGGCGAAAGAATTTGATTTGTTGACTATTGGATTAAGACGTTTAAAAAATGACGAATAGGTGAAATCGCCAAAATATACCTAAATCCACAATGTTAGAATTTGGTGATAATAAAGTCCTAGAGTTCGTTACAATTGTGAGCTGTATACGACATGCTTATGTATATGTAGGTCTGTATTTTGTCCTCAAAGTCAAAGCTAAGCCTTTAATAAATAGTGACATTTTTCAAATCGTGACTTATTAAACATTCAATTTTTATTCCGTTTCCCTTTGTAACGCTACTAATATAAAACGGCAGTTACGAAATTTTTACACGTACTCGCATTCCTAAGTCAGCAAATTTACGAGTCCATTAGTTCTCTCTACGTCATTATTTATCTTAACGCGAAGTCTTTAATGAAGGTGACATTGATATAAGATTTTTGTAATGATTTTTTACTTAACCTTAGCCGTCCGTTTCTTTCTCCATTATATTATTGCACGAGGTGTAGGTGTGGTGAAGTTAACGACATTATTTCTGCTCTCAGATCTCAGATAAATGAGAAAATAGTGTCGTTTAGGGTTATATTAAAAATCTTGAATGTCATTGTGGGAGTAACGTGTACAAGATTAAAATTCGGGTCACAAGTTTTCGTTGTTGTTATTATTTCTTTTTTTAATATTCACATGATATTTCACGTCTTAAAACCGCTTCCGGGTCGGGAAGTATCACAATCGTGCTGATGAACAATTTGTTTCGATTATATAACAGTCGAGAAAAAAAGAGGAGTGGGTAATGTGGGATATGGGTTAGTTTTTTATCAAATCTTAATCAAACAATTATTAAGAAAAACGATTAGTAATGCGGCTGGAGTTGTAGATATGTCATTGATAATATTAAAAACATTAATTAACATGCGATTAAAACAGTAATTATTCGCTAGGCAAAGTTATTAACATACATTAATTAGTTCTAATTGGATACTAATACTGTTTGAAGCACAACACTGCTTGTACTGGATTTGTTAATATGCGAATTTGACATGTACTTCAATCGTCACGCTTTGAATTAATTCGTGTCAATAAGATTTACACACAGATTTGACATCTCTTTTTAATATTGCGCCTTTGTAACATGCTTCCTAGTTTAGCGACACCCTGTACTTTATATTTGTTATCGATTAAATAAGTATTTGCCATATATTTTAAATTATAGGCCCAGCACCAAGTATTTCAGGTATAAAAAGCAGTAAATGTGCGAGGAACAGCGAAACGACCGATCATCGTGACGTCACTCCGCATATATAGGCCGTGAGCCGAGTCCAAAATAGTGTCTCATAGGAAACCACTTCAAATTTAAAACATAGATTGCCCTTCACGCGAATGACCAAAATGTGCAAGTCTGGCAACTTTGAAGTGGGGCGTTTAATGGGGGTATAGTTAAGTCACCCCTAATTAAGGGTAATAAGGAACCAAATAAAATTTGATGGGTTGGTTTGCTCGTGAAGCACAATTCACTAAAAAAATTATGCCAGACACATAGGGTGGGTCGGTCACCCCGCCAGACATCACCAAACAGAGCCATTTTAGCGACCCCCTTTGACTGATAGGAAACCGGCTGAAACACCGTATGTGTCTGGCATAATTTTGTTAGTGAACTGTGCATCACGAACAAAGCAACCCATCAAATTTTATTTGGTTTCTTAACGCACTTTGGGACACACAATTAGGGGTAACTTTGACATTACACCCCCATTAAACGCCCCATTTCAAAGCTGCCAGACTTGCACATTTTGGTAATTCGCGTGAAGGGCAATCTATATTTAAAATTTGAAGTGGTTTCCTATGAGACACTTTTTTGGACTCGGCTCACGGCCCAATAAACACGGGTTCGTTCTGCAGTCCACATATAGATTTTTCGAGTAGTTTGGACTTTATTGTTGTTTCCGCTGGAGTATAGGAATTAAATTGCGACCAAATCTAGTAATTCGTATTATTCGCGTCGCAAAATAGTGTTTTCACTACACTGTTTATATGCGGTGTGACGTCAGACTGCGTTTTGGCGCCAATTCCTAGCGTTTGAATTTCATATGACTTTTTTTGCTTGAATGTTTTTAATTTTTTTTTTAATATTAACTCAACATTTATAGGCATATATTCTCTCATTTAGCCAGTTTTCAAAGAATGTGCAAATACCTAATTTAAAAAAAATAACGGTACACCTAATGCTGCACCAGCATTTATTTCATATCCCAATAAACCTGTTCCAATATTTTACGAGTATACCGTTACTTACAAATCTGTATCACAAATAATATATTTATTACGCCCATTTTAAATCCAGGGGTACTGGCTAGCGTTAGCCAAAAGCTGTACCATATCTACCTTTGTACAAAATATGCGAGATTTCAAAACTATAAGATGGTAAATTTGTAGGCATTAAATATACTTAATCCAATACAAAGCACGGGAACTTGCCCAGGATGATAAAAAAATATTTCATACAAATACGTATTATTTGTGTAAGGACACAAACATATCCAAAGGAAGAGAAGCAAGGCACATAATGAACAATAGGTTTTTCAATCATTGTTGTGTCTTTACGTTATGAGTAATACTTGTATATCCTGGACAATTTTTTAAGTTTTCAATATAGTTATAAGTAATTTACACAAAACTGCTATCTCCTCAAATTTTTAAAATTTGTTTTATTAAATATTTTACCTTATGGGTGTGGTGTAGCTAATTAACTCCAGCCCACACCTTGAAATTTTTAAACAAAAAGTGTGAGTGGCGCTTTTTTATTTGTGACACAAATTTGTAATTAATTTGTCCAAAATAATGGCACAAGTTGCTTTGGGAAGGAACCATAAATGTTGCTACCATCGATGCACATGCATCTAATGTATTTGTTATGCAAGGAAAGGTAATCTAATTTTTACTATCTGTGTACTATTAATTTCTAAGGAAGGGTTGGTAGGTTAGTCAACTATTTAAATCATTTATTATTTACTGTTTAGGACTGATTTGATATGCACAGCTATCTCAAGGCTATGTTTCGAACACCGAACGTTCAAAGAGGTGAACAACCTCATTCCTTTAACAAAAAAGAAAAGGAATCCAATAGATAAAATAATAATAATAACAGTAGGTATTAATAATGGTGATTTAGAAAAGTGTCGAGATGTGTAATTTAAAATTTGTTTAGGTGTTACTAATTCGATATATTATATTGTCACTGAACCGAGCCAAGGTTCCGTGGTGAATGTGTTTCTTTAATAGGTCTAATCGTATATAAAAATCCGATCGGAACCCCCTCTAAGGTTCGATTACGTAACATAATAACTTTTATTACGGGGGCCTGTAAAGAAATCAACACAGCTTATAATGAAAAATCGCAGCTTTAATGTCTTTTAAATTACCTTCCGAGTTGACGATAAATAATACCAGATACCAATAAGTGGAGACATTCGAGCGTTTTTTTTTATAGGAAATTATTAGAATTTATAGTATTTTAAATTTTATTGCCTTCATTCCATCAATTTATTAGCCACGGTTGAAATTACGAATTAAGACTTTTGATACTTGTGGTTTTGTAAGCTCAATAATGAAATGGTGATCTGAGGTATATAATTGTCGTATATATACAGGGTAATCTACAAATAAAAGTATACGAGTAATAACTGAAAGTTATAATTGGATTTGTAAAATTTTGCCCAAAGGAGTTATCACCAAGCAAGTTACATTTCATAACATTACAAAATTCATAGATTTGCACTTTTGGGCAAGTAATAAACATTTCTCAATTTGTTTATTTCTTCATAGGGTAGAAATTCCTTTTTGAATCATTTTCTTACTTTTGTTTTTTGGACTTTTTTCTGTTTTTTGAATGTCGGTATAAAAATATTAACTTCATTACTGCCAACAGTATTAAAAACTCAAAAACCGTTTTTAACTATTTTTCGAAGGGTTTTGTTAGTTGCGAAATAGATGTATTACTTGGGAATGTATGAAAAGGAGAATGTACGTATGAGAAAAAGCTTAAAAACCGAATATTAAATTATTTTGAAGTTGTAGAGCACCCGCTATCGTTATAGCTTTTCCTCATATCAACTTCCCTATATTATCCTTATATATTTTTGGTGATGGTTTGGTTCAATTAAACCCTCTTGTTACCCCGCAGTGTTTTGTGTTTTTAATGTTATTGCTTAAATAAAGAAACTTTTATAAATAAAACGGAAAAAATTCAAAATAAGGAGAAAATGGCGCCAAAAAGATTCCCAACCACTAAACTAATTAAAAAATTATAGGTTAGCTTTTGTATGCGAAAAATTAAAGAGAAATCATGTATGCTACTAATCCCCAAATCATTGTTTTGAATTAATTTATAAACAATTATTAATTTAACTAACTAATTAATAATTAATTTAATGCTTCTTAATTTTGTCTTCTTGCGTAACGTTTTGGCCAATGTTGCTTGTTTGGTGACACCAAACTGCCTGGAAATATTTTACATGCTCACAATACAATAACTGTCAGTGAACTAGTTTACACTAACAAGAGGTAACACCTAACCTAAGATTAAAATTAACCAAGATTTAGGACATAGTCCTTGAAACCAAATATTGACATTATTGGTAACGTTGAAGATTGCTGTACTTCTACAATAATAATGCACATTGTATTTATATTCATTTTTCTTCTTTGGATTCAGCGACTTAGTACATGTGTTAATTTTAATGAAATTTGTAAGTATTGGTCATGCACGTTGCATGACCAATACACAATACATGACCAATGACAAGTATGACACGGTGCATGCTAATTTTTGGGTGCCAGATAATCTGTATAATCTAAACTATCTAGAGTACTTACCACACATGTTCAAGTTCACAATAAAATTTTCACAGATTCTTAACGGTATTAATGTACTCACGAAGTTTAATAACGTTCTTTGCTTAAACTTTAATACATATATAACACATATATAATCCATAAATTTTAAATATCCTTAGTACGTACGGTTGGTTTTCATAGGAACAATCTAGACACATGTCGGATCGTTACTCACCGCTGTTGAAGTGAAGGTCCTAAAGCAATGGGACGGGCAGGGTAATAAACGCAGCATATCTTTCAGTTTTCCAAGCACTAAATTTTAGTTCAAGCAATGGAATCCAATGCTGTTCATATTAGTTTACGGTTCAAGCGTCATTAGTTAACAGTTAACTAACAGTGAGATATGCGCCTTTTTACCAATTCACAGTGTGCTGAATCGCGAAGTTTGCCACTCATTCAGAAGTTGTTGTGGAATCTTTATTTTGTATTTGTTGTGCATTTGTGCTATTAATTTGCTTTTTGATAGTATTTTGTTTGCCCAGAAGGGTAAGTTGAAGTATAATTACCATACGGAGGTAATAAATTGGTTCTGAGAATGTAAGAAAGAGTAAGAACCTATTATATTGTAGTAGGTAATAGAAGAATGGTTCTTCATTTTTATGTTTATTTGTTTTATCTTACTACTCACTAATACTACTTTGGAATTATAGGTGATAATTAAAAAAATATACCAGGTTTTCAAGTACCTTCCAAGGTCAACTAGTTTTCGATGGGAGGGGCGTCTAGACAAGAGGGGGTGAGAAGTCAAGGTCAGGGATCAATTAACTGAATCCTAATCCTGTTACAGAAGTTTCATTCCTACACCATTGAAGTGATTTAAAAGTGCGTTCATCAGGTTCATCAAGCATTTACGAATTATTTGATCTATCAACCTGCTGCGGGAAGAAACTGACGTGAAAATTATTTGGAAATAACCATCTCCCTGTATAGTCAATGCAGATTTAAGAAACGTTTTTGAACCAGTCAAGCAATTTTAGAGAAGCTTTAAAATTCTGAGATCTTTCAGTTTAGAACTTGTATAGTATGGTAAAATGTCTGCATATGAGCCGATTTAGGTGTTCCTATTATGGGGTGGGTAATTAGTTTGGGTAATGCTCTAAGCAAAGAAGTTAAAAAGGGCTCAAGCATATGTGAATTGGAAGCGGTTTGACACTACGTTGAACGCGTGCATTAGAATAGTTAGAAACTTGCTATCAAGCTGTAAGAAATTCTTTGGTTGAACAAACTTTGTTATATTGCAACCAGATCCAGTTTGATTGTAGAAGCTCTCTTCATAAACAACCAAGACACAACTTGGCATCTTTTGGCAACAAGCTTATAAAATCTACATATCTACATATATACTTATATATCTACATTTAATCCCATGTTATCGACGAATCGGTTGCGATCGATGCCTCGTCACTTGTACCTTACATTACTGTAACCTCGTTCCGTCCCATTCATCTCGCGAGTCGCGATACAAAGTTCCACCTTTTTCGAGTACCACCGGCGGAGTTCGAAAGTACCGCATCGTTAATGGGAACAATTAATTTGAGCGCGATGTCCGCGAAAATGGAACGTATTTCATTGTCTGTGACAGCTCGAGGTGCTTGTAAGTTGACACCACGCCACGGCGAGGTGTTGCTGGTCTTATATGGGTCGATATCCGTTTTATGATTCATTAACTTTAAGGCCTTTTGTGCGGGTTTTTCGTCGTGGTGTACAAAAGACGTTTTAAGAGGAGATGTATCAACGTCGGCCGTGGGGGGAGTAATGGGAGTGCAATAAAGTCGAAGATAGCAGGGTCTTGTGTTAAAGGAATTTTTCTTCTTAGTTTTGTTACTTGGCAAAGAACCTAAAGTGTTCTTTCGTGTTATAAGGAGCTTAATAAGGCGATTCCTCTTCTTCGTTTGGTTTGTCAAATTTGGTCCCATTGATTTTGATCGATGATGGGTTCCTTCGCTACCCTAATGTCGTAGACTTGGTATTTTCAGTAATTAAAGGCACTACTTTTCCACCTAAGGCCTTCGTGCAAATAATATCAATTTGTCAAGGCACTTTATCTTGGTTCTATTTTTTGGAATTATGAATTTTTGGAACTTTTAAAATTAGTACCTAAATGTGGACAAAAATGTGGTTTGAATTAAAAAAAATCACTGGAATCAAAAGATTGGAAATCAAATTTAGCTTCAACTCTTCATTTAATAACAGACGCACCCAATCATACAACTCCTAATAATCAAAGAAATCAATAAAAGGCTTAAAAGACATTTTAATATATCTAATTTTCGTACACAAAACACCCAGTGAAACCTCTGTGAGCAGAAATATACTTGGAAAAACAGAGTTTTCTATGAAATTTACAATGAAAAGCTTCGC